>JAPDOI010000119.1:0-1200000 GCA_029168955.1 Aplectana chamaeleonis | reverse complement strand
GTACGATATCATCACAGGCAAATCCAGGCTAGTAGCCGAACAGGTCATTTCCAGCCCCGCCCAGTTTAATATAATAGCAACAGCTGTTGAAAAATTGGTTTCTATCGCCATCCGTCTTCAAATTTCGAATAAAAACAACATCCTGAGGAGGTCTGTTCACAGCCTTCGAGTTTATGTTCGGCTAGTAGCTACTTCAAGTCCAGTATTTCTTTTTGCATCTAGCCGAACAGCTGTGGCGAAAAAAGCGACAATAGTGGCCACGAAAAATGGGCATTTCAGGAAGTAGCTGAACAAACACGAGGTCACTGTTGCTATTCTGTTCGGCTACTACCACGAGATTGTCTGAGATTATGCGTTTCATTTTTGCACACGTTTTTTTCACGGTCAACATGCCACGGTCAAAAATATGCATCAAATTTGAATAGTGAGATTCGTCATAGCATGCTTGTGGGTACAGAAAAAGTTCGTACCGCTAAGGCCGCTTGCAGTGCTAGAATGTCCTTTGATGAAATGCTACTTCGTCGCAGACTTGATGATGATCCACCAAAGCTCGTTCGCCGTAATATTCGCTGCTGCATTTTACCTGACAGACAGCTTATTGGAATAAATACCTGGAAAATGTTCTCATTTTAGAATGCCTTCAATCGAAGTTAGTCAAAACCCGAGGAGAGAAGAAAATAAAAGATAGAAGAGCTGATATTCAGACATAGAATTTCTACAGAGTCGATAACTCTAAACTGTTAACATTATGTTATTGGCAGTCAAAATCAAGTGTTTGGGCTCCAAAGTCGCTTGTAGAGCTTATCAGGGTTCCAAAACATAAGCATCAAGTTCAATTCCGCGAAATTAGGGAAAACGTCGGTAGGTGAACAGGTAAAATTTGGGTGGGAAAGGCGGCAAACTTCAAGAATGAGGAACATTCATACGCATCTTATCGTGTGGTATAGTCAACTTCTCACAACATCAACCGACTGGATGTAGATAATAAGAAGTCTTGAGTGGTTCATCCCTCGCAACACAGGAGGGTATTGATTTCGCATTATTTGCGGAGAAAAACATGCACTTTGATGTTCGCTCGACTAGCAAAGTTAAGGTATGTAGAATGCAAAAAAAACTGTCATATTGGCGTGCATATTTACCTATGTAAAAGTCTTTCTCCAAATTGAATCGAGTCAAAGGAGGCTGCGGCGGTAAGTTGTCGCTTGCGATCAAGACCTCATTGGTCGGTAGCGTCGCATGGCTCTCCGCAATTGTCGCGTCTCGTCTATTTGCTCGACAAGAATTGGGGAAGGGTTTTTAAAAACCAAATCCGATGATGGTTTTGGAAAACTTCAAATGAAGGATTTTTTCGGACTACACGATTTCAAAATTCGTGACTGAGAGACTATCTATTTTCTGGAACTTCAAGCGTTTGTTTTTTCTAGAACGAATTATCGAAATACGGCAATTTTTTAATTTTTTGCTTCCCCGAATGAGCTAAATTTCCCCGAGTATCAGGTTCCAAATGAATAGAATATGTCGAAAAAGAGATTATAGACTGTTTTCACTCCATTTGAGTTGAACTTAGATTAATTTCTTTGATGGTAATCCGATTATTTGAAGAGTTGACTAGATGTTTGGAGAAATCCCGCTTTCTCCGAGCTTTGATTCAGTTTCCAGGATATAATTGGGATAAAATGATTTCTTGCTGTTTTTTAAATGATGAATCAATGTTTCTGAAGCTGAACGGAGTTTTCGGCAATATTCAGCTCCCCTCAATAATAATTCGAATATTTTCAAAAATTAGTGGAATATTCGTATAGATTCGATTTTTCTAAAAAAATTTTGGATGCTGCAGTGAAAAAAATGATAGGATTTTCGAATAGAATTCAATCTACAAATACTGTTGTAATCGGAGCGCGATTCTGGTTCGCAGTTGCGGACAAAAGCTACAGTACCACGCAACTACTTGGTAATCGTGCCGGAACCTCGTTGTCCCATCACGATTTCCCGATTTCCTTGCTTAAGCTTGCGTGGAAAACTTGTGCGGTTGTTCGCAGCTGCGGACCGAAATTGCACCCCGATAACGACAGTACTTATTTTATTTATTTATTTATTGTAGCCAATATGAAAAATTATTTTTGCGCCCGAATAATCGATTTTTGTGACATTAATTATGCAAAATATTCAAAACTCAATGGTTTTGCAGCAATTGTGGATTAAAAAGTCCAACATATCGTCCATCACTGGATGAGGGATCGCCGCGACGTTGCATGGCGGGAAAAATTGAGCGATCAATAGCCACTCTCCCTTCGTTTTCCCGCCCCAATTTTTCCCGCCAAGCAGCGTCGCCGCGATCCCTCATCCAGTGATGGACGATAGTAATCAATTCATCATTTTGAGTGAAATTTTCTAAAAAAAGAATTAAAGCACAATTAAAGCACAATACTAAGCTTGTTTTTTTTCTCTCTGAATAGTCTGTCACGGCTCATATAGTCCGTTCATGATTGAGTTGCCAAAGTATGTTGAGGCTAAAATAAATAAATAAACTCGATAATTTCTAATTCTTTGATTAAAAAATCAAATGATAAGAGATCCGTAACATATGAAAAAAAAAACTCAATATACTGCAATGCTGTGGTACATCAGTATTTAATACTCATAAGAAAAAAGATGAGGAGTTACTTGAGCGAGTTCAAAGTATATATACGAGAAAACTTGTAATTAGATACAACGGCTTCATGCACCCTCGGGTACCGGATGCGGCAATAAGGAATAAATTTTTTGAGCTCCATTCCCTGTCATCCAGAAGAAAATTTGCTGATGCTTGTTGGGTGTTCAAAATACTATCTGGTTAGCTTTCCATACGCGCGTCAAAATTCTATAAATTCATTCCTTAGAGAACTAGAGATGCTTCCCTCGAAATTTGGTATTCTAAACCAAAATTAGGCTTTAGGGCGCACTCATTAACAATTCGTGCTGAATCGACTTATTTAGCTCTGAAGAGTGACATCTCTTCATCCCTCAAAAGTTTTTTCTCCTTCAAACGAATAGCAAAAAAGATTCCTATGAAGTTTTGAGTTTTCCATCGCTATACGTTTGATTTTTCTCACATTGCAGATAACTCTGGTTCAACAAGAATTGTTAGAAAACAATTAATTGATTTTGCTGTGTTTTATTGTTGACTTTTGATGTCTTTATCATGGCTGTCTCAAATAGTCGTAAATAAATCAATCAAAATGCTGAATAAATCGAAAATTTAAAAAAATGATATCCAGACAAAATCGAAACGAGTCGAATTTTTGATCAAAGAGAGAAATATGTAAGTTTAACAAATGCATTGATCAATAGATTTTTCCCTACATTGGTCGATTATTATTGGATTCCTACCGTAATTTCAATAGCAGGAAACTACACAAAGGGACCTTCAGAGACTGTTGAGACCGAATCGATCATGTACTAAACGAGCAGATAGAACACTAGAGTATTCGAATAACAGAATCGTTCAGAAAATCGGATCCTTATTTTTTAGATATTTGCTTGAGTCGATAATTAGAATACTTAAAAATCCGAACTTCATCAAATCAATAAGCCCATTACGCAAACGATCCGGATATTCGTCTTGATCTGGTATTTGGAAAATACGATAATTGTATGATGGTTTTCGACCACACGTCATATTGGAGATGCTAGTGTTATCGATTTTCTAAATAATTGACTAATCTGAAGTTACTGTCGTTCTCGGAGCCAAATTCCGGTCCGCAATTGCAAATTACTGTGCTTCTCTGGGAAATTCCGGTCCGCAATTGCCAACTACTTGTTGTATCACGCGGCACGGCGATAATCGTGCTCGGATAGATGAACTATGTCGGGACCAAGTGGTCCCAGCACGATTACCATTGTGTCGCGTGATGCAAAAGCCGTAGTTCGCATTTGCGGACCGGAATTGGTCTTCGAGAACGACAGTATGTACAACTTTCAAAAAATCGCTCACCACAAAAAAGCTACTTAATACTAGTACTCAATATATTTATGGATTGAGCGAAAACTATTTGGAATTTTTAATATTCGCCTGATAATTTAGCATATTTTCTTCCCGAAAATCTTATTAATCTAAAAGGGATATGCATTGGTTTCTAGATTTACTCATTGATTCAAGAAGGCCTTATTTAAATATACATATTTATAGATTCTGAGCTTTAGAAAAGTCTAAAAAGGCATTCTAGAAATGCGGTATACGATTCATTATTTACTCATTCAGAACCTAGCTTCAATGGCCATGTATAGTAAACACTAAATCCTAATTATATATTTTCTAGTATATTCGGATATTCGTCAAAATTATCCGGAACTTAGAGGATTCGGAATCTGATTCTCCGAAAAAAGGCCAAATCCGATTCGTAGTGATAAGCAAATCACCAAAAAAAAAACGATTGTTCAGGTTCACCAAAAATGATAAACGATATATTTACGATACCACTAATCCGAATATCCAAAAACTTACGCCTCGGATCCATTGCACGTACTCTCGGCATGGATCCTAGTGATACTTTGTGTTCACCATTGAAGATTGGCGCAAACTCGGTACACCTATGTGTGACACCGAGTTTGCGCCAACCTTCATTAGGGAGCGCAAAGTCTCACTAGGATCCAGGCCGACTTTATGTATAGTTCTTAGCATTTATATAAAAGGTGAAGGATACGACCCAAGTAATCTACTCGAGAATTTAGTTAAACCTTCTCATAAAATTATTGGAGCATAATCACGGCGTCAAATCAGAAAACTTAAACATTTAAATAACTGACGCTTACAAAAATGTATTTTCGCCGCATTTATCACCCTATAGCTCATTAAAATCGCTCTATCAGTAGGAGATGGTTGCTTGGAAATAATAGTGCTAAATGCATAGCTACTATAGACACATATGCGATGGGAGGAAGAAGTTCCAGATGAGCCGCTGCGGATCGTGTGACACAACGAAAACACGGCCGATGCGGCGGTGGCTATGAGCGCGTCGTCGCGTCTCCTCGTTGTAAAACGTGGGCATTTGTAAATAATTTCGCTGACTGAGCTCTGCTGCAGCTCAATCGCGCCGCTTCAAGTGGAGCACGAATTCCATCAAAACATTTCCCACCACTGCCATTAGAATCCGGAATCCCTTGAGATGATAACAAGAGCCGGACTCTTTTTGTTGTGAAGGGCGTTCATAGAGATTGCGCATTACACCAGGATCGAAAATTCTCGAACAATCGGATTTTTTAAAACTGGGTGAAACGTATTTTCGGTTAAGTGAAACTTCTCAGGTTATCCGAGCATGACGTATTTTTTTTTCTGAGCCATTCAAGTTTAGTGATTTTTGGCATATTTGAAATATCAGTATGTTGAATCTTTCTGATGGATATCCCGAAGAGGTTGATTTAGATCCATTAGGATGTCGAGATGTAAAGATTCCTTAGCGAATTTTTTTCTCGCTAGAGATATGGAATGAAATTGGGACCGAATCGAATAAAATCGAAAAGTTTAGTAACTCTCGAATATTTTCAATGTTCGAGCAGTCAAATATTCGACCCCCTCTTCGTGAAAATTGAATTTCAATATTTTTTCGATTATTTGAGTGCTTCGTGGAATCAAAAATTTTGCACGTTTTCGAGTATCTGGTTAAAGAAATCGTGGTTTTTCTTTCGAATACTGGTTTTCGCGCATCTGCTGAAAATGAGAACTCGGTTTGAATTATTCGATTTTTTTTTGAAATTAGGGGGGGGAATTCACTATTCGTTTGCGAGAATACCGGAAATTGAAATTATCGAGCCCTTCGGGCCTTTGGAAAGTAGAATTTTGATTTTTCTCTATTGTGCGATCCGTTTGGGACTTTGAATTACTCTTTCATTCAAATATTCTATCCACTCCAGAAGGCAAATTGTTCATTTTTTAAATTTCGGTTGTTTCGGGAATGCGAGGTATTGAATTTTTAAAAAAATTCCATCAATTTTGAGCTCAAGATTCAAATATTTACACAGCCACTAGATAACTTTTCGAAAAGTCCGCTATATAATCAAAAAAGATCGGAAAATTAGAATATTCAGCCTTTTTTCATGTAATAAGCAATTCAAATTGAGACCAGTAAGTAATGAATTGCTGATGAAATGTATTTCTGGAACACTCATTCTAATCGAATATACAGGTAGAAGGTCTCTAAATTCAGTTTAAAAAAAAGCATAATATGTACGCCTCATTCAAACCTATTCATTCACTTGAAAAGCTCAAAAAAGCATAGCCTCAATAAAGTGGAGAATCAACAAAAAATCCAAAAGCGCTCAAAATCGCCCACCAGGAATTTTTCACCTGGAAAGAACATATCCACTCTGGAAATTTATTCGTTCAGGATTTTTGAAGACTGGTGATTCGGTTCATTCAGTCATTTTGGTGCTCGAAAAAATGGGGACTATCCTAGAAGGGGGGGGGGCACTCAAGATTCAAGTCAGAAATTAAATGAACCACTGATCTATAACGCTATCAATCGAAGTATTTCTATGGAATTTCATATCAAGTACAATGATTGATAGCAGCATCAAGCATCTTGTATCAGGTATTCCATTCATTTCTATCAGAGAATCCTGGGTGCCCCCCCCCCCCCCCGTCTAGGATATTCTCTAAAAATGAGGCTTTTGAAGAAACCATTCATTCGATAAAGCGTTGAGTGCCCACGACTTCTGTGGAATCATAAAGAGCAATGTACCATGAGAACAGAGGTTCAAAAAAATTTTTTTTTGATTTCTGACAGCCTGCGGCCTTTAAAAAGGATTACTTTAGTCGAAAAACGTATACTGTGAGAACTCAGTACTTTTGGACTTTTGGTGAGTACAGATACATAGATTTGTCATAGCATACTACGCCATGCAAATACGGATTTCCGAACTGCGCTAGAATTCGGAAAGAAAAAAAAAACAGGAAAGCGAGGGAGCTGTCTAGAGGCGGGGAGTGACTTTGTGATGATTTTACCTCGAAGGAGAGGAACATGCCTCCTCTTCTCAATCCTTCGATTGATGTAAATTATGTGCGGAGACGCTGCAATGTGATGTGAGAGCTATCGAACAGCAGTAGAAGGTTTTTGCTGGCTTGGGGTCTATTGATGTTTTGTTGAGTGCCATGCTAAGAGGAGGGGCAAGGCCAGATAGATAAATACTTACCGCCACATGATATTATGTGTGGAACGAAGTGCGACAACATATAAATATGACTGTAAGGGGTGGGCGGAAGGAACCAAATGGTCGACAACCACAGAGTCAGGCGGATGTTGTACGGATAGAAAACGTACGTAAGGATTTTCAAAATTTAGAATTTTTTTTGGGGACGTAAACATTTTGGCCCATAAATGAAAAATGGGGTGGGTGGGATTCCAATGGAGGAAGAGCTTCTGACAAAGTTAAATAACGAAAATTCTCACGCAATGGAAGGCATACATAATGTAATAAGAAGAAAAAGGTGAAAGGGAACAATAACTCTATAACAGTCTCTTCTACGCTGCGCATCATAGAGATAGGGCACCCCATGAGTTTGCCGGTCTCGTGTTTGTTGAACAAGGTAGATCTTTTTTGTTATTACTACTGTGACAGGAATGTAAAATAAGCCCCGCATACCTCTTTTGGGTTAGATCGAATATTTGTGCACTTTTCTAGAACGAATTATTGTTTTATATCGCGTATCAAAAAGATAGGACACCCCTGGGCTAAATCAGATTTCTTGTCCGACAAAATTGTGTGATCACAAATCTAATGGACTATAGGCCTTCCTTGCACTTTTACTGCCACAAGTACTCGATTTCGTATACTTTCGACCAAACTGATCGGCCTTTGCCAGTCGATCTTGCTCCTTTTCTCGGTTATTGCCTGTTGGAGCGCAGAAATCGAGAGTAATCGTTGGCCATTGGCACAGTCCTGACGAACTTAATAACCCAGAGATTTTTCATTTTGTTGAGGCTAGGACTGCAGACTATCCACTCTGGAAAAGATAGTTATTGCCGAGCAAAGAAGCCAACCTCGGACTTGCTCACGCGAACTTTCTGGTTGTCCTGCTAGAAACTGCAACTCTGTCTCCCGAAAATCTGGGAAAATGAAAGTAGGTGTCACTCTGCTATCCTCTGGTACTCTTTGGAGATCATCCTACTGCTGACGAATGCAAGCTGCAGACATCCTTGACGGGCAAATGCTCTGACAGATTATTGGAGATCTGTGTTCCGACGGTTAAAGTGGACAGCACCTACTCTCGAATTCTTTTAGTAGCGCTTCGGATCATCAGACCCGTTGCGGAAAGACTCCTTTCCGTCATAAACCATCGCCTATACACAAGTAGTCGAAGTAGCTGTCCACTTCAGCCGTGGGAACTGCGGTCGCAGATCTCCCATAATCTGTCAGAGCATTTACCTGTCGAGGACGTATACATTTTTCGTTCGCAAGCAGTCGGCTTCTTTGCTCGGCAATAACTATCTTGTTCAGAGTGAATAGTCCGCAGTCTTGATATCAACAAAACGAAGAAACTCTGGGATAGTTTACCATAGGTCGTCTGGTTTAAGCCAATGACCGGCGATTTCTCCCGATTTCTGCGCTCCAACAGGCAATAACCGAGAAATGGAGCAAGATCGACTGGCAAAGGTCAAGCACTTTGGCCGAAAGTATACGAAATCGATATTTGTGGCAGTAAAAGTGCAAGTAAGGCCTATCACAGATTAGATTTGTGATCACACAGTTCTATCGGACAAGAAATCCGATTTAGCCCAGGGGTGCCCTATCTTTTTGATACGCGATTTAAAACAAAAATTTATCGTAGAAAAGTGCTTAAACATTCGATCTTACCCGGAAGGGGTATACGAGTGTTATCTTACACCCTGATCAAAGCAGTATAGACGAAAAAGATCTACCTTGCGCAACAAACACGAGACCGGCAAATTCAGGGGGTGTCCTATCTTTATGATACGCAGTGTATAACAGTACAAGTGTAGAACGTCTTGAAACATAACGATGTAGTAGCCGTATTTTAGACTGCAGCCAAAGTTTCAGCTCATAAGACGTACGGTTAGGTGCGTGGCTTGTTTCCTCAAGAAAAAAAAAACATGTAAATCTAAACCGCGGCTGGTGTGTGCGATTTACACCTCACCGGCGGTTGACTGTTCATTACCAGGTGAAATTCAAATCGCCCGCGCCAGCCGCGGTTTAGATTTAAATGTTTATTCTTGAGGAAACAAGTCACGGACCTAACCATACTTTAGGACGAGGTACATGCATTAGTGGAGCCTATTAATGCCTTAATCCTTTGCTTCGTAGACGGAACAACGTACGTTTCCCCATTAAATTTTAGATCTTCATATTTCTGAATGAAAATTGAGAAACTTATGGATATCTCTACAAACTGATACATGCCTAACACCCCTACCATAACCTCAAAGTTACGGAGGAAATCGCGTGCAACCTGTTTTCTCGTTGTCTAATAGCGTTGTCCGGAACCTTTGACAAAACGGGACAACGCAGGTTTTTCTTTCAAAAGGCAGAAAGAGCGAGTCAAAAGTGCACAGGCTCTTAAGTAGGGTAGGGGGATCAATTGTCATTAAACAGAAAATTTTAATTTCAAAAAACTTTTCACCGCAAAAACTAACAAATATTTTTCGGAAGCTTTGGGGAGGGGAAGTCAAAGTTTTGGACGTTCCTCAAAAGTTTTGATTGTCTAGTGGGGGGAGCCGTAGCTTTCTGGAGGTCCGGGACAGCGGTCTGCCTGACCCTGCTCAGCCGGCAGATTTTCATCCCATTCTCGTTTTCGACAATTCTTTTTCAATACTGTCAAGCTAAAGGTCCGAAGATAAGGATTTTTGCAAAGAAGTCAGGCAACCAACACTTCCTTTGGTCCACGTCATAGTCGGCCGATCGGCTGCAGCTAACCCGGTCGATAAGCGTCCACATCATGCTAGTCGGCTGTAAAAATACACTCACTGTAGCCGAACTAAGCCGGCCGCAGTGCGCTCGAGTACATCCCGATAAGTATGCAGCGAACACTCTATAGGATCTCTAAGGACGGGAGAGAACGGCTTAAAGGCACAGAATGCATATGATGCATATGTTTCTGGCCCACATACATTTTCTTTCATTTTTCCTACATCAGGAAGCCTTGTTGTTCTTTCCAACCATTCATTTGTGCGGCGGTCGAGAAGTGACATGCTGTCGCATAACCGCCTAGCTTTCCGTAGATCCCTCCAGTAGTGCGTTATACCATCTTGACCATCAAACATTCATTTTTCTCCTCAGAAAAACCGACCTAAATGCAGAAGTGGTACCTTTGCAACCTCCTCACCAAGGCTGTGGCAACCTACCCCTTTCCATTTTGTGGACGTGTTGGTACGAGCAAAACGTATCCGTGCTTATCGGCGAAGGAGTGTTAAAGGGATCGTATGCGCAGAAAACCGTATATTATTTCTCCATGTTTTTGTTTAGCTGGGCCTCTCTAGTGAACGAAAATGTTTAGGGGGCCCATGAAAAACCTTCATTTATAAGGAAGGTTAATCGGAACACATTGTAATTATAAATTTGAATTCCGCACCAAAATAGTTTTTGAAGTTGCTCCGCATTCGGAGGCCTCGTCACTGCCATTTTCGAAGTTTTTCTGCATGTGGAGTTTGTGCCGTGACTGTTTTTCATGTTATTTGACAGTCGAAACGACATTCTAAGAAAAAGTGCTAGATGACTGGTGAGATCTGGTGGCGGATCTTCTTTTTAACCCCTTCCAGCCTCATAACCCTACGTTTTTGACGCGCAGGAGTGTACCAGTATGGTCTACTGAACTAATTCATGAAACTGAGCCGGAAAATGAAAAGTGGTTTCCAGCGCGAACGATGCCTTTAACACCTTTCACGCTCGAAGCAGCTCGCACAGGCGCAGTATGGAAGTTCGACGATTTTGATGAAGAGCCGACTTCTGCGAACAACTTCTTCGGCTCGCAAACGGATCAATGCTACAAGTACTGGACATCTACTCCTTACATGAGAGTTTGCGAAGTCCCCACGTTCGACTCTGAATGAATCTGGGCATCAGATTATAGCTTGTACGCTGGCTGAAGCACGATAAGGTTGGCTTTAGCACGATCACACGATTTTAGCCGGCACGATGTAGCCGGTGATACATTGATGGCCATCTTACAATTTGCAGAACACTAGAAGAGATGGACAAGTGTTTCGCCATAATGAACAGTTAGTCCCCGCACATAACACTGACCCGGGAGATACCGTCGGAAAGCTGGTAGCTTTTTCTGAATGTCCAGATTCAACTGACAAATGGCAGAAAAATCACAAAAGTGTATCACAAACTTTCAAACAAAAACATTCTGGCCCACTGGCGGTCCGCGCATTCCACTCAGACGAAACTTGTGGTTGCTATAAATGAGTGTTCTTAAGAGGAGCAGCGTGAGGAGTCAAAAAGACTGGCTCGCCAAAGAACAACTCTGAATTGCGATGGACCACACGAGTGCAGGTCGCGGAACACCCACTAAGGTCAGAGAGGTCATAATGTACAGCAAAGGGACAAAGTTCCTTTTAAGATTCCCTTCATCTTAGATGATGCGAGCAGCGCTATCAGAAGAAGTCCACAAGGAGCGGGGATTCTAAATTACTGTGTCTCTGGTGGCCACCCCGCCAAACAATTTCAAACGGCAGTTGGTTCGAAATCGCCAATATGACCGCGCACGCGCCACGCCACAGTGCATCATTTGCCCAGCGGGCACAGATGGTGACTGTATTGATTCTGGGGTTATTTATCTGATCACATGCCATAGTTTTGGACAGGAATATATCGACGAAGCAGCCCACTTTCTGCATGTGAGGATCAAAGCGCACTTGGATGGGAAATAGAGGACGCGAGTTAGCACTGCGCTGGGCTGCCACAAGGTTAATTGCCATTACGGGGGCGATTTTGAGGTGAGAGCGGAGATACTAGCGCCGGAGCAGGGTACTTCACGAGGTCAAGGGCCGCCCAGTTTTGCTCAGACCCCACCCCATCTAATGTCTTTTTTGCTAGACCCTACCCCAGTCAGGCTCCGTCCATACGTGGCGAGAGCGTGCTATTACGCAAAATCGATGGTCATCGTGGGCACACGATTCTCTAGCCGCTCATAGGCGCTCCTTCTCGCGCGCAGTCGCCCGCTTGCTCTCGCGCGCTTACGCCAGCACCAGGACACAAGCAGCAAGTTTCAAGCTCACTGCTCCATCACTAAAGCAGCTAGCATTAAACCTGTAGCAAAACCACTGCCCTTGTTTTCCATAATCCCACCGCGGAAGTCGAAAACCGTGGAAATTATCAGCCGTTGAGCCGACTCGAGCGATTGATCACCTGATCAAACGTTTTCAATCGAATCCACACGAGGCAGGGGTGCTTGCCTGTGCTAATTTGCAGGCAGCGTTGAGGAGCGTTGGGAGGCGCATAACAGCGGGAACGCCCGCTCTCGCCACGTATGGACGCTGCCTGAGGAGCGTCGAGAGGCGCATAACTGCGGGAGCGCCCGCTCTCGCCACGTATGGACGCTGCCTCAGGAACGTTAGTAGGTCAACTTTGACCGTTTTCTTCCACCTCCACCTAGAGCTGACGTGTCCAAGCAGTTTATCCAGCAGGTATACATACCGTTAACGTTTCATTGCAGTAAAACTTCTCTTGTCGTATTCATATGGTAAGTATAAAATTGTGGAAAGGTTAAAAAACCGAAGTTGACGGCTCAAAGCCAATGCTTAGCAAAAAAATAGGATGTTTGAGAGGACGAGAGCAAAAACAGCGCTTATTGCCTACATGTGGAGAGAAGCTGAAAATTGTTTGAGGGAGGGTTCGATCTCGCCGAGAGTCCAGTTTCTTTTACGAGTCATCAGAGTAGGATATTCGAGACGAGCGTGATTGATATACCCAGTATACAAACTTTGACCGTCTAAGATGGACGCATAAGGGCGCTGCACTGTATGGCTCACAGCTTTCCGAGGTGTGGTTCTGCCGGAAGTCGACAGTTCTGAAAACTAGGAGTCATTAGAGTAGGATATTTGAGTCCGGCGTGGTCAATTTACCATGTATACAAACTTTCCCCATCTCAGATGAACGCCGAAGACCGCTACAGTGTATGGGATCACGCCTTTCTCAGGTGTGGTCCCGCCGGAAGTGGATAATTTTGGAAACTAGGAGTCACGAAAGTAGGATATTTGAACCCAGCGTGGTCGATTTACCTTGCGTACTTGCTTTAACCATTTAAGATGGACGTAGAAGGGCGCTACATGACAGGCGTAAGCTTCGAAAAAAAGTTTATTCTTTAAAAAGTAGGTTTTTGAAACGTTTTAAGTTAAGTGTTGAACGAGTTATGTGGTAAAGTCCTGGCCTTGAGAAACTAGACAATACAATCTACCGTTCGAAACCTTCTGCACCTCTGGAGAACATTACGCGAGAACTGCAGCTCTACATCAGGTTAACCTTCTTATATGGGTACTTCTTTCTGATATCTTGCGACCCCGCCGTTTTCTACTGATGACCTGATGCTCCACAGAGTTTGAGAAGGTATGCCACTCAGTCTCATCTATCCCAGCCCCTTGTTTGGAGATTAGTTTCTGATTCTGTAAGAGTAAAACTGCGTTGGCCGAGCATTTTTACACGTAGTTTCGCCCATTTCCAGACCCGGAAGAGCGGCCGAAAGGTTAGTCTGTCAAAAAACCGTCATACTACCTCGTGCGGACTGAAGTCAACGTACAAGCTGACGAAGTGTTATGGGCAGATGAGGAGAATAAAACTCTGGATCAAATTCGACACTTCTTTGCTATGAAATTTTGAGATAAGCGTTGAAAGCCGTTTTGTTAAAGTGTGTCCGAATGAGAATGTCGGTTCATGCGGTCGGCGAGCGCGTGTTTGCGGCCGTCGCGAACGCCGCTCTCGGACGAGTCTTCCCACGGCTGCAAACAGCTGACTGGAGCTGTGTTTTACTATTATTATACTAGTATTTCCCAATACATGTGGAATATAACCGAGAGAAATTGCTACAGCAATGAGCAATCGTCGTGCAAAGTAGGTTTCGCTGCACAGAAGGATTTAATTTCTGGCCTTCTTATGCTCCACTGGCCCCGATTTACGCCGTTTTGTTTCGTCAGGAAGGCCCTTTTAGTTTCGAGCGGAACGCCGAAGACAATATTTATCGTGGATATTGCCTTTAATGAGCATGAGGAAGGATAATAATGAGCCCAGATTTTTCATATGTATATATTGAGCAATTATTATTGTCCGTCTCCTAATCGCTGTCTCTTCACTAGGTGTATCGGATCATCAAATGTGTTTATCGCATTCATATTGATTCGGGGCCACTGTCGCCGCCAACGCTAGCATAATTCACACGATTACCTGATAAATTGTTCGGCCACTTACAAACGCAACTGCTGACGTGTGTTTTCCTCTCCGAATATTCGTCGTCATTAAACTCTTAATTATGTTAAAAAAACTTTTCAGTTGAACTTGCAACACTGCCAACTTACTTGGTTCGATTACACATAAGTTGGGGGGGGGAGGAGTTGGAAAAAATTTTGACTCCCAACTCACGTCAGAATTTCGCACACCCAGGGGTTCCAAACCCTTGAGGAAATTTGGGGATCGTTTAACAGCCACGTAGGAATTTGTAAAAATCTCCGTAGTGGGCCAAATTCTGACTTGGAAAGGCTCATTCATGGCCGGTCGCTTCGACTTGAAGTCGAAGCGACCAACAATACTGCCGCGATCTGAAATCGCTCCGTGCCGCGACTTGAAATCGTTTCGTCCAGCGATTTCAAAACGCTCGGGCGGACGTAAATTCGCGTGAAATAGACGGAAAATTGCGGACCAAGTCACGGGGATGAAAAGAAGCTTTTTTTGTCGGTATTCCTACTTGATTTTTTTGACATTTTAGCCCTTACCTTTTAAATAAAGAAGTTTTGCATAATTTTCAAACAAGAAATGGTTCCAAAAAGAGATGGGGTGGAATTTGCTTGAGCAAAACTTAAAACTACGACTGAAGTTACTAATTGCTAGATGCTCGGCGTGAAATGTGATTTCTCGGTATCATTATTATAATTTCTCATCTCTCTCATCGTAACTGTGACACAAATACACGTTTTCCCTTTCACATGCCGTATTATATACGAGTGAACTGTAACGTCTGCAATCTTGCGCCACATTCTTAATGTTGTGACGAAAGATTGCGGACTAGTCGCTTCGACTAGACGAATCGCTTCCATCATGGAAGCGACGCGATTAGTCGAAGCAATCTAACAAAATCAAGCAGGTCGCTTCGACCAGCTATGAAATACCCCAGTCGCTCGGCGATCGCGAATGAGACTGCAAACTATTCCAAACCGACGCGGCTCAGTACAAAACCTGTTGGCGCGATGGGTATTGTAACTGTTGGCAGTGCCGCGACTAATCGAAGCGACCTGCTATGAATGAGCCTCGAGGAAAATTATTGTTCGACTCCCAAATATGTCTTATTGTTGCGACTAAACACATTTCCTCACCTCTGACCACTACTACCATTTGTAATTAAGAAAGACGTCTGTAATCGCAAAGTTAAAATAAATTTTTAACCTTAAATTTCTATCAAATACTGTACAGATCACCTTCTATTAAGTATTTTACTACTCTGTACTGTTGCTACAGTAAATGATTTGAACGTTTTCTGCATTTCCACATGATTTCAATTTGAACACATTTTTTCTTCTGATTATTTGTTAAGCGATTCATATTTGGAGAGCATGGCGTGCTTCCTGGTTTTGTATAACAATGCAAAAACGTTAGCAGCGAGTGGTTTCGATCCACCGACCTCTGGGTTATGGGCCCAGCACGCTTCCACTGCGCCACGCTGCTGCAAATCCGCAGCATCTCCAGCCTTCTTGAGACCACACATGCTGCGCCCAGGCAACTGCTCTGGCCAGTTACTGAACGGGAGGCTCATGAGACTTATGTCCTTCCATTGGTTTACTTAGTACATGCATAATAGTCTGGATCTTTACACATACTCTGAAAAACTAATACTTGATTTATGTTTATATTAATTACACTAGTTTCCCCAGAAATATGGTTTTTGGTTGAGGGTAATATGCATGTGACAGTTACTACTAGGAGCTAAATTCAACATAAACAATGGAATCTCTCGTCGACTGCTTTCTGGTTCTTTTTTTCGGTGGCGACGAGTCCGACCACATGTACATATCGATCGTCGCGCAAACTCTTTCAGAAGAAATTGTCAGTTTCAGTTGTGTTACACTTCTCACTTGGGTGGTGAGGCCTTACATCCCATTCATTATTCTCCTTCTCTCCACCAACTTTGTCGTTTGTACATTCAAATTGCATCCAAAAGAATTCTTGAAATTCAAACTTCCGTTAGATGAGATTTATTATAAGAAATTCATCCACCCCTTGTGAATTTCATTCTCGAAAGGAACAGATTTCCCGCTTTTGCCAAGAAATTTTGTTGCACTATATATATATATATATATATATATATATATATATATATATATATATATATATATATATATATATATATATATATATATATATATATATATATATATATATATATATATATATATATATATATATATATATATATATATATATATATATATATATATATATATATATATATATATATATATATATATATATATATATATATATATATATATATATATATATATATATATATATATATATATATATATATATATATATATATATATATATATATATATAGGTATGTATATATATATCTTGTCTTGAAAATTTTCCAAAATTCTATAATTTTCTTCAGGAAGTGTTATAATATCATGCAAGTGTAAGAACCTTCTAGAAGGTTCTCACAAAGTTCTACGCTAGTATATAAGGCGCAGTCGCCGCGTCTAGCTACCAGTACAAGCTAAAAATGGACCAAGGTCGAATTTGTACGTTCGTGTACTACGAGTGGCTGCTGGGCAACGACACGTACCGCGGTCGCCAACATCTGCAGAGCATGCAAGGAGGATGCAGTGTCCCAACGCACAGTCAGCCGCTGGTTAAATCGTTTCGAGAGCGGCGGCACGAGCCTCAAGGACAGGGAGCACAGCGAGAGGCCTTCTACGGTGGATGATGACGAGGTCCGTCGCTGTATCAAGGAGAATCCGGAAGCCACCACCCGTGAACTGGCGACGACGCTCGGCTGCAACAAGTCCACCATCCACAATCGACTCAACTTACTCGGCTACCACAAAGTTCTGGCCCGTTGGATACACCACCGTCTGACGGACGCCAACAAGCAGAGCCGCGTGGCCGTCTGCCAGTCCCTCCTCCTTCGTCCGCATCGCAAGGAGTTTCTCGTGGACCTGGCCACTGAGGATGAGAGCTGGGTTCTCTACAACAACGTGGCCCGCCGTGCCGTCTGTATCCCGCGCGGAGAAGAGCCGCGGACGACGCCGAAAGCCGGCCTGCACCCGCTGAAGATCATGCTCTGCTGCTGGTGGGACATCAAGGGCATGCTGTACTTCGAGCTGCTCCCGCAAGGCAGGACGGTCACCGCCTCCATCTACACGGATCAGCTTGAGAAACCAGTCGCCGCCATCCGAGAAAAGCGTCCCCGACGGGCCTCGGTCCACCTGCTGCACGACAACGCGCGCCCCCACGTGGCGGAGGAGGCCCAGCAGAAGGTGGCGACGCTCGGCTGGGAGACGGTTGCCCATACTCCGTATTCCCCGGACCTCACCCCCTCCGGACTACCACTCTGTTCCGCCCGCTGAAGCACCATTTGGCCCGAAGAAAAATTCACCAACTACGACACCCTCAAATCCGACATCGCGCACTTCTTCGAGTCGCAGCCCCCGGAGCTCTGGGCGAAGGGCATCGGCGACCTGCCCAATCGATGGGCCACTGTTGTGGATATCTGTGGTGATTATATTGTTGATTAGACTTGTTTTTCAATAAAGTTGAAAAAATTAAAAATAGTGAAATTTTCGGACAAAATTATTGGACAACCTGGTATATATATATATATATATATATATATATATATATATATATATATATATATATATATATATATATATATATATATATATATATATATATATATATATATATATATATATATATATATATATATATATATATATATATATATATATATATATATATATATCAGGCCATTCGTGTACGATTCGAGTTATCGACGAAAAAAGCAAGCTCTAACATACGCTTTTTAGTGGCTTGATCGGTAGAGCGTGAACGAAAACCTAGAAGCCCAATCGTTGATGTGTTCCAAATCGTCTGTTCGCAAGTTGGCAGTTTCGCAACTGAAGTGGAGCCAAAAGAACCTTTAAGAAAGTCACACTGAATTTGAGCACACGTATTTGAACGCGAAACTAACGCCTGCTACTCTGAGAGTTTCGGCCGAGGAACAGCCACGAAATAGCCGCGAAATGCCTGCTTTCCGCGTAATGTCCGCGAAAGCGCTCGCCGCGAAATAGCCGCGGGATAGCCGATAATTAATGGTCTCTGGAATACGGCGCATTCCAAAGGCATGATTCAGATGGCCCCGCCCAACCGCTGGCGGTCCCGGATGGTTTCTTGGCGAGACGGCCACTCTTGTGTCTCGGTTACTTCTGATTACTTCTCGTTATTTCTCGGTAAGATCTCGGCTATTTCTCGGCTAATTTTTGTCCGTTTCGTGAAAAGCCGAGAAATAGCCGCGCAATAGCCGGGAAAAAGCCCACCAGGAGCAGCTGTGGAGCCTGGTGGGCTGTTTCTCGGCTATTACGCGACTATTCCTGTGCCAGAACTCTCAGAGTATGCACTACACACAACTTTGAATTCTGATAGGGCATAGAGAGAGAGTATGTAGTAACTTTGGAATACTAACCTATGCACATATTTCAAGGCAAAATTCATGACATTCCTAAATTTCGAGATTCTTTGCTAAATCGATTACCCGGTCCCGGGTAGAACTGAATAGACGAAGAAATTGCGAAAGCGCAGGGAAGTACACCAAATGTACTTTCATTTCGCCCCCGTACTCTCATAGTCAGTGCTACATACATATTTGTTGGGGTTTGGTCCTATACTTTGAAATTCCCTACTCTGTTGCTCCAGTCTTTCTTTTGGGCCGTGATTAATACTGTTTGCATAATATTCTCTTCCATCTTCGTTTGACCCCATCAATCGCAACCGCTGAGAGCTCGTTCTTCCTTTCGGACAACTAGTCCAAGCCAGAAAATTCTCTCAGAGAAATCAGGCCTGTTTGCGCGTTTTTTCGCCGCTTCTCCGTGATTTTAGTATTACTTGGTAGCCATCGCAATGTTTTGAGTGGGAAACTCGGAAGCGAAAATTATCGTGAACACTGCCTTCAAACTGTACTCCTTCATAGGCAGTGTTCACGATAAAAACCACATTCTAGTTTTCGATGCTTCTGAGTAGGCAAGTTCACGAAGTAAAGGAGAATAGGTTGAAGTTCCCACAAAACCCACAAATATCGCAGAAATAAAACTGAATAAAAACACCCCCAAAATAATAAATTACGCCTGTTTGGCGCACTGATAACTGCGGGTTTCAGACAATCTAAATTTCGGAGATGGTTTTGCTTCTCGAAAGTCATTGGTAAGGGACTCTATTCTCTGTTTTTTGTACCAGAAACTCTTTAAAAATAAGGCGGTTCAATGCGCATGTTTGGATAGTATGATCTTTCGGGGTACAGACAATTCAAAAATTTGGCAACTGCTCCTTTGGTGAAACGAGCGGTGGACAACTGTTATATGAAGTGGGCGGGGTAGTTCAATTTGATGATTGAACCACGAGATTTTCACCCACTTTCTGAACGTTTTTCGTCGTACTTCCGTTTTTACTCTTTTTAGAGGGACCCAAAGCTTACGTTTTTAACACAAAAAAATACGGAACTCTTTCGTCGTGAACACTGCCTTTAAAGGCAGCGTACACGTTAAAATTTGCTCCCGTGTTTTTCATAGATTATGAGAGGTCCGGAGCCCTAAAAAACATCTACGCTGAGGAAAATGGAGGAAATAGACCGGAAATATGTTTTCTAGGCTCAAAAAAATCCAGTGTTATTGCAACTGAATCATGAGAGCGGAGGAATTGGCCACTGCGTGAAAATATGATCTCTCAATCAAAGCAGGCGATCTGTCGCGTTGTCTCCCACTTTGCTGTGCTATTTCTCTCGTTGATCGTTTGCTCCCTCAAGATCGGTTATTCAATGTGTTCCCGGTCAGAGGAGGCGAAATACAGTTGGGGCGGGCAATTACAGGGGTAGGACTCGGTTAACACTGATTTAAAGTGGTTAAAACTGGTTTTTGAAGCTTCGAAATGCTTGAGCGTTATGGTGCAAGCCGTACGGTTCGGTATGCATTGCTATCTCAACAAAGTTTACGAGCGTGTATGCTGCCTTTAACTGAGAAGCTCTTCTTTCATGTATGTGCATTCTTCCGATTTCAATTTACGCAACTCTTGGAATTGATGTCACTTCATGAAAGTTTCGGTGCAGGCTCAGGCGTACGGTGTGACGATCACAGAGGGGGGGGCCGCAGCCTCAGACGCCGGGTAGGGGGGGGGCGCAGGCCCTTTCCCTCCAACCGTACGGAGAAGATTTTTTCGCAAAACCGGCGATTTGCGGCCATTTCGCGCGTACAAAGCGCCGCATAGCCATAACTTGTATCAGAGTCCTACGAATTCAATTTAGTGCCATTTTTGAACAGCTTTCAACGAGTAAAAAAAGTGATGCGAAATAACTGAGTCAATACCCGAAATCAATCAAAAATTGTATGTTTCCACATAAAAATCGCTCATTGTGAACTGATGAGGTGGTCATCATCAGAGAAATCTGACATGTTTCGATCTGTGGTCATTGGGGATCACAGAAAGAAATACAAATACAGTGCGTTCGGAAATGATAGGGACACCCCTGAAAACCACAGTCTTTATGTTCAAATTGCGTGCGGCGTTCGGTAATGCTCATAAATGAGTTCAGCAAGGTAAATAACCTATGTTCACTTGTTTCTATAACAATAGCATAATAATGTAATATTTTTTTTTAAATTGTCACATTATTCGCCGTTCGGAAATGATAGGGACACTATTAAAAAACAAAAATTATCAAACAAGGAATGAACAAATATACACATACATGAAATCTAATATGATATCGCACCTCCAGAGTTGGAAATCAATTCAAAAATTCTATTCGGCATAGAAGTGATCAAATTGGATATCACATTTTTATCCAAATTTCTCCAGGCTTCGAGTACAGCGGCCTTTAGCTCGTATACGGTCCCATACTGCTTGTTATTCGCGTAAATCTGGCGGACAATTATGCCCCAGATATTCTCTATCGGCTTGCAGTCAGGACTACACGCGGGCCATTCCATCACGCGAACTCGGTTTTGTTGAAGCCACGCCTTTGTGGATCTGGAGACATGGACCGCAACGTTATCTTGGTGGAAAATGTACCGTTGACGCCTGTTTCCAGTGAAGAACGGCAGAAGATGCGCACGCAATGTTTCTTGAAACTCCTCCGAATCCATCCGACACGAAGTGAAGGCGATTTCCGAAACACCTTCGCTGCAGAATGCTCCCCAACACATCAGCGAACCGCCTCCGAAATTTCTTCGACTAAATACCATCGGATCCTTGCGAAGATCTCTCCATTAGCATCGAGCACCGTCAGGTCCATCAAGGTTAAACTTCCTTTCGTCGGAGAAAATTATCTGGAACATGTTGCCTTTATCTTTTAAATTTTATCGGTTTGTAGAGAATCCCATGCCTTTGACCAGTCTGTTGCCATGTTGTCCCTTGCAAACCGGAGTCGAGCTACTTTGTGGGCTTCTGAGAGTGATGGAGCCTTCTTCATCACTTGGAGGACGATGTTTTCGTCTGCGTTTATGACGCTCCAAACAGTAGTCTTCGACACAATGAGCGACAACTGAGCCCTCACTTGGTTGACAGACAGACTACTGTTTGAGCAGAGTCGGCTTTATCCTGCCGTGCATCCCTGCCGCTGACCTTTCTATGACGTCCAGGACTCTTCGCTAAGGCCGTAGGAGTCTGGATCTCGTAGGAACTGGCTTTGATGCAGTTGGGGAACGTCCGAGCTGGGAGGCAACCGTAGACGTTGGCTCCAGTCCGGCAAGCGTTGAGGGCACGTATTTTTGAAGCTTGTTCTGGAAACAGTAAGCGATGTACCACGGCCCATGATTGGAAAAAAGATGTTAGGTGTCCACTCGTTGTCATGTAGCGAACTTGGCGGGCATAACAGGAAATTCTCTTCAAAGTGAAAAATTTCATTTTTTGCAGAATTGTCCCTATCATTTTCCGAATGGTGAAATTTTCTACAACTGTAAAGGAAAAATCTTATGAAATTAGGCACGGTTTCAAGGAAGTTGCGAAAAGAGGGTTTTTATCACGCTTTGAATCCATTGATGAGCAGCATTCATCACCATTCCCAGGAAATTTTTGAAAATCTCTAAATTTTTTAGAATTGTCCCTATCATTTCCGAACGCACTGTATTTACGATGAAACACCGGGGTCAGAAAGATTTTCACGTGCCATCATGCGTTCGCCTCACTAACAAGGAACCACAGTAAGTCATAGTGACCATTTCAAGATGAAATGTACTTTTCTCAGAACCATTTTCCTGGACGAAAAAGGTCAGAATATGCCCATCGCAACTGCCTAGACCCACTCTGAAAAAAAGTTATGAGCGTTTTTTTAAAGCCTCGCGGCTTAAGGTAGGGGTACCCCATGGAATTTTTAGGGATGTTTTAAATTTTTTCCCCCTCATTTTGCTCAAGAAAACATGTATGTAGGGATTGTGTAATGTGGGGGTTGCTGAACACTTACGAATCTGGGGTTTGCTTACCCAAAATTTTAAGGTTTACTGCCCAGGATTTACGGTAGGTAACATGTGCCATTTAGGAGAGCAGAAACCTACCTACCTTAAAGGCATCGTACGCGCCTTTGAAATCCATGTTTCGTTTTTAAGCGTTTTGAGTTGTTGGCCCCCTATAGTGACTAAAGATGGCGAAAAAGCCCGCTCCAAAAAACGTTCAACTTTTCAAGAAAAACGTTGTAACAACAAACTTCTACGAAAATCATTTTGAATTTCGCTTTCCGGCATCGACTCCGGGATAAGCTACGCGGAGGGCGCAAGAGGAACAGTTCTACAATTCGTCCATTGGCGCAAGCTTGTTGGAAGCAATCGCTCGTTGTGTGACGAGAAATTTCCAGTCGATAATGCCACTTTCGTTCGACGGTGCGTCAGCGTACAGTGGCATTCCTTTGTACTTAGCGACACGACGTTTCTGCTCAAATATTGCAGAAAGTGCCAAATAACTGACGGAAGAGGCCGGCCCGCTTTTGACGGAATTCCTTACTTTCCACTTCCCTCTATGCTCCACAATGGTACGTTTTTTGAGCAGCCAAGCCTCGTTGATTACGTTCTCACAGGGGCCCCGAGGAAGGGATTACGAGCATAAAAAAATGGAAAGTGGATTTCAGCGCGTACGATGCCTTTATAATAATTCGAGAATCGACAAATGCGAACATCGAATTCGTTATCCGGCACCCCAAATAACCCCCACATAGAAACTTTGAGAACCAAATCTGAGGAATTCGACCAAACTACCGTATACCCACCGTAATCTACCGTAACGTCTGCCAAAAATCCGATAAACCGACATCCAGATTCGTGTTCAACACTCCAAATAACCCCCAGAGAAATAGACTTGAGCATATTCTATAGTAAGGCACTCGGAAATCGTCAAAAAGTGCGTTGATTTGCCATCAAATTCTCCCCGATGGAATCTGTGAACGAATACAGATCGAAAACTTCGGAAAAATCGACAAACGACCCTCAGATTCGTGATTAACTTTTTAAATCCACCCCCAAGAGCAATTTCAAGTCAAATCTGGAATATTTTCTAAAACGCTCCGAGAGCCCTCTACTCGGATAGAAATAGACGCTTTCAACCCCGAAATATCCCGTACAAGTCCAAAACTACTTTTTTTTTCTCTGCACCAAAAGAGTTTGGGAAATGTCCTTCAACCTAACTTTTGCTTAGTGGGGTAGATTTTGGGCGCTGAACTACGATATGCAAAGTCCATTCCCGGATTTTCGTTAAGCTAATGCGCTTTTTTGGAGAGGTTTAATAAATAGGTACTAAAATCAGAGAAAAAAATGCCTACTAAGTTTCTTCCAGAGTGGAGTCTAGAGCAGCTGCGAGTGGACATCAATTCAGACTTTCGTCCAGAAAATGGTTCTAGAAAAGTACATTTCATTTGGAATGAGTCACTATATAGCTTATTGTGGTTCCCTTGTAAGAGAAACATAAAATTCACAGAAAATTCATTCCCTCAATGATTTTGAAGTGAAGTTGTGGCGATGGGGCGCTCTGTGCTAGCACAAAATGCAACAAAACGTTTGCAGAAAATTTACTCAGTGCTGCACTTCTTTTTCCAGAGCCTCGCAATTGAGTGTAGGAAATCTCTATACTGAAAGGCTCTCTGCTCAGCTTGGAAGAGTATATCAAAAGAATTTAGCGAAGTGGTGGAGGCTTGCGTTCACGTGTTGCACGACTAATAGATGGATGTACAGGAAGGCGTCCATTTATTACATGTGACATTTTCTTGCTTACGCCCCTGCAGGTATGACATCTAACTTCTGTTTCAGCCGTCTTGAGACCTTTAACTGGCATGTATGTTGTGTACCTCATGACTGAAGCTTGCAGCCATCAGACACGGTGGAGCATCTCGTCATTAGAGGGAACCCAGAAATTAATTACCTGTTGCTACAGATCGTTAGAGCACAATCTCCTATTAATCCTGGTTGGTGGGAACCAATTAAGAAGTACTCATTCCATAAAAAGTATTTGGGTGGAGGTTTCATTGCATATCGTCACTGCGTCTATGGATCACAAGGGTCAATTTGGCTGAGCTCTGCAGTCATCAGCAGATCCATTTCTTGCAGGTCCCAGAGAAACGTTGTTGCTGATTATATATGTTCTTTCAATAATCAGTAGATACCTTGCATCCTGCCGGTCACAACTGGAAGCCACCGCACAACCTTTTCCAAGAAAGATAACTAAGACGTTTAATAAAGAAAAGGTGTTCAAAGACTCATCAGAGGGCAGCTTGCTGTGTCAATGGGGAATCTAATGAAGATTAAGCGTTTCCAAGTGAGACATGCAAGGTGCCACGTGCGGAACTTATTCTGAAACCTTCAGTTTCACAATAGTTAATGAACGATTGACAGGAGATGCAGTTCTCAATAGAAAGTCTATCTATTCTATTACGTTCCCGGCGTGATCATCTGTTAGGAGGCATGACATCAGGGAGGTTTTCGTCGATGATTTAACAGATCGTGTTTCATTGTTTACAACAGGAACTGCTTAATCATACCTGTAGGCTCTTCTCGCTTTGTAATGAGCTCCACAAGCAACTGTTCCTGCCTTTGACCATCTTATAACTGGTAGCAGGCCGAAGTTGTGAAACGGACGCTAGATTTGTCTTCAGCGCCCTGAATTACACTAGTCAAGATTTCAGCCAGAGATACTGACCAGAGATCGGAAAACGTCAGGGGAGGTCGAAAAAACAATTTTTCTGGATTAGGCTGTTGCAGTGTTTATTTTGAAGGGGACCATCAAAAAAAGCTGTCGGCCGAGTCCCAGGTCGATCCGACCGTTTTGAGCCGATTACGACCGGTGTGACGGCTGTAGATGTGACGGTGTGATTTGAGCCCTAAAAACAGGCCTCATCACACCGTGTGATTTTTGCGATGAAGGCCTCTAGATCAGTTTTCAAAGCTTTATCAGATAGAAAAGTGAGAAAACTACTTGGTTAGTCCTTTCAAAAGCCAAGCAGTCGACTATGATTGTGTCTGTCGGGGCGCTGAAAAAGCAAAGAACCGCTGTTTGGACTTACACGTCAGGGGAGGTCGAAAAAACAATTTTTCTGGATTAGGCTGTTGCAGTGTTTATTTTGAAGGGGACCATTAAAAAAAAGCTGTCGGCCGAGTCCCAGGTCGATCCGACCGTTTTGAGCCGATTACGACCGGTGTGACGGCTGTAGATGTGACGGTGTGATTTGAGCCTACTAAAACAGGCCTTCCATCACACCGCGCATTGCGTGATTTTTGCACGATGAAGGCCTCTAGATCCAGTTTTCAAAGCTTTATCAGATAGAAAAGTGAGAAAACTACTTGGTTAGTCTTTTCAAAAGCCAAGCAGTCGAACTATGATTGTATTATTGTCTGTCGGGGCGCTGAAAAAAGCAAAGAACCGCTGTTTGGACTTACACCGTCAGGGAGGTCGAAAAAACAATTTTTCTGGATTAGGCTGTTGCAGTGTTTATTTTGAAGGGGACCATTAAAAAAGCTGTCGGCCGAGTCCCAGGTCAGATCCGACCGTTTTGAGCCGATTACGACCAGAGGGTGTGACGGCTGTAGATGTGACGGTGTGATTTGAGCCCTAAAACGTAGGCCTCAGTCACACCGTGTGATTTTTGCGAATGAAGGCCTCTAGAATCAGTTTTTTAAAGCTTCATCAGATAGAAAGAGTGAGAAAAAACTACTTGGTTAGCAGTCTTTTTCAAAAAGCCAAGCAGTCGACTATGATTGTTGTCTGTCGGGGCGCTGAAAAGAAAGCAAAGAACCGCTGTTTGGACTTACACGTCAGGGGAGGTCGAAAAACAATTTTTCTGGATTGAGGCTACTGTTGCAGTGTTTTATTTTGAAGGGACCATTAAAAAAGCAAGCTGTCGGTCGAGTCCCAAGGTCGATCCGACCGTTTTGAGCCGATTACGACCGGTGTGACGGCTGTAGAGTGTGACGGTGTGATTTGAGCCTAAAAACGGGCCTCATCACACCGTGTGATTTTTGCGATGAAGGCCTTCTAGAATCCCGAGTTTTCTTAAAACTACATCAGATAGAAAAGTGAGGAAAACTAACTTGGTTGAGTCCTTTCAAAAGAAGCCAAGCAGTCTGTGGACTATGATTGTATGTCTGTCGGGGCGCTGAAAAAGCAAAGAACCGCTTCTGTTTGGACTTACACGTCAGGGAGGTCCGAAAAATAATAATTTTCTGGATTAGGCTGTTGAAAGTGTTTTATTTTTGAAGGGGACCATCAAAAAAAGCTGTCGGCCGAAGTCCCAGGTCGATCCTGACCATTTTGAGCCGATTACGACCGGTGTTGACGGCTGTAGATGTGATTTGGTGTGATTTGAGCCCTAAAAACAGGCCTCATCACACCGGAGTGATTTTGCACCGATGAAGCGCCCTAGAGTCAGTTTTCAAAAAGCTTTATCAGGATAGAAAAGTGAGAAAACTACTAGTTGAGTACCCTTTCAAATGCCAAGCAGTCTACGACTATGATTGTGTCTATCGGGGCGCTGAAAAAGCAAAGAACCGCTGTTTGGACTTACATGTCAGGGGGGAAGAGTCGAAAAAATAATTTTTCTGGATTAGGCTTGTTTGAAGTGTTTATTTTGGAAGGGGACCATCCGCAAAAAAGCTGTCGGCCGAGTCCCAGAGTCGATGCGACCATTTTGAGCCGATTACGACCCGTGTGACAGCTTCGATCGATAAGAGTTCGTTTTTTGCTGAAAAATGGTTTGGAAGCATTGTTCAGAAGAGACTCTCTGGAAATTGGTTCGCACTTTGAAGTGTCTAAAGAGTTACAACCTCGGTGTGGAGGGGCCCGCACCGGATCCAAAGCTGGAGGAGGGGGGGGTACTTTCCTCACTGGCCGATCACACCGCTACGCCTTGCACCCTGTTTCGGTGCTATCACTTGGGCAGGGGGCGCTATGGTATCGCACTTCGCCAAGCCCATTTTTTTGATTCGGTAGGGTAGGAGAACCCTGGGTTGGTGTTCAAATTACGCGGCGGCACAGACAAATGTGCGTGACAAAGTGTTACGCCATAGTACCCAACCCCCCCCCCTGCTGCGATAGCACCGATACTTCCTTTCCCCATATATTCTAAATCTCGAGTTTTGTTAGTTTTTTTCAGGTTATGCTTTTTGTTATATTAGTATGTACAGTGATATTGATTGCTCTATTCTTACGAAGTACTGATTGCACATTCAATCTATGGTTCTGGTCGAAATTCGGTGCTAAAGAGGGTAGGTTTGGTTTACGATTACAAAGATTACATTTTTCTATAATGTATGAATGTATCACAATGTGTTTGCTATCCATTTGGAGGATGAAAGGTTCTTACCTACAGAGCAAATGCTCGTGTACTCCAATATCGCTTACGAGGGAAGTACACAAAGCGTATGTCGCACCTGCGGAAACGAATTGTATTGTCAGTATTTCTTGAGCATCTATAGTAAAACTTTGCAGTACCCCACTCCGAGCAGCTGGTTCAAAAATTTATGGGCGTTTTTAAAGTTTTGCGAAAAGTTACCCATCAGAATTTTTTTGGTGTTTTGAAAAAAATCTCGGATGTTGCTCAAAACTTGTATGAGAATGGGGGTAGTCTAGGTTGCTGAAAACGAATCTGGGGTGTGTTTGTCGAAATTCTGAGGTTTGCTGTAGGTTGCGGTAGGTAATTCGCCATTTATGGAACAAAACAATTCTTTGTAGTTGGAAAATCGGAAAATGGACATTAAATTCGTATTCACCACCAAGAGTAACCCCCTCAGTCAAACTTCGAGTCAAATCTGAGACTTTGATCAAGCTACCGTATACTCACCGTAGTCTACCGTAATCTGTAAAAAATCGGCAAACGGACCACAGATTTGTGCCAAGCCCATCAAATTATTCTCAGTGAGGGATTTTTAGGTACATCTATCGAAGAAATCCGGAAATCTCGAAAATGGAGTTTTGCCCTCAAAATTTTTCCCCACTGGGATGCTTTGAACGAATTAAGTAGAAAATTTTGAAAAATTGGCATATTAGCCTCAGATTTGTGATCAGCACCCCAAAAAACCCCTGGGAGAGTTTTGAGTTAAATCTGGAACATTTTTCTGAAGCACTTTTAGAACCCCTGATTGATAAAAGTTACCGCTCAACCGAAAATCAGTTCAAGTCCAAAACGCTATCAGTCTGCACAGAGTTCGCGAAATGTGCTTCCACCCAAACGTTGCTCAGATGGGTTGTTTTGGGCGCTGAACACGATTATGAGGTCCGTTTCATGATTTTCGAATGTTTACTTAGCGTTTTGGAAGATACAATAAGCACAAAAAACGACCGTTTTTTAGCTCATAACTTTTCGGAAATAGCGGCTCGGGACGGGGTACTGCGCAGTTTTACTATAGATGCTCGAGAGATACCAGCAATACAATTCGTTCCCACAGATCCGACCTACGCTTTGTAATCTTCTCTCGTTAGATGAGAGACTCATGAAAGGCCGTGTTCATGATAATCTTCGATTTTGAGATTAATCACTAAATCGATTAAGTGGCCACCGGGTAGAATCGAAATGACGAAGAAATCGAGAAAAACGCACCAGAAGGGCAAGAAATTGTTTAATCTCACTCCACCTCTTCACTCTAACAGGAACTGTTCGCTGTGACAATAAAGTGTTTTGTGGACCCGTCTTTTACAATTCTCTACTCTCTGTGGCTCCGTTCTTTCTTTCGAATCCTGACTAGTACCGTTGTGTATTGCCTGAAATTATCTTTCATTTTCGTTTCCATTTTTCGTCGCTGACAACCACCGTAAACACGTCCATCCAACTGGAAAACTAGTCCAGGACAACGAAAGTCACTGAAATAAAACGTTTCAATGCATTTGTGTCAGTGCGAACTGGCGCTGCGAGCACGCGACCCATCGATTTTGTACGAGATTCCGCGCCCGCCCTTCATCAGCTTATCATGTGCTGTTTTCCTCATTTTTTATGGTTTTCATTATTTCTCACATTTTTTCAACAGTTTTCGGTTTGTAGACTCTACGTTTGCTAGATCACTATCGCTTGCTAAAGTTTCAATTTCAGGAATAGCGGGAATCGTCGGCAACGAATGGGAACCGCTAATTTTCGACGATCATTTTTATCTCGCGGTGTTACCCAATTCAAACCTGTAGATATGTAGTGTTCATTAGTGACTTTAGACTTCTCCATTAAGATTTTCATTGATCGCAAATCTTTTCAGAACGTTTCTATTGTTTAGGTTGGCCCGAATCTCAAAGAAAACCTAAATGTAGTTTTTTTTTCATTTTGAATTCTTTTGTTTGTTCGAAACTACTTTTATGATGCGTGCTTCTGCTGTTTCACTTCCCCAAAACCGTTTTTCTTGAAAATTGGTCATGCCCGATTTTGTTTTGTTCAAGATTCCGACGCCGATGATTCCCGCTATTCCTGGAATTGAAACTTCGCCAAACGGTCGTTATGTAACGAAAGCAGCATTTAAAGATCAAAAAGTTTTCAAAAATGACGTGAGAAATAGGAAAAATGAGAACATTCCGAGAAACTCAGGATCAGCTGATGGGGCGGGCGCCGAAGCTCGTACGAAACCTACGCGTCGCGTATCCGCAGCGTCAGTCCGCCATGGTACACTCTGAATTCAACCCCGAACCAGAGGATAGTTAGAGGCAGTGGTCACGATGAAAAACGTCATTGAAAAAACTACAAAAATCAGCTCGATCAAAAACAGCTGAATTACTATGGAGGTAGCGCGGTGAAAAACGGGCTACAATTAGAGTTACTAAGACCCTAAATTTCCAGTTCGTGCACACGAAAAACAGTTGAGCAATGAAAGAAAGCACTCCAGTCAATGTTTCTGACTAGATGACTTATGTTCCTTGATTGTAATTCAATTTCAAGCCAACTGATGTTCTTGATATAAGAGGTCATCTATGCCGATGATGTGGAGTGGGCTCGTCCACCATCAAAAGACTCAGGCTTCAAATTTGGCCCAAAAAGTGGTTTTTCGCGATTTTTTCTTATAGGTCATACTACTCGAGAAACAGAAAGGATTTAGAGAGAAAAAGACGACAAGCATATTTGATCGCGACCTTTGCCTTTAATGTTCTTGTTCTCGCTGGTGTCACTCACTTCCTGTTACTAGACGACTTTTCGTTGAGTGGCTGAACACATGTTCCTCTAATATCGAAGTTTAGTTGCAAAAATAGTTCGAAATAAATTTTATTAAGATGAAGCATTTGTTTGCCAGCTAATGAAATAGTTTGGAGTTAATAATTTATGGTTTCCAGAAAGCTATTTCCGCGGCAAAACAGTATGGGTAGTAGGCTGCAGTTCCGGTATAGGATCAGAAATAGTGTTGGGTTTGGCTCAGCTTGAGTGCAATATAATTTTATCAGCTCGACGAAAAGAAAAGTTACAGGAATTGAAGGCGAAATGTGATGGTGAGTCGTTGAGCTCTTTGTGAATTTTTGCGAAGTTACACCAATTTTTTTCAGAAAAATCATCAACAAGATCATCGGTCGTTTTTCCATTGGACGTGACTGACTTCCAGCAAATACGGGAATGTTGTCGCAACGTGAAGACATTTTTCGGAATGGTGGGCTCTAGACTCCAGTGACTAGAAAGCTTAGACAATATAACATGACATAGGATGGCATTACGTAGCATAACATAGAATCTCATAGCATACCATAGAATATCATAGCATAACATAGCGCAGCATAACACGGCATAAAATAGGGTGGAGTATTATCGCGTAAAAGCGTCACACAATGTAGCATAAAATAACATACCCTTCCATACCACATCATAACATAACATAACATAACATAACATAACATAACATAGCATAACATAACATAACATAACATAACAGATAACATAACATAACATAATAACATAACATAACATAACATAACATGACATATAACATCATACCATACAATACCATATCATACCATATCACCGTACCATACCAACGTAACGTAGCACAGCATAACATTATACCACTATTTATGTAACGTGCAGAAGAAGTTTAATTTTGGAGGTTGACGTGATCATACTGTGTTGTGGCCAGTCGCAGCGTGCTGAATGGATATCAATTGATCCAAAGGTGGATGAAGCCTGCTTCAGGGTGAACGCGCTCGGACCAACTGTACTTGCAAGAGAATATCTGAAGACACTTGAGCCAGATGAGAAAGGTATGATTTTTCGTTGATATAGAAGTTAGGGCTGGTACTCCATCTAGTGCTATCATTACTCATCATCGCTGTTGAAATATCTTATCACAAGAATCGTCCACGTCATTCAATGAGGAATTCGCATCCAGCATTTAAAGGCACAGTACACCCTCAGATATGAATTTTGAGATTTTCATGTATTTATATAAAATAACCCTCTTGTATAACATGTACCAAATGCGAGATCTCAATTCCTCCGAATAAGCGAGGATATAAGCGACCACCACAGGCCCGAACCCCCCTTCGCCCACCACCACAGTCCCGACCCCCTTCCGGGATTTTCGAGACTCGATAGCAGCTCGATGGATGAATGAATTCCAACAAGTCTTCGTTCTTCCAGTCCATTGCTGGGCTATCTCATTATCCTGGTTTTCACTCAGCATGACGATTTCTGAATGAAGAGAGAAATACAGGATTTGAGACAACTCGTCCACCAATTTTTCACCCTCAAAATCTAGGCATCTTTGAAGAGCCATAACTTTGTTCAAAAGAGAGGTCTTGGAGGTTTTAAAAAGATACCACCGTGATCAGCGTGTGGCTCTCTCCCAAGATAAGTATGAAAATCTGAAAAATAATTTTTTGGGTTGTCCTGTGTGTTGAAAGGCAGTGTTCACCATGTAAATCGTTTTTCTGTTTTCCGTCCTATCTTGAAAACGGCCCCATGCTGATTCATGATGGGTAATGTCTCTGAAATCATACAAGGAACTTTCTGTGAACGTATGTGTCATATCCCCTCAAAGATTGAGCTATCTATGGAAACATGGTGGACCCAGAGTTGTCCGAGGCTTAAAACTTAACTTTTTTGCAGCCGATCTATGCGAGCTGACCTGAGTAAAGAGAGAAGCTGAGAAAGAAGGGAAGAACGGGGCTAATGATTGAAAATCATCGCTCATCTCACGATCTCGAGAATTCATTTGTTCACGTCGGTGGGCGTGTGATGCGCGTTTGGGACTTTTTTCATCGTGAACACTGCCTTTAAGCGCGGGATCATTCGATCGATAGTCATCTTCTCTTCGTTTCCCGCGCAAATTTTCCCGTCTAGCAGGGTCGCGGCCTCCCACTTGGATTACAGAGACCATACAGCTGGCTTTACAATACCGCCCGCGACTTTGGGAAAAACTGCGTTTTCGGCGCTTTTTTCCGCCGCAAACCGCCGCTCTGTCATAACTTCGTTCAAAATGGTCCATTTGGGTTACTAGAGGGGCACATTTGAGGTTAGCATCGAGGCTCTTTCATTTTTGGAAGCCCAAACATGTGCTTACCCTGCAAACAAGGCATACTTATAGGGTTTACAGAGATCAATCCGAGTTCACGAAAACTGAAGCTGGGTATCAAATTGTTGTAAAAATATTTGACTTCATACCAACCGCACAGATAAAGGACGAGTTATATGCAAGTACAATACACGCACTACAATACCCACACTAATTTTCTCAAAAAAAGCCGCAAGTGGGCCCAAAAAAAATCGCGACTTCTGCGACTTTTCCTCATAACTTGGCTCAAAGTGCTCCAACTGAGCTCTGGAGCACATATTTCGAATCAGCATCGAGAGCTCTTTCTTCTGAGCATATACATGTCTTACGGGCGAACAAGGCATATGAGGCTCACAAAATCAATCGATTTTGGCGAAAGCGAAAAAGCCAAGTGTAAAATAGTAGTTTTTTGACGTAACGTCTTGTCCAAATCCAACAGTGTGAATAATATAGACAACAGGTAATTGAGCTGGCCGCGGCTGACCGACGCCTCTTACAAATTTTCGAATTTTCGCATTTTCAAACTCGAATATTTTTGCCATTTATTGGCCTCCTTTTGCTTAGATTAACGGGCAGAAGCAATGCTTCCCGTCGAAAGTCTCCGATTCCTCCCCGTAATGAGAAACTCGGAGAAAATCTAGATCGCGAAAAGTGGTTCCTAGCGATATCCACTGAAACACGTTTGACTGCAGCCCTTCAAGGAGGCCAGGAGATACTGCTGGTAGTCTTTGCAGCTCCCCGCAGCTCAAGATGAATTTGGAGTTTTAAAAACTAGGCGTTATTTTTTTGCGATCCACTCTTCCTAATCCGGATTATTATTATCACAAAATTTTATTCGTTTTCTGCGGCCCCTGAGCCCTTCGTTCATATCCAAAGGAGCGATTTACTGCCGGTCCATCGCTTTGCTCTCTGCTTCCCCGCGCCCTCTTTTGAAGACGTCGAAACGTTCGCGCTGCAGTGTCTCGCATGCATCGCTCAGTGAGCGAAGTACCCCGAAATTGATTGATTTCCGGCAGCCGAAGTGGACTCGGGGTACTAGCGGGAAGATGGCATCGGTGGAAGCAGGAAGATTGAGTGCGGGGTAGAAGGGATTTGACAATATGGATGATCCTAAGGGTATGAAGGACAAAAACTGGATTGGAGAGGAGTAAACGCTTGTAAGGTGGTCTGAATTGCTACAATATCGAGGGCTCAAGTTGTCGAATGAAGAGAATTGTACTGTGTGGGTGGTTCTCAAATACAGTGTCTATCGAATCTGACTGCCGCGTTGCATCTACAACACGTTACGGTCAATGTCATGCAATGTCACTCCGCGCGATGAGCCATTCTCAGTCATTTATGAGCCACGAATCGTTCAGGCTTTGATAGAATTCTATTTGAAACCCTTCTGGACCATTGTGAGAAATAACATAAATCGCTGAAATATCGCAAAGACCCGCTTTATCGTAGAAGCTGAGTCGCGGGCGGCTTCTTGCGAACGCGACGCAACCGTTAGTGCGGACTCCTGGGTACAAAAGGAGGCATTTCTTCGTTTTTTTCCTCTTTAAACCTCAGTTTTCTACTCCTTGGGACCGCCGCGCTGCAGCGCAACGCGGCGCGGTCGAGCGTATGCAACAACGCTCCGCGCGATTACTCTTCTCAGTCGTGCATTAGACATCTTTCATAGTCCTTACCGCTAGCGCGGCACGCGCGGGGAGGGCGGTGGTTTGTAAGTTCTTACCGCTCGAGACGCGCGGTGAGAACACTCATAGTTCATCAGCACCGCCATAGCGGCGCCGCCCAAACCGCCGTGGCGGTTTTGCCATTCAAGCAATAATCGCTTCTCGATTTGAGTCCACTTCAACATAAATAATTCTGGGACTATCCTGCGCCACCATGCGTACGCAAATGCAAGCCAGGAATTTCTAAACAAGTCCCAGTTGAGGCCCGACTTTTACCCGCACCGCCATGGCGGTGCCGCTGGAAGATTTCATAGTGGCTACCCGCTCGTCGCGCGCGGTGAAAAGTTTCATAGTACACCGCTCGTCCCGCGCGTCACGCGCGTGCCGCGCTTGCGGTGATGACTACGAAAGATGCCTTTATGGCCACTCAATTAAAATCTATTACACATCAGTCAACATCAAGACTGAGCCGCACGCGGCTTATCTCACACGCGATGCAACCGCTCGCGCGGACTTCTGGGTTCAGAAGAGAGCATTTTTTCGTTTTCTCCATCTTTGAATCTCAGTTTTTTCCTCCATTGCGTAGCCCATAAGGTTTACTCCTCTCCAATCCAGTTTTTGTCCATCGTAACCTAAGGACTATCCATATTGTCAATTCCCTTCTACCCCGCACTCATTCTTCCTGCTTCCACCGACGTCATCTTCCCGCTAGTACCCCGAGTCCACTTTGGCTGCCGGAAATCAATCAATTTCGGGGTACTTCGCTTATTGAGCGATGCATGCGAGACACTGCAGCGCGAAGATTTCGACATCTTCAAGAGAGGGCGCGGGGAAGCAGAGGGCAAAGCGAGGTACCGGCAGTTAATCGCTCCTTTGGACATGAACGACGGACTCAGAGCCTTTTTGTTCGAGTTTGAACATTAACAAACATTATACCATTGGGAAGCCCTCATCACGAAGATTCTAAATGTCTTGCGTTGGCTGAACGTGGCTAGCGGGGCCTCAGAAAACGAAGAAAAATTTGTGATAATGACAATCCGTGTTAAAAGATTTTGTCGCAAAAAACAAGGTTTGTTCTTGGAACTACATATTTATCTTGAGCTGCGGGGAGCTGCAAAGGCTACCAGCAGTATCTCCTGGCCTCCTTGAAGGGCTGCAGTCAAACGTCACTCATTGGACATCGCTAGGAACCTCTTTTCGCGATCTATATTTTCTCCGAGTTCCTCATTATGAAGAGAATCAGGGTCATTCGACGGGAAGTATTGCTACTGCCTGTAAATTTCAGCAAAAGGAGGCGTGTGGCTCAGGAAATGACAAAAATGTTCGGGTTTGAAAATGCGAAAATCTGAAACTTTGAAGAAAACGTCGGTCAGTCGCGGACAGCTCAATTACCTGCTGTCTATATCGTTTACACTGTTGAGTTGAACGTGACATTAAAAAAACGAAAACCCACAATTTACTTTACTCTTCCTTCCGCCGACTCGATTGATTGTGTAAGCCCTATATGCCTTGTTTGCCCGTAAGACATGTGTAAGTTCAATGCTTTCAATACTAAATTGGGCCACACGGTCGCTCACACTCCCTGTTCGTCGCTATGGCGAATCGATAAGTGAGGCGACAAGTTGGCTCGATTCTGTTCCTCTGCTCTTCTTCTCTGCGCTGTGTAGCTCTGCAGCTCTGCCCCTGTCTCCACACTAGGGAGTGAGAATAGAATTTCGACGAGTGAGGGGCGTTGGGAAGCGTTCGTTCAGTGGCGTTTCGGAGCGAGAAAAAGAAAAGAAAAGTGCGCGTGTTCTCTCGACGTAACACTGCCTCAGTGCGACTGGCCGTAACGGGTCCCGACAACTCAAAAACCGAAGCTTGATATAAGGCTGATAATAATCTAGAAGTGAATACGGCAGCTTCTTACGATAGAAATTTGATTCTTGCATTGCGTGAAACTCTGAGATCCAGGCAAGTTTCTAAAAACCTGTATTTTGAGAAGCATTATTGCAAAAGAGAAGAATTCCTGCAGGAATAGCTGAAATATAATGGCCTGAAAATAAGCAATAGCCACGAAAAAAAGTCGTGACGTCAGTGGTCTGGGACGTTTTCCAAAACCAATTTCACCGAGGTGGCGCTAGGCGGGAAATGCCTTCGAACAGGTTGTTTCCGTTTGAGAAGAGTCTACACTGAGCTTGATTGAGATCGCGGGCAAATTGAGCCCCAGCGAAGGACGATGATTGTGTCTGCAGGGGCGAGGAAAGGGCTAAAAATCTTTAATTTTTTTTTCCGCTCCTCCATAAATTGGCCTATCATACTCGTGTTTAACTCGTCCTAGACCTGCACGGTTGATATGAAGTCAAATTCGACACCTCCCTAAATTGGTCTCACATACTTCTATATAACTCGTCTTCAGTCTTTACGGTCGATATGGAGTCAAGTATTAGCACCAGTTTGATATCTAGCTTCAGTTTTCGTAAACTCGATTGATTCTGTTAACCTTATATATGCCTTGTTTGCAGGGTAAGAAATGTGTGAGTTCAAAAGTAAGAGCTCTCGATACTGATTCTAAATATGCCCCTAGCAACCCAAACAGACCACTTTGAACGAAGTTATAACAAAGCGGCGGTTTGCGGCGGAAAAAGCGCCGAAAACGCCGTTTTTCCCAGAGTCGCGGGCGGTATTGTATTTTTTCTTTCTTCATATAGAACGATCACTTTTCCGCTTGCCTATCCTGACTTCACAGTTTTTCGACAGGTTTGCTAACATAACTTATGTTTTAGGACGGCTGCCTCCAACTCACTTTGTCGTCGTAAGTAGTGTGGCCGGCATCGTCGGAGCAATATTGTCACCCTCCTATTCGGCAGCAAAGCACGCTTTGATGGCAGGGTTTTCTCACTTCAAGAACATAATGAGTAGTCGTAATTTTGTGAATGATATCACAAGTGGAGATTGCCTTACATTTGTCTTGAAAAACTGTGAATTTGTCTTCGCAAGGGTATAGTCCAGTAATTTTGCGACTTTTGTATGGCTGCTAAATGTTGTTGATTGCCTATTAAAGACAGCATACAACTCATAAACGTGGTTGAGATAACAACGTAGGTCGAGCCGCATGGCTTACAACATAATGCCTACGCATTTCGAATGCATCAAAAACGACCCATTATGCCGCTACATTAGTAGCAAGTTTGCCCCGCCCGTATTTTCACGCCCCCTGTATTTGCCCTGCTTCTCCAGCGCGAGGTGGCTGGGCCATCTTCGCCGTTGATGACGTGGGTGGTTTACTTGTTAGGCAATACACCAATAGTACGGATGGTTAGGATGACCCAGCAACCTTGCGTTGAAGGAGGAAGGCAAATACTGTGGGCGTGAAAATACGGGCGTGGCCAAACTACTCATGTAGCGGCATTATGGGTCGTTTTCGACACCTCAAAGTGCCTAGACACCATGTTGTAAGCCGTGCGGTTCTATTCAGGCTGTGATCACAATCACGTTTACGAGCATTTATGTTGCTTTCAACTGAATCATTAGGCGAGAAACACCAAGCTTCGAAATTTGCAAGGAGAGTCAGAAAATGAACTCAGAAAAATGAGCTCGGCACTCGGAAAACGTTAACTGACTGAAGCAGGCCTCTATTGTGAGAAATCAGCAAACTGTCCTCTCAGGGCTACTTCCGTGTGCTAGCATTGGAATATACCTCTAAGGGCATTGCTGTCTCAATTGTTTGTCCATCGCTCACATTTGCCCCTAATAATGTACTGAATGCGTTTTCTGGCGACATGGCGAAGGTGAGATTCTCTGATCATTGAAATTGGAAAGTTGTGGTCAATTATTTATTATTCAATTTTTCAGTCCAATGGAGAAGTCTTAACCGAGGCGACGTCTGCTCATATGACACCGGGACGATGCGCTCAGTTAATCCTGCTTGCGGCGTCGAATCAGATCGCTGAATGCTGGTTGAGTCAAACAACACCTATTCTCTTGCTATGTTACTGCAGTCTTCTCATGCCCGGGATTACTAACAGGTAGAGTGAGCAAGTGGTGATCTCGTAAAAACAGTGTATGGTGTTCTTTGTTCCAGAGTTGTTCAAATGATTGGAATCGATAGAATCAAAAACATCCGGACTGGAATTCAAAATAGTTGACCATTTGGATCTCATGACGTTCACCTGACCTTGCCTGTCTGACATACGCTCTCATTTACGTGTACTTACTGATGATAGATCTTTTGTTTTGTTGAATGTTTCATGAATTATGTCGTAAGGATATATTCGATAATTAGAAAACGTATTGACCGTTGCTAATTGGTTACTACTCCGCAGTGAATGGAATTTTTATGCACCTTGTGAGGAGTGGCCACTTTGCATTCAACTCAAGTTTCTTTCGATGTGGGACATGAGTGACATTTATTCTACTGGGGGCTTCGGGAGCCGAAAAGAAAAATTCGCTTTTAGCAAACGTGAGAGAGGAATCGCGCTGGTCGAGAAGAGCTTCGCAAGGGGCGGGCAGGATATCGTGAAAGGTCTCGGTACTTCAGAAGGCAAGCTCAGCGCAGCGTAAAGTTGTAGCTGCTTCATGAAAAAGGACGTGACGTCATCTGAAGCAGTTTTGGATATGAATACCAGCTGGATCTGCGGGTGAGGCTTTGTGGGCTCCAAAAAACGTGTATCGCTTGGATAGAATGTCGTGGAAGTCACCTGTTGCTTCAGAATACAAGGCAAAGCCCCCGTAGGACTGCACTGGACGCCGTATAAAGTGTGCTGGACCCAAGTAGGATTGCGCCGGAACCGTAGAATGTTTGCGAGGCCCAAGTGAGAGTGCGCCAGATGCCGTGGAAAGTGTACGAGACCTCACTAGGAGTGTGCAGGACGCGGTAGAAATGATGTGCGGATCGGAGACGTGGACAGCACCAAGACGCAGATGGGGATGCTGAATTTCACGGAGAGGAAGCTTTTGGCCGTTGTTGAATCAAAGCTTTGCAACCGCAATAGGTTCGCTCAACTATCAGGAATTGTGGTAGGATAAGTCCCACCCAGTAAAAATGTACGGCCGCAGGAACATTTTGCAGCACCTGTTGCAGTTGCTAGCTCGAAGAGGGATGGTATCCCTGAAATTTGAAAACTGTGCGGCGATCAGTCGCTCTCCCACGCTAAGGAGAGCACTCCCACGGGTGTGAGCGACAGCAACTCGGCCAAATTCAGTTTCGTCCCGGGTGTTTGTTGAACCAGACAGTCAGCGACGGCGGAGGAGTGTAACAATGGCCTTTGAGGCGTTTTTCTGAATATTTCTGGCAGCGAGTATGCCATAATGGTGATCTTTGCAAGGAAGTCGACTCACTGCATCAATGTTTGACACCAGAGAGGTGCCAGAGTCCCTCAAAACCTCCTTAGGCAGCAATGGAAGGTCGACTCGGACTGCTAGGGCATGTAATAAGGGCCAGATAGTCTTGTTCAACATGCTTGAAGGATGTTCCTTATTTCTGTCTGGAAACGGCCGCCTAGGCGAGGGCGAATGTTTTGGACGGATAAGGTGAAGGAGCTTCAAAGGCAGTGTCTACGATGGAAAATGTTTTCCAGTTCCTATTCCTACTAGGATTGGATAGTGGAGGGGCACACTGTAACATTAACGTAAAAAGAACGCACGAAAAAGCCAGGAAGAACCCGATGTTGCAACTTTGAGCGCAAGGCGAACCCCAAAAACGCAATGACGGCATATCAATGAAGTACTGTTGAAAAAGCTCAAACACTTGATTGGATTGCATGGTATCATGCTTCATAGCGGTCAATTCTTCCAGGCTCAAATGTCAACGTAGACAAAAGAGGGCCTACTTTAGCCTAAAAAGGCCGCTTTGGCGTTTTTCCTAAGCATGCCTAGCTATGAAGGACACCGCACCTTCCGTAAATCGTACAGATATCGGAATTGAAATCTATCGTGAACCCTTGAAACCCTTGAAATCGTTCGGCATTGGAGGGCGATTCAGCCGTGATGTTTTACTCCGCTGGAAGTGGAATGGTGACCAATTGGTGGATTGCGTTTGAAGGCAGTTTCGCGATGAATTTCTCTTTTGAGTTCTGTGTGTCAAATACTACGTTGGCCGATGCTGGAGGAGATAGGGTGGACGGCGAAGTGAAGATTTTGTTAGCCTAGTGCGCCTGCTTAGCCCGCCCCGCCCCCGTTCTGACGAGTTTATGGCGTCGCATACGTTTTCGATGGCAAGTTGCCAAGCGAATCCGCCACATCCAGTCTGATCAATTCGCTCAGATTTCACTTAGCGCGCGCTTGCCCTGAACCTGTAGGTACTTAAGGCACCTCTACTTTAGCGTATTTTGAGCTCTTTTCTTCGCTATTTCTTCACTATTCGAAAGCTCACGACCAAACAACCCCACCTGTGAGACGAACGCGAATATGATATTCATGCTGAACACTGCCTTTAGATGCTTATAATGTTCTATGCCACACCAGGTTTTTATTGGTGAAAACGTTTATTCGGTCGACGTTTCGGTCAAATTGCCGTTATCAAGGCCTGAAATGATTCAAAACACTAATCTACGGCCTCCTCGTTCAAGCGCCTTCTCACTCCTCACTCCGCGAGTTGCGACGGTCCTCACGAATGATGAAAAATGAGATAACTTCAAGAATCGAACGAACCCGAAACAGTTCCACCAACACTTAGCTACAGTCGACGCCAAGCAAGAGAGACCAGTAGCAAGTGAGAAACCCCGAAGGAGTGAATCCATTGAGTTCTCACAGACCGCAAAGTGGTATAAGGGGTAGCAATCCGTTAGCTATGGCAATACATTCATTTCTGTTAGAAAGCTTTGGGTCGCGGGCGCGTATAAAGAAAGCCTCCAAATCCTTTCTGGGACCGATTTCGTTCTCGTAAGCCAGAACTTTGCAGATGATGTTGAAGTCTGTGTCCTGGTGTGCTTCGACTCGGTGTTTACCGAGTAGATTCAAGAGAGTTTTCTTTCTTTTGCTTGCCAGATGTTTTTTGATCCTAACGCATAGAGCTCCTCCCGTTTCGCCAATATAGGTTTCTCCACAACTTGAGCACTGCATCTGATAGACGACTCCACTCTGAGCACAGTCTCCTTCTTTTCCATGATGGCAGACTATGCAGTTCTCCATAGCGCAGGTGCGATCGTATAACCTATTGCGCATCAGTTGTCTCTTGATGTTATGCCTCGGAATGTCAACTAATACGACTTCACCAACTGAACCTGCGCGAGCAATGCTCTGACGTGTAGCATAGCTGACTGCATCTTATATGAACGGAGGCTTAAGGGGTATTTTATTTTCGAAAGACATTGTGCGACGTCTACGCTGGCCCGATCCGTGCTGCTGTCCAGTGTATCCATTCTGAATGGCAATCTCGCGGGCCATCCTGTACGACTCCTCACGTTCTTCATTCCCAGTGCACATTCCAGTCGCAGTCCTGAACACTGCCTTTAGTTGTGATTGGAGACTGTGACAAATGGGCACTGCTGACTACTATTACGTCACACCTCTGCGAAGATGCGGACTGGCCGCTTCAGGCGGGAGGCATTCGACCAATTCAAGTATAGTTAGAGTTCCCATAATAATTTTAGTCTGATGAATGGACGGGGCTGGGACGGAAGATCACCCCGCGCCAATCAAAACCCCATTCTCCAGTGAGGCCGTCAACCCAGCACGGCCAGCCGCCTGGTCCATGCGTCAGACTTAATCGAAAACGGAAACCATAGGTCCGTGGTTTGCCTCCTCAAGCAAAAACAATTAAATCTCATCGGCGACCTGTGCGGGCGGTCGCATGCGCCGGTCCGCTAATCGATTAAATCGATCAATGCCGAGAAAAGAGCGCAGCAGATTGGCTCACCACACCGCCAGCCTCCGGTGAGAATTAAAGCGCCCCGCGGGCAGCCGGTGACATTTAAATTTTTTTGCTTGAGAATACAAGCCACAGACCAGGAAATCCCGCTTGTCACCTGGGACCCACAACTACTTCCTGTTGTGACACGGAGGGCAAATTGGTTTACCGTTGTCACCTCGAAGCCGAATTTCATAATATTTTCGTGTTTCTGTTGGGACTTGGAGGTGACGGAGCATATTTCGCAACGTGTTGCACTTTCTATTGTGGTGTGACTGGACAAGCCAGTCGTAGACGTCTTGGCAGAAGGTCCATTCCATGCGACAACCACGATTTCCTGAGTAAGTATGTCAAGTGACTAGCTCCCGCCTAGTGATTTGACAGTGAATCTCAAAAACGGGATTCTGCCGGTTCCCCGCCTTCACGTGAATAACGAGATCTATTTACAGTAACTTTCACGCAACCTATTTGTATCTGTTCAGTGGACCTGTTTTGGTTTTTGCGAGTCATCTACAAATTAAAAAATGCTCACGATGGGAAGGAATTGGTGAGGAATCGATTCACCTCAGGAGAGTGGAATGATCCCGAGGGATTTCACGTGAAGCCATTAGTCTCGTTGCAACAGTTAACAAGGAGTGTAACAAAGTTCATTCACAGGATTTTGGTGAATAACTAATAATAATCTGAAGAAACGACCAACTGTGGTTGTTCCTTCAGCGAAACTGTGGTGACGCACCATCGGGTGTACATCAAATTCCAGGAGATAGTGCTAAATATAATCATACTGTAATTCAAGTGAGTTATGTGCTAAAGATAATCATACTGTAATTCAAGTGAGTTATCCTTATTGAGAGATAGTTGTTGCATGAATTCGCAGAACAGCTTGTCTAGTGGCTTTTTCCACTGTACGAGCGGAGGGCTAATGAGTTTCAGAGTTTGAAACAAGAAAGAGAGGTGAATTTTACAAATTGTTTATTGGAACAAAAGTTAAGAAATCAAATCTCAATAACCATGAGGTGTGACCGGAAGTAACTAGTGCACTTACAATGAACGTCTGGACCAAGAGAATAAGGACCTACCAATTGCAATGTATTACATAGGGAGATTACATAATTACAGCATGACGAGTAACTCATCGTCAATTGTTTCAACATCTTCAACATAATTCCATTCGATCTCTTTAGTGATTGATGCTGGATTTGATTTAGTGCGATTCTAAATTTCAAGCGCAGTACAAAGTTTTTATCTTAACCGCGATATACACATGCCAGGTCATAGATCCTTGTTACACCATCTGGCAGAGTCCAAACGTTGCCAGGAGTACCAGAACACAGAGCATAGGTACATTTAGTCTGGAATGAGAGCAAAGGTTATTTACTGTTTCTTCAAGTAAAACCTAAAGCATTCCTAAAAGCTTTTATTTTGATTATCACAAGCATCAAGCGGTGGTTTTTATCTCGAAACATTCTAATTACCACTGACATACCGCTCCGCTGGCTCACAGCTCTGCTGTCGGTGACATTCTCAACCGAAAGCATCCTGGAAGCACCCCGAAGACTAAAATGTTCTGATGCTAATGCTAACTGACGTGGATGACAATTCAATTAAAAACTTGGATCAGAGTTTGGTGAGTATTGGCTTGATTCTGGACGCGTGAACGTCTCACTGAAATCATTAAAAACTTTGGTCCACTTGCCGATATCCAGGTGATGGGGCCTAGAGCCCAGAGCGCGAATAGTGAGGCGAAAACGGGGAGTATTGAAGGGCCGCGAGTGGATCCTCTCCATAATCATTTTAGGGAGACTGCATGTGTGTCAGAGCGGTGAGGTCAAGGTTCAATACGACTTTGCGTTAAGGCCCGAAATGCTGATACTTCCCAGTACGAACCCGGGTGCTTCACCCCCACCCCTGCCTCCTCCTACCCACAGTTCGGTTCTTCTAAGGCAGTGTTCACGATAATCTTCAATTTTGATATTATTTGCTATAACGAATAACTGCCCCCTGGCTAGAAACAAAATGACGTTGAAATTGAGAAATACACACTAGAAATATACGAAATTCGTTACTCTCACCCTGCCTCTTTACTCTGACAGGAGCTGTTCGTTGTGACGACGGGATCTTTTGTGGACCGGTCCTTTGCAATTTTCTACTTTCTATTGCTCCGTTCTTTCTTTCGGAACATAACTGATACTGCTTTGCCTAAAAAATGCTTCCATTTTGACTAGCCCCATTTTTTACCGGTGAAAACCACCGTGAACAGGTTCATCCAATCGGACAACTAGTCCATGTCACAGAATAATCTCACTGAAATAAGACACTTGCTGGCTAACGCATTGTTTTGAGTTGAAAACTCGGGAACGAGAATCATCGTGAACACTGCCTTTAACCTATTCATTTATGCCCCATTGTGTGCAAAAAGATTTTCATTCTGTGCCTGAAAATCCTGGCTGGATTAGGTTTCGCGGTCCTCTATAAAAAAATCACCGTGGGTCAATCTGCAGTTCCATTTTTCTCAAGATTGTCGGAGTACACCCATCAAAAAATGTTACTAGGGATAAATTTTCTGTCCGAAACATTTTTCTGAGGTTTTTGGAGCAAAGTGTTCCGGAGCGGACATTGTTGGAAGGAGGTTTGTACATCTCTGGCCGGACGACGAATTTCCTGCGATTTGCCCCGGACAAAACAGCATTTCAAAAAATTCATCTTTCTACGATGCGAAGGGCTGCGCAGAAAAGTTTGCTAGTTGCAATGAATGCACAGTACACCCTTAGGCCCCCGTCAGACTTGGTCGGAAAACCTGCTGAGTCCGCTGCGGAAAACCTTCCTCGACCGTCTGCAACCGACTGAGTCCTGTTGCCCCCAGCGCCAACCAGTTCCTCTGCGAAACACGCAATCGATAGTCGGCGGCAGCAGTAGGTGGGGCAAATCGCAGACGACGAGAGTCGGGATACGGCGGGACTCGGCAGGTCGCAGTCGGCCGAAGAAAATGCACCCAAATCACGTGAGAAACTCCTATATCGACCGGGTGGGGTGAGGATGATTTCGGTTGGGACGCAGCGGGACTCAGTGGGACTCAGTCGGTGCATTTACCCCGCCCTTGTACGCATGAGAACCATCAGTATCGATCGCGGGAATTGCGGTGGGCACCAGACGGTCGCAGTCGGACTCAGTGGGTCGATTTTTTGCACCCGTCTCTCACGAATTCGGTGCGTATCGACCCGGTGGGACTCAGTAGATCCACTGACTCTGCCGGGGGCGTTAGACATTATTTTTTGTTAATTTTCATGCAGTTACAGGTCTGAGACAATTTTTCCACTAAATTTTCACCCTTGAAATAGAGGCATTTTTGAAGAGCCGTAACTCCGTTTGGGGAGGGGAGGGCATCGCCCGATTTCAGATACACCAGTATGATCAGCGTGTGATTTTTTCCAAGAGAAGCACAAACCTGAGATTAATTTTATGGGTGTCCTGGGCCTATAAGGCTGCGCTATGCCAACTTCGACGGTGCCGTGACAAAGTGCTTACAAGGGAAGTGTTTAGAAAAAAAGTAAACCCATCTGTGAAAACGACTAGTATGGTTAGTAACTCTTGTGGCTCAATAGTAAAAATGCGCAGTATCCCGCCCCGAGCTGCAGGTTCCAAGAAGTTATGAGCATTTTTCAGGTTTCGCGAAGAGGCAAGGGTACCCATTAGGCATTTTTTCGGAGCTTTAAAAAAAATTCTCAGACTCAGCTCAAAAATTTTATGTAGGGGTAATCTAGGGTGGTGAACACGAATCTGGAGTCCATTTGTCAAATTTTTGAGGTTTACCGTAGGTTACGGTGGGTAACATGTCATTTGGAGAGCAAAACCCACCTCAGTATTTTGAAAATCAACAAACAGACGTTCAATTCGTATTTTCCACACCGAATAACCCCTTATAAAAATTTTGAGCAAAATCTGAGATTTTGACCAACCTACCATATGTCCACCGTAATCTACCGTAATCTGCGAAAAACCGATAAACGGACTCCAGAATCGTGTTTACCACTCCAAATACCCCTCAGAAAATGATTTTGAGACACATCTATCGTAGAAATCCGGAAATCTCGAAAGTGGCGTTTTTTCCCCGAAATTTTACTCGGTTGGAAAGCTTCGAACGAAATCAGCCGAAAACTTTCGGAAATCGACTTATGAACCAGAGATTCGTGATCAGCGCCTCAAAAAAATCCCCCTGGTAGAATTTTAAGTCAAATCCGGAACATTTTTCTAAAACGCTTCCAGAGCCTTGTAATCGGTAGATATAAACGCCCAACCGAAAATTCGTAAAGTCCAAATGCGGTTAGCCTGAACAAAGTATGGAAAATGTACCTTCACAGAAACTTTGTTCAAGGTGATGGTTTTGGGCGCTGAGCACACTTATGGGGTCCGTTTCCGGATTTTACGAAGGCTAATGCGTTTTTGGGAAGGTACAGAAAGCACAAAAAACGACCTTTTTATGCTTGCAACTTCTTGGAACCTGCATCTCGGGGCGGGATACTGCGCAGTTTTACTATTGAACCACAAGAGATACTAACGATACTAGTCATTTTGGCAGATGCGTTTACCACTCTAAAAACTTCCCTTGTTGGTTACGTAACTAGGCTCTTCTGTCGCGCGTAGGCAACGTACCACGCTCTGCTTCCGTGCATCTCGAAGTAAACAAAACATGGAATCAGAGAAGTTCAAATCCTGCTTCGGTGTTGACCTTTAAAAGCAAACCCAGCCACGCGGAGCAGCTTTCTGATTAGAGCTGTTTTCACTTTGCCTCAAGCTTTCACAAAACCACATTTTGATTGTTGGAGGCATGGGACGCAGCAATGATGGTCCTTTTTCTAAACCCCCTAGCCTCAGAGTATCACCCGTGTCCGCAGCGCAAGTACGCAATGGCACGCACTCAACTCAACCCAGAACCAGAGGATACCTACCCTTTGGTGTCCCTCGACTTACTTACGACCCCCTTTCCTGCACTGATTGCAACCGGTGCTGAACGCTGCTCAGAGTTTTTTGGACTCTCTCTCTTGGGTATTGACACCTTCAAGTAATCACACTGGACAAACACACTGCTACTCCACACCAACCTGCATTTAGTACCATCTGGCATGATCACTGGCTTTAGTAGGACATCTTGGACCCACCATTACAATTTTCGCGATAAGTGGTAGGGCAGTTCATCGCACAGCCTATAATAAAGAATTATAAGTCGAAGCAATAATTCATCAAAGGCATCGTCCACGCTGGAAATCACTTCCGATTTTTTTTGTACAATCAAACAATTCGGGCTAGCTGACATCGCCCACAGAGCTTGAGGTTCTGAAAATGCGCTCCTTAAAAGTTATGGCCACCTGAAAACTGCTGTGGGGTCGATCATCTAGCTCTCCTGGGTCGGTCATCTAACACTTTTTCAATGAATGTTGATGTGACCGTCAAGCAACATGGAAAACATTTATGGGACAAACTCTTCATGCAGGAAAACTTCAAAAATGGCAGTGACCAAGTCTCCAATTGCAGAAAAACCTCAAAAACAATTGTGGCGCGAAATTCAAATTCATTTTAACATTGTATTCAAACTTTTTTCTTAACAAATGAAGCTTTTTCAGGGGCTTCTCGTTTACTAAGGACACCGAACTGTAGAAAAATATGAAAAAATAATATATGGTTTTCATCGCGTACGATGCCTTTAAGGCTACCAAGTGACCGCAACAGTAGTCGATATGTATTGCCCTTGTGGAAGGAAACTTCGATCCGTTGTCGCAACACGCACTACAATCAAAAACGTGCTCACCACGAGGTCCCGTCACGACAATAATCGCGTTGCGTGCTGCTAAAATGGTTGTCTGCAAATGCGGGCTCGAATTCGTTCCGATAACAATACATATCAGTTGTTTCAGCTTTTTTAATGTTATGTGAATCGACATATCTAATGTTTACGATGACGTCATAAGCTTTCTTAACCAGGGTTAGATTCAGTGAGTGGCAAAAAAAACTAACGTACTTGCTGCAGTTTGTTGTACTGTCATGGCTGAAATATAAAATTGATTAGTGAATTTCTTGAGTAGTTGGGCATAGACAGGAGACGTGGCTACATTGTACATGTAATACATATTTGGGCTTTTTCGAAATGAAGCGATTGTTCGAGCAAAGCACTCGGTCTTAGAAATGCATGTACGATAACCACGCTCCAGCTTCGCTTTCGCTCCTGCGTTTTATAAACGTTGATAGTAGGGGGTTGCGGACGTTTAGGCCGGAATTAGGGCAGAGACATGTTTTCTTTAATTGTCATCATATAAGACTATAAAAGAAAATTTAGGAGTTAAAGCTTTTCAAGGGACTACTTTTAGTCTGCCTAGCCACTCCGGATGAAATGTACTTTTCTGGAACCATTTCTGACGTAGAAATGGTTTATGGTCTTTGCAGCTGCCTAAAACCACCCCGAAAAAAGTTAAACGCGTTTTTCAAAGCCTGGCGGCCTCATGAAATTTTTGGGGTGCTTTGAAAAAATTCCGGATTCGGCTCAAAACTTGTGTGCAGGGGTAATGTAGTGTAGTGAACACGAATCTTGAGGCCATTTGTCGAAATTCTGAGGTTCACTGTTGGTTACGGTAGTACCACGTCATTTAGTTTCGCAAACGGACGTAAAATTTGTATTCACCACACCGAAGAACCCCCACATAAATTTTAGGTCAAATCTCAGACTTAGACCAAACTACAATATACCCACCGTAATCTGCCGCAATCTGTCAAAAATCAATAAACGGACCTCAGATTCGTGTCCATCACTCCAAATGCTCTTTAGAGAAACAATTTGAGCCATATCTGTCGTAGCACTGTGGAAATCGTCGAAAAACGCGATGCATCATCAGATTTTCTTCCCGATGAGCGAATCAAGTCGAGAAACTTGGAAAATCGACAATTGAACCCCAGGTCCATGATCAGCGCCCCAATTGAAGAATTTTCAATCGAATCTAGAACATTTTTTAGAGTGCTTTGGAAGTTTCTAATGGGTATAAATAAACGCTCAATCGAAAATCCGTCTAAGTCCGAAACGCTATCAGCCCGTACAAAGTTTAGAAAATGTGCCTTCACCCAGACTTCGCTGGGGGAGGTTGTTTCGGGCGCTGAACACAATTATGAGGTCCGTCTCCAGATTTTCCAAAAACTATCGCGCGCTTTGGGAGGTAAATACAATAGGTACGGAAATGTGGTGAAAAAGTCTAAAACTTTTTCAGAAGGGTTTTAGGCGGCTGCGAAGATCATAATCGGATTCTACGCCAAGAACGGTTCTAGAAAGATATAACATTTCATCCAGACGGCCAAGCTGACTAAAGGTAGTTTCCTTGTAAGATGTGTGAGCAATGACATCTGGAACTTAAGTGTGTGAAACATTGCCGTCATTTCCTTCCTTTTTACTAATTTTCCATCCTCTGTCTGCCCTCTCTGCACTCTACCTTTTCGGCCTTAACGTCCCACATCCGATGGTATGAGATTGAAAAACTCACAATTTGTACTACCGCCGTGCCCACCTCCTTGTCGGCCCCCTTGTCCGCTGCCGTGTGTGTTGTGGTGTGCGCTGCCAGCGTGCCGGCTAAATCATCATTACCTGAAAATAAAATTGCAAGCTATTTTTATGAACACTGCCTCTGAAAAACAAAACATTTAGGAGGTGTGAAAACGGTGTTTCAATCTGCTGCATAACTGGATATGGGATAAGTGAATTCAAAAAGGTCTCAGGAAATGACTTTCTGAGAAGCCACTACAAAGAGCACGTATTCAGCCATCGACTCTTCATATCGACTGAAAATTTTGACATCCAGTAATTCGACTGATTGATTATTCGACGTTTCAAAAAATCGAGTCAGCTGAAAACTTGATTAATCGGAAAAAATTCGTGTTGCCGAAGTATAGCATACAACATCGCGTAGAGTGAGTGAGATGAGCGAACACGATGATAAGAATTACGTGCTCCAATGACAAAGCTACAGCGCACGAAAAAAATACAATCCAGGGGCCGGATTCATCAAGGAAATTTAGCTCTGGTAGGCTGGGTAAGGGTAGCTTCCTACCGAAATTCGCGCAAATTGCGCGATTCACGAATCTTGCTATGCACGGTAGCAACCTACCAAAGCCTACCCAGCGCGAATCTCGGGTAGGGTGCTACCAGCGGCGCCCTACCCGGCGAGATTGCGCGCTCTGATGCTAAATTTAGGCGCTCGTCTTCTAAACAGCTGTTTTTGAACCCCTCTTTTAACGGATTTCCGGCTTTTTCATCTTTATTTGGTTAAACTATTGTGTTTTCATCATCAATTTCCGCCACTCTTTTCTCAATACACATTATTTATCGTATTTTACTTTGCGAAAAAATCTCGATAGGGCAAAAAGATTTGATTTTATAAAAACCTAATTTTGTACAGTCCTAATATGTACCTATGACTCTTTTTTTACACAAAAATTGGGATCTCACAGCTTTTAATTTTTGGGCGCAACATTCTTTCAATTTACCCAAAGGACGAGGTCTGCGAAGGCTTGATGATGATGAGATTTGGAAAAATGCAGGCTCAAAACATTATTAAAAATGATGAGCCGTGATCTACTCTTGGTTTTTTCCCAACCTAAACACTATACGAAAACTAGGTAAGTATAGGGTATTAAACATTCGCATAAGTACTGAGGCAAATCAATGATTACACAATTAGACTAAAGCATTCCTGATACAGCTGATTTTTTGTTTTGTTTGTTTATAGTTATGCTAACATTTTCTATGTAAAAAAAATCGGCCTGGGAATTTTTTTGGCGCGCCGCAACTCAGCTATGAGACGCGAAATCATTGGAGCGTTCCACGAAAATGTACCGAATAATATACCCATCATCCTCATTATGAATATTCAAACTATGGTACAGATTAAAGAATATAATAATAAAATCTACCGAAAAACCGAAAACCATCGTCACGTTTTCCATACTGCTGTATTCTTCAAGTGATTTAAACATAGATTTATTTTTTCGTGGTTTTTTCTGCATTTTTATGCTTTAGGGTTTGTGTGTCTCCAGAAGTTGAAGCTTTTCGAAAGCGATTACGAGCGATGTGCAGTAGCCGTCGTTTGTAAAACACGGCGGCGTCACCACACCGCTTTTAGGCGTAACTGCTTGGTAGCGCTACCCACGGTAGCATTACGCTCGTGAATCACAATGTGATGGTTAGGGTAGCAATCTACCGCGGGTAGCGCTACCACTGGATAGGGCTACCAGCATTGCTGCGTTGATGAATCCAGCCCCAGATTTAGTGCATGCCTTTTCATAATGTACTGTGACTTAGCCGTGAGCCGAATATTGTAGCTAAATATTTTGACAAAGATAACAATAAGGGTAGCCCTCAAGTACGTATGAATTCAAAAGACACGTTCCATCTTCTCTTAGTGCAACCTCAACAAAGCGGAAGTCCGCTTAAAGGCAGTGTTCACGATAATCCTCAATTTTGAGATTATTCGCTATATTGATTGAGTGGCTCCCGGGTAGAACTAAAATGACGTAGAAATTGAGAAAAACACACCAGAGGTACACGAAGCCTTAAAGTATCACCCCGCCTCTTAAGTATCACAGGAACTGTTTGTTGTGGCAATGAAATCTTTTACGGACCAGTCCTTTGCGATTCTCTACTCTCTATTGCTCCGTTCCTTCCTTAGGACCCTAACTAATCCTGCTTTACATGAAATATTCGTCTCTTTTCGATTGCCCCAAATTTCCAACGGTGACAACCACCATGAACATGTTCATTAAACCGGACAACTAGTCCATGTTATAGAATAATGTGACTGAAACACGACGTTCTAATGCCTTTCTCGCCGTTCCTTTGTGATTTTGGTAACACTTGGAGGCCAACGCATTGTTTTGTGTGGAAAACCCGGGGACGAAAATCATCGTGGACGCTGTCTTTGAGGAACCATAATTACTGCTGAATTGAGAGAAGATGAGCGAAATAAAACGCAGAGAGGAGAACAATATTTTGCTTTTCTTACACCCTACAATAAACAATCTTCCATGCTCATTCCAAAATGAGTTATGTAATTAGTTGTGAAACGTTACCTGATTTCGAGCGAAAGTTGAAGTTATAGGACGGACGGATAGGTTTTTGTGAAATGAGACAGCGTTAGAGATGTCTTACAAACTTGGAGGCTAAAAATTTTGAAGTTTCTCTCTGAGAATACGATTTTATTTTGATCCATAGAAATAGCCAACCGACGTGAATAACAATTGTTGGTTTCACTCGGTCTACTGTACTGAGACGGCACTTTTCATTGCTGAACATACATATTTTTTAACTGAAGACTCAAAGAAAAAAAATAGTCTGTGTAAAACAATCGGGATGAAACTTTGTACTTGGTGAAATAGGAGACCTGAAAGAAAGGACTTTGAGGAATGCGCAAAGACGTTTTTGACTGTGAGATAAAAGGCCCTAGGAAGCCCATCCTAAGCGGAAGAGGGATCCAGGTGGGTTAGGTGGGACTGCCACCAGAGAATGACGGGCCTTTTCTGTTTTGATGAACGCCACCGCAGGCATCGAAGCAGACTCCACTATGCTACCAAACATACCACATTATGCAACGGTGCCTACATAATCTCAAAGGCAGTGTTAACGATGGGAAAAGCTCTGAATTTTCCACGGAAACGTAAGCTTTGGGACCTACAGATGAAAACAGTGAAGAGAGAATTACGAAAAACAATCGGGAAGTGGGCGAAAATCGCGTGGGCCAGTTAACCCATTGGGCCACCCCGCCTCCCAAACACATCCTTTCTGAAGAAGCTTGAACACGTAAACAGCCGGTCAGCAAAGATGATGGCTTCGATAAGTAGCATTGGATAAGGTGGATCACGTTATCACATGGAAAGACTTCATTCCTTCACACCGGTCAATCCTAACATTCTCAAAAATATGACGTCACACAAGAGGTTCTGCTAAGGCGGAAAAAGTGTTTTCTCGTCACTTTCTGCAGTTCTTCCTGACGCTGCTGTAACATTAAACTCTTGAACTATCATAATCTGTAAGAACCCGAACATCCACGATTTATCAGGAACACTGCCTTTAACGGGGGGTTCTGCTCTTCTCATCATGTTGTAGGAGCGGCATTGTATCTGAAATCCATAGAAAGGCGAAATTGGGACTGTCTAATGGGAGACCATATCAACAGTAATGTTGAACCGCAGGTAACTTTAACATAGTGTAAGTACCGAAGCAGTATAGGATATGCATTCAAAGCAACTAATGAACAGAAAACGTATTATCTTTGTCTATAAAAAATGCAAGATATCATGAGTTCAAGAAATCCTGCTGAAATGTGGGTCAAAACTAATCCATCTAAGAATTCGAAGTTCTTGTCCGGGATAGCATAAGGTACACGTTGAAGTTACGGAGTGTACAATACCTCATGCAAAACACCCGCAGAAAAACGAAAAAAAAAACATTTCCTGCTTTCAATGCGTCTTTAATAGAGCCATCAACAACAGACTATGGAAAAGCGAATTGACCCAGTAACCCAGTAATTCTCCGAAAATCTTCAGATATGTTGACGCACGGTAGTCATGGATAACTGGTTAGCATACTTATGGACAACACTCTCGTGGACGGAGATGAAACCGGTTCCTTTTTCTTCGGTCACCGGCTCAAGAGGCATGTCAAAGACAATTACATGCTGCAGAGAGTCAGTGATGACAAACGATTATGGCCAACAGTCGCTTGTCAGACCACAATTTACTACTCGATGTTAATAGTCTGAGCGTAAACGCTGAGGCGAACTCACCTTGCTCAGGGCCTGTAAAGGATGATAATCCATCTATTTATTATTTAAGTCTATATGGATCACACGCGGTCCTATGGAACAAACAAAACAGAGAAAAAACGAAAAAAACACCAATGTTAGAATACAGGGATGTGTAAACTCGAAATGCCCTACTCAGGTGCCTGTCGATGAACCTTCTAAAATTCAAAAATGATTTTTTTCAAAGCATGTGATTTTCGAAACAATTGTTAATATTGGGACGCAGGCACTCAAGTGTATCACGAATACAGATGCATTTCGAGCATCTAGCAGGTAGATAGGTCTGATTGGACGATAACTAAGACTAAGCAAAACCTAGAATCCTGTATGCTCGACAGTCCCATGAATGCGGGCTCGGAGTCAATTCTTGATGACGTTTCAGAATTCTCGGAGACGTAGTTCATCACTGAATCTGAGGATTTCTTCGGTTTAGCCTTAAATAAACCCAACTCGGTGTGTTAAGCTTCGCAGACGTCCTAGTCGATCGTAAGCCACAAAGAGAAGTGGACTGAATTGAAATTCAGTAAGCAGTTGCTCGCAGCTCTTCTTGCCTAGGTAATTCGGGGAGGTCGCGTTCGCACCAGTCTCCAAACAACCTCCGCCGTCTGCACTAGAGGAGAACTGATAGATAGCCACAGGGCTTGCTGCGTAAAACGAAAATGGACCAAGATTTCGAAAAAACCATAGAAATAGCCTCCTCCCATATTCCCATGATGGTTTCGTGATCAAAATGCACAGAAAACAGTGAAGTTTTGCAGTCAGTTCCATTGTTTCCCCAGACTGTCACGGAAACCCTATAAGACGCCTGTCTCTTTTCAAGGCAGTTGAAGCCCTTTCTGTGCTTCCAAGTGCATTCTGATCCATCTGCGACTTGTTAAAATTCAAGAAAGCCCGGGTGACTTGATGACCACGACCGCGAGAATGCAAGGACGCCACCACGAATCGTTTCCGATCCTGTTATCGTGGGGATAGTTTATATTTATAAATCTTGGTGTTATTGAGAAGTTATCATGGTTTAAGTTGGTCTATATAACGTCGGCATGGATCGCGAAGAGACTTCGCGTTCACTGTTGAAAGTTGACGCAAACTCGGTGCCATGTGCTATAACACAGGTGCACCGAGTTGGCGCCAACCTTCAACAATGCACGAGAAGTCTCTTCCCGATCCATGCCGATGTTATGTATGTGTTTGATTCTTGAGATGTTGTGGGAACTTTGTGTTAATGAAGCCCTTGACTATCTGAGGGCCCCATAATCACGGAGCACCCTGTAGAATGCCGAATTTTGAAGGCCAGTATTTCTAGAGGAAAGCCGACGAATAGATGGAAAAAAAGAATGGACTCCGAGTGGGCGCTTGAGCCGTCGAGGGAGGCCACTTGTTAGATGGGTAGAGCTTTTTGTCGAGACTTTAAGTGAGCAACGTCGACAACGAACATTTGCTTCTAGGCTCAGCGATCGTGATCGAATAGCGAGACAAAACAGACCACCACCATGGACATTGAATGGGAGAGATTGAGACTAGTGGAAGTTGGGCTGGGGCTTACATGATGAGCAAAGGCGAGTCTTCAACGTATGGCACTATTCATACTACTCAACGCCAGCGCGGCACGCGCGTGCCGCGCTGGCGTGGCGTTTGTGTATGAATGGCTTGACGCCCCGCCCGCGCGGCACGCGCGTCATGCTCCGCCATGGCGTCGCCGCTACAGTATTCATACTGCCACCCGGAACGCCTTGGCGTTTTCATCCACTGATATTATTTACCGATCGTCTCATTCATTCCAGCCTCACCGCTCCGCCATGTCGTCGCCGCTGGAGTATTCATAGTCTCCGCAAGCGCGGCACGCGCGTCACGCCCGTAGAAAGTATTCATACACAAACGCCACATCAGCTTGAGAAGTATGAATAGCGCCTATCAAAGTATAAATGCTATAGGACGCGTTCATTCGCTCAAAAACTTCAGGAAATAGAACAGAGGCCGAATCAAAGGCAAGGTGCGGTCAAACTTTGACACTACCAAAATTTGAGTTAGATAGATTGCGCTGGCCTAGCTGAACACCGTCTGGACGTTCCACAAACTCTAAGTCCTTACTTCTGGAGAAAACAGCCTCGAAGTCAATTATTACGGTGTTCAAATAATGATAATCATGGCCAGAATCACCGATATTTGCAGGGAAGTTTCGAAGATTGCGTGGACGATGGCTAAAATTGGGCGATAAACTCACATTCCTGACACGGTGATCGACGGAAATGGGTGGAATAACCCGAAGAAGGCCGTTTTTAACCAGTTTTTTTCACATTTCTTGGGAGTACCTTTAGCATACACTGGAATTCAGTGAAAAATCTCGAAATCGAAGTTCTGCTCGCACCCTGCTTTAAAGGCAGTGTTAACGATAATCTTCAATTTTGAGATTATTCGCTATAACGACTAAGTGGTCCTTCCTCTGGTATAACTAAAATGACGTAGAAATTGTGAAAAACGCACCAGAAGTGCCCGAAATCCTCTACTCTCACCCAGCCTCTTTACTCTCACAGGAACTGTTTGTTGTGATAATGAAATCCTTTGTGGACCCGGATTTTGCATTTCTCTACTCTTCATTGCTCCTTTCTTTCCCTAAGGCTCTAACTAATCCAACTTTGCATAAAATATTCTTCTATTTTCGACTGAACCCATTTTTCACCTGTGACAACCACCGTGAACATGTTTATCCAACCGGACAACTAGTCCATGTTATAGAATAATGTCACTGAAATACGATGTTTTAATGCGTTTCTCGCCGTTTCTTCGTAATTTTGGTAACACTTGGAGGCCATCGCACTGTTTTATGTGAAAAACTCGGGGACGAAAATCACCGTGAACACTGCCTTTAACCAAGGAGTTATCCATGAGTTCTTCGATTTCGGTGAGGTGGGATGCAAGATTTAACGCGGCCGTGCTCGCGCTATACCCTACCCACAATGAAGAACCCAGGGTTAGAGCAGTGATGGTTTCTGCTTCAGGGTTACGATACCTTGACTTTCGTCAATCGCAGACCGTACACTCGTCCTGATAACAATTCCCTCTCGACCGAAACTTGTTCAAAACTCACATTTTCATGTGAAAACGTGGTCTAACATGTTTAACTCGTATGGACTTACAAAGTGCATTGCTTGTCCTCCATATTGATTGTCGGCCACAGCACATACGACTTCATCTATTGAGGTGAGCGCTTCAAAAAAATTTTTGTTGGAAGAAGTCTATTTTCTGTTTATTCCTTTGTTTTCTATTTCTGTAACTGTTTTTATATAATTTTTCACACTGAACGACGTGAGAATAGTGATTCTCAATTCAACTGTTAGTGTGCTTTTTTCTATGGAAAACGCTGCTCAGTGCCATCAGAAATACGGGAAATATGGAAATACGGGAAATATGGAATTACGGGAAATTTCAAGTTTCCTCCAATTTAGTTATGAACAGCTCAATAGTCAAAATCCACCTTCTGATTGTTCCGTAGCCTTCGAAATTTTTTCTATATATCGATATTTGCAAAACGGATACGAGCAGCCGGGATTCTGTGTTCCCCATTCGCCATGGAGCGCGTTATCGTATCATCGAGCGCCAGTGTCACACTTGAAGGCAGTGTCCACGATAAATTTTGTCCTCGGTTTTTGGCCGAAATCGAAAGTTCAGGGTTTCATTGGAGCACTGGGGTCGAAAGAACTAATAAAAACGAGCCCGAAAGAGCTCCATGCGGCTCCGAAGTCCGCTCGCGCTAGCCTTTCCGCTCGCGGTCGAGTTTTCCGAGCAACAGTTTAGTCCGCTTCTACATAAGCATTGGAGCGCGAGCGCAGCTGAGTTTTAGGATTGGGGCGCATTTGCAAACACTGTCTACTTGAGGCCGATGCCCGCGCAACTCATCCACCGATTAAATGTGGCTTTCGAGAAGAAGAGCCGATTTTGGATGTTTTGCAGCGTTTTTCATGGTTCTTTCTTCACTGATGAAACAGTCAGACTCTCAACCTTCGTTTTCTTTTGGAAACACGAAAACGATTTTAATCGTGGACACTGCCTTCAAATGGTATTTGAGGCTGAGATCAGCCGCGGGGAGTGTTTTTGTCCCAAAACTGACAAGGGAAGTACACAAAGCGTAGGTCGGATCTGCGAAAACGACTAGTATGGTTGGTATCTATTCTGGCTCAATAATGAAAATGCGCAGCATCCCGCCCCGAGCCGCAGGTTCAAAAAAGTTATGAGCAGTTTTCAAGCCTCGTGAAAAGGCAAGGGTACCCATCAGGCATTTTTTTGGAGTTTCAAAAAATTCTCTCGGATTTAGCTCAAAAATGGTATGTAGGGGTAATCTAGGGTGGCGAACACGAATCCTGAGTCCATTTGTCGTTTGTCGAGATTTTGAGGTGTACTGTAGGTTACGGTAGGTAACATGTCATTTAGGGGTCAAAACCCACCTTAGTAATTTGAAAATCGATTAGCGGACGTTAAATTTGTATTCTACACCCCGAATAACCCCCGTATACAAATTTTGAGTAAAATCTGCGATTTTGACCAAACTACCGTATGCCCACCGTAATCTACCGTAATCTGCAAAAAATCGATAAACGGACTCCAGATTCGTGTTTAGCATTCCGAATAACCCTCAGAAAATGATTTTGAGACATATCTATCGTAGAAATCCGGAAATCTTGAAAGTGGCGTTTTTCCCTCGAAATTTTCTCCCGTTGGGAAGCTTCGAAATTAGCCGAAAACTTTGGAAAATCGACTAATAAACTACAGATTCGTAATCAGAGCCGCCAAAACCCCCTGGGAAAATTTCAAGTCAAATCTGGAACATTTTTCTAAAACGCTTCCAGGGCTCTCTAATTGGTATAAATAATCGCCCAACGGAAAATCCGTACAAGGCCAAAACGCTGTCAGTCTGGACAAAGTATGGAAAATGTGCCGCCACCCAAACTTTGCTCAGGGGGGTATTTTTGGGCGCTGAACACGTTTATATGGTCCGTTTCCGGATTTTCCGAAGACTAACGCGCTTTTTAGAAGGTACAAAAAGCACAAAAATTGAGCTTTCTGAGCTTGTAACTTCATTGAACCTGCGGCTCGGGGCGGGATACTGCGCAGTTTTACTATTGAGCCACAAGAGCAGGGTTGAGCAGACCGTTGTGGCGATTTTTGTGGCGGCTACGACCCCACCCCAAATTTTACTTTTTTTTTTCAAAAAAAATCTCAAAATTTTACGACCCCCCTCAGGCGGGACCCTGGGACCAAATTTTTTTAGCTATTTTAGTGTCAAATTTTAATGAGAAGCGAAAGTTGTTGTAATATTCTTTAGGGTCCAGTTCGGTCGCGGCTAACGCGAAAGGGTCCTGTATTAAAAATTTTACGACCCCCCCCAAATTTTCATTTTTTCAAAAAATTTCACGACCCCCCGTTGTGGCCGGTCACAACGCTGCTTAATCCTCCACAAGAGATACTAACGATACTAGTAGTTTTGGCAGATCCGACCTACGCTTTGTATACTTCCCTTGTGAGTGGGTTTATCATGTACAACGTATGTTTAGGTATTTATGACACATTTCAGTGTTTTTTTGATTGTCTCTCTTCACTTAAAAATCTGTGTTCTTTTTCATAGCTTGCTGGCCCACCGTTTCTTATTTTCTAGAGGTCCATGTCGTCAGCAACTGATTGTTGGGCCCGAAATAAAGAACAGGTGTGGATATTAAGATGAAAAATTGATACTGCTAAGTAATGGTAGGCACGATCCCGGACTAATTATCACAAAATTCAAACGATGATTACCTTCCCAAAAATGTGAATGCATGCAACACTTGAAAAATGAGCTTGCCGAAAATCTTTCACAGTCATGGTTTCTATTGCAGACCAAGCTTTTTTCTCAAACATAGGTCCAGATATGGCGTTCAAGTGCAGCTGTACATAGACCACGAAACTTGTAGGCAAATGTAGGAAGGGTAACATTCCGATCAAGCGTATGTCCGAACCGTGGATTTAAGAAGTGAAGCGATTCAGAAAGAAATGGCAAGAGAAAGGCATATGCAGCATTTGAAAAGAACGCAGATTTTAAAAGGCAGTGTTCGCGATGAAAAAAGTTTTCGAAATTTCACTAGGATTGGGTAGTGGAGGGACACTCTGTAACGTTAACGTCGAAAGAACGCATGAAAACGAGCCAGGAAGAGCCCCAAAAGAGCCCGAAGTTGCAACTTCGAGCGCATTGAAAACCCTAAAAGCGCATCACACGCCCACCGACGTGAACAAATGAATGCTCGAGATCGTGAGATGAGCGATGATTTTCAACCATTAGCCCCGTTCTTCCCTTCATTCTCAGCTTCTCTCTTTATTCAGGTCAGCTCGCATAGATCGGCTGCAAAAGAGGGAAGTTGCAAGCCTCGGACAACTCGTCCACCATGTTTCTATAGCTCAATTTTTGTGGGACCATAACATGGTTCCCAGAAGGTCGTGTACGATTTCAGAGACATCATTGGGATCAGCATGGGGCCGTTTTCAAGATAGGCTGGTAAACGGAAAAACGATTTTCATCGTGAACACTGCCCTTAAGTGAAGATAGACAAGCAAAAAAACACGAATGCGTTTAAATACCTAAGCATACATTGTACATGATAAATACACTCAGTTTTAGGACGAAAACACCCCGTGGCTGATCTCAGCCTCAAATACCATTAGGTGTGGCGCTGGCTCTCGATGATACGATAACGCGCTCCACGGCGAATGGGGTTACGGTAACACAGAATCCCGGCTGCTAAAATCCGTTTTGTTCGATATTTTGGGCTCCATGACATTACTCACCCGCGTACTTAAGCGTTACTGTCCGGTGCGTGTCTCGCGCGCGGCGAACATGGAAAAGCCGCCATCGTGTGGAAGAGTCATCAGCACCATAACGGTAATCGTTAGCCACATAAAAGGAACACAGCAAAGTAAATAATGCTCCAGAACATGGCAGTTTACTTGATTTCACTTGAATGCAGAAATTTCGCCCTTTCCAGCCTTTCAGCTGCACGCGACGCTCACCGACCGTTACGCAGAACGCACGGGTGAGCAATGTTCGCTAGCCGACATTTTGCACGAGGCAGGAAATACCTAGAGGAATAATGTCGTCACGGCAGCTATGATTGACCCGAATGATTGACAGCCAGCCCCTCTTGCCGATTTGAGAGTTGAAGTTGGTCTAGGTTAGCATTGGAGAATATCGGCTAACCGGGCTTCATAGCATCGGTCACCCTCGAGCGGTTGCGCCGCGGTTGCCGCATGTCGCGCGTGATGGCGCCAGGCGCCATCCTTTCCAAAACGAGGATTTGTCTATCTGAAAGTGCAGTTCATGGGTAATAATAAGGTGGAAATCTCCGATAGAACTATTTTGTTCATCTCTGAGCTCATCGCGCGGCAGGTTTTCGTCGCGTTGCGACAATTCGGGTAACCGATGCGTGCTTCCCGGCTAGCCGTCACGCTGGTAGGATGTAACTCAGGCGATTCTCGGCCTCACGCCGCGCCAAACAGGAATCGGAGCCGTCTGACAGTTCGGCTCGTTCTCCGAATCAGGGATGTGCGGAAAATTTTCGAAAACTCGAAGTTGAAGAATTCCGATTCTCGTCTCGAGACCAAATTTTTTGGTGCAGATGGGTATTTCGGAGTACGACCACTTTTCTGAAAATTTTCGGTTCTTTTCGGTATTGATTTTTCGAAAAAAAAAACCGAAAAATTGAAAAAAGTGTACTTTTGCAGCGTAACATAGTGACCGAAAATTTTTCGCTTTTCGGCTTCGAAAATTTTTTGCACACCCCTGCTCCGGATATTCGGTCCACTGCTGTTACTGGCCGGGTGATTTGGAGGAGCTCTATCAGCAACAGCAGTCTCACGGACAGCAATGGACAGCAACAAAAATGGACCCGCAAAATGGGAGAAAGACTCAAGTTGTCAGGCGGCCCTGGGCTGAGAATCGTATCAATATTTACGTTCTTTGCACTCGCTTAAAACCACCTTATTGCTTGAATGTGCACTGCGATTGGCCCATCTTTTCGGAAAACAAATGCTCTGCTTCGGTCTTGTCAGAAAGAAGTCGATCAAAGTCACGTCGTTGAAATCGGTTGTTGTGCTATCCTCATGGAAAGGTAGATCTGGCCATCACAAAATTGAAAAAATAGTAAAAATTGGCGAAAAACCGCTGAGGGACAAGTTATTGCTTGGTGTCTTCCCGCCCCCAATTATCGAGAATGCTATGAAAGCCTGTATTGCCGTCTTCTATTTTACTTTTAAACTGATTGCTATGCTTTATCAGAGACTACTGGCTTTTTAAGAGCAAATTAAAAGACTGATAAGCGAGCCTTCATGCAAATCTCATTAAAGGCACAGTCCAACCTCAGACTCGGTCACACTACCTGTCTTAAAAACGGTCCCACGCTGATTCCAATGATGTCTCCGGAATCTTACAAGACCCCCTAGGAACGAAGTTATGGCCAATCAAAGATTGAGCTACGGAAGCATGGTGGACGAGTTGTCCGAGGCCTGTAACTTACGTCATTTCCACCCGATGTACGCGAGCCGACCTGAGTAAAGAGAGAGGCCAATAATAAAGAGAAGAGCGGGACTACTGATCTGAAATCATCGCTCAACTCGCCACTATTGAGCTCGAAAGATCGTAAAAGGGGTGTGCCCAAGTGCCTTCTCCGATGTGGGCGCCCCAGGGTGGCTTCCTCCTATGTCCCGCTTATTCGGAGGAATTGAGGGCTCGCATTTGGAAGGTGTTATGTAGGGTGGGTCTACATAACAATTGTGTGAAAACTCAGGTTTCGTCCCTGAGCTTGCACTGTGCCTTTAGAGGCAGTGTTCACGATAAAAAATGTGATTCCGTTTCCACTAGGAATGGGTAGTGGATTGGCGAACTGTAACGTTGACGTCGAAATACGCATGAAAACGAGCCTGGCAGAATCCCAAAAGAGCCCGAAGTTGTCACTTCGAGCGCAACGCAAACCCCAAGAGCGCAATGCCCGCCCTCCGACTTGAACAAGTGAAAACTCGAGATCGTGAGATAAGCGATGGTTTCCGATCAATAGCCACGTTTCTCGCTTTATTCTTAACTTCCTCTTTACTCGGGTAAGCTCGCATACATCGGTTGAAAAAGACGGAAGTTACAAGCATCGGACAGCTCGTCCGCCATGCTTCCCTAACTCATTTTTTAGAGACCATAACTCCGTCCCTAGAAGGTCTTGCACGATTCCAGAGACATCATTAGAATCAGCATGGGTCCATTTTCAAGATAGGCGGAAAAGCAGTAGAGCGAGTTTTATAGTGAATACTGCCTTTAAAGGTAGTGGTCGCGATCAGATATGCTTGTCTTCTTTTCCTTTCTAAACAATTTTCTTGGTTTAGAGTAGTAGGACCTATGAAAAAAACGCGAAAAAACCGCTGTTTCGGGCCAAATTTCAAGACTAAACTTTCTTGTCTCTTGATGGTGGATGAGCACACTCCACATAATTGGCATCGACGATTTCTAATATCAAGAACATCACCTGCCTTGAAATTGCCTTTCAACCTTCGGACTGACCTGCTTGAATATTTATGTACTCATAAGGTCGAAAACATTAACTGAACTGCTTGCTTTCATTGTTCAACTGTTTTTATTAGGTACATTTGCACTCATTTCTTCCTCTGAATGTCGATGATTTTTGACTGCTCGGCATGAGACTGCGATCTTTTTGAGCAGCGCTGTACACGTGTGCACGAACTGTCATCTTTGAGCCCAAAGAACTCTAATTCTAGCCTATTTTTCACCGTGTTACCTATATAGTTTTCAGCTGTTTTTGATCTAAGCTGATTCTTGTAGTTCTTTCAAGAACGTTTTTCATCGTAACCGCTGCCTTCAAGCGGCCAATCAATTTCGGACACCCAGTTTTCCGACGTTTGTGCATTGTGCAAGATACGCCGGACAGACGTAAAAAGCTCCGGGGTTTTGAACGAGTTTTTATCCGAAATTTGGGTGCTTTGAGTGGCTTCTTAGAAATAGACCACAACATGGTCGGCATAACTGCGCAAAATTGTGAAAAAACTGTACACGGTTTTTGCGCGTTCGCTGCTTTTGATGGCGAGGTCAAAAATTTTCACATTTAGAAACCGTCAAAATTTAGGTTAGATGAATTGAGGTATCTAAGCCGGACAAAATCTGGATGTTTCACAGACTAGGTCCATACTTTTAGACAAAAAATCTTTGAAGTCAGGGATCATGGTATTCACGGCATGATGATCATGGCCAGAATGACGATATTTACGCTTCTGAAGAAAGCGTGAACGAGTGCCAAAATATGGACGATGGAACACTTCTCTGAAACGGTGGCTGACGGAAATAGCCGGAATAACTTGAAAAAGTCCGTTTTTTTTCCGGAGTTTGCGCACATTTTTTGGGACTACTTGAAACATATGTACGCTCTGACAAAGCAGGAAATCTCAAAATCGAATATCAGCCCGGACCTTGTCTTTACCCACAGCTTCTTCCTTAGTTTCCAAAATTAGGAAAACGCGTACAAGAATCGGAGTCACAGTTGCGAGTAACATCCTGAACACGGTTGAGCAGACCGTTGAGCCATTTCCGGCGATATTACGGCCCCCTCCCTGAAAACCAAAATTTCGGAAAAACTTTTACGATTCCGTCTTGAGAAACTGACATCGGATCTGTTTTCAGCACACCGAATATTCCCCGAATAGAAATTTTGACCGAAATCTGATACTTTGACCGAACTACCGTATACCCACCGTGACGTAGAATTTCTTGACGGCCTCTGTAGGCACAGCTGTTCTCGCGCTGCAATCTTATTATTAGGATGATGCAGAAGCTTCCGGACTTTTCACGACTTTGAATAAAAAAAATTATTCCAAAAACAGAGAAGGCTCACCCAACAAAATAATTTTCATCACATTTAAGGATCCTTCGCCACCAATTGGACAGATCATGAATTCCCGACGCGTAGAACTCTGGTTGTTTGGAGCCGGAGTATTCTTCTAAGGCCATTTTGACTTGGTCATTATTAGTCTAACGTTCCCATTCAGGATGTGCTGCATCGAGCGGAACAGATTGTAGTCAGAAGGACCTTCTCTGATCTTCGCTGTATAGAGGGTGAGGAAGAACTAGGTCCAGCAGTTTCTGTCGTGTTATCCGAGATACGTGTGGCCTAGCATTGTCGTGAAGAAGGCGAACAGAAACTGCTAAACCTGGGTTGGGAAGTTCTTACTCATCCTCAATATAGCCCAGATCTTGCTCCTTCAAATTACCATCTGTTCCGCTAGATGCAGCACTTCCTGGAAGGAAAACAGTTCACTAACGATGACGAAGTCAAACTTGCCTTCGAAGAATACTTCGACTCGAAACAGCCAGAGTCCTACGCGTCGGGAATTCATGCTCTGCCAATCGGTGGCAGAGGATCCCTAAATGTGATGGAAATTATTTTGTTGGGTGAGCCTTGTTTGTTTTTGAAATAAATGTTTTTTTTATTCAAAGTCGTGAAAGTCCGGAAACTTTTTCATCAACCTAATATCAGAGGGCGACTATTACTATGTACTGTACTTGTTCCGAATCGAATAATCGGATGAGTATCCGACTGTCTCAGTTGGATGAAAAAGTCGACTTTTTATTCGAAAAGTCGGATATTCGAAAAAGTGCGATATCCGACTATAGTCGAAAAGTCGAATATTCAAAAAAAGTGTTATATCCGACTACAGTCGAAAAGTCGAATATTCAAAAAAGGACTACAGTCGAAAAGTTGAATTTCCGAAAAAATGCGATATTCGACTACATTCGAAAAGTCGAATATTCAAAAGGGTCTTATCCGACTACAGTCGAAACGTCGGATATTCGAATTGTTCGAAAACCCAAAATAGTCGTGAAGTCGGATCTTACAACCTGACCACAAAAAAAACTGCTTGTCAATCGCACTTCTCTAAAATAATTACGCTCATCAGGGAATCTGTATTTGATTTTAGTTATTCATTTAAACACAATATTTGATTATATTTGGTTTTGGAAGAATCTTTGTGGGTGTAAGTCAGATGGGAGCGATTCTTTCAAGAAACCTTATTGATGTTGCAGGCAGACTCTTGCTACATACTTGTCGGACGACTACGGTGCGTGTCCAAACTATAGAGGCACCCTATTTTCAAGGGGATATAGATCGTTGTGGGCACCCTTCTGTGCGTCTTTCAAGGTTTCCCTTTCGTATTCAACACCTCACAACTCTGCCCATGGGTAGCAAAGTGCCTCCAAGGGAGCGGCCCGTTGCGCCTCTAATTCCGTAGTACAGGAATTTCCGGGTCCTGGCGACGCTCGCTAAGACCCGCTTATTCTTGCATCAAAGGTGCAAGGGTGCAAGCTCTAAGCATACTCCACGCAAAAACAAAGGCGAAATTTTCTATTTCGATCTCGCTGTCGTTAAGCCCGTGAGTTCTTGCCTTAAAGGCAGTGGTCACGATGAAAAACGTTATCGAAGAAAAACTACAAAAATCAGCTTAGATCAAAAACAGCTGAAGAACTATGAAGGTAGCGCGGTGAAAAACGGGCTAGGATTAGAGTTTCTAGCGCCCAAAGAAGCCCGTTCGTGCACACGTGCACAGCGATGACGAAAAAGATCGCAGTCTCATGCCGAGCAGTCAAAAATCATCGACATTCAGAGGACGAAATAAATGCAAATTTACCTGATAAAAACAGTTGAGCAATGAAATAAAGCACTCCAGTCAATGTTTTTGACTAGATGTGTGCATAAATCCGAAGGTTCATTGATTGAAATTCAATTTCAAGCCAGCTGATGTTCATGATATAAGAGGTCATCGATGCCGATGATGTGGAGTGGGCTCGTCCACCATCAAAAGACAAGAAAGTTCAGGCTTCAAATTTGGCCCAAAACAGTGGCTTTTTAGCGATTTTTTCTTATAGGTCCTACTACTCGAAACCCAGAGAAGGGTTTAGAGAGAAAAAAATGACAAGCATATTTGATCGCGACCACTGCCTTTAATTGTAGCGAGAATTCATGTGGCCAGGGTTGGGCAGGCTTGCGATAGGTCGCAACGGGGGTTGGGGTGGGTGCGTAAAATGTTTGGAAAAAATGGCGTTTATCTTCCAACCACTTGGAAAGGTAGAATGAGGTAGGAGTAGTGAGTAAGTAGTAAATAAATTCATTTTTTTTCACATTTTTTCACAACCCTATCCATGAAAAATAACAGCACCAATAAATCAGTGATCGAAGCCTGAGCTGTTTTCATTTTTTTTTGTTGTTCAATGACAAAGGAAGGCAACGAAAGCCTAAAATTTTGACGACGTAATCGATTCGTGTCGGCAAAAGACTGCGAGTTCACTAGGTGCTGTTTCAGAATGCCGGATAAGCCATTGAAGGACGAACCATTGGAGCCAGGAGTCTGCCAGCTGAAGCAGTGGCGTGATCGTTGTGCTGAAGGTCTTACTGATTTGAAGAACACTCTTGATGAATGCAACGCGCGTGTCAGCTCAAAGAAGGAGACAGCAGAAACCTGTGTTCAGGTTTGTAAAGTCCGTTCAAAGAGACTGTTCGCCCACGCGGTCGGCATGTATGTCATGCGGCCATTACGTAAGTATTTTTCGCACTAGAAACTGTAACTAGGAATATTAGACGAGCAGTGGAAAATATCCCAGCCAGGTATCTGTAGCCGTGGGAAGCCTCGCTCAAGAAATGCGTTCGCGATAATCGCTTGACACAAGCACACCGACCGAGTGGGCGGACAGTCTCACTCGGACAGACTTTAATCCATATTTGCTTCGTTTTGTAGCGGCTGGATGGAACTTTCAAAATGTGCATTGCAAAGTTTTGTGTCAGATTTATCATTTCCGTGGTGGAGAAAATCACAATTCGTTATTATAATATCCCTATAATTTGATCAGAGACACTATCTAACAAGCGAATAACCGGCTCAGAAAACCGGCGCATCCATTGCGTATCGAATATGCAGTCAATTCATGTGACCACACCCAGCGAAAGACTCTACCGCAGGGGCGCGTGCTCCAAACAATAGCACGTGCTGCAACATTTCATTGCAGGAGCACGTGCTGCGGACTTTAACAGCAGGAACACGTGCTGCAAGAAAGTCCATCGCTATCATGTCAACATACTAACGCGCGACGCGGCCGCCACACCGACATGCGATTGGACCAACTTACCGAGCACCATCTGGAACCAGCTGCTGGACGAAGTCTCCAGCGTCTGGGCTAGACCAAGCAGAGCAAACTTGAGTAATTGAACCGGCAAAGTTTCCACCATGTGGTTCCCGGCTCAAGAGTGCGTAGTACGCTTTCCTTTTTGAAAATCATTTAGTCACAGAGTTGAATGTGTATCATGCACGCATTTGAGGTTTTAGTTTGTTGATGCACGTGCTGCTATTTGCAACACAATAGGAGCACGTGCTCCTTTAGCAGCACTTTCCCAGACTGGGCTCGAAACTTCCTTGTCTGTGAGTTGAATGCATATTCGACACGCCTTGAATGCGCCGATTGTCTGAGAGACCTGTTTGCCATACCTACCCCTGTAGCCATGATTTTCTGGGCTGAGAAACATGAAATGCAAACCTTGGCCACAGCTAACTATAAGTTTGCTGAGGAAATAGCACACAATATTTGAAGACAAACGTAAGTGTAGCCCATGGCTTGCTTTCATGAATCCCAGCACTGATCGGCTACTTCCCGGATACTTCTAAAGCACTACTTTAACTGTCCGAATAACAGTGAAAGAATGAAGTTTCGAGCTAGAAAGCTAAGAGCTGTGTAAGTGGAACAACATTTGTCCGCAGTCAACTGCCGTTATCGCCCAAAATACCAAAAACGTGCGCACATATTCGCGTTGAGCGCTGTAAAGTACCCTTCGCGCCTTGGAAAGGATTTGGACAAAAAAAAATCTCGAAAATGGAAAAAAAAGCCTTCTAAATTTTTAATTGGGAGGAAATATGGCTTTATGGGTGGTTCTAGTAGCCATGTCTAGCTATTTTCTAGTAAGAAGAAATCCACTCCAGTGGTTCTGTGAGAATACACTCCGTTCCTTTATTATATGAACACCCTTGAAATCGCTGATTCTGTTTCCTGACAGAATTGTTAAATGCAGCATACACGCTCGCAACAGTTGTTGAGATAACTACATTAGTGGGGTTGTACGGGCCCCAACGGCCCCAAAGTTGGACACCCGTCAGCTCGTCACACCCCAGATGCACTTCTCACGCCCACCGACGTGAAGAAACGAATGCTCGAGATTGTGAGATGAGCGATGGTTTGAACGAATAGCCGTTCTACCCTGCATTCTCAACCCTCTCTTTACTCAGGTCGGCTCGCATACATCGGCTCCGCAAACCGGGAGTTACGAGCCTCGGAAAACTCGTCCACCATGCTTCCCTAGCTCATTTTTTACGCTTCTAACGTCGTAAGCGTTACTAGAAGGTCTTGTACGATTCCAAAAACATCATTGAAATCAGCATAGAACCGTCTTTAAGATTCAGGCGGAAAAACAGAGAAACGATTCTTATCGTGAACACTGCCTTTAAGCTGTGAATCGATTGCCACTGTTTTCTACGACAATATCAGTCGGTGTTATTCTTTTTGCGAGTTTTTGGCACACTTCCTGGGCCCAGACACCGTTTTTGACCGTTCCTTAAATTTACGAACATTTTGGAAAGTAAAAATTTTGTCAGCAAACACGGATCACAATCAATAATGACATTTCAAAATGAAGTGGGACTACCATTGTTAGAGGCAGGGTACGCGATAAAATCGGTTGTTGTGCTATCCTCATGAAAAGGTAGATCTGAGCATCACAAAAGTGAAAATAAGTAGAAAATTGGATAAAAAACGCTCAGGAACAAGTTATTGCTTGGTGCACCCCCCCCCCCAATTATCGGGATTTCTATAAAAGCCTGTTTTGTTAACTTTTATTTTGTTCCTAAAGTAATTTATGGTCTCTTCTGGAGACCACTGACAACCTGAATAGCAAAACAGAAGACGGATAAACAAGCATTAACAAAAATCTCGTTAATGAGGGGGCCGGCCGACACCAGTAATTAGGCGTTATACTTTGTTTTTGAGCGTTTTTCCCGCAAAATTCCGGGTTCTTTTAAAAACTGATTTCTACTTTTTTTGATGACGAAATCTAAATTCTCATGTAGAGAGCTCAGAAATGGTTTTCATCACGAACCCTGCCTTTAAGGACCCTGTCAAAAATTTGTCAAAAATATGCTATAATCTCCCAGCAGTTTTTTTTCGATTTCTGGCTTATATCTCGCATTTGACTTCAAATCCGGCTCAGCGCCTCCACCTAGGAGAACGGAGCTGCGGTTCCTTCGGTTCGGTAGAGTTCATCGAAGATGCGTTATCCTCGTTCTGCCAACCTTGAGACTTTATACAGAACTACCTAATACCCCGCGTAATCCTGCGAGAGGGAAAGAAGAGGAGAAAGAATCTTAGCTGCGCTATCGACACCCATTAAAAACTTCTATCATCAACAAAGTTTTATCGATGTTCGGGTACAAAATGTTTCGCATTAATCGGAAGTTTAGAAGGAGAATACAAATCAATAAATGGAAGAAAACAAAAGTGAAACACATTTCGGCAAGGAATATTGAAAGTTTCAGAAGCAACATAGGGTCATTCCGATTTGCAAGCGTCCGGCAAACAACCTATCAAGTTGTCGAGCACGTGTTGCGGCGAGGCCTTTGCACCCGCGAAGAAGTATGCACAAGGCCTTTTGAACGGAAATCGGACATCAAAGAATGTCGTTAAAAGCACTAATCGAGCTACTGATTTTAGTAGCTGATAGCTCCCACTGTTCAGAATTGAAGCTTTGTCCTAAAAGACTAAGCTTCTAATCGAATAGTGGTGTGGTGGTACGCCGCGAGGCAGTAGATAGTTCGATCCCCCTCTCCACGGGCAATATAAAATCTTAGGCATCTTTCATAGTTCTCACGGCACGCGCGTGACGCGCGGTGGACTATGAATCTATTCTCCGCGCTGCACGCGCGGGAAACAACTATGAACTCTCTGGCGGAACCGCCAGGGCGGTGCAGGTTGAAGTTGGGGCTCACCTGTGAAAGGCACAGAAATTTCTGGCTTGCTTCTGAGCATACGGTAGAGTAGGATAGTCCCACACTTATCAATGAGGGAGTGGACGTGAACTGAGAAGCAAGTATTGAATCAAGTGGTGAAACCGCCATTGTAATTCGGGAGGTGCCGCTATGGAGGTACTGGATGCATCCTGCGCATGCCGTGCGATTAAAACTTTCATAGTCCTACGCGCTTACCGCGCCTGCCGAACATAGGTTCGCTGGGGGTGGAGACAGCGGTCCGAGAGGTGAAGGTTGTTTAGGATACCTGAAAGGGGAATGGTGAAGGTTCCCTGTAGACTTGCAACTTCTAAATCTGACGTTTTCTCAATCCTTCTTTTGCATCGTGCATCACCTTAGATTACGCTCAAATCATTTCTCTGGTGGCTGTTTTGAATGATCTACACGAATCTGAGGTCAGCTTATCGATTTTCGACAGCTCAATACTTAGGAGACCGCGCGTTCCACGGCTAGCCCCCGTAGCGGACCAGCGCGCTCCACGGTCAATCACTTCAGTGAGTATTTAAACTGATTTTTTGTTGTAATTGCCCATGTAAAAAGGAGATATATGGCGCTTAATATCGGTGGGTTTTGCGCCCCAAATGGCATTATGTCTACCGTCACCTATAGCAAGCCTAAGTATTTTGAAAAGCGCACCCCAGGTTGGTGTTCAGCACTCTAGACTGTTCCTATCTACACGTTTTGAGCCGAACTCGAGAGAAATCTACCCCCTAAAAATTGGCTGGTGCACCCTTGCCTTTTCGCGAATTAATTAAAAAGCTCATAACTTCTTTCGAAGTGAGTCTCGGCAGCTGCGAAGGGCTTATTCGGACTTTACGTCCAGAAGTGGTTCTAGAAAGTAAACATTTGGATTGAGCAGTGTAACCAAAAGGAGTTCCCTTGAAAGATATTGTGGTATTCACCAGCCAATTATGAGATGTCGATTACTTTTTCTATAGATAAGTGCGTATTACAGTTTTTCAGCCAGTAGTGCCAAAAGCGGGCACCCGCGCACCCACTAAAAATTGTCAGCATGTTCTGCCACCAAATTTCGATTTCAGTAGCATTTTTCGCGAGTTTTCTTCTTCAGTGTATCACATTTTCTACAAGAAACCCTAACACAATCGTATACGATTGCAACGTGAACGCTGCCTTCAGAGGTAGCGTTTACGATGGAAATCAGGGTTTGGTTTTTTTTGAGTTAGAGTAATCCCGTGATTCGAAATGGCTACAATTCGCTTTCGACTCTGATACAAAGCGACTCGAACCACAATGTGGTCCGGTGCAAGGAATGTGCGGAAAATCCAATTTGAACGAAAACAGAAAACAGAGAAAAAAATTCAAAAATTGGGAGAAAACAGAGAACAGAAAGCTGAAAATTCCGGCGCAGGATGGGCGGAATTTGATTTATTCTCACCTCTCCGCCCGCGCGGGCCCCTCTAGCGCAGAGGGGGAGGGGAGTGTGAGTAGCCCCTGAGATGCCCCAATCCATAAAGGTCAGCCGACAGTTAGCCATTCGAATTCAGCCTGGAAAGGTGGCATCTAACCACCTCACTGTGAGTTTTTGACCACTGGAATGTCTACCTTGATGCAAAGTGACGTTATGCGACATTGCGAGGACCATGTTTGTGAACACAAGCCTGGACTTGATGTCTATGGCGCAGTTGAGACCCAACTTCAGCCGGCACAGCCAAGGTGGTGAGGCCAGAGATTTTATATCCGCTTCCCACGCGTCTTGCGCGTGAGACGGCGTTCAGAGTTCATTCGCGTCGCAACGCGACGTTATAATTAACACACGTATCGATCAAGCGACGTCGCGTCGCTAAGCGTTCACAGTGAAGAGGCGCGAAACTTTCGGAATGACGCGGATTTTTGCGTTCTTCGCAATACAAGGCGACACGATGGATGTCGCGCAGAGGCTAGCCATTTGCTGCTTATTTCACTATTTTTCATTAACACAACAAAAAACAACAGTGTAACACCTAAAATAAGCATGTTTTGGATCGCTAGCATTTAAACAAACACGAAAAGCTTGATGGTGTTGGCAGAAAAATTGCCGTTGCTTGTTTACGCGAAATCATGTACGTACCCAATTGCGCGTAATCGAACAGCGTTCGCGCAATGTTCACAACTAATTTCCTTCGCGATACGATCATCGCGTCGCCCTGACATGTGCCATCGCGACGCCCCGCAAAAACTCTGAACGACTCCTGACGCACAGCTAAAAAATTTCGAAAAAAAGGCTGGTTTCGTGCGTCAAGTGCGTGCCACGCTTGCGGCGTGGGCTTCGAAAAATTTCTATATATTCACTCGACCAAATTTAGCGAAAGGCCTGAATTCACTTCTTTGAGAACCACTAGGGCGACCATGTTTGATAGGACATGTCAACTCTCGAGGGCTAGATATTAGAGTTCAACGGAAAAAATCATAGCGTAACCATTAGGTTTTCGCAGTTTCTGTGAATTCTCAACTGGTCTGTTCTGCCTTATCCAACCCGTCTCGGAAGCAGAATCTTTAATTCAAGCATTAATGACAAGTTCTCAATCATTAGAATTTAATACGTCAAATTCCGATTTTCTTTGGAATTAGGCTTTTGTCTCTTTTTATGAACTTCAAGAAGAGATCCTTAATCGGCGAATTCATTCAGAAAAACTGAATTTCTCATTTCACCAAAATTGCATAAAAAAATTATCACGCTTAGACAAGAATTTCTACGAGAGCTGCCACCTGGCCCTCTGAGGGTTCGAATGTCCCCCCAATCCTTAAAGCTTCAGTTGATTGGCACGAAGTAAATACATAAGAACACTTAGAAAGGCTCACTAGAGAATCTCGCATGACTTTACTACCCTTTTAGAAAGATGATGGGCGGTTCCTGGTCGATTCCGGCGTGCTCTCTTCGAGTCTGAATTCAGATTCTGCTGAGGAAATCTGCACAAAAAATTATAGCTGGTCCAAGTTTCTGTTTTCTGAAGCGAAACTGATTGCGGTTGTTGTAGATCTTGGGTAGTTCTCGCTGTGAAACCAATTGCTTAGCAACTCAGGCAAACCATCACTTCGAGCGGGACCGGCTCCTCCCATTTATGACGTCATCGCCCGGACAGCGGCCGAGGGGCCAACTGGCACCGCAGTCCCTGTCCGGTGCCAGTTCGCCCCTCCGTCGCTCTCCGGTCGCTCTCGGAGCCACAGCAGTGCCATCGCCAGAGATAGAGAGACGCGGGATTGATTGCTCTTTGAGTGATAACGTGCGAGCCACGTTACCACTCAAAGAACAACCAATCCAGCGGGCATAAAAGGCGGCTCGCCTCGTGTAGACGGGTAGTTGGCCTTTCGAGGCCACTCTTGAGAGGTGACCTCGGATCACTCTCAGGATGACAATTTTTGGCGGCCGAGGGGATTCCTCATGGCCCGCGAAGGGGAAGGCTTCCTCATTGCGGACCATGCTGGGATGGTTACCTTGTTGTGGCCTGTGGCAGGATTAACCTCCTGACCCGCAGGCTGTAACAGGTACCTTATGCTCTTAACAGGCTTAATCCTCTCCAGAAGAGACGGAAATAAAGAAAAAATAGCAATTAGGAAATTTTTGAAAATCGCCCGAACAGAGACCGCAGTGCCAGTTGGGACCGAAGATCGCTCCGAGCGATACTGCTGTGGCCCGAGTAGATGGCTAATTTTCGCTTGGAGCGGAGAGGCAGCGCCGCTCGAGTAGCTCTCCGGTACCGCTCGAAGCGATGGTTTTCCTGAGAAGGGTTATTCGACATTCTGAACTCGATCATGAGGTCAATTTGTAGGTTTAGCGAGTGATTAGGGGTATGCCTGATGAGTTACAGACTCGATCAATCAAGCGATCTCTTTGAGCGTTTCAGTACAACGTTTCAAATGTTACCTGAAGAACCCTCGTGGTTTTTAGGGGTGCTGATCACGATTTCGAGGCTCAGTTGTCAATTTTCAAAATTTTGGCAGATTTGGTGGAAGCGTGTCACTACGGGGAAGTTTTGGGGGCTTAATAACCTTCTGACAAGTTGAAAAATGTTTCAATAGATTTCGATCAGAATGAGGCTCTGATCTGAGGCCTGAGGCTTATTTGGAGTGCTTTACAGCTTTGTTTGGTGTGCTCTGAAGTCTATTTTTTCGATAAATTACTGTATGCTCCGGTGGGTAGGCGGTAGTTTGGTGAAGTCTCAGTTTTGACTCGAAACTTTCTATTGGAGGTTATTAGGAGTGCTGAACACGAATTCGAGGTTCATTCGTCAAGTTCCGAGGCAACAAGGTAGATCACGTCAGCTTAAAGACATTACACCTGCACAGGGTTAAACAGACCGTTGTCCCGTTCATCGAAGGGGCTACGTTTCCCTCCTTGGTGATCCAAATTTTGAAAATTGTCAAGAAAATTTGTCGTTCTTTTCCGGGTGAATTTCCCTCGACAAGTTTGTGAGTTGAAAATTTCCAGAAAGTACTGTTCGTAATTGAGACTGCGCTCCCAAGGAAACTTCGTGACTTTTTGCTTAGCTCCCATAAAAGCGTTCACCGATTTTTCCATTTTCGGTTCAACAATTTTTACGCCCCCGCCGAATTTAAATTTTTGAAATCTTCTCAGGTCCTCATACTGTTCCTGGTATTCACTTATGATTTACCTAGTTATATCCCTAGATTTAATGTTGCATGTAAGATGTACGCCGACGATATCAAGATTTATAAGGCTATAAGGAGCCAAGACCTTCAAAAGCAGGGATGCCAGGCTTCTTTTGAAAGCTTACAAAATCTATGTACGTCCAATAATAGAGAACGGAACCACCCTAATCAGCCCTTATAAAAAGAAAGACATCGAGTTGCTAGAACGAGTTCAGAATAACTTTACGCGTAAACTTATGTTGGGATGCAGCTAACTTTCGAACAGCTGTATTCCCAATGGCGCCGCCCGAAGCAAGCAGTTAGGGTTGTGTTCGTTAAAAAGTAGGAGAAATCGTAATGATTTGTTGATGATGTACGAAATTTTGACCAGAAGGGTCTCTTTTGACTTTCAAAGAATTCTTAAATTTCAATCCAGTAGGACTAGGAGTGATGGTTTTAGCATTCGTGGCCCTGTGGCTAGAAGCCAAGCCAGAAGAAACTTTTTCTGCAACAGGGTTTTCCACAAGTTTCGATCGTTGATCAATCATAACATTTTGGCATTGAGCCTAGGTTCCTTCAGATCTTTCATCAGCTGCCAAAGGATAGTCGACGAATTTTAGCTTTCGTATGCTTTCTTTTCGTGAATCTTGCTATTTTTATCAATACTGATTTACAACTGTTTTTTTTACTTGCTAGGGTGCCGGAATTTCGTATTTCATGGCCACTGCGTTTTAACTGTTTCAATTACGCGTGACTACAGTCCGCGTCCATTAAATAAATAAATAAAGAATAGTTGTCCCGTGGGACTGCAACCGCCTGACTTTGTACCTGCAGCAACTTGTGAGAAAACATTCAAAGGCACTGTTCGCGATAAACTTCATCCTCGAATTGTTCATGACAGACGCTTCTCGTGGCTCTCAGAAGCAGAACAGTGCCGAAAAAACGGGACGAAAAGCAACCCAGGAGCCGAAAAACGGCTTAGAAAAGTGGGCAAACCCCGCCGGTGTGGGCAAGTCCCGCCCCTTCCCGCCCCTCGACGTGAACAAAGGAACATTCGAAATCGTGAGTTGAGCGATGGTTTCCGATCAAAAGCCCCGTTCTTCCCTTCAATCTCAACTTCTCTCTTTACTCAGGTCAGCTCGCATACATTGGCTGCAAAAGACGGAAGTTACAAGCCTCGGACAACTCGTCCACCATTTTCCCTGGCTCAATTTTTGAGGGACCATAACTCCATTCCCAGAAGGTCTTGTACGATTCCAGAAGCATCATTGGAATCAGAGTGGGACCGGTTTCAAGATAGGGAAAAAAGCAGAAAAGCGATTTCTATCGCGAGCAGTGCCTTTAAGGACCAACAAACAAACCCCAGAATTTATTTCAGCACCTTACATAGATACCCCCTACATGGTAGTTCTGATCCAAATCCGGAACAGTTTCTAGAACCCCATAAAATTGCCTGTTGGTACTTATTTTACCTCCTCACAGAGCACTGAAACGTCCATAGCACTGTGCATGGAAGACATAAGCAGATTCAATTTCAGCCTCTTTAGTACGGTAGATGGCCATGCGAGGTTTCCTAAGGGTACTGCAGGAGGTGTCGAGATGGTGTTATCAATGTTACTCTGACACCCCCACAAGCGTTATTTGGCCAAAATTTTAATCTGGATACAAAGCAGCAATGATGGACAGAAAAGGCAGTAAGGAGCACTTTCTTCTCTAGAACAACTGAATACTAGTGCCAGTGTTGAGCAGGCCGTTGCGCCAATTTTCGGCGGAGCTACGATCCCTCCCCTGTCGAACGAAGTTTTTGAAAAAATTGAAAGTTTTTTACAGTCCCGCTCGAGATGAAAAATTACTCTCGCACTTTCTTGAGTGACAAATTTGGAAAAGTTCGTAACTTGTAGTTATTGAAGACAATTTTCTTATTCCTACTTTAGATCGCCTAACCGAATTTTAAGGAGAAAGTTCCCATTTTTCTGCAGAAAATTCACGAGCCCCCCAACTTTCTTTTTTTTTGAAAAATTTCCAAGATTTTCACGACCCCCGTTGTGCCATGTCGCAACCCTACTCAACCCTGCATAGTGCTCCCTAGAACTGTCGACTAGCACACTTTGAAAATTAACTGCCACAAAAGCCATTTGTACATCTAATACAGAAATCCTCAATCGAGATGCAGATGAAATCAAAATTTCGGGGTTAGCGACTAATTGAGTCGCACGTGAGCCACTTGGTATATACTCGGTAATGTTTCAAAATCAAATGAGAACGCCGAAGGGAATCCCTTCTCAATGCCGCAGATTTTCTTCAAATTATAGCATACTTTGTATTTTGGGAACCACCCGGTTTCCCATAAAATGTTAGAAAGCGTTGAATGGGAAGTAATTGGCTCTCTTAAAAAGATAAAACAAATTTGGCTCAGAAAACTACGCCGGAATATTAAAAAATTCTACAGCATCGGATGACTTGGAACTTCCGCAAAGTCTAAGGTACTTATTCGTTTTGCTTTCACTGTTTTAGTGTTTATTGCAGGAGCTATGGGATTACGTGGAGAAACTCGACGAATGTGCCGTGCGAAAAGCTTTCGCCACTCTCAAATGAGATGTAGCATAATTATTGGCCAATGTTTCTTTGATATTGTGGAGTAAAATAGAAATTACTTCAGTCGGTCTCGATCAATAAACCTCTTGTTTTTACTGTCGTAGCTGGAAGTTAATTAGGACGACAAGCAATTTCTGAGACTTCTTCGAGAATTGAAATTCTCACAATGCGACTACGCCAAGCGTTGGGTACTGCAGCAAAGCCGTACGCTCCAGCCATTAGGAAAATGACTACTTTATTTGAGCATCGCTCAACTCCGACACCGTAGTGTTCAACTGTCGTTCTCGGGGCAATATTCTGGGAGTTCGCACCGCTTCGCGGCGCTCTGCTCGGAAACCGTGTGGCTTTTCTGAACGAAATTAATCTCTCACGGTCAGGAAAAATGCGTCCAATGCACCGCTTTGCGACGCTCGTCGGAACTGCTCTCGGACCTGGTGGAGAAAACCACCGATTCGCAACCATTCGCTCATAACCTGGTATGCAAAGGTATTCTGATTCCATCGGTGAACAGTGATCAAGCTGGTAAGCCGTCATGAACAACGAAGAATATGGGCGCTGTCTGAGTGGAGGGAAGGAGGAGGAACTCTCGACTCAGAATAAAACGATGGAATCTTAGAATAAACTGCATTACACACCAAAGTTAGATTTTTTAGGCCTTCCCAGTCTCCTGCCTCCCGCAGCTGCCTAAATCCCTGCTTTCATCTAAGAGCCGCATTCCTGAACGAATTGTAGGGTGAGGTTTACCCTAGACTCTCTGCCTTCCTCAATGCACTATGATTCTGCCCCGTCACTCCGGTCACATTCGTACCATTTCTTCTTAGTTGATGGATCTGGCTACGTTTCTGTTATCGACCGAGCGAACATCGCTCCGGAATAGTGTGCCTGGGATTGGACATTTTATAATTGTTTTAGCTTTCAACTGTTTGATCGGCTGCATCTGTTATATTTATTTATTTACTTATACCAATACGTCGTAAACGATGCGGCAAATCGCACAGATCAGCTGTTCGAAATCAACATACGAAACGATAAGAAGTTTTAAATTATTTATTGTAGCCAACGACAAATAAAAATCGTCAAAAAAATCAGAAAGAGTGTGCCGAAGTCTTGCAGAGGAAAGGGGTGGGGGGGAGTTTGCGACACTACTTATAGTGAAAACCTTTTGAACTAGGGAAGCCGATATATAGCTTAGGTTGCTAGGATGAGTCCGGACGAAGTAAGCAGTGGAGCGGTCGGTGATGAAAAAATATGACAGTGATAAGGAGATTTTGACATGATAAGCCCGATCAGCCTTGCTTCGACAGGCTCAAAATGAGCGGCCTAGGCTATACACATAGGTATGCAGTAGGTCCGAATCAGCCTAGAAGGAATTAGAGGAGCTGGGTCGATTTAATTTACAAGTAATATGCATTGACCGATTTATGCTTCATTATTATTTATGCTTGTCAATTTTCAGAAAGAAGTTATGGCAAAGACAACAGTTCCTATTACCTTTTCGGTGCAACCCGCAAAAGGACAGGTATAAGTTCAAAAGGACTATAGAGTTTAGATAATGCATTCGGTAAAGAGGTTAGCTCCGCTATATCTAAACTGCAGTCCAGTGTATTCCCTTTGGGGTCGTCCGCAGTAAACTCCATGGTCGCCCGTAGTCCCTCCTAAATTGTTCACAAGTCAACGAAAGCCGCTGTGGGAGGGGGGAGGAGGCAGGTGGGAGGGTGCCGAAACGGTGTTAATAGTATGATTGAACCAACTTTGATTGGGGTGGGACACAGAAGGGCTGTGAACGACCTAGAAATGACTACTTAGAGAGATATTTCCACCCCCAATTTTTTTGCTAAATTTAGATATCGACAGGGAAAATAAGGTGGAACTAGGTACTACCTGAGAGGGACTACTGACGAAATAGAAGAAACTTTCATCTGTTTCCAAGTGAAATTTATTTCAGTTCATCGCGTGCGTTGGCTTGCGTATGCTGCGTCTCCTTCTCCCCACACTTTCTCGCTCTCTACCCTCGCTCCGCACAAGCGCGCGAGGGAACAGAATAAATTTGACTTGGAATCAGAAGATATCCAGAAACATTTTTTTTCGTCTTGATTTTGCGTGTTTTACTTGCACCGGCTGGAACTGTGAGCTATCGTTAACTATGACGAGGGCCTCACAAACGCTTCATGCGCGTGTAAAGCCTGTTCACCGAGGTCGCCATGGATGTCTACTGCAATTTGGTTGTATTAAATTGCACTTTCCCCTGATAAGAGACATCTAAAAAGATTCGCCTTCATTGCCTATGCCAAATATTATCTGTTGGGTGTGCGACTCTTGGAACGGAGTGACTGTCACCCTGATAATGAAAGCAGCCACGCTTCAGACGACTCTTCGTGAAATTCTATAAATGACCTCGTCGCCATAGTGCTTCTTCAAAGGCAGTGGTCACGATCTAATATGCTTGTCTTTTTTTCTCTCTGAGCATTTTCCTTTTTCAGAGTAGTAGGACCTATGAAAAAAATCGAGGAAAAAACGGCTCTACGGGCCAAATTTGAAGCCTAAACTCTCTTGTCTTTTGGTGGTGGACGAGCACACTCCACATCATCGGCATAGATGATCTCTAATATCAAGAACATCAGCTGGCTTGAAATTGAATCTCAATAAATGACCATTAACCTTTGGACTGACCTGCTCGAATATTTATGTACTCATCTAGTCAAAAACATTGACTGCAGTGCTTGCTTTCATTGTTCAACGGTTTTTATTAGGTAAACTAGGTATGATGCACAGCGCGTTTCGAGCACTTTCAACTACCAATGCAAACGTCCTGACTTAGGTGTATAAAACGTACATACGTCCACTTGTGGAATATGGCACGGTTGTATTCAATCCACACAAAAAGGGATCTATCGATGCGCTGGAGAAAGTCTAGAATACTTTCACACGTAGAGTTTACTTCAATACATCTCGAATCAGACTAATCGCAACGTGTGTCATGTCACCAGAAACGCCGAATTGGGCCTAACCATTCTAGAGCGCGAGAGAAGAAGGTTTGATATGATAATGAAGTATTCATGATCACATCAAACATTCATGGGAGTGCTGGTAGCAAGGCTAGCCGGCTGTTCAACCTTAGATCATCAACCACTAGGGAAGCACCGGTGAAATTGGGCCTCACTGGTCATTTTTTCCTCTGAATGTCGATGATTTTTACCCGCTCAGCATGAGACTGCGATGTTTTATGTGGCGGAGCTGTGCACGTGTGCACGAACTGGCATCTTTGGGCCCAAGATACTCTAATTCTAGCCCGCTTTCACTGCGATAACTTGATAGTTTGTAAGCCGATTTCGATCTAAGCTAGCTGATTTTTGTAGTTTTTTTTTTGAAAACGTATTTCATCGTGATCACTGCCTTCAAGTTTATTGATACTTTAAAGTTTTCGCGCGCGAATACTGAACCAGCAGCTACATGTTAAATGAGACCGATTTTCATCTATGTACACTGATTACATTATACTACCCCGACTGTATGAATTATTGATTATGAGTTGCTGGTATATTTACACGATTTTGCCTCTAGAAGCAATGCTCACCACAGATTTCAGTTGACGGTATACGGATAAATAGTTGTCCCATATAGTAAAGCATATGTAGAAAGAACTCTGGAGTCGTGTTTTTTTGCCCCAAAAGAGGGTTAGCCTTGCTTAGGTTGACTTCTGGGAGTAGAAGAATTGTCCACAAAGAAATGATACTTAGCAACACAATCAAGCGTTTTAGCCATTCATTGGATATAATTTTACCTTCCACGAGCAAACCGCAAACCTGAATGAGCCATGTGACTTCTACAAAGTGTAATATGCTATAAAAGATCTGAACCAGACTATTACGCGAGCGCTGCTGGTTTCAAGCTCTCGTCCTATAGTCGGGTATGTGAAAACTTCTCTCTACAGTTCTCCTTTTTAGAATCCGGAATGCATCGTGGCTTTTATCACTCAATCGTCTTTGGTTTCAGCGCTTTAGTTTCTCGAACATCTTATCGGTTACCACAGCTATTACTGTACGATCACTGCACACAAACTGCCTCCAGCCATATGGGCTAAATGTTCTCTGACTCTAATATGAAATAACACCGTCGTTTTTGCTGCATGCATTGCCTTTTCGCGCAAGCAGATTAAGTAAAATCCAAGAACGACTGTCACTGAATCTTAGCATAGTTAGATGTTAGTAGTAGTTAGTTGTTAATAGAGCCAGGACCAAGACGTTAATCACTTTATTCGGATAACATTTCGGCCAATCGACTTCGTCGTAACCTGGAAAGTCAGAACATAAGTGATTTACCCTCCCAAACACCCTTACAGAATACAGGGGGAAAGGACGATATACTGCGAGATATCTACCAAACAAAGCAGAAAACGATCACGCAATGCTCACCTTATCTGCGTCGAGCCAGAGTAGTATTGAGCGCCCTAGGTTGCAGATGCAGTGGGTAGTCAGGTGGCGTGCGTACTCAGAGATCGTCCTTAACCTCTGCGATTCGAAAGGGTGTTTGGGAGGGTAAATCACTTATGTTTTGACTTTCCAGGTTCCGACTAAGGCGATTGGCCGAAACGACAACTGAATAAAGTGATTAACATCTTGGTTCTGGCTCTACTAACCACTAACTACTACTAAGTAAAATCCCTTGAAGTGTTACTATTCCCTTACTTTTCATCTCTGAAAGTGAAAACATATCAAGAAGGTTGACAAGCCATGGCGTAGAAAGATCTTTCTCTATCTCCAATAGAAGCCATTCCAAAGAATGAATGAATATTCTCTGTTGCGCTATTATTCTCAGAAATAACACAGGCTGGCATGAAGCAACATTTTCGTTGTTTGCAATGTGACTTTACTCGCAGCCTGAATCTCAGTAATGGTACAATAGACCAATCCTTCCAACAACTTTTAGCGATGTTATGTATCGTCACTCTCTGAATGGGGAAAAAATTTTGAGCGGGAAAACGAAGGCAGGATGGCTATTGATCAAGTGTTTTGCGCCCGGATCCTGAGCGCGGCTTTCTAAATGAGAGACACTGACGGTAAGCCCTGTAACATCTGTAGTCGACTCTTGATATCACTTATCACCAGTGGTATGCGGTAGCGCTTTTTCGTCAAACTACAAAACAAGCAAAACTGTCTAATTTCAATCGGTGTCGGCAGCGGTGTGAAAAACTTCGGTGTAGGGTAAAGGCGGAACGAAATCGTGTTGAAACGGGATAGCCGACAAAATGGAAGAGTTCACAAATAGGCATGACTACCGTTCACTCTAACGCGCGTTGAAGCGCCTCAGGAAGAAGACTAAGCTCGATAGCGGTAGCATCAAGAGCTAAGACAGATCTTTCATGCGCTCTGTGGACGAACGTGTACAGCGTTGGGAACAAATCTTCAAAGACCTATACAATCATAACGCACCACGGAGATTGGTTCTCGAGTCGCCTCCGAAAATGTGCCGCAGGAAGCAGATTCAGATTCAGAACCCTCTGTGGACGAATTGAGACTGGCTGTGAAGACGCTGAAAAACTGCAGCGCATCGGGAGTGGAGGCAATTGTGGGTCAGGGGCTCTCTACAAACGGAGGGAGGAGCACGGACGAGATTTATTGCTGAAGCGACGCACGCGGCGAAATTTCTATCCCCATCACTAGAGCGCGTTTGCCAAAAGCTCGCGAGATTTCATGACATTTCATGTTTTGTTTGATTCTCACGTGGCTTTTTCTTTATGTTCCCTGGTTACTCCCCTCACTATCTTATCCTACACACTCACTTCAATAAATCTTGTATCATAGTCCGCGTGGTAGATCAAAAATACCAGCGATGATGTCATAGTTATGCCTGAAAACGTGATTAGGGAGCTATCAAAATGATTACAACGGCACGAGAACATACAAGATTCATTGAAATCAGTGTGCCGGATAAGATAATGAGAGGAAAAACCAGGGAACATAAAGAAAAAGTCAATCAAAACATGAATTGTCATGAAATCTTTCGAGCTTTTGGCGAACGCGCTCTAGTGATGGGGAAAAAAATTCCACCGCCTGCGTCGCGTCAGCAATAACTCTCGTACGTGCACCTCTCTCCGAGTGTAGAGAGTCCCTGACCCGGCGATTGTAGCTGGCGAAGTCTTTCTGTTTAGTCAACATCATAAGCTGATTTAGCTCAATGGGCAGTCTGAGAATATCTCAGCAGCTTAAAAACGTGGGATCACCAAGCCTATTCAAAAAAAAGGTGACGCGAGAAACTTCCATAGCTATCGCAATGAGTTGGGGGAGCTGAACCGACGAAATTTCCGCTCTGTGTGAGCTCCTGAAAGAAGAGAGTCAGCATTCGATTGTATCTACTGAACGGCTTTATGGAGAATACTTGAATGCGACCCCCTTGCGAAAAAAGATAGTGAATTTCCTCCGGGAAATAGATACCGGATCAACTAGTTGTAATTGCATAGGAGATAGGATGTCTGAAGAATTTACCATCAATGCTGGTGTTCGTCAGGGTGGAGTCATTTCGCCGCTTCTGTGCTATAGTGTGATCGATGCCATTATGACAATAGCCTTAAAAACGAAATAGGCGTCCAGTACGGCATCAATGATTACGTCAAGGACTTTATATTTGCAGATAATAGTGCTGTGTTCGGGGATACCGATGCTGATGCAACGCATCTAAAGGCAGCATACACGCTCGTAGACGTGTTTCAGATAACTATGGAATTAGAATGGTATGACTAAGATTACGTCTACGCATTTTGAAGCGTCATACACGACCCACAATGCCGCTACACGAAGTTGACCCCGCCTCTGTATCTGCCCGCCCCCTCCCTGTATTTGCCGTTGTCCTCCAAAGCAGAGTGCTAGGCTATTTTCACCGTCGGCGACGTTTGTGGGTGGTACGATAAGTACAGTAAGTGAACCACATACATCAAGGACGGTGGTGATGGCCCAGCACCCCTGTTTTCGAGGAGGACGCAATAAAAGGTCGCGGGCAGATGCGGGTAACCGCAGATACAAGGGCGGACCAACTTCTTACTCGTGCTGAGGCATTTTGTGTGGTTTTTACTCTTCAAAATGCGTAAGCGTTGTGTTCTGAGCCATACGATTCTTATTCCGTAATTATCTCAAATACGTTTACAGGCGTGTCCGCTGCCTTTATTTGGTAACATAGCGCAGATTGCTAACTGCTATGGCTTGCGATTGAATAAGGATAAGACGAAAACCATGACAACAGACGGGTCGGTTGCCTCTGTGCGCTTCGAAGGAGCTGAACCCCAGCAAAAGAAAGACTTCGAATGAATCAGTACTACAAGACATGAAAGTGGCAGTAACGATGATGATCCTCAGCAGAATCTTACAGGGATCTACTGCTTTTGCTTTGCTGGTGTCTGTGGAAGAAAGCCGACGTATCGAAGATGACGAAGACTCGACTGTTACAAGCATTGGCAATTCCTATACTATTATACGCTCGGAAACGCGGGCGCTGCTCAAGTCGGACCTGGTGAGGTTCGTGTCCTTCCAGATGAGATGCGGCAGATAGTCGGGATTAGCCTTTGTGACTGCATACGCAACGAAATTATCAGTTAGCGTTGTGTTCACTAGCCCACGACCGAGGATGAGGTCTGCAGGGTTTGCTTGAAACGCAGTGTTCACGATAATTATCGTTCTTCAATAGTTTTCTTCTTCTGTGCCTCACAGGTTTTTTAGGGTGGAAGATTTATTGACCTGACGTTTCGACAACTCGTCGTTTTCAAAGGCCTAAATACTAGTTTCGAAGGAAATGTGAACTCTATCCATTCTTGAGGATTATCAGCTATTTGGACACTTCGCCGAACAACATTAGGAATTTTCCGTGCAATGTCGTGAGGCTTGTTCGAAAAACCACCGTGTACACACCATAACATGCTGAGCCCCACGAACGGCACTTTGTGTCCGGGCGAGCGTAGAGCATCGACACATACACGAATGTCGTATGCTCTAGCGCATCACTCTCAGACAGAGGCGATCACTGGTGTTCGGTGAGTGTTCCATCACTGTCCTCGTGTTTCCAGTCTAAGGAGCAACCCACACCCCTCTGGGCCAAAATTAACCTTTTTTCCACCGCAGGTGGTGCTGCCTTATTTTCTTGATGAGAAGCAAGCAAATGGAACACACTCTCCCATACATGGTTTCCATATATGGTATTTATGCATCCCATAGCTCGCAGAATGGGATAAAGGCCAAAGCGTCATTTGTTATTGGAATGCTTTCATTTCTGTTATTTATACTCGGATTTCGGCTGCAAATCCAAAATGCTTATTGTTTCTTCACCTATCTTGAGAAGGACCGCATGCTGATTCCAATGATGTCTTTGGAATCGTACAAGACCTTCTGGGAACGAAGTTATGGTCCCTCAAAAATTGAGCTTGGGAAGCATGGTGGACGAGTTGTCCGAGGCTTGTAACTTCCGTCTTCTGCAACCAATGTATGCGAGCTAACCTGAGTAAAGAGAGAAGTTCAGAATGAAGGAAAGAACGGGGCTACTGATCGGAAACCATCGCTCATATCACGATCTCGAGCTTTCATTTGTTCACGTCGGAGGGCGGGCATTGCGCATTCGGGGTTGCTTTATGCTCAAAGTGGCATATTCGAGCTCTTTTGGGGCTCTTCCTGGTTCGTTCTGATGCGTTCTTTCAACGTTACCGTGTGCCACTTCACTACCCATTCCTAATGGAAACTGAAACACATTTTTTTGAACACTGCCTTTAAAAATGATGACAAATGTTTCTAACCTTGCCACGCCTACATATGAACGTCGCTAATCAACTTGTGTAGTCTATCCTTTGCATCAAACCTCTCTCTCCAGAAAGTTTCGAGAGCAAAATGCTGTTTAAAACCAATGGTGAGAGAAAGCCTGAAGGGTCCCTGATTTTTCACAGTAGAACTCGTCATTGAGCCGGCTTCGGTAACTGTTGCTTAACCCTTGTGTGGCCGAGAAGAAGTGCTCCAATGGCGTCATTTTGAGGCAGAGGGTGTCTGCTTGAAAACGAGCCATAGCTCGAGCCTTAGGACTCTCCATTGAAAGAACGCGAACCCGAACTGCCGAGACTCATTTTTGGGCCAGGTCAGTGCTGAAGATAGCTGAATTCGTGATAATTTTTTCGTTTCCCTGACGACGTACAGGCGTCAACCTTGGAGCATAAGTGCATCTGAAGGTTTTCTATCGAAATGTGCACATTTCACCAACTTTTCTCTGAAATTGATCGATAAAATCGATCGGTTATCGATTTTTTCTTGAACATCAATGAGAGGTACAAAATTCGATGAAAAATATTCTTCCGCTTCTGACCACGAAGTTACGGGGAGTAGGGAAGATCTTCGAAGAAAAACTGCGAGTCGATATACTTCTCACAAATTGAGGATCCCTCAGGCGTTTTCGCACCATTGATTACAAGAATGATATCATGCTACAAGACTTCGTACGTTTTGAGAGAAAGGTTAATAGGAAGAAACAGACCACAGAAGCCGAATAGGCGCGCACATAGCTGACGTGATGAGATTTAAAACCTTGTCATCATATTTGAAGCGTACTCTAGATCAGAAGACTGCGATGGTTTGAACGAGAAGCTGCGGTCTCACTGACCGATCGCAACCACCCATAACTCATTCAACTAATTCAGTTCGTAAAACCGATTGATCAAAAGTTTTCAGGGTTCTCGCTGTTTCTCAGCAATTTTAGTGATACATGCTGGCCAACAAACAGTTTTTGTGGGAAACTCAATGGCGAACACCATAGCCAACAGAGCCTTCATTATTTCCTTATCGAGATCGAAGGAATGGGGGCTTAATAAATACTTAATGCCACATTTCAAGCTCGATTGTTCTCGCAGATAGTAGAAGCTCGAACTTTGGATATAAGGTCGAAATTTAAGAGCCACCTTCTGTCTTTAACAACTGTTTTCAGGCGGATGCAGCTCGCAATCGCACTGCTAGCCTTAGTGGGCTACGTGGCGGCCGGTGCAGTTTATAAGATATCACTGGAGAAAATCGAATCAACGCGAATAAAGATGATCCGGGAAGGGACGTGGGCGGCACACCTAAAAGAGCTAAGAAATGGCCGACCAAAGATGCACAACGACAAGGACAATGAAATTCACACACAACCCGTAAGCCAAATCTGGAAAATAATCTATGAACTTCCGGATGTTTCTAGAGAATTATCGTGGAGGCGTGATTTACTCAAAAAACTTGGTTGCTTGTTATCGGATTGCTTTGGTATTTTTATATAACATCCGGACAGTAAACTGAGCAAGTCATCGATACGCGGCATGCTTGCATTACTATTATACATAATACATTATACATAATACATGAAACTTCAGCACTGCGACGTACACATGCTTTGTTAGGCTTCTACAGCAGTCTGAGTAGTGCTAATGTGTTTGAGCACCGTTTTTCTGGGCAGTCACTTTACTATAAACTCGAGGTTATAGTGGAGTCCTCTAGCTATCAATAGTTCTCACCGCCTTTTCTGCCAGAGTGGTGTTCTCTGGCAGAGAGATGGCTATAAATGTTTTTTCGCCCCTCCCATAACCGACCCTACAGTGGACTATAAAAGGTCCCAGCAGTGCCACCATGGAGAAGTGGGATGAGCGGTGATAGCTGCTCAGATTCTAGAAGAGCCCAGGAGATTTGGCCCCGGAGACCCGTACGACGGCCGTCAGAGCAGACGACCGCAGAGCCCGAACACCTAGCCAAATGCACCTGCATCGGGCATTATTATCACCCTAATAGGAGCTTCAGTGATCCTGAGGCGGGTTTCGGTGACCCTGCTTCAGCTGTTTTGTTTGAGAACAGAATAGGCGATCGGAGTGGGGAAAAAGCTACTGGTGAGGGGGGGGGGGACGTCGCGATGTCGTTTTCCTAAATTGCCTACGGAATACTATAGAACACGCATTCGAGTTGAGGCCTTTCAATTGAATGCATAACGGGTGTACTTAGTAGCAGATTACATCGCTATAATGGAGATGGGCGAGTGAGATCGTATTATCACATCACTACTGAAGTAGCCGCTGGCTATGTATATGAGTTTAGCGTTTTCGTTGGGTTTAGGATGGGTCCATTGATGCGAGAAATAGATCGTTCGGGGCCGTTTTTCTGAATCATGCGTGGAGGCACTGTTCAGGACCTTTCTTTAATTTCAGTAAGGATCAATTTCTCTCAAACATGTAAAAAAATGCTAGCTCTCGGAAGAAGAACGCACCGAGTGCTCCCCCCCCAAAGGCAGAGAATGATACAAAAAAAATGGTCAGATGACCAGCTCACACAAACTATCGCTCGGAGCGGAATCGGATTTCCAAATTAAGAGGTCACCGCCTGGGCAGCAGCCGAGGGTCGGATGGCAACCGCGACACTAGTCCACTAGCAATGGCAGCCTTGACTCCTATCCGGTTGGGGGCGACTGCTGTGTCCGTCCAGAAGATCGAAATTGGTTGTTCTCTGAGTAATTACGTGCGAGTCACGTGACTGAAGGCCTTGAAAGGCGCCTCATCTCAGACGAACACTTGTTCTCTTGAGGCCAATTCTGATAGTAGACTTCGAGTCATCCTCTGGAGAACGAGTTTTGGTCGCCGAGGGGATCTCCCGTGGCCCGCGGTGAGGAAGGCTTTTTTATTGAATTGATATTGAACCCTTCTTTGACTGAGGAGTGACCACAGTTGACAACCTTTGTGCAATAAATAGAGGTTGCGCAATCATAGTGAGCCGATATTCAAGCCAGAGGCTATAACGATTTCATTCGCTTATTTTCCAGGTAGGTGTCTACCATGATAACGAATATCTCGGAAACATCACAATCGGTACACCAGAACAAGCGTTCAAGGTTTGTCACATTCGTATAGATGATTTCCTACCAAGTTTTTGAAACATTTTGGTCACACTCGTCCCACTAGTGTGAGACACAGTCTTGAAGAATCTAATTCTTAGCAAAGTGGTATGCTAATATGTACATAAGATCAGTGTCTTCACCAACTCGTGTACAGCGCCCACACGTCGCCAGAGAACTTCCGCTGACCCTTCATCCTACTTCCTTGCTGGATTGCGTCTTCAAATCGAAAAATACTTATTTCGCCCAATGACTTGGGAGATGTAGTGTTAAATCGTGGAACACCTGTCCCGGTCACAGAAAGAAAGCGCTCATGTTCTAAAAAGGCCCTCAGAATCGAAAAAATAGGACGTTAAGCGCGACCAGACTCGCGCCTCATGCATAATTCAACTTTTCTTTTATATTCCTTCAATTTTCTTCGGGCAACTTTGGGGGATTATATAAAAATAAACTACTGTTAACAAGTATGCCTCGTCCATTTTTCCTCAAAATTTCGTACCAAACATCTTGAGTACAAGGCAAGACAGTGATACAGGGCAAGTTTATCTCCTCATATGACCAATCGGAGAAGGTAACGCACTTTCCGCCAGAGGAACAGTTGCCAAACTTTTGCATACCCTTTATCCCGCAAAATTCTAAAATCCAAGCGTGTATGGTTTCCGTTTTCGGTTTAGTTTGACGCATGGACCAGGCGGCTGGCCGTGCCGGGTTGGCGGCCTCACTAGAGGATAGATAGGATTTTGATTGGCACGTGGTAATCTACCGTTGCAGCCCCGTCGATTCAGCAGACTAAAATGATTGTGCGAACTCTCCATGTATAGATGTAAAAGAAAAACAGCGAAAACTGCTTCTGAAATCAACGGCTCTCATACGGGGGTCGGCATGAAGTCTTAATTTGCCGCGTAAATTCACTGTATGGGTGAATTTGCCGCCAGGATAGGTGAGAATGGGGTGAATATCCCGTAAAAATGGTGCGAACTTGCAGCGAGAGAGTCCAATTTACCGCGAAAATGGGGTGAGTTTACCTCAAAATTTCAATGAATTTGATGGTCCACAGCACAGAAAGCCCCGCCTTTTATCGCATTTAAATGGGCGTAATCTTCACCGAGGTCTGCGTTGAGGAGCCACCCTCTGCGCAGCCCGGCGTAACTCGCTACATAGCACTGAAACACCAGTAAAACAAATATAGCAACAAAGCAACACATCTCATAACTATACGCATTTTCAGATTATGATTTTCACCTATTTTCATACATGTTGAGCACCTATTTCTTTCACATACTGAGTCTAATCTCGTAGCAAAAAAAATATTTTTCATCGAAAAAAAAATCTTTGGATGAAAATTGGTCCGCGCACGTTTAGTAATCCCGCCTAGTAATTTTACAACTTTTCTGGGGCTCCACTCCAGTATCGGAGCGGTAATACTTTCAGGTGGTTTTCATCTCATAATTGGTCTGCAATCTGACGTTACATGATGTGAGCTGAATGAGATCAATGTGATCGAGAATGAGATCAATCTAGTTTCCATAAATATCAGGATCTAATATGTATTATCCGAACGACAAAGAAATCTCAACGTAGTCTCAATAATCTTCAGCGGTATGTAATAAGCGCAGTACTTTTCGTCTCCTGCCGCTTCAATGAGTCTTTCTGGGGTTGCATTCCTTGCTTTTGTTCGCTGCAAAAATACCAAGGGATCAATATTAGAGAAAGAAACCATAAGAAAGGAAACACTGCAAACGTTCAGCCTATCGTCCTTCATGGGCAAAAGCCATTAGCCTAACCTCGCCTCTGCATGAGAAAATGCGCAATGCCATAGCTGAGGTGCATTCCAATGCTTTTCTGAGGCAGTGGCGCAACTCGGGAATCTACTGCTCCCTGCACTCTTTCATCCTTTCGAAAGCTGACACCCCCGACCGGTCTTTGGCACCTAACTTAAATCGTAAACTGGGGAAGAAAATATTCTTTGAGAAAAGTTAACAGTGAGTGTATTTTTCGAAAGTTCCCAGCAGTGGTATTGTAAAACAAATCTTGCTCACTGGGCCTCAGTAGAATTTCTTTGACGATCTTCTTAAGGGGCTCATTTCCTAGCCGCAGGGCCTTCACAGCGAAGGTTCTCATGACAAAACATGAATGGAACGGGGAGGTAGAAAATGGGTTGAACCAGTGTTTGAAACATAGAAGAGCTTGTTCCAATTATTTCGGCAAAAAAAGGATTCAAGAGATGCTGTGGTGAATGAATAGATTCTAGAGATACGGGGAAACTGAATGGGCGAGCAAGATAGAGGAGGGGTGGGCCAAGAAGTGTAAAACTGAATGAGAAATTTCTGAAGGAAAAACAGAAAACATGGATTCCATATTAAACAGAAAAGATGACGGAGCGGAGAGACAGAGGAAGAGTCGAAACTGAGCGTCGGAAACAAAATCGGGAATTTCCCAAGATTCCAAAAAATGGCGGAATTCTTTAACAGAAGGAAGGGCTCTTAGTTTTATAGGAGAAATTTGGAGGTGAGTCATAGAAAAGGGGCCGGGCCGGAAAAACCGAAATCATGAGGATTCTTAGAAGCTTTTCTCTGGGTGAGAAAGGATATAAAACAACAGAAAGGTCGAGTAGAGTCCGATCGAAGATTCGTTGATAAAAAGGACTGAAACAAAGGCGAAAAATAACAAGAGATTGTACCTCCATTTGCGAATACACAAAAATGTTGAGCAGGGTCTATTTCGCAAACCTGCAAAGGCATCTCAGCAGAATATCGATCGAGGAGCAGTTCATTATAGATGTGCTCTCTCTAAGAAAATCCTGAAGGAGTGAAATGCTAGCATTAGGAGTTTGAATTGTGAATAATAAAATCATGTAAACGATACCTGGGGTAGTATTAAGAGTAGACTGCTGAAGGGTGCAGATAAAGCCACGAACCACAATCAAAGTGTCACAGCAGAGTAGGAAGAACAAAATTTGCATAATTTTCTTGATCGTGAAAGTATTAGGAATCCATCCGCGCACAGTGAGCGCGCACAAAATACATTTGAACCTATCCGAAAAGAACTAATATGTGAAAAATAATCGATTCGACACTACACTTTACCTCCCAGATTGAGGAATGTGTTACGAATAATGAGAATCTTACTCTGTGCGGCTTGAAACGTCCGAAGTGGCCGAAGGAAAACAGGAGCTAAAGAGCGACGAAAACGGCTTTACAGCGTTGAGAAAGGTGCGCCTCAGATGTAGAAAGTGAAATTAATCGCGTCGATGTTCTATAAACAAGCACGGTTATCGAGAGTGGAATGAAAGTTCAAGGGAAGAAAGTTTATGTCAAGATCAATCTTCGGAAATGCAGTCGCAATATCGATCGAACAGTGCAGAGGCATCCAGTGACGTCAGCGCACGCAAGTCATTGTGCGTTAGGCATATTTCATAGTCCTCACCTCAAGCGCGGCACGCGCGTGAAGCGCGAAACGAGCGGTGGCCTATGAAACTTTTCACCGCGCGGGACGAGCGTAAAGCCACTATGAAATCTCCAGCGGCACCGCCATGGTGGTGCGGGTAAAAGTCGGACCCCAACTGGGACTTGTACAGAAATTTCTGGCTTGCATTTGAGTATGTGGTGGCGTAGGATAGTCCCAGAATTATTTATGTTGGAGTGGACTCAAATTAAGAAGCAATTATTGATTGAAACGGTAAAACCGCAACGGCGGATTGGGGGGGGCCGCAATGACGGTGCTGATGGACTATGAAAGTTCTTACCGCGCGTCCCGCGCGTGCCGCGCGGTAAGAACTTTCATAGTCCACCGCCTCTCCCGCGCGTCACGCGCGTGCCGCGCTTGCGGTGAGGACTATGAAAGATGCCTTAATATTCTGACTTCGACATTGTAAAATTCGCGCGTCGATGAGTTGCCAGCTTCATCTTCCCTTCCTGAAAAATTATGGTGTCGCCCACGGTACACGTTCCTAGCTGGATATTGGAAATCTGTATCGGGATGACTTAAGAATTGGGGTGTTATCAGCACCGCCCCCAGAGGCAAGGCGCGAACGAGTGTGTGAGTGGATGCGGCTGGACGCTAATCAATACTCGTTCTCGTTAATTCATCACTCCAGACTGATGCCTTGGTCTAGCTCTTATCTGCTGAAGGCAAAGCAGAGATGAGGACGGATAGGGACCGACTCGCAGAAAGCCAGCCCCAGCGTCAGTTGTCTGCAGGGGATATCGAGTCAATGGTTTCCCTTTTTGATTCATCACATTGAAGCAGTGCCCACAATAAAAAAACGTTTTTCTGCCTTTCCGCCTATCATGAAAACGGTCCCATGTTTATTCCAATGATGTCCCTGGAATCTTAAAATACCTTCTGGGAACGGAGTTATGGCCCCTCAAAAATTGAGCTAGGGAAGCATTAGTGGACGAGTTGTCCGAAGCTTGTAACTCCCGTCTTTTGCAGCCGATGTATGTGAGCTGACCTCAGTATAGGGAGAAGTTGAGAATGAAGGAAAGAACGGGGTTTTTGATAGGAAACCATCGCTCATTTAACGATCTCGGGCGTTCATTTGCTCACATCGAGGGGGCGGAAATGGAGCACGCGGCGGTTCTAGGACTTCAAAACGCTTGTTCGCAGCCACTATTTTACCACTACTGGGTCGTTTCCTACAGTTCTGCCGACACTGGGAGCCTAGGAACCTTCTCGCCTATCATTTCACTGTGAAAAGCCATCGAGGATGATCGCTGCCTTTAAGACACATTCGAGAGGATGAGCGTGCAAGCATCTCAGCGGCCTGTAAAACGTGTGCCGACGATGAGCATCGGTTCTGCGTAATCGCGCGCCCTAGCAGGAGTGGACGCTGTCCGAACATGCTACAAATCCTGTTCATAGCTCCGCACTAATTTAAGGTGGTGAACCTTTTTTCGAAGTTAATTTTCGGTTCCTAACAATAGGAAGGGTATCATCTGTTAAATGTTTCCAGACAGTCAGAAAACGTTCCAGTGCCACTCACCAGAATATCCATTTTTTCGTACAAGCGCGCTCACCTATCAGAACCATGTTTGAGTAATATAAGAAACAAGAATTCACGTCGACTTTGTGAACTGTACCTGAATTAACCCCCTCATGATATTAATTTTCGAGCATCAGTGAAACAATAGTGTGTTCAATAGGTTCTGCTTACCCATTCAGTAATTGTAATCTTTCCCAAAAAAAATTACAGGATCGGAATCTCACTTTTTGATACTTACTATTCACACCTCTTTGACAGCTGCAGAATAGATAGGGAAAAGGAAAAGAAGCATTTATGGTGCGCCTCTCAAATAGCATGACCAAGTAGTAGGTCATCTTATACGATGGTGAAATACGCTCATTACGGTCCAAACGTGCGATCATACTTTAATTAGGCGTCTTCGTGGAGGGTTGACTTGAAAGGCATTCTAGTTTGCGGCAAAAACTCGTGCTTATGTGCAAATCACTTTCCTGTGATTCAGCGCGTAAAAGCACTTTTATCACTGTGTGACCGTGTGGCCGAAGTAATGATCAAGACTTTAGACGCTATCGATTATCTCTTGATTGTCGCCGATACATCAGACAGTTCTTCACGAAAAAACATCGCAACCATTCAGGGGCGACTCGCATTATTTAGAAGGGACATCAACATGTTGGTTCTATTATCTGAACTGATCGTGTTGATTTGGAACAGGACTTAACCACTTATCTAGTGTAGCGGAGTTCTAATCAGGGTAGCCATCTTGTTCAACTGATGAAGCTGTGGAGTACAAATGAGACGCTCGAACCCTAAGAGAACCTGAAAAGCACTGCTGCTAGCGCTTTACTTTCAAAAAAGGGAATCGTCATCGTTTTGTAGACTACGGCTATTGCGTCATGTGACACGTGTTAGTCGCGTTGGAACCACTATGTCCCGGTACGATTCATGCTCCTTCCAGGACAATTATCACATGTCGCATTATGCAACAGGCTTGGAGAAACGATAGTACCCTCTATAAAACGTCGTAATTCACTTCATTCGAGCCGCGAGCGGCGAGCGCGACGCCTCGGCCTCCGTCTGCCCTACCTCTCTCACTGTCTCTAACCTCCGCTCCGCACCAGCACGCGTAGGGACCTGTGAAGTCCGCCGTTTTATACCTTAGATCTAAGGTACAGGTGAATCCCTGCACGATTCACCTGTACCTTAATTCTGGGTTTTTCTAAGCAATCCATTAAATAAATAGTATTTGTGGATAATGAGCTCAGCGAAATTTGATTTGACCTGCTCAATCCGACTCACCGGTGCATGAGGGCTAGAGTCGTGAATATCCCAGAAAGTGTAGGCATTCGTATTTGAGCAGAATTTTAAACTGCAGAGCACATTGACAACGCATAATTGCTGAACATTTACGTTACAGGTTGTTTTGGATACGAACAGCGCTAACTTGTGGGTACCAGACATCAAATGCAGGTATCCTTCGCGACCAGAAACCTGTGGAGCCTCAAGATGCAGTCCAGGATGTAAGTCATACAGGCTAGTTACTGTCGCTATCTGGGCCAAATTCCGGTCCGCATTTGCGGACTATGGCTATTGAATCATGCGACACGTGAGAATCGTGCTGGGACACCTTGGTCCGTGCACGATTCACCTTTCTCCCAGCACGTTTATTATGCGTCGCATGATGCAACAGCCGTAGTCCGCAATCGGGCAGCGGAATTTGGCTTAGAGAACGATACTGCTCAGGTTTCAGGCACTAAAACAACACAGGGGAAAAACAAAATCGGGCTCCTCTCTCCGTGACCAGCCCAACAGAATAGTAAAAGCTGTTGCAAACCTGGCTCTTCTTGCTAACATTTCTGAATGTGAAGAAAACAACACCATAACTTGTTCTGGTCACAGGTGTTGGGCTCCTGTTCCGCCACAAGCTACTCTGATACCTCTATATATCTACTCCACATTCTTGTAATAATATGTTTCATGAATAACAGTGTAATACTACCGGGTTTCTGACTATTATATTAGGGTGTCAAGAAAATAGTGCGCGTCTAAACGCTGGACCCAATTCATCACACTTAAAACAAGACAACTTTATTGAGAATTAAATTCAACATCATTATCAATATCTTTTCACCAACGCTTGCGCAGGTGTCAAACGCTGCTTTCGAAGAACGGGTCGGCGTCGTCTACTCAGACAGGCGGGGGTAGTACGTCGTCAAGATAGCGTTAGTACTCCGGCACAAAGGGATTAGCAGCACTCGTGTTGTAGCTACTGTTGACATTAGGAGTTGCTGCCAAGTAGGAGGAGCTCCTGCTGCCTGTGCATAAATGCAAGCCCTTTGTTTACCGTAGCATGCGTGAGATCGTCAGGAGGGGTAAACAAAGTGTTGTACTCCAGCTCAAGCACCAGGAGCTGCTGCCAACTAGCTGCTTGTGCTGGAATACGACCTATTTGTTCACCGTGGCACGAGTGATATCGGCAGCCCTCTCTCCTAGTGTCTGCTGAAACCTTCCTCCACTGATTTGTCTGATACGAATGAGCATTGCAGCATCCCCTTGTACGACGGCGGCTGTTATAAATATAAGACAGCCAGTCTCTGTGAGGCGGCAGCTGGCCGTTTGAGGCCGGTCCGAAAAGGTGATCTAGCGTCTTTTTCTGAACGTTAATTTTGAACGCAGAGGGTATCGTCCTCATGACCCATCGCGAGGAAATCTTCTTCGTTGTGGACCGTGGCGAAGATGATGTCTTTGTTGCTGACCGTTGCGAGGTTGGCCTCCTTACTGCGTGGCGTAACAAGGGTCATGCCCAACAACGCTGATAAGAGGGGTATCAAAATTCTTTCTCCTTTTACAAAAAAAGCTGTCGATAGCCAAGGGTTGGCAGGATATGCTGCCGTTAGCAGCAGCTTCTGCTCACTACGAGGGGTAGAACGCCAGCATATGTTGGCAGGCTATGCAGCCGTTACCACTCAGTTTCTGCACGCTTCTCATAAAATTATGCATATTTCCCATGAGATAATGGAGAGTTCCACAAAGTTGAGATTCTACCCTTACCCAATGGGTACCCTCACACTCCTTGCAAGGTCCTGAATGCTCTTTATGGAGCCTTGCGCACGAGTGAAGCCTAGCTTATTCTCATCGAAACTCTGAGCTTTCTCTACCAAATCCTTCACGTTTGCCAAAATTTCCTGAATACTCTCCCCAAAACCGTGCACTATCTCTGTATGGTTCCGAAAAAACAACAACACTGCAGCAATATCCTGCACTCTCTAAATCATGTCCTGAACCCACCTAACAAAGTTGTGCACTCCTTCATAGAGGCCTGCACACTGCTCCTGATCTCTCCTCTTGCAATGATAAAGTTCTACTCTAAATGATTTCTCAAACCCCCTTTTGGGTCGCGAATGCCTGTCGTGATGGTTCAGGGAGACGACCCTATAGAACATCAGTGAATTACGGCTGATTTTTCCGCAATATTAGACAAACGTTCTTCTAAAAAACGAGAAAGCTTCGAGGAAAAACGAGAAAACTCGTGAGTGAGGCAGAGACCCTTCCACTGGTTTTTAAGTTTCGTGTCAGAGTGTCCGATGTATCTAGAAGGAATTCTGACTTTTTTCTTCTAAGCTGCAGTACATTCTCGTAATCAAGAGAAAACCGCCAAAAAGCTCTCCGCAGAGTTATTTGTTGGTACACCTCCAAATTCAATCAAAATCTCAAGCTTTGTTCAGAAGCCCCTCAAGGACGCTTGCCTTATGAGAAGCGCGGAAATAGCGGAAGCGACCTCATTCCGCAATAACGTCCTAGATATTCGCAACCTAAACATCCCCAGACAATCGCCGCATTGAATACGTGTTGAATATGCATTTGTCTCTAAGACAAGGCGGTTTCGAGCACAGTCAGGGAAAATGCTGCTAGTACAGCACATGCTCATTATTGTCTTACAAATAACAGTATGCGTTTCTACAAATAAGACATTCAATGACTGCATGACCAACATTCAACTAAATGGCAAATTAATTTTCCTAAAATCGAAAGCTCTTAACGCACTCTTGAAGTGGGACTCAGATGTCGGTAGCGTCGCCGGTTCCATTATCCAAATTTGCGGTACTTGGCTCGCCCAGCCGCTAGTGGCCTCGTACAGCTGCCGGCGGCCCAAGATGGTCTCGGCTAGACGGCCGAGTCGCATGTCGGTGTGCCCGCCTCGTCGCGTGCCAATTTGCTGCTACGATAGCGCTGGACTACTTTGCAGCACCTGCTTTTGCAATCAAACTCTGCAGCACGTGCTCTTACGTTGAAATTTTGCAGCACGTGCCCCTTCGGTAGCGTTTCGGTGGTGGTCACTCGATTCGAGCGCATATTTGACACGCCATGAATGCACCGATTTTCTGAGTCGTCAAATGGGACATTCAAGGTGAAGCATTTTAAAGGTCTCACTAGGGTGAGCAGGTCTTACTGGTTCATTAGCTACGGATCCTATTGACAGTTTGGGTCCTCTCTAAACCGTGTAGCTTGCGCTTTTTTGCAAACTACACCGTCAAAGGTGAGTCAGCACAACGCGCCGATCGAACTCTGGGTGAGTGTTAAGACAGCTGCCTAAAAATCAATAGCGACACTATAAAAAATGATGTGAAAACACCATTGAATGATGGCTTTCTTTTTGAATTAGCCGATTAACTCTGCTGCGTGATTTGCAGAATGCATGATGGATATGCTCATTCAGATACTTGTGATGTGTTTTGCCCCGACCGCGAATGTTGTAAATCGGCAGACACGGATAGCTGTTACTGGGAGCGGAAGACTTTCAACTCTTCTGCTTCATCTACATATGTCAACATCGACTATTCGTCCTTCTTTTTCGGTGTGAGTGTGGTAATTGTTCTGAGTTTGTTATTTGAAACAGTACGATTCGCTATCATCATATGTCACTACACTATCTAGATATGAAAGCTTAGAGCGTCCGGTCGCTCTCGTTTGGAGCAACCCAGCGTTCGTCCTGATAAAATACGGAAGAACCTCAATAGCATGAGTTTTCGATTATCGACCTCCATAATAGCTCACACAGGATTGTCCTGTTCTTCAGTGAATTTGACGGCAGCGTGCGTCTTCATGAACATGCGCCAACGAGACGCTCCGCTCATCTGAGTTACATGTAGCTGATATTAGTAAAAGCCGCTGCAGCAACGATGTCGCCAACATCAGCGGCAGCCTGGCTGTGGTGGTAGCTACCCAGCCGAATCGATTTCAAATGTTTGAGTAGCTAGCCTTTGGCGTCATTTGAGTCTCCCTGTAGAATTTAGTCCAGTGAATGAACGAGGCTGCGGAGATAAATGTCGCGTGCGATCGAAGCCCCGCTGACTGCTGGTTTCGTGGACACCCCACGGCCAGCCGCGAATCGTCGCGCCTTGTCCATTCGCTAGACCAAATCTGACAAGCAGTTTACAAAGTCAACATGGATGAGTGCGTCCATTGTGAGATTGATTTGTAGGTCAACGCAACGCCGATTCTGTTCCCTTCAATCACTCGCGATGGCCGAATGCAGTGATTAACAGTGGAATGAGATAGAAACGAAGTTTTCTGCCTTCAAGGGCAATAGGCTAAAGAAAACGTACTTTTTGTCTGCGGAAGTTGCTGCTCGCTACTCAAGAACTTGTTATCCCTAACACTTGCGTAGGTTTGAAAACAATTTAGATACGATTTTGTCCGCCATCCACACGCTAATACATCGCCCTCTGCTTTTTTGAGACGATCAGACATTCTCAGCTTGTCTTGTATAACCCTTAAAATCGACTCTTTCATATTTTACATCAACTCTTGTAAAGCTTCTAGTTCTGTTCTTCCAAAAACATATTCGCTTTAATTTTCTCATAGCAACTTTTGATCGTTCCGTCGATTTGTGATTTTTTTATTTTTGAATAAAACTTCGATAACTCACGGAACAAATGTCGTTGTTGCTTCGAAGTCTAGAAGTACAAGAGAAGTTGCAGAAATTGCAGATTTTGAAAAAAGAAATGCGTTCTCCCTTTTGAAGGAATGCGACGAATCTGGTTTGGTTTTTATCTTCTAGTTCTCGAAGGGGCCAGGAAAATGATCAACAATGGCTGAGGTGTCGCTCCAATAGGAAGCGAAAATAAACACTTTCAAAAATATTAGCAACTCAGATTCTAAAGTAACTCGAATGCTAAATTTTAAGGCAATTTGTTTTTACGGCTCAGCTGAGCGAGAAGCAATTTTTTCTCAAAATCAGCAAGAGAAATGTTGCGCCCTCATGCACTGGATTACATTTAGTGTGATGTTGTGGATCAGTCATGTATGAGCGGTCCACGATTCCGCGATAGAGCCGGGAAAGAAGGACGGTCCATGGATGCTTTTTCCAGAACAAATGACATTCATTAAAAGGTGTTTCAGGATTTCTCCACCGTGAGGATTCGAGGTTACTTTGGTAAAGACACCGTACGATTTGGCTCCGAGAGCTCCGATCAGCTTGTTGTCCCCGATGCCACCATTGGGCAAGCGGTTTACTTCAGCCGTGAACTAGAAGTAAGACACCATTTCAAGCATAATAATGGTAATCGTAAAATGAGCAAACAGATATTATGCTATATTGAATCAACTGAGGTTCGAGGGTTACAAAACGTGTTTTCTAGGAAGCGATGCTTATGAAATAGTTTTCGTTACAGATTTAAGCGGTAATTTCTCACATACCATCTGTCGCGGATGCCATGGTATGTCTAAAGTCTCTAAAGACTCTAAAGCGTAGTTTTGACTGCAGGTGGTCGCTGCGGCCATGCGAGGGACAACTGTACCTTTTTCATCGCGCGTAATGGAAAGGCGCTCCAATTGTGATCGCTTCGTGGCAAACGTCCTACATCGCTGGGTCGCGGCGACGAAATCCTATGTCTTACTGCATCGCTGCTTGAAGAGCGATTCTCAATGGTCGCTGACCGTCGCTCCATCGCGGCCAAAATGGCAGCGATGGAGCGATTGCCAGCGAATGACACATTTCGTCTAGTGAAAGTTGACCCTTTCACATGTCAAGGTCATTGTTTACGGGTCGAAACGTGTTATTGATAGCTACCAGCCATAAATTTCACTGATTGATTGAATTTCTTCGGTCATCCGAGAGGCTATGCCCTATGAACAGAATCGCTGCCGCTGCTACATCGCTGCAGCAGCGGGTGTGAAACCGCTGCGATGAAAACAGCAGCGATGGAGTGAAAACTAGGCTTAAGCCGGGCCCCCATACCCTTTTCGACTTGCATGCGACCATAGACAGCGGGTAGCTGGCGCACCCTACGTCTCTACCATCACTACGCCGATCTGATCTTGAGGGCCCCGCCCCCTCGGCTGGCACTGCTGCTCTCCGTCTGGCGCATAGGACAGTCGCTTGCCCGCGCCCTCTGCTCACCGCAAAGCGAACCCGACGCTGGCGGCGCGATTGCCCCTTGGTATTCACCGCTATCTTCGCGCTGCTCGGCTTGAAGCAAACATCAAGGGCCAGGTGTTAGTAGGTTCAATCCTGCATTCACCATCCACACCTGGCAAAGGCACGGCCGATCGCCTCCGTCGACCTCAGTCGTCGTAGGGGAAACCGGCCCGGCTTCGGTAAAATTTCTGGCGAAGAAACCGCACCTCAGCCTCAGCTGGGGGAACGCCGTTGAAACGGAACATCACCAAGAATGCGCTATGAACTATTGCACCCCGCTGTTCAACGCACCTGCAGACCAGCCACGCATCTCTAAGATCAGCGATGGATCTCAGGTGAATTAGGTTTTATTGTCATTGGGATAAATTGGTTTAGACTTATGGTGTTTGGCTTGGTTTTTATGATTTGTTCAATGTGCTGCTACCGCTTACTATACTTGGGCATCGAATAATTTCGAATCATCCGAAAAATCAATTTTTCTCTGCAGAGTCAGAATGATTTGAGCTAATTTTGGTTTTCAGGCATCAAGTTAGGGGTAGGCTTCTCATAATTCATGGCAAAGTAGAATTCTGTGCATTCACAGCATCACAAATGTCAGTTTTTCAGGAAATAAGTTCGACCAATAGTCGAAGTCGACTATTTTTTTCGAGTAATTGATAATTGTGATTCAATGAATGCAATTGATTCTACTCTAACCTAACTAAGGAGAATTTTCCCCCTAATTCTTGTCTGAAAACCAGAAAAAGCTCGATTCGTTGCAACATTGAGGAGAAAAATTCACTTACCGGATGATTCGAAATCATTCGATGCCCAAGTATACCGCTTACTGCAGTTGGGTGCATTTTCCCCTCGTAATTGTTCGCACTCACCGCTTAGTGCGTACGGTCCTCAGTTAGGTTCCCTGGTGGTCACGCTGAGTCGGTGGGCCTCTAAGTTGCCCCCGGGTCCTCACGTGGCTAGCCCTGCTTGGGCTTGGTTTGCTACTCTCATCAGCCAACTAGGGTGGCAGGACGCTGTGACCGACGATGGTCGAACTGCACTCGGGACGCCGTGTGCTGGGATTTCGAAGGTCATGCGTCATTTGGAGCGTGCATTCTGCCGATGCGGAGCCGGGTTGTGGCTAGGCCTGATCATATTTGGCACGGTTCCAGGTTGACGTCGTGTGCGTCCCTATGGCACCCGCTACAGCACCGTTTGTGCATGAAGCGGATTTTTTCTCATGGAACGAGGGAAGAACAAATTCTATCCAACTACTATTGAATACTTGGGCGTTCGACATAATAGTTGGTACAAGAATTGACTCGACCACTTGCAGAAATCTCAGCCAGTAGACCGTCTGGTTTTGCCGGCTGAGAAGATATCAGAAATTTTTTTGCAGTAACATTGGAAGGTTTGGTCCAGTGCAGTGCGTTTCCGAGCCGCGCAGCATCCATGATGCTCCATCGTGACGGCTTGCGATATTAGAGAGGCACCGCTGTGGCTCATATGCCAGCAGATCTAACACAGAGGATCAAACTTTTCGGCGCTACTGTAGAAACGGTATAGTCTGATAAAATAACGAGAGCTATTGAGCGAGAAAAAGGAGAAGCACAGTGAAATAGAATGATCTCTGCAAATGATGCGTGGAAAAGTTACCAGAGTAGTTTTTGAACAACATGGTAGAAAAATGAATATCCTTCGGAAAGCATTTCTGGAGCCTTTTATGAGAACGGGCGAAGAACTTCTAGGCCGCCCTGGACTTTCTCCAAGTCAAACAATATCGTTATGAGAATCTTGCAAAGAGTTTATTTCATTTTTTTTCAGAATGCAGCCGACGGTGTGTTAGGACTGGGATTTCGAGAGGGTGCCCTAGGTGGTGTGACTCCACCTTTTCAACAGGCTGTCGACTCGAAGCTGGTGGACCCTGTCTTCACAGTGTTCATGCATAGCGAAGGAGGTGTGCATTGTTTCTGATTGATGGCAATCGCTTTCATTGCGCTACCCGCGAATTCGGAAAATTCGTGCTTGTGTAGAGGTTTCAAGTTTTGGAATAATTTTGTGACTTCGCAGTAGTTAAAGCAAATTTGTTGACTTTTCTCAAAGTCTTTATAACTCGAATAGGAGGCAGCAACGCTGCTAGGTGTGAAACTCACCCGCGAGAAAACGAAGAGAAGGAGGCTGTCTGTCGATCATGAGATTTCGCACCTAGCCACTAAGTGCTGCTTGCTGATTGGACGACCGATCATGAGATTTCGCACCTAGCCACTAAGTGCTGCTTGCTGATTGGACGACCCTGTCGGTAGCTTCATTATCGTAGGCGGGAAGTTTCTCTGACAAATGAAGTCATCTTATAACTCAAAAAATGGGATGAACATACGTTGGAAGGTGATAGAGTGAAAATCAGGTCTCGTGGCTTGAAACATTCAACCGTGAGGAGCACAAGGAGATTCTCCTCTCGTGAGCTCTCTTGTCACCCTCTCCGCGCTGACATGATGAAGACACTGGTAATGCATACGCAGTTTTGAAGTGCTCACACTTGCAGCCATCTCACAGTTTGTCTAGCCGGAGCTGCCTCTCAAGGACAGTGCACATTTGTACTGATCGCACGAAAGATGAAGAATTTGTTCAGAGCTTGATGAAATAGGTCGCCATTTTCAGCCCTAACTTGCCTCCATAAAGACGGGAAACCATTAAACGCAGTGAGTTGTGGCAAACTAGCTTCTGAACAACATGTGAATCAGGAGTATTCGGTAAAAAAATGTAGGGAGGCCGTGGGAAAGCAAGAGAACATCTGCCGTGTGGAATTTCCTTGCTGTTCCGCTAAGGAGCTCTTCTTTTCCTTCCAATTTGAGAGAGAGAGACCCCAGGTGTCAGCGTCAGGCGGGCGTAGTTCAGCTGGACAACAGGAGGGACGTAAAAATTTGTGAGTTACATTCATTAATCGGGCCTATTACCGCTTAAATTCTACACTTCGAAAATTGGACAACGTACGTCCCCTTATAGAATTTCATGTTTACAGAATTCTGAAAAAATTCAGATTCTCTATGAAGTTCCCCCCGAACTGATACCTGAACCCACGACCCCTACCACCGCGGCGATCCATCTAGAAAAATATTGCGCTCCAATGCCAAACCGCGTCTAGCGCAGTGCAGTGCCCGCAAAACCACCGCCGGGGCACCCCCCTCTCCCACCCACACTCGCACAATTTCTGGTTGAACAATACTAGTTGGGAATCGAACTTTTTTGAACCTGTGAAGGTTTACGACCCACACAGGGGTTCCACCCACCCGGGGGTCGCGATGCAAACCCAGTTGGAAGTTTCGTATCCTTCAAAATGTAGACTTCTGCCGGTATTAGCTATTTGGTAGTGCTATCGATCATTGTTCTTACAGAGACTCCATCAAAATGCGTCGATTTTCGACAGTGTATCATCCATTCTTCCCTCGTATTCTGAGTGACCCCATCCAACTAGGTTTGCACCGAGGTGTCGTGAAGCCTTGTGATTATCGAGAGTCCAAAACGTCCCCGAATAATGCTCGTCATTCGCCGAATTTATGACCACACTAACGTTGGAATCCATTAAAGGTTAGGAAACGTTCTCAATCCTCACCATATTTTTCACTATAAGCTCAAGCTCGCCTCTCGCGTCATTTTTGTAGCATTCCTGACTTTTTGTTAGCTTACGATGAGGACTATTAGATTGATTCGATTAAGACCTAGATCACGATTAGGACAAGACTTACGCAAGCCATTAAAAAGTATACAGCGTTCTTTTCTGCTTCAATTTGCCCACATTTTTCGTCATCGTTATGCCATAATAAGGTGGTGAGGCGATCTCTGTCACAATTCCGATTACTTCTTTCTCAATACAGATGTTGTTGCTCCATAGCAAAACTTTTTTTTACCTTTCGAAACTGAACTTCCCGCGGCTAATAAGTTGGATAGGGAGTGCAGTAATTATTTGTATTAAAAACTCAGGTGGAAAAAATATTTTTTTCTTTAAATTTTGAACCACAAAAACTGTAAAAATTTTTCTTCAGAACCTGGGGGGGGGCGTAGAGTTTGTGTTACAATTTTAGTCTGATGAATGGAATCGAAAACTGCGCGAATCGAAACCCCATTTTCCAGCGAGGCCAACAAGCCCGCACGGCCAGCCGCCTTTTCCATGCGTCAGACTAAATCGAAAACGGAAGCCATAAAAGTTTTGAACATTTTTCAAAAATGTTGATCTTCAGGGGGACGTGGCTTTGTCGAGGTCTTGGATAACGGCTAATCCTGCCATTTGTTCCTCGGGAAAAAGGTTAACATCTGGGAAAGTTATCAAAGATAGACTCTGAAGACGCGAAAGCGTGTCCTCGTGCTTCTTCTAAATACACCCTGAGAGTAATATTGGGGGGGATAGGAAATTTTATGATATATTATGAATGTTGCGTTCTAACCTTTCCACAATTTTCTAGCTGTTCAAATTCGCAGTCTTTGTGAGACTATATTTTTGTTGGTAGTGGGTTCTGTGCGATAATAGAAACATCAGTATGATCAGCGCGAAATACCCTCCATTACAAGCGGATAAACTGGTAACGGATTCTGGGTTGTGCTGTGCTTTTGAAATGCTATACTCTTTGAGGCCATTCAACTATATTCCAGGTATAGTTTCTGAGTGAGTTGGCGTTTTTAAAATTCATCTAACTTGTGAACCCAACGAATATTTTCCAAATTAGAGTTTTCCAAACTGCTCCATAAATTTCGATCTAGTGCTCAGTGTGTGCTCAAAAGTGCCGATTTCCAAAAGGTGCACAATTTTTAGCTGATGGAACGGTAGGTCTCTTGACATATGGTGGAATCGACAAGGACAACTGTGGTGAGGTGATTGCGTACGAAAAGTTGACATCGGATGCATATTGGCAATTCAAGGTAAATAAGTCGGAAGGAGAACTCTACCAGTGTAGCCTGAGTTGATTGTTTTCACTTATCCATATTTCCTTATCGAGAATTTCAAGTTTGGCATGAAGTTATGCCATTGCAGCTGCAAGCAGTTTCGACAGGAAGTTACAGCGCAAAGGGCGATTGGGAAGCGGCTCCTGCATCAGCTACTACACTAATTGGAGCACCAGTTTCAGTCGCCAACTCGATAATCAAAGCCTACGGAGCCAAGGTAGAACGAAAAAAATGCTTTTATTCGGCGTGTGCGGCTGTACTTTCAGAAAAACAGTACCTTTCCAGAAAGTGAAGAATCGCAGGTAATATAGTATGGTGCAAATTTTGGAGGACAACTATGTTTTCCTTGCAAACAAGAAGCTTAATTTTTTTCTTAATAACAAGAAGATTACCATAGTGGGCAAAGCCAAGGAAAACCTTTACAGTCAATTTCTAATCAATACTTGCAGCTAGAGTATAAAGAATGAAACGCGAATAAAACGCCTTTGAACAAAGGTCAGGTTTTTTGAGGGTGGTAAAATTAAAAGACACCCCAGTTTATTTCCTTTCATGTTTTTTTGTGGTTAGAGGTCGGACACACGCAGACTAAAAATCAAAAAAGCATCTTCGGTGTTGCACGAGAACATGGCAAATCTATTTAAATTCTCAAAGGAGAATCCGTGTGCTCGGTGCAACTGGCTTTGCAAACAGGGTCAGTCAACCTTTCGGACCATGTACGCTAGTTGTTGCCACCCCTCAACTGGTGGCAGAGCTTTGCGAGCCTATCTGAGGATTTTCGCACCGTGTTTGCGTTACTATGGCATTGACATCCATTTCCCGCGCAAAACCGCATTAATGTTGCTCTGCAATCTATGCCCTGCGCAAAATAGCATAGCTATGGCATGGCAAGTCGTGCCGTGCGCGGAATCGTATGGCTATGGAATTGCAATTAATAGCCAATCGAGTGCTGCCTTCAGGCCATTGCTATACTCTACGACAGCCCAGTCGCGGTCGCACATGAGAGCGACGTCACTGTCGCGGAGTGCCAGTTGCGCTATGCCATACATCACGCCAACTTACGTCTGACATGCGCCATCGCCCTCGCCATTGCAGACAAAACGTCGGATCAATACCCCGTAATCTTGGGCAAATCAGTTCAGTTTCAGTTCTATAAAGGTGCAGGCTTTAGGATTCATAAATTTAAGATGGGGTGAAGACACCAGGGACCGGATGCATCAACGCGTCGTGTTGGGGCAAAGGCAGTGCAGTCGGCATCTTTGACGATCGCAGTGCGAGTGCAGTAGATCAATTAATCAACCGTGCCCCAACAGCGTTTTTCGCTGCTCTAGCTGGGGCGGCAGGGGCACGATTGATTTTGTGATTTACGGAGAGTTCCAAGGGCGCGGAATACCCTGCCCTTGCTCTAGAAGGAACAAGGAGCATAAGACGGGAAAAATGTGCTCTCGAATACTCTCATGTTTGCTGAACAAAGCAGAAATTAACGAGAAAAACGAGAAACAAAAAAAAAACGCGGCAACCTAGTCTTCATCCCTCTCTTTCCTTTCCTTTTTTTCTCGAAAAAAAAAACTCCCGGGAACTTTGTGTGAATTTTCTCACAGGTGACATATGCTTTTTTTGTCCACATAATAATGAGATTTTTTTTCAGTACTTCGACTACAATGACATCTATGTTGTGGAGTGCGAGACCAAGGCGACGCTGACATTCACGATTGGAGGCCACGAATTCCCTCTAGAAAACTTCGTTAAAAAAATCGACGAGGATTTCTGCATCTTGCCAATCATTAAAATGAGGAGTCATGCATTCGGACCGAAATGGATTCTTGGCAGCTCGTTTATTCAAGAGTACTGCAACGTCCATGATGTTGGCAAGAAACAAATTGGATTCGCGAAAACACTTAAAAAGTGAACAGTCACCGATGCTATTCATAAACTATGCTGTTGGGAACTTGTGATACTGCCGCATATTCTTTTTTCTTATCATTTCCATATATTGCTTGGATCACAATCCATCGTCTTATGATTCTCTGCTCAGAGTGTCAGAATAAATTATTTTTCTGTTTCACATCTACTAGGAGAATTTGCGAGACTGAAGTGCTGTAGCAAAGGTGTGGTAGCCTGACACCTTGTAATGCCTTCTCTTAAAACCTGGTATACAAAAATATTCCGACTCCATCGGCAACGTGAACACGAATGTAGATGGTAAGCCGCCGTAAACGACGCAAGTTATGGGTGCCGTCAGAGTTGGGGGTGAGGGAGCTACTCATAAAACAAAATAAAACGGCTGATCTCGATCTGCATTTTACACCAAAACCATCTCACTCAAGCCGCCTCTCTCCCTGCTCTCATCCGAAAGCCTGATTCCTCAAGCCTGATTCCCTAAGAAATGAAAGGGTGAGTTTAACCTTCGACTTTCTGTACTCCTCAAAGCTGTTTGCCACTGCCTCTTTACTCCGGTAATTTCAGGTCATCTTTAGAACGGATGAATATGGACGCATGTCTGCAATAAACCAATCAAATGTTGTTCTGGAATAGACTGGGATGAGAGACTATGCACGGTAATTGGGAATCTTTTGTAATGCGGTTCTACGAGGCTAGTGATCGAGGTGGCTGCGTGGTGTTCATCGTTTAGGACTGTGCGAGTAACTCTGAAAGTATCAATTAAGAAACTTTTCGCAAGTACAATAAGATTTAAACGAATTCACTGACTTCCACAAAAACGAATGGCGCTGTAGAGTAGAGAAGTCACCGAATAGATTACGCGCCCTGATGGAAATGAGAGCTAATGCCGAGAAAAGAGAACGCCAAGCATCACTGGTTTTGACTAGATGTGTACAATATGAACAGACTCTAAAAATCATAAGTGAGTAGCTTTTAAGTACACTTCGAATAAAAATTTGAAACTTGAACCGCTCACTATCATGAGTGATTACAAAAGTCAAAATTCTAAGAACGCGAAGATGCGAAGTCACCCACCCATAGTTGGTGTGTGGCGGAGCAGGTTCAGCACTGAAATCAGATGGATATACTCAAACAGTCTTGGGGTACTACTCCGGCACAAGTGGGGTTCCACGCGGGTACAAAAAGATCAGCAGAGTCCTGTTGTAGCTGCTGCTAACAACAGGAGCTGCTGCCAAATAGCAGTAGCTCCAGCTGTTTGTTGTCGGATTTAATCCCTTTGTTTACCGTGGCCCAGCTGAGTTTGGCAGTCCCCCTGTCCACTTACACTCTCCTCCATTGATTAGTCTGTTACGATTGAACGTTGCAGCATCTTCTTCTACGATGGCGGCGGGTATATAAGGCCGCCAGTCTCGCTGAGGAGGCCGGTCCGAGAAGGTGATCTTGCGTCACATTCTGGACTTCAATTTCGGACGCTGAGGGAATCGTCCCCCTAACCCATCGCTAGCGAAACCTTGTTGTGGCCGTGGGGAAGGTGATTTCCTTGTTGCGAACTGTGGTGAGGTTGGCCTTCTTGGTGCGAGCCGTGACAAGGATCATTCCCAACATCGCTTAGAGGCAGTGTTCACGGCGATTTTCGTTCCCTAGTTTTCCACTCAAAACAATGCGTTGACCATCAATTGTCACCAAAATTAACGGCTATAGACACACTAGAACGTCTCATTTCAGTGACATTAATCTCTGACCTGGACCAGTTGTCCGATTGGAACATTTTCACTGTGGTTCTAACAGGTGACAAATGGGGCTACTTGAAAATGAAGGAATATTTTAGGCAAGACAGCGTAGGTTAGGGTCCGAAACAAAGACCGGAGCAACAGAGAGTAGCGAATTGCAACAGACGGGTTCACAAAAGATTTCATTGTCACAACGAACAGATCCTGTTAGAGTAAAGAGGCGGGTTGAGAGAAAATGGGTTGGTGCCCGTCTGAAGCGTTTTTCTCGATTTCTTCGTCAATTCAGTTCTACCCAGCTGCCAAACAATCGATTCAGCGATTAATCTCAAAATCTGAGATTATCGTGAACACTGCCTTCAAGAAGATGGTTGTCAAAATTCTTCTTCCGTTTGCAGAGCTGTCGATAACGAGGGGACAAACCCCAACATACGTTCGCAGGAGCTGCGGTTAGCAGCAGCTCTTGCTTATAACGAGAGTTTGTACCCGACGTGTGCTCTGGGATACAACCCCTATTGCGCCGACGTGCTAACCTACGTCTGTTTGGGTATCAGCACACACTCTAATGATCTGAATTAGAAAAAAACTCAGAATTTGAATTAATTTGACCTCGCTGTTGGCCGAAATGTTCAACTGCTCCAAAACCTAAAACTTAGGAGAAAATCCGTGGAAAAAAACTGAGTTTAAACAGATGAAGGAGTTCAAGCGTTTGAAAAGTTTTAATTCAAATGAATCGGTAGAAGACAAGCCCGCAATTTCGATGCAGACACTTCTTACGAAACACCTCCAACTTGCTGACGTCCGATTACGGCAAGTCTACAGCTCACCTCCGCACACTGATTGCGAAATCATGCTGCGGCGCGGTTGCAAGTACCCTCAGACAGGGATGTAGGATCACCCGGGCGGTGGGATCACCCGGGCACCAAAGGCGAAAACCGCCCGGGTGCTCCCACATCCCTGTCTGAGGATACTCTCAACAGCGCCGCAGCACGATTTCACAATCAGCGGGCACTTTGAGGACTGAACGGCAATGCGGAGGTGAACAGTATCTCAAGCAATCGCTGGGGTCGGTGGCAGGTTAAAACGCCCCTTTCCGAATGAAATTGATCCGATGCGGCTGATCGGCGGAGGTTTCGGCATGACTCATAACTGCCGAAGTTTTCGTGGTGATGTCTTATATGTGGCGGAGTTTTCGGGGCGACGTGTTGCAGTGTCTGCACTGTTTTTCTCTGGTACTCTCTCGTGTAGAGCGCGGAATCGGTAGCCCACAATGTATACGCTGCACTGGAATGTGACGTGTTTGTGCGTATCACGGTGGACAGCTTGGGATATCGACGCTTTGGGGGGCGTGGGGGGCAGGTTGACAGGTCAATTGTCCTGCCCCTCAACCTCCCACCCACGCCCTCGACTGCACGAGTGGTAGAGGGTGGTCGGTGGGAGGTGATTAGGCGTAACTTTCGGTGTAAACATGTGGGTGTGACGTGACACTGAGTTGTCGGTGGGAGGTGATAAGGCAGAGCTTTCGGTGTGAACGGGTCAAGGATGACGTGGCATTGTCGGGTCGGTGGGAGGTTGACACGCGGAGTTTTCGGCATGAATGGGGGAGTTTTCGGGCCTTGCCCGCCCCTTTTTTCGTTTCGAGCGGGAGCACGCTACCTGTTCAACTCCTCTCAACCGGCCACCGACCCCCGCGAGTGTGTGAGATGTTTCGGGCAAAAAAAAAGAAGGATTGGAAGCATTAGCTTTTGAGAAACCCGTATCTATGTTTTCAATTAGATGTTGCCTCTTCTTCAAACGCATTCCCCAAAAGATAGGAACGCTGACGAAGCATGTCCCCGGGGGCCGTGAAACTTTGCCGTGCACGCCATTCTTTCTTTGCCTGTACCTAAGACCCCTAATAATTAGGTTTTTTTTCCGATTCTCAGGAATAACCCTGAAAATGGACAATTGCCTTGGATCCATCGTCAACACTACCGTCTTGACGATGGATCCCAGGCCATTGTCCGTTCTCAGGGTTATCCCTCTCATCTTTTGTTGATGCTTGGGCCATAATTTGGCTTTCTCTGCAATGGTAGAAATCGTGCTTGCCACACCCTCGTCGGTATCTGGTATAATGTCCCTGCCGTCAGCGAACTCCAAATTGGTGAGAAAGCGATTGTTATCTTACTGAACTCGTATTCTTCCTTTGAAAGATCTTCAAATTTGTGGGTCAACCAAGATGTTGAACAAGGGAAAAATGATGTCTCCCAGAGGCAGCGTCGATACGTTGCTAGATATGCGATCACGCAAAGTCGATGGTCGTCATTAACACACGATTTGCCAGCTGCTGGCGTGCGCTTACGCTCGCTCACGCGCGCTCGGGAAAGAATCACCAAGTCTCAGGTTTATTACTCTATAACTAAAGCATTAACCTTGAGCCTACCTTGGAGAAAAAGGCCTTTGTGTTCAAACACGGCTGTCACAAACCGTGGTACATGATGTACTTTATTCAAATCAATTTCCTCTTCGCGCACCGGGCACCTATAAGCGCTAGGGAGCGTTGAGAAGCGCGGAACAGCGAGAGCGCGCGTTCCTGCCACGTATGGACGGAGCCTTACGTGATTCCGTCTAGGCAGTAAACTGTGGGGTCTCCTTAACAGGCACTAGTTATCGTTAATCCATATCGTATTTCGTGCTAAGTACGCAGGACATTCGTACGTAGAAACATGGTAAAACTCGTAGAACACCTCCACTGGCTCAGCAATGTGATGGGGAGGGGGTCTTCAGGACAAAATCATTATAGGATGGAGTAATTACACGCCATCTCGCGCCCCGCAAACGTAGCCAGCAGCAATCCTCCTCCAAAACCTCTGCGAGAGACATCAGACAGCCAAGATCTCGCCGCGGCGAGGAGAGCTGGGGATCGGACGAGTTGTACAGGTGCCCTCCACGATGAAGGCTGCACCTCGCCACTCATGACCGGACCACAGAAGAAACCAATCCCTCGCCACTATTGATTACAGGAGTGGTAGTAATGGTTTATTAAATTAATACATGAGTCATTACACAATAAGACCTCAAAAGGGTCTTTTTGTGAACTAATATGTTTTCTTCATGGCCACCTGATAATTATTTTTCTGGATAATATTAGGTTGAAGCGAAAGTTTCCCGCCACTTGACTCTGACAATTTTTAAACCTTCCTACGTTGGTCTTTCAGCCAAGTTCGATATACCGATCGGATGCACAAAATACTTTTTATCTAACGCTGCTTTCCACTTGGGTCTGCTCATTGGTGAAATATGTGCTATAATTCAGTGGTAATCCTCAGCCTCTTGATTTTGGCCATTTGTACCGATTTTCGAAGAAGCGATCAATATTTCACGATAAAAGTACTTTTGAGTGGGAGTTTGGTCATTAAACTTGATTTTAAAGCTTTGAGGTCGCAACTTCCCTAGCCAGGGTAGACCGAAGTTGCAAAATCACAAAATCAGCTTCAAATCAATAATTACGCTTTTGATACGAAGGCACGTCCCTTCGCCGCGCCGCGACGAGCTGGTCGCAGCGCGACGGCTCGTCATTGGGGGAGTTCTTGCTCCCCATTGGTAAACTTTGAGAAGGTGCGAACGATCGTTAGCGAGGTATGCTATAATCATTTTGTCCCAAAGTCCACCACCCATGTGATGGAACACGCATGGATGAGCAGTCGCTGCTGCCTGTTCAGGTTCTCTCATGAACTACCCCAAAGGTTCCTCTACGAACTGCCCACAGCTGGTCTAACCATTGTATGGTTAGATGTGTGGCTTTTTTCCTTGAGGAAAAACATTCACATCTCACCAGGGGTGTTCTTGTAACTACCGCCGGTGAGATTTAAAAACAGCGCCAGCCGCGTGTGAGTTTTAAATGCTTTTTCTTGAGGAAACAAGTCACGGACCTAACTATACGTGGCTTGAGAGTCTCACAATTTTTCGTGATACGCGCCCTTTACTAGGGATAAAATGCCGATGCATACAGTGCGTTTCCTAATCATAAGATCACCTCCAGAAGCAGCGTTCCCGCCAGAGGAGAACTCCGGTCCATTTGTGGTTACCATTTCCGTATTCCATACTGAGGGCTTGCATGCGGTTTGATTCCTCGATTTTTAGTTGCACAACAACATTTTATTGATTACTATACCGTTTCACAAGCGTAATATCACCTTGTGTAAATCACTCTCCGTTATTTGAAACCACGGAAGGCGGTACCTTCTCAACAAAGTGGTTCTACACACTCACCAACAACATTGAGGTGTTATTGAGACCTACTCCAAGTAAGGCTAAGAGAACGCAAGATCAGACACCGTTCTAAGAGTCCTCAATTGCGGTCATCATCTCCAAAACCAAGGAAAACTGACGATTATAAACTTAAGTTTTCTCGCATGTTGTAGCAGAGGTTTTCCACAGGATTGGGACCTAGTATAAAAGCCGTATAACAACAGTGCGCATAGCTCGGGCTCAAAGCTTCCTTGTCTAGCGCATTAGCGTGGCTGAGTCCAGCTACTCACGGAGAAGAGAGAGGATTATCCTAAATTTACTAAGGGGGCGTGCCCGAATGCTATTTCATTCAGACAATAGAGAATTGCTTTAAAATATCAGAGAAATGCTATTGAGCGACAGTTACAGTAGTTTACAAAAACGGTGTAGAACGCAGCTGGCAGTAGAGACTACGGCCTCTATTTCTCTGGTCAAACTGCCTTGCCTTTTTGGGCTGTTTCAACGTTTAAACATGAATTTCACTGAAAAGAACGGCGTTTTGCTACCTGTCAAAAGCCTTATACTTGTGGATGATATCATCCTGGCTTCTGATGATATCATAGTTATCCAAACAAGCGCTGTGTAGGATTCCTCTTTGCCAAGTGCTCAGAGATAGTGACACATGCACATTTTCACTGGCTGTTGCAATGCCAATTCGACAAGCAGAGCCTTGCTATCCCTCCACTGATCCCATCCCATAGAGTTCAACACTGCTCGCGCTGCTCAATCCTTCATATGCCACAAGAAATGATACATTCTGTCAGTGAAGCAGAAACCGTCAAGGTACCTAACAGAAATTATCCAGCAAAGATAGACAGTCTCTTCTAGATTTCCTTACGGTCTTTCTCCTTGCCCAATTCCTATCTTATGTGCCGGCAGGCGAAAACGCTCGTGTCCGTTTGAATTCTCTGAAAGAATCTTCTGCAGAAGAATGAGTGGGAAAAAGATTTTCTTCTGAGCGCAGCGGAGTAGTGCAATCCCTAAGCAAACATATTGCGCACTCTTATTTAACGGTGTCATGACCTGTATGGGAGTCCGAGTGCTTCCCTTCAGAGGAATGTGACATTTAGAGGCTCTGATATCGACAAGTAGGCAGTATCAGTAGTTGGAATTTAGATGACAACAATAAAATTGTTATCTAGCCATAAAATCGCCCATATTCATTATAGATTCTCTTAACTTTCATGTTGCTGCTCTGAATTTCTATTTTACTAGCCACTCAGGGAAGGACAAATTTTGAAAATAAAATGCTGACATAATAAGCCGCCTGAGTGACTGTGTGCAGCATTTTTAAATGAGTTAGGTCCCAGGTATACTCCGGTGAGACGTTCCGAAATGGTGGTACAACTTTCACCATCGTGTACCTCTTCTCTGCTAAGGCACTCCAGAACACAATTTCTCTTCGGTTTTTGAAAGCTTTATGCTTTTTTATGGCATGGTATATGGTCACAAGACATCACGGATACCGGCTAAAGGACGGAGCCGGCTAAAAAAGTTAGTCCTACAAGCATTAAGTATCGCGTCTTGTTCGGCTAGCTACATTCAACGTCGGCAGTGTTCCGTCAAAAAGCCGTGGACTTGCGAGCTATCTGAAAATTCGTCACGTGGATATCTGCTGTGTTCGAGAAACGCGGTGGGAAGGTTCGAAATCGAGAGATATCGGAGATGGATACAAGCTTATTTTTCACTGAACATCCCACCGGAATGGAGTCAGTATTGTTGTTAGCAAGGGTCTCAGAAACTTGTCGTTGCTGTAGACCGTGTTTTACACCGCTTAATGGCCGTTAAAGTGGACACACGTATTGCCGTGCTGCGGGGTGATTTCTGCCTATGCGATACAATCAGGATGCCCGAATGAGGTCAGGGACGTTTTCTGGCAAGGTATGGAACAATACGTTCAATCCGTTGGGAGCAAAGAAATGCTGCTGATTGAAGGCGACCTAAATGGCCTCATAGTTTCATATCGAGATGGTTTCGAGAAGTTTCATCAAAGACACGGCTTTGGCGTACGCAACGTAGAAGGGCAGCGATTTTCGAAATACGCAGTAGCAGCTGATCTGATCATTGCGAATACACAGCTTCGGAAGCGAAAGTCACTTCTGGTTACCTACTGCAGTGACAGTGATGGTAGAAAAACTCAGATCGACTTCTGGATGCTGCGTCGGAAGGATCGCAATATTTTGATGGATACGAAGGTCATTCCCACGGGTCATGTCGCAACTCAGCACCACCTGCTAGTCATATATCTCAATGTGAGTCGCCCGAGGATCGTCAAGCCTAGAACAGATACGCAGCGAATTAAGTGGTGGAAACTTAAGCAGTTTGAACAAATGCTTGCCGCCCCGCTGCTGTGCTGCCTATCTACACGTGAAGATTTGCCTGTCGAACAAGGTGGAGTTCTACGCTGGAAGCTATAATTGCGTCAGACGAAGGCATCCTGGGTAAAACAAGTCCAGGGAACACGAAAATTGATAAGGCCACCTGGTGGTGGAACGAAGAAGTTTAGACGGTGATCAAGGAGAAGAAGTTTACGTATAAGTTATTCAGTATAGGATCGTGCTGCGCAATTGACGGCAAAGCGGGCTGCAAAGAAGGCTGTCTCCGTGGCAAAGGCGAGCCACTACAGGGATTTGTACCGTATAATGGACACCAGAAAAGGTGAGAAGTCTGTAATCCGTCTGGTCAAGGCGCAAAATCGTTCTACACAGGACCTCGGACATCAGAGTGTCATCAAAGCAGAAAATGGCACCGCTCTCCATTGCCCAACCGATATCCTAAAAAGATGGCGACAGAACCTTATCTAACGAAGAGTTTCCTCATCCTACCATCTCATCCGGAGCCAGCTTAGAGGGGCCTGTCCCCCAAATCACACCAGAGGAAGTCAGGTAGCCATAGCGGAAATGAGGTTGCACAAAGCTACGGGCCCAGATGACTTGTCTGCTGTGGTCTGGAAAACGATGGGCGATCGCTGCTCTGAATGGCTGGCTGAGTTCTTCAACCGGACTATCTCCGATGGAAAAACCCCGGATATCTGGCAAACCAGTGTGACTGAACCCATTTGTAAAGGCAAAGGTGACGCAGCTGACTGTTCGCCGTATAGGCCGATTCGTTTGCTGTGTCATACTATGAAGGTTTTCAATTGCATTCTGGACAGGCGGCTAAGAGATCTCGTCGTGACAATAGCAAACCAGTGCGGATTTGTCTGAGGGTGTGGAACTACGGATGCCATTCTCGCCACTAGGCTTCTGATTTAGAAGCATCGGGAGAAAAATCGCTATATACACGTCGCTTTCCTTGATATGGAGAACGCATTTGATCGTGTCCCACGTGATCTTATAAGGACGGGGTTGAGGTCCCGAGACGTTCCGGAAGAGTACATACAATGGACGTGGTTGATGTGTATAGCCGACAAATGTGGTCAGATGCTCATCAGGGACAAGTGAGCCCTTTCCTATCCGTGTTGGAATCCATCAAGGGTCTGCTCTGTCACCATTGCTGTTCGTACTCTGCATGGACGCAATTGCACGGGCTACACAGAAACCGCACCCGTGGTCGCCACTCTACGCCGACGATGTTATCTTGGCAGTCGAGACGAGGGAAGAGTTTGAAACTAAAGTGCAGCTTTGGAAAGATCGCTTACAACGTTTTGGACTGCGGCTCAACATCGCGAAGACCGAGTGCATGAAATGTGGCGCGCAAGTGGATTACGGATCAATCAAACAAGTCGATGGCACCGACCTCAAAAAAGCGAATCGCTTCAAATGTCTCGGCTCTAAAATCACCTCGACAAGCGAAGTAGCGTCGGAAGCTCAAGGGCGCGTAACGGCCGCTTGGATGAAGTGGAGAGCATCTACGGGGGTGATGTGTGACAAGAAGACTACACTCCGTCTCAAATCAAAAATTTACAAGGCGGTAGTGCGACCGGTCGCGCTCTACGCTAGTGAATGCTGGCCGACTACTAAAGCTGTTGAACAGTCCCTGCACACCATGGAGATAAGATTGCTCAGATGATCATTGGGTATCAGTCTGAGGAATCGGTTCACGAACAACACTGTGCGTGCCATCTTCGGAGTTGCACTAATAACTGGAAAGACGAAGGAAGCCCGGATGAGATGGTTTGGACATGTTCAACGAAAAGACGCTAGTTCCGTGGTCAAAACCGCACTCAGCTTGGAGGTGGCTGGTATTAGGCGGCGAGGTAGACCGAAAACGCGCTGGCTCGACAGGTGAAAACCGACATGACTGAGGCACGACTCACTACGGAGGACGCAGCTGACAGGAACAAGTGGAGGACAAGAACCAAGCAAGCGGACCATACGTCAATGTAGGACAAACGCTAGGAGTAAGAAGAAAATATGGTTACACGATATCACGAAGCAGCTGGGCTGAACAAAAAAAACTTGAGGGTCAGGCAGGAGTCAAAACGCATCGCTTGGCTTTCTGAGGGAGAGCATTGCCATTACACTACCGACACCCTCTCTGCATTCCTCAGCCAGTTGACCCAAGAACTGAGTAGGCCCAGGAGCAATCACCCGACAATGGGTGTGATCTGGCAAGAACAAGCCCACATTAAAGGCAGCATACATTCTCACAGACATTGTCGAGATAACATTATAAATAGGCCCACACGGCTTCTACTATGTCGTCCACGACGTCAACGACGGCTATGGCTCGCTTGGCATCTCTTTTACCAGTAGGATACTTCTGGCCATTTTGTCTTGTGTCCTAGGAAGACGTGGCAGAGGCGGTTCTCCTCACTTATTTTCTTTTTGACATTGTCCGTTCATAACAATGTCTGCTTATCAATCTTATGACAACCAGCTTTTTACGCCTAGAGCAGCTCGTGACTTCTGTTTTGCCAAGTTTCATCGACTGTCGTCACGAAGGGGAGAAAATTTTGCTGAACAAAGTCATGCTTCTCTGCTTTCAGTCGCCACCACTTGTTACGAGCTGGCCCGCAGCGTTCGTCATGTCTTTGTTTCAGAGGGGTAATCTTTAATGAGCAAATCACAGATCGATTATGAGTATCGACCGTCTCAAAAGGCACAAATTTGGCATGGGTGACGAGGTTCTGATCGCGACGTCGAGCAGGAATGAAATCGATCCGAGTCTTGTTATTGTCGTTATTAAAGGCAAGGTCCGGTCAAAATTTGACAGTACCGAAATTTGGGTTAAATAGATTGGGCTGGCCTAGCTGAACATCGTCTGAACGTTTCACGAACTCTGAGTCCTTAGTTCCTGAGAAAACAGCCTCAAAGTCAGGGATTATGGTATTCACAGCATGATAATCGTGGCTGGAATGACCGATAATTACACAGCACTTTTGAAGAATGCGTGGACAACCGCTAAAACATGGACGATGGCCACACTTTTCTGACTTTTCTGGATCATCGGCTAACGGAAGTGGCTGGAATAACTTGAAGAAGACCGGTTTTACGCAGTTTTCGCATATTTCTTGGGACTACCTGTAGCAAGAGCACCGATTTAGCGGGAGGTCTCAAAATCGAAATTCTGCCCGGACCCTGCCTTTAAAGGAAATCGGGTACAAAGCAAGCTTACGAAACCTTGTGCTGTAATAACGAGAATATGCGAGTCTGCGTATGGCGCTCCCCATATACATTGCGTATTTAGTATCCAAGACCTCAATGACAGATGTACCTATCTATTGTCGTGACGAACTTTGTGACGGAACGTCTGAGGTCGCTTCGTGTTACAACATCCGATAATCATCCTCCACTTGATTGGAGCATCTGGTCTGTGGAGCAGAAGCCGAGAACACCTGGCATCGATGTTCCTCAGTGACAACAATATACTTTATAGATCAGAATCATCAAAACGCCCCACTTCAGAAGTCGAATCTTCTTTACTCCGCTTGCAGTCCTCGGGTTTCCATTGTATATGGCTTTGAAACCACATCCAATATCCTTTAATTTACTGCGGAGCTGTCATGAATCCTATACAGCACACAAATCGATCCTGCGAAGCTCAAGTGCGGCTGATAATTTTCACGAGCGACCAGACAAGTTTCCTACATTCAGCGTTACAGCGCGGGTCTTGGCGCGATTTTGGGATTCCGGACCAGCTTAGCTGCCATCTGATGCCGTCCTTGTATCGAACATCCCCGCGTAGTTTTCCCACACACAGGGTACCAACTAGGAGGAACGGATTCGCCACCTAAAAACAATTGAAAGTTAAAAAACACGAAAGGTTTGCACTCCGTCGGAGTGTGACTAGGGCATTGAGACAGGAGCTGCAAGCAGCGAAACAGTCGTGAGTTCTCTGGCCCACCTAATCACAACCTAATCTTGCGAGTCGCTTAGAGGCAAACGGGGAGTGCTTACTTTTTCCTGCACGCATGAACTCTTGCAGTCGCGTATGGATTTCCTCTTCTAATGCGCGTGACAATCTACCTCTCAAATTGTGATCATTCACTAGACTTAGCCGCACAATGAGATTCTAAACATCCGTGTTTGCTCTCAATTAAGCGACAGAAGCGCAATAAAAATTCTTCTGTCTAAACCAGTAACTTTCAGGCAGATGTGCATGACAATTCTCTTATTGGTGCTAGTGGGTTCTGTTGCTGGTGGTGCTGTCTATAGCATACCTCTGACAAAAATTGAGTCTATGCGAACAAGGATGGTACGTGATGGGAGTTGGCGTGATTACTTGAGGGAGATCGAAAGAGAACGTTTGACGCTGCCGCGAAATGCCGAGCAGAAAGCAATACATTCACAGCCTGTAAGTCAAATTCTTGATCATTATTAGCTCTGCATCAATAAAGGATATCCGGGCAAATAATCTGGCCCGCTGTTGAATCGAATTTCTGCTCTAATCGAAATTGAACAGCTAGACTTAAATTGACCCGGAATCAGATTAAAAAAAAATCCAAAAAAAAAACAATCCGTCACTTAAACTAGAAAGGATAAGTTCCGCAATTGAGTATCGCGGATATAGCTTGATGATAAATAGCGGTTCGGCTAATAATCCGTAAAATCGCACATGATAGTTGTATGAAACGCATAAAAGGTGAGTCGCTCTGTGTACTCCAACGAACGAACCCTATCGCAGTAGTAAAACCTTTATGAAAAAAATCATGAAAAAATCCTTTTTTTGTTTCGAATTATCGGCCTCAACTTTTCGATCTTGTGATGGTGGACGAGTCAACTTCACATCATCGACATCGATTAACCTCTACTTCTAGTATCAAAGATGATGTCTTTGATACTAGAGGTTACCTAGTATCAAAGACATCATCTGGCATGAAATTGAGATTCAATCAATGTCATATTTCCTTCAGACTGGTCTGCTCGAATATTTCTGTCCTCATCTATTTGAGACATTGAATTTAGCGCTTGTTTACATAGTTGAAATGTTCTTATAGGCTAAATTTGCATTAATTTCTGCCTGTGAATATTTATATATTTTAGCTATACACACATGAGACTCTTTTTCAGCGGAGTTGTGCACGTATGCATGAATCATCACCTTGGGAGCTTAAAGGCACAGTCCAACCTCACGAGGTAATGTGTTTGATATTTTGGTCCGGTCGCCGTCTATAGCGAGTGCCAAGCGCGAAATCTCAGTTAACGTCGAAAGAACGCATGAAAACGAGCCAGAAAAAGCTCCAAAGAGCACGAAGTTGCCCCTTCGCAGCGCAAGGCAAAAAATGGACACACGCCCATTGGCAGGTTTCCGATGAATGCTCAAGATCGTGAGATGAACGATGATTTCGCGATCATTAGCCCCATTCTTCGCTTCAAAATCTATGTTCTTCTCTGTTTACGGTCTGGCTTTATATTGTGACCTTACTCAGATTGATGGCTGCGAATAACGAGAAAATACAAGCCTCGAGACAACTCGTCCGAGAACTTCTAGCCGTTCAAAATTGAAATTTTTGAGGAGCCGTAACTCCGTTCCCAAAGGGTCTGGTACGATTTTAAAGACATCACCATTGTGATCTGCATGAAATTTTCCCCAAGATAAGATGAAAACGAAAATTCGATTCTGAGGTTGGACTGTGTCTTTAAAGGCAGACTAAGTCCGATTCGGCTTTGTTTTAGGGTTGCCGCAATGTTTCAGAAAACAGTGTGTCGACTATTGTAGGTATAGTCCTATTTGTCAACGATACATGCTCGAATTTTCCTAAATGCTACGGGAGATTAAGAAAAAGTAAAAAAAAAACTAGTTTAGCATTTAGAGCACTGAAGAAGACTTACTCGTTCACACAGAAACGCAAAACTGCAAAAGAATTTCAGTAGAATGCGTAACAGGATAAGCATAGGATTTACAGGTTTTTCGAACCGCAGCTTTCATTTTTCTTGATGAGCGAGCTTATCCTCTTAGGGGCTGAGCAGAGTGCCACCGCGGCGGCGCGGTCTGCTGATGGAGAGCCGTATTGATAGATCGCCGCGATCTATCAATACGGCTCTCAATCATCAGGCCGCGCCGCGCCGCGGTGGCACTCTGCTCAGCCCCTTACGTATTGTGCGTTGCTAGCTTCGCTTAGTTTTTGATGTTCTGGAATACCTTGAGGCATTTTGGAAATTTAGAGCACAAGCTGTTGATAAAGTCAAATGCATCTTTGAAAAGCTCTCTATATTAATTCACCACGTGAAAGTGTCGCTCATAGCGAAGTATACTAGTCAGGTAGTCGAGGGTAGTACGTTGGCACAATAGGGGTTGTATTCCAGGGCAACCATCGGATACAACCCCTCGTTCTGAGTCGGGGCTGCTATTAGCAGCAGCGTATGCTCCCAACGTAGGCTGGGGTTCAACCAATCGTTATCGACAGCCTGTCTCGCAAACGGAGAAAGAGTTTGGAGTACCACCCTCCTTAGCGGTGTTGGGAATGATCTTTATCACGGCCCGCAGCAAGGAGGCCAACCTCGCCACGTTTAGAAACAAAGACACCATGTTTGCCACGGTTCACAAAGAGCAGGCTTCCCTCGCTATGGGCCCTGGGGAACGATCCCCCAAGCTTCGAAAATTGATGTCCGGAAAATGACGCAAGGTCATACACTCGGATAGGCCTCGAACGGAAACTACCCCCTCAGAGAGACTGGCTGTCTTATATAACAGCCGCCGTCGTACAAGAGGATGCTGCAATGCTCATTCGTATCAAACAAATCAGATGAGGAGAGTATCAGTAGACAGTAGAAGAGGGAGCTGTCGATCTCACACCTGCCAGGGTAAACAAAGGGGTAGTATTCCAGCACAAGCAGCGGGAGCTCCTGCTGATTGACAGCAGCTCCTGCTGTTAGCAGTTGCTACAGCACGGGTGCTGCTAATCCCTTCGTGCCGGAGTGCAACCCCTATTGTGCCGATGTACTACCCCACGACTGTCTGAGGAGCTGAGAATCATTGTCATACAAAAAAAAACCGCTGTCTCTCATATTCAAACAAGGTTTTCTACAACATCGGAGGCCAAAAACCTGCTAAAAAAGACGGCAACAGAATTCTCTCTAGTGTTTCGTTGACATTTGCAAGGTAAAGCAAATTTTTTTCATAGAACATCTAAAGTACTCACAAGAATTTCTCCTTGCTAAATCTGTTTGCTCATTCGACAACTTTTAAAGGGCTTAGTTGAATTTTTTTTGGAATTCAATCGAGTTTTTGTAAAACTGCTACTAGCTTTCCTTCTTCTATGCTATTTCCTTCCTTCTCTCCAGCTCATTTCGTGAAGGCAGCGTTTAGAGACAAAAATAGGCCGAAGAAAAAAGGAATAGTTGCTGATTGCGAGTGATGAAGAAAGTTGGGCGATTTCATAATGCATTTTAGGTGATCGACTACAAGGACAATGAATATCTCGGATATATTACAATCGGAACACCGGAGCAGACTTTCAAGGTACATTGAAACACATTGAGTGCTGTATTTCATTAATCAATAATTCATAACAGTCGCTTGAGAATCGTTCATGACATTCGATTCATACCAAAGTGCATTAAGGTTGAAATACCAAGGAGGGTGACCTGCATAGCGCCAGCGAAAGCCTCTCGGGAAATTTTCTCACGAGCAGTGAGGAACTGGCGAATTGCAGAATCATGGACAGATTTCAAGACAGAGAGGTAGTAAATGCGATAGTGCCAGTTGCTGCAACATATATAACCGATGAGCTTGTGGAATCTTCTTAACCACGCAACCGACAGGTGTGATCAGTTGTGGCGCCAATTACACATGCCAACGCCGGATGCCTCCTTACAAGGGAGGCCACTTTAGCGCAGAGTGAGGTGAGCAAAATAAAGTGAGGATGTTCCCACTCTCACATAGGAATAGAAAATATGAGTGCATCTTGCCCAAAACCATAGCCCCACGCAGTCGCTAATTGACGTTCTACTTAAACCTAAAGTAGAAATTGGAACGCCCCAGTAAGGACCTCATATTGTGTTGAGGAGCCCAAATCACCTCCTGGACGACGTGTGAGAGATGGTTCCATCTGGAAGCGCAGGCGAATTGTAGGATTGTTGGGGACTCTAATGGCAGGCATATTTGAAACACAACATTATTGCGCTAAAATTTCAAAGCAAAAGTGACCAAAAATTTCAGCCAGCTCAATAAAATGTTTTTCTTAAATTTATTGGTACCTTCTTTGTGAGCTCACTGAAGATCTGTTGTGATTCAGGTTGTACTGGACACGGGAAGCTCGGACTTGTGGATACCGGATGCGCAATGTGTAGAGCCGAATCGGCCGCCTTCTTGCCAAAATTCCAAGTGTGATCCGGGGCGTGAGTCAACGAGATTTCAGAAATTTTAATAGGCTCTCCCAGAGCAGCAAAGCTGCAATCGTGCTAGTTCTCTTCCGAATCTTGCTGGAGCTTGTCCAAAAATCTACGGCATGCACGATTTTGGATAAGAGGATGTGGCCCAATTACACTGGTCTCTCAGAAAGAGTATTGAGTCACCTTGAGATGACATTAGAGAAGTGTGAAATTCATTATTGGGAGATGTTCGCAATTCGCTCGTCAAGAGGTATCGTCGATGTGGCACATCTGAAGGCATGGTGTCAGGCTGGGGCGAAGAGTGATCAGAGAGACACCGTGTATGACCCTTCTCACTAGGTATCGTCGATGTGGCACATCTGAAGGCATGGTGCCAGGATGGGGCGAAGAGTGATCAGAGAGACACCGTGTATGACCCTTCTCACTGTCTCATACAGTAATGGATTCAAACATCAGCATAATTGGGAATGTACCCCATGCCCGCCGTCGAGCTTAATTCCTCGTTGTCAATTGAAGGTGCCGCTAACCTCAGCATGTGACAATAACGCTCACTGGGTTCCGGCTCCTCTTCATAAGCAGCTCGCGTCGTTTTCAAAAGCACTCCTTAATGACAATGAGGGGTTGAACTCGGTGTCGGTCCTAGAATGTGACCGCTCTTTACATTCAGCTTTTACTGCTAACGTTATGCAAACGGAGTGAAAATGCAGGCTACCAACTCTTCTACCAATTTGAGTTACGATATGAGTCACTCGTAATAAGGAGGCCAGCCTCGCCAAGGCCTGCAACAAGGACATAGTCTTTGGCAAGATAAACCATAAGGAGATTCTTATCATGGTGGACCTTGGGTACGGTCCCTTCAGCATCCAGTACCCGTTATGTGCCTCGTGATCACAATCTGGGACTGGCCTCAAATGGCCAGCTGCTCTCTGAATGAAAGAGGTCGCTTCCGATACGCAGTCGCATCATAAAATTCAATGAAGTACTTTGGTCCTGTACAGGAGAGGAATTAGAAGCACATTAGAAGGATGACTTAAGAACTGTAATGTGCTTATCTGGGCCAAATTCCGGTCCGCAATTGCGTCTCGACACGCTCCGCAGCCGCACGCGCCCGAGTCAGAAGAGCATCCAGCGCCGCAGCCGCCGATCTGCTGACTCTGGGTGGGTTATGTAAGCTGGACACTAAGAACAATTGAAGAAAATTGTATAAACAAGCCACATCGAGTCGGCTTTGGCGCTGGAACCCCTACTGCCTCGAGCGCGTGCGGCCGCGAAGCGTGTCGAGACGCAAATGGGGACTGGAATTTGGCCCAGATAAGCACAGTATTTTCACTTGTTTCAGAGAGATCAATGGGAGGGTTGAGCTCAACAACAATGGAATCAGCAGCTAGAAAACGAAAGAAGCTGCTTGACCGAACTCTTTTGCAAAACAAAACGGTGCCGCAGCAGGTGCTTCAAATGTGCTGCGAATCCCTAGAGCTACTGGTTCGCTTGCTTTTCCGCTTCAGTCCATAACCTCAAGCGAGTGATATGGGTGTAGACCATGACCACTTCAGAAGATAATTCAGTGCATTTTGATGTTGCCTTCAGACTCCGCTATTCAACACCTGCTGCGGTTGACGAAATGGGACATGCGTAAAGGCATCGTACGCGATTAAAACGAATTCTAGCTTTTACGTTCAGCCTGACTAGTAGGTCATGACAATGTCACTCAAAAAGCTTGGAGTTTCGAAGTCGCCTCTAAATGAAGATTTGCTTTTCTCAAAACGGCATCCTGGGTTTGGAGGGCCGGCCTTGGGGTCGATCCGTTGTTACCAGGAATGAAACTCGGTGGTTGCTGCCGGCAGGCGTGCGTGCCTTGACGCGTCGTAGGACGCAATGCACACGCCAGTCGATTTCACATTTGGCATGGATCGGAAGCAGCTGACAGCAATGGACGCAGAAAATTGGTAACCCTTTTTAATTTCGTTCGAGTGGTTGTTTTTGAATAGTAAATCTGAAGCTTCCAACGCTGCGCTAAAAAACAAATCGTAAAACTGTTACTTGCGTTCTCCGCTCAACTATCCCAAGTTGATGTCAGCGCCAACTTCAATTTTCTGGAGTTTTCGTGAAATAGGTTTCCCTTAAAAAGTTGACGTTTTGAGGGGGTCTTTGCAAGCTTGAATCGCTATAGGGATATAAAAACACGAAAACGTCAAAAACCCAAATATGGTTTTCATCGTGCACGATGCCTTTGAGATCGAGGAGCAAACACACTCTTCCCAAAATTATTGTTGCTCTCGAAAAAACAATGTAGACGCTACACTCTTTCATAAGAAAGGAGCTAGTTGGCGACAAAACCAGGACCTCAAATATCTGTTCTCTGAGTATAGACTTGATGTCGTCATTCGCGAGGTTTAGAAAGATTTTATTTCAGTTCTTACTGCATAGCAGTTGCAGTCTTGTCGCTGGAAGGGCTTGGTTTAAGTTAAAATTTTCTTTTGCTAGTACCGCGCTCGAAGAATGTCCATTTTCTGAGACTAGAAGCAAGACTATGATCGATTCAGTTCCATGGAGTGTCATGAACAATATGTTTTGTTATTAACAATCGACAAAGTGTTTGTTGGCGGCAGTCACAGCTGATTATTGTTCAACGTTACAGTAAATAGCTTGCCAGCAAGCTCTAGGCGTTCCATGCTGCCAAAGGAGTCTCACAGAACAGAGCTGAGCTACACAGTCTAATCAGTAAGCAAAAAAAGTTGAAAGAGCTGCGAGTTCTGCGTCTCGCAAGAACTTTCGCGAAAAACGTCTCTAGGGCCAGTAGCGATCCCTCCGAAAGGTGGCAGCTACCGGCTGTCACTGCGTGGTGACTGTGCCAATTAGTGATCGACTATCAATGTGAACACGCAGGCATAGAAATGCACACGCGGCGCTCAAGTTAACTATCGTTTTAGTCAGGCACCTGGCAGCAGTGGGCGTTCTTTTTCAAAGTGGCTGACTGGAAGAAACGGGTGGTGACTTTGCTCACCGCCGCAGAGCAAAGAGAGACAGCTCGCGGTGCGAAGAGAAGTTTGGTCGATACCGCGGACGTGGGGTCGTGAACGTCCAAGGGTGGCCACTTCTTGAGGAAAGTGCGCCCCGAGAGAGGGCAGAGGAGCGCTTGCGGAACGACCAGTCCGCTGTCCACTTATCACTCCAGCACAGCACGATGGCCTATCTCGTTGTCTAGCTGGGCAAGGAAAAATTGCACGAGCAATTAAGCTCCGCTGCCAGCTGATAGGGATGACGTTTGATGGCTTAATTGAAGATCCGAAGATTCCTGGAGAAGATTAGTGGGAGATTTACGCCGAATTGTACGTAGCTGTCATAATTACGTCTCCTTTATAGATTTTACGTGCTTTACTCCTATTCTAACCTCAACATCAAATTCCTAGAAGTTGTTGTGGCCGTATCCAACCAATTTCAGAAAAGTCGACTTTTTCAATCGACTGTCGAATAATTTGTCGAATATTCCCTCTACTTTCCATAAAAAAGCGAAATTACTTCAGCTAGCATTTTTTATCTTTATTTTGGGAATGGGAGTCAAATAGAGAAGCAAACAAACTACTCATGAGGCAGTTGGCTATATCAGAAAATCATACGAATTATATTACGTATATGCGACGAAAAATACAATTAACTGCTTCTCAGCATTTAATTCCGATGGGAGATAAGTAAAAATTATAAAATGACTCGGGCACCGGTCTCACAAATAGCTTCTCTGCAATAGTATGGATGTATAGCAATGTTATAACAATACTATAGAAGACATCGGGCAATATTTTAATTTTCCCATATACAAAATTTAGGCAGACGAACTCTAACCGTTCTGCGGTGCCTAAACTATAAGTCGGTGTAGGCAGAGTTAAATTAACCTGGGGATATTCATGTTCTGCAATCCAGAGCATGGAGAAGCACAGTCACCCTTGTTGAAACTATTCGATCCTAATGAGTTTATCGTTTATTCAAAATAATATTGGAAACCAATGATTTGATCGCTCTCAATTGTTTTGATTATGCAGTTGACTGACAGGCATTAGACCCTAAATCCTGAATTAATCAGTGATCCGAACTCGGCCGTAGAAGAGTCATAATAACCGAATTCTCGAGAGTTCATAAACCAGATTTTTGAGTGACTCGGCACTTTCGAAAAACTGTTCCATATTCGTTCTAATTTGATGTTAAGATTTTTATTTGAGCAGCAAGTCTATTGGGCCTTTTCCAAAATTTACCCGGATCACACGGAAACACTTTGAATATTTTTTGCGGTCGTCTATCCGAGCATCGCCACCTGTATTCAGTTTAATATTCATGTATTTAAATAGTTTTCTTTTCTATGGGCCTAATAAGCCGAAAACTTAGTTACCTTAGCATCCGAAATATTTAGAAAAGTGAAGAGTATTGAATTCCAGAGGAACATTGACCTGCAATACTTAGCTTTAGTTATTTTTTTGGAAAGCCATGGGTTGTTTCGAAGTTCAGTGTTAGTGAAAAGTTGAGTCTAAATCGACTTCGAGTTCGTTTTTTTTTGGCACGCGCAAGTTAGCAACCGTGCGTCACCGCTACTACTTGACGCAGCCCGTTTACACTCAAGCAATGAGGCAGACTTATCGCGACGCCGAATAGGAACAAATGCAGAGTCGAAGGCGACCAGCCTGCTGTTTTTCGAGCGCGGTCAGCTCTAGATGGGCTCGCGATCAGCTCTAAATGGGATGATTCCGAGTGGACACCCTTGAAGAAACGTACACCTCTAATAAACTCGGGGATCGTCCCAGACCCGACTGCCGTGGCCACGTCATTAGGGACTAAACACAGCATTGGTTGGCCGCCGACATGCATCCTCTAGCCTCTACCTTTTGGGACGGATTTGGTAGGGTACTCGTCCCTCCTTTGCTGGATGTGTTCAATCGATTGCGGGGGAGCGACCCCAAGCCTAAGGGCTCACTCAAATGTCCAGCGAACACAAGGGAGCATTCCCAAACCGACACATGGATCGATCATGTGGATCGCTGAAACATCGATTGGAATTCTTCATTTCTTCTTTTGATGGTTGCTCATGTTTGTTTTTGTTTTGGAATTGAAAACTTTTGAACCTTGCTTGCCCATTTTGTACTTTTGAGGTTTGATTGGAATTCACGCAGAGCTTCTCGTCTGAGAGAACTTTTAGCTTATTCTTTCAATCACCAATTTTTAGGGAAACCGTTGATGGCAGAAATAGAAGAAGTGGCAACCGATTTTATCAGTATTATTCTTGAGCACAAAAGGACTGATACAAGTGATCAGGTATTATTTTTGAGTTTTTTTTTCATTCATGGTGCACTAGGACACCCTCGTCGCAACGATGGCTTTCTTATCACCCTTTTTTCGCGGCAAATCCGCGGCAAGACCACGGCACTTCTTCTCACAAGTTTTTTATTTCCCGGTAATTTGGCGGCAGCCACTGGGTTGTTCATCGGTGACTTCGCGTTGTGTTCGCCGTATTTTCCGACCTAGCGATAGCTTTGCGTCACTCCTGTTTCTCAGTGGAATCCAGGTTAGCGGTGAATTCCAGGTGGTTTACACACAATTTCCTCTAGAGCAGGGCTCCATAAGGAGCCTGCTAGAGATTATGTAGAATAGTTTTACAATTTTATTTTAAAATTTCGAGAAAAATGTCGAACGAACGAAATTTGAAAATTTTTTCGTTCCAGACCACATTTGGCGGCCATTTCGCAGCTTCTCCGCGGCCAGCATTATTTAGCGGTCATCTGGCGGCTATTTCGCGGTGAGCATTATTTGCCAGCTATTACGGGGCTATTACGCGATAAGCAGGCATTTCGCCGCTATTTCTCGGCCAAAACTCAGGGTTTTTTCTCCTGTAACAATAGACATTTCATAAGAGGAGAGCAGTCGCGACTGAGCCGTCGACAACTGCGCAAAGATGATGAGTGTACGTCGAGAGCGATGCTCATCTTAGCCGAAATCATTACAATTTGCTTTATACTCTTGATTATTTTCATGTAAGTTCTCTTTTTGAGCACGTTTTTAGCCTTCTCTATTTCACTTCGTGGGACCTGCATTAAATGCAGCCTTCGTGTTGCCCAGAGAAGTTTGCCTTTCATTTGAAGATTTTCTATCCATAGCCGCTGGTTTTCTTGGTGTGAAAACATGAAATATCATTTCTGCATAATGTTAATCTTGTATATATGAAACCTGTTTCACTGTTGCTTGCAGCTTGTGAGAGGACCTCACTTTTTTCATGTATGAGATTCCTACTGTGTTGTTAGCGTTTTCACTGTTTTTTATTTTGGATTTTGCGTTGATTTTGAAGGGAACTGCATTGGAAGTAAATTTGGAAAGGTGAGAAAATGCGTGCTAAGTCCATTGAGCAGTTTTAGCACAGTACACACGTAGCGATCAAGGAAGCTAGCGGAAAGGTAAGTGGTATGGTAATTCTCCATGTGCTACTCTCCATAAACCATGGCAATAATATAGTTGTCTGATGATGTTGTCCTCGAGACGAGGTTGTTAGATCTTCTTTATGGCTGACGTTTTGGAAAAACCTCCTTCTTCAGAGCCTAAAAGGATCGAATAAGATTTGTGCTTACGCGATCAAACGTCGCCTTAAACTTACCAATCCAAGAGCCCAAATTTCCCCCGCGTGGGTGTGAGAGAGGAAGGCAGATGAACTTCAACCACCCAGGAACTCGCTAGTAAACTAAAGAGCGCGGTAATTCGATAGTGTAGCCGTCTAACTAATTTAAGTACGAGCAGAACAAGCAGCGGGGCGGTTGGTCATGGCAAAACACAACAGTGATACGGAGATTTCGGCATGATACGCCCGATAAGCGTTACTTCGAGTGACTCAGAATGAGGAGGAGAGGCAATGTAGACCACAACTTGTAATGTTAGAAGGCTAGTCTATGGTAAGTATGATATGGTAAGGTATGTTATGGTAAGTATTTCGAGACCCGGCTTCCTAAGAGCGGTCTTACAGAGCCAACTAAGTCCCTGCAAAACTCAGCTTTGGTCCCTCCCGATAACAATTTTAGGAGGGACCAGCTCCAGCCAACCAAGTCCCCGCATAGTTAAACTTTGGTCCCTCCTAATAAAAAATCTAGGAGGGACCAACCACGGCCAACCAAGTCCCTGTGAAACTCATCCCTGTCCCTTCCAATATCAAACGTAGGAGGGACCAACTCCGCCCATTAAGGGGGATCGGCTCCAGCTGTCGGTGGAATGACTTTGGGTTGGGGATCGTCCCACAAGTTCATCGGAGGCAGTAGTAGTAGTAAAGCATATCTTGACGAGTTCGGACCAGTAGTCAAGAAGTTATGACGGGTTAGAACGTCTTGTTTTCTCTTCACATTGTTGCACTGGGGGTGTGTATACAAGTCTGTTGGTACCTGCTCGTTGGTGCCCCTGCTTCTACTGAACCCAGCAGACGTTTGAGTGTACACAGGGAACGTTCGAGCGATATAGCGTGCACAACTATATCGCGAAAGTATCCCGCACATTGCATAAAGGTGTCGCCGTCCGGCACACTAAGGCCTCTGGTCCATAACACCTTACGATCCGTACCTAGGGAGTCATGGAGTCTTTGGCCACAAGCCACAATTTCGCCACCCTGAACTGTCGATCGCTGTCGAGTGATATCCAAAAAACTGCGCTATCCAGACTTCTGAGCTATTTCCATGCACCGTTTGCTGCTTTGCAAGAAACCCGCCTCAAGGATAGACCCGTCATCAGCGTCGGAGAGTACACCAGCTACTGCGGTAACGCTGACGATAGGAGAGTGGGAGGCTGTGCAATAGCTGTAAGGAAGGATTTCGATGGTATGGTCAAGGAGTTCGGCTCAACGTCGTGTCGGAATGCATTCGGACGACTGCGAGATCACAGAGGATTCAATCTGTGGATAGTGAGTGCTCATGCGTCCACTGAAACCGCCGAAGACAATTCGAAGGATGCGTTTTATGAGGAACTCAATACGTTGCTGGCCAGGATACCTTGTCAACATGCTGTTGTCGTGGGGATTGACGCAAATGCGAAGATGGGACTTGATCAGGAATCCGAAGTACTCGGTAAATGGTTCTACCCAGTGGAGCAAACATCGGACAATGGCTACCGCCTCGTCGACTTTTGTGAACGCAGTGGTCTGATTATTGCATCGACATTCAAGAGGAATCATCGCCGCCATCAGCTTACGTGGCAGGGACCAACCCGGCTATCTCCAGAAGAGCAGCGGAAGCGGAAGATGACAACTTTGAAACTACAGCTTGACTATGTCCTGACGAGGAATATTCCAGTATCGGACATTCGAAGATCTAGAGCTGTGTGGGATGTCGCATTCGATTCGGATCACCGTCCTGTTCTGTTGAACTTCACTGCGAGGATTTATAAGAGGAAGCGAGGGGCTCAGCCTCTCCAGAGGATTGACATGACAAGTCTCAGAGATGAAGAGTGCAGAAGGAATTTCCGACAACGCGTTTCAATTCACATCGGAGTACGGACTAAGAAGAAACTTTGCGACGCGGATTCTTTTGTCAAGTGCATCCAGGACGCTTCGAAAGAGGCACTCCCGGTTGTACAGCCTAAGAAGAAGTTTGCCTACGTCTCAGAAGAAACAACATCTACCTACAACAGAGTATGTGCTCTCCGAACTGCAGGAAACTTCGTGGAGGAGAAGCGTCTGAGGAGGAAGTTGCGGCGGCAGCTTCAAAGTGGCCCCGAACGGGAGTGGACGTGGAGAGCTAAGGGGTTCGAGAAGGCTTGGGAGGAGAAGAACCGAAGAAAGCCTACACGTTGCTGCGACAGTATAGCGGGAAAATGAAGAGATGTTCTCCTGTCTTGAACACTACCAATGGAGTTGCAGTTGGTGATGCGACGCTGCCATTATGGAAGGAATACTTCAGTTCACTACTGAATCGTCCAGCGCCATCAGTACCTGAGCTCCCGCATGTTCAGAGAGCACATTACGATGTCAGTGAGGAACCGCCGACTGAGTCTGAAGTTTTGGAATGTGTCCGGAAAATGAAGAATGGAAAGGCACGTGGAGATGACAACATCACTGCTGGAATGCTGAAAGCTCTTCCTCCGTCTGGGATTCGTGAAATGACCAACACCATCCGTGCCATATGGATGAGCGAAAGGATACCCGATTCGTGGAGACATGCGATCATCGTACCTCTTCACAAGAAGCTATCCGTCACGGATCCTAAGAGCTACAGAGGGATCTCTTCGCTTCATGTTATGTACAAGGTTTCAAAACGTATCATTCTCGAGCGACTTATCAAACATCGTGAAGGAACGACCAGAGATGAGCAAGCCGGTTTTCGACCTGGAAGATCGACCATCGACCAAGCGTGCCCGTCGTGAGAAGAGTAATTGAATCGTGGCAGCGGTTTTCGAAGCCATTACAGCTGCTTTTCTGGACTTTGAAGCCGCGTTCGACTCTCCTCATCGTGATCGATTGCTCAACGCCTGCGAGCAGATGGAGTCCCGGAAAAGTATATTCGGTTAATCGAGGACATGAACAAAGGAACAACAGCAGCAGGTTCGTACACCTGTCGGATTTACGTCAGCTTTCGAGGTGAAAACAGGAGTAAGGCAACGAGCCGTTGCAGCACCTTTTCTTTTCAACTTCGCCGTTAATGACATCATGCGTAGAGTTGCAGAACAGTTTCCTGCGGATGTGATCCTAACACCATCAGGACGCTCCTTGTCGACCTGGAGTACGCCGACGACATTGTGTTATTCGCTGAAAACAACGCAAAACTGCAAAGGTTTGTGAACCTCGTTTCGAAGTATGCCGCAGCCTATGGACTTCGTCTTCGTCCCGACAAATGCAAGCAGATGTGGGTCTCTCAGAGGCCTACAACTGGAGTTTGTGTGGACGGACAACGTATCGAACTGGTGGACGATTTCTGTTATTTGGGCTGTTTGCTGAAGAACGATGGTAGTTATGCAGCGGATATTCGACAACGATGTGCGAAAGCTACGTCTGCATTCAATTCTCTAACCAAGTGTTTGTGGTCTACCACCAGCGCGAAGGAAGTCAAGTTGCGCGTCTACCCATCCGCTATTCGCCTATCATGATGTGCGGATCGGAGACGTGGGCAGCACCGAAAACGCAGATGGAAAGGTTGGATTGCACGGAGAGGAAGCTTTTTAGGCGTTTGCTTGGATATTTCTGGCCGCGTGTATGCCATAACGAAGACCTTTACAAGGAAATCGACGCAGTACATCAACGCTTGACACGAGGGAGGTGCCAGCATCTCCTAACGCCATCTCAAGCAGCAATGGAAAGTCGACTTCGACTGCTCGGGCATATACTCAAGAAGAACCCCGGATCGTCTCGTACAACACGCTTTAAAAATGCTTCCAAATCCTGTCTGGAAACGGCCACCTGGGCGTAGGCGAAAGTTCTGGACGGATGTGGTTAAAGAGGATTTAAAGTCATTCGGCATCGAAAGACAGTTCAGGCGCGATGTTTCGTTTCGCAGGAAATGGAATAGTGACAGCTGGATGGAATGTGTTCAAATTGTGGCTGAAGACCGTGAAAAATGGACACGGCTGACTACTAGGACGGCACACCTCGGTGAAGATGCGGAATGACCGCGTCAGGCGAAAGCCAACCGATTAAGTCAAGTAAGTCATTGTTGCACTGAAGAGTTGGAAATGGCGGTGGTACGTTTCTGCAGGGGTGTTCAGTTAGCAACAGCCCTTTAAATGGACTCGCGACCGCGAAAAATCTGTCCAAGTCAACTATGGCACGCCCTCTTCGAATCTGAACTCGGATTTGCTACTGACATCTGCGAAAAAAGTTATAGCCTGTCGAAGCTTGCATTTCCCGCTTTTTATCTAGCAAAAACGCGCATTAGTGTTTGCGAAACCCGGAAACGGACCTCATGCTTGAACTCAAAGGGAGCGCTGCTTCTCTGGACTCTCCGCATGCCAACATGTTTGGGACAGAGTATATCGCTCCAGCCGCGAAGCGGCTGGAGAGGTTTGGTTTTGTAATATTAGTGGTATCGAGTCGGCATTTTCATAAGGGGTCTGCAGAATTCAAGTCGCGGAGTAGCTAGCAGCGACGAGCAGCGCTGAGTGATACAATAGTGATTACCTTCGGCTATGGGGCGAGCGACGTGGCGTGAAGGGCGACGAGGGGTACAGAGGGGTTCGACGCCACGACTGCTCTGCGTCACTGCCAGCGAGCCGCCACGATGAGGCTGCCGCTCGGCGACCACCCGCTGGTCGCTGCAACTCTGCAGACCCCTATATGTATATACCTCCAGAAGCATTCAAAAAGTGTTGCAGTTTCCATTCAAAATCCTTTCAGGAAGGTTATTTGGTGCGCTGATCACGAATCTGGGGTTTATTTGACCATCTTCCGAGCTTTTCGACTTGATTCGTTCAAAGCTTTCCATCGGAGGGGGTGGGTTTATTTGATGGCAATTCGCGACGTTTGCCGAGTTCCGGAGTTCTACGATAGATATGGCTCAAATTGTTGTTCTGTGGATTATTTGCAGTGCTTAACACAAAACTTCATTCCGTTTATCGGTTTTTTTACGGATTACGGTAGGTTGCGGTGGGTATACGGTAGCTTGGTCAAAGTCTCAGGTTTGGCTCAAAAATTCTCTGTGGGTGTTATTTGGGATGCCGAACAAGAATTTGAAGTCCTTTTTTTGATTTTCGAAACTTTAAGGTAGGTAAAGCCAGTTAGAAGGCATTATGCCTACCGTAACCTACAATAACAATAAGTCTAGCGACAAACAGACCCCAGGTTCGCGTTCAGCCGAATCCGAAAGCCGAATCCGAAATTTTGAGCCGAATGCAAATCTTCTTTCAAACACCTTAGAAATTCGCTGATGAGCACCCTCACCTTTTCACAGAGCTTCAAAAACACTTATAACTTCGTTCAGAGGCGTCCGTAGCAAAATTCGTTGTCTGATTAGGAGCGGAGCAGAATTGATCAGAAAACATTCATCATCTTTTAAATGGTGGGGATGGCCATGCGAGGTTTTCTGGTCAGTTATCAAACATTAAACAACTAGGCGGGGCCCAGGACTAAAATTATGCACCTGCGGGCGGCACGCCCTTTATCTGAAAGGGACAGAGTGTACTCCCGCAAGTGCAGCCAAGAAGATACTTAATGTATCGCAGACTTGGGCAGTTGAACCGGCGACGAACTCGTTTTACCAAACAGGACAACGCATCATAGTCGACGCGGGTCCGTCACGGTGAGTCCGATATGTGCCGCTGCTCGCGATTAGCCGGAATACGATGCTGGCTGTTCGGGATCAGTCTTATTTAAATTGTTGAATGCGATAGAAACGATTTATGCTCGCGGTAAATTCTACTGACCAGTAGCTGCGCGGGATAAGTCCGCACTTCTGGACACACCGCGGGTCCAGTTTCGGACACCACGCGCGAAGATATCGAGCAAACGCAGATTGTTCGCGATCAGTTCTACTCAAATTTTTTTCTGCGGGAGGAACGTTTCCTGAGCGCGGTAAAAACTGTTCGACAATTTCTATGAGCGAGGTCCGCTCCACTGTCTGAGCAGATTGCGACCGCGCGATTGTTTGAGCGGCGCTGCGCGCCGCACCGCCTCGCTTTTCGCCGCGCACACATATACGATTCGCATCAATGTGCATCCTTGACCGGCAACCTGCTCGTGGGTCAATGGAATGTTCTGGAAAAACAATTTATTCGGAAAATTCGACTATCGAATTCATTCGAATGTTTTCTTAAATAATTCGAAGTCGACTTTTTCAGTCGAATGATTTTTCAAATCATTCGATTCGGTCAAAGTATAGTGGCCTCTCAGCAAGAAATTCTCAGAACCGTTTTTCAAGTATAACATGTTCAAAACGGTTTTTTTTCGCAAATTTTTCTTATACTTCTCTGAATCCAGAGAATGGTTCAGAAAGGAAAAGAAGACAAGCATATGTATTTCACCGCGACCACTGCCTTTAATTCTGGACGTGCCTGATGAATTCACTGTGCAAATGTCATTCACTTTTGCGACACATTGTATGATATACCAATTGAAAAAATTCACTAGCACGGTTAAATGGATCAGTAAGCAAGTAGGTGGAAAGCAAAGCGAGCAAATGGAGACCATGTATAATGATAATCTATCCGTCATTCAGTAATTTGAACGCTACGTTCATTCAGTGGTCTGTAAAGTGTTCTGCTACGATCGACAATGCTGCAAAACAACAGCGAAACCAACTTGTAGAAAGAAGAACTACTTCAATTCCACTAGCTCGACAAGCTAGTATGTTGACTTGAGTAGCGACGATTGGAAAATTTCAGTGAGTTATCAAATTAGAATGCAAGGAGCGCGGCGGGTGGGAAACTATAATTATTATTATGTTATCATTTTTGAAAGCTAGGTAGACCACTCCAATAGATAGAGTTCTCGAATGGACGCTGCTAAAATTCTAAAATTGTTAAAAGAAATCGCAGCCTGATGTTCGAAGGCATAGATTTTTATGAGCTCGCTTGACTTTCGGCTTTACAGCCACCTATAATGTAATTTGCTCAAGGATGAACGTTATGTAGTGGACCGTTCTCTCCCATTCAAAGTGCTCATTTTTCAAAGGAACTCCGCGCTGTTTTTCAGTATGGCACTGGAAATGCAAGAGGCTTCTATGGAAATGATACAGTACGTTTTGGTGCAGAAGGTTCAGACCAGTTGATCGTGCCTGGCACTGTGTTCGGTCAAGCACTCCATATTGCGAAGTTCTTCGAAAGGGTTAGCAATCTTCATTGCAAAAATAATAAACGTATCAATCCTTCAACATCGCAGGTGGATGTTTAGTTATTTCAAGGTTGACCTCATTTTGCTCGTTGATCCCCTTTCTGCCTTCCTTCCTCAACGTCTCTTCTCCTTCCCTCCTCCCCCCTCAGCATTCACCCACACTATTTTTCATTCCGCACGCATATGTTAGGCAGCGTCCATACGTGGCGATAGCGGGCGTTCCCGCTGTTATGCGCCTCTCGACGCTCCTCAACACTGCATGCAAATTAAAACAGGCAAACACCCCTGCTTCGTGTTGATTCGATTGAAAGCGTTTGATCTGGTCAAGTCGGCGCAACGGCTGGTGATTTGCCACGGTTTTCGACTTCCGTGGTGGGATTGTGGAAAACATGGGCAGTGGTTTTGCTAAAGGTTTAATGATAGCTGCTTTAGTGATGGAGCAGTAATCTTGAAACTTGCTGTTTGATCCGTGGTGCTGGCGTAAGCGCGCGACAGCGAGCGGGCGAAGGCGCGCGACGAGAAGGAGCGCCTGTAAGCGGCTAGCGAATCGTGTGCCCACGATGACCATCAATTTTGCGTAATTGCACGCTCTCGCCACTTATGGACGGAGCCTTGCAGTCCTCCAGTTTGAAAGAGATCATTATTTATGGAACTCGTTACAGCAAAACCGCCCTAGCTGAACTGGTGGCGTGCCGCTATCTGTTTCATATTTGTTGGCATCCAATCAACCGCTTCTTATTTAAATGCAGATAATATTCCACAATATGCCTCGATAATTGTATTTGTATGAAGACTCCTCAGTGGCACCTTTATTAGCGACGTTTTGCGCCTAAGCGTTTCTCCAGTCCAACTGAAATCAACAGTCACTTGTAAAATTCTCTGCTTCTTTATCTCCATAACTTCCTTCATCTTCCTCTCCAACGTATCCATGACATTCCAGTGGATGATAGTCACTTGGAGCTGTGGCGGCTGTTCGAGAGTGTGCCTCACAAGGGAACCTTTATAAGTCATAGTAACCGTTCCAAATGAAATTTACTTTCCTAGAACCATTTTTGAACGAAAAGTCCGAATATGCTCATCGCAGCTGCCTAGACCCACTCTGAAAGAAGTTGTGAGCGTTTTCAAAGCTTCGCGGCGAGGTAAGGGTACCTTCCATGGATTTTTTGGGTGTTTTTAAATTTTTCCCGGATTTTGCTAAAACATGTATGTAGGGATAATCTGGGGTGCTTAACACGAATCTGGCGATCGCTTGTCGAAATTTTAAGGTTTACGGTAGTTACGGTAGGTAACATGCAATTAAGGAGACAAAACCTACCTTAGAAATTCGAGATTCGATAAATGGACATCGAAATCGTATTCAGCACCCCAAATAACCCCCACATAGAAACTTTGAGACAAATCTGAGACTTTAACCAAACTACTGTATACCCACTGCGATCAACCTTAAGCTACCGAAAATCGATAAACTGTCATTAGATTCGTGTTGAGCACTCCGAATAACACCCAGAAAATCGATTTGCGCCAGATCTGTCTCCACATTCCGGAAATCGTCAAAAGTCGATATTGCCGTCAATTTTTCCTGCCGGTGGGAAGCTTTGAACAAATTTAGTCGAAAACTTTGGAAAACGACAAACGAACCTCAGATTCGTGATCGGCACCCCAAGTAACCCCTAGCGCGAATTTTAGGTCACATCTGGAATTTTTTTCTAAAACGTTTCGAGAGCCCTCTGATTGGTACAAATAAACAAGGGCCGAACCGAAAATTCAAAAAGCTGTCAGTCTGCGCAGAAGTTTGGAAAATGTTCCTTCACCCAAACCTTGTTTCGGGGGGTGATTTTGGGAGCTGAACACAATTATGAGGTTCGTTTCCTGATTTTTGTAAAAATAATGCGCATCTTGGGGGGGGGTACAATAGGTAAGAAAATCAGAAAAAAACGCCTATAACTTCTTTAAGAGTGGGTCTAGGCAGCTGCGATGGGCATATTCGGACTTTTTGTCCGAAAATGGCTCTTGACCCCTCCAATTCTTCACAGCTTTGAATCTCCGCCCCATGCACCGAACCCCGGCTGTGAACCCTTCTCGTGATGGCCTTCTAGACAGCTATTCTTACCAATTACTTGTTTTCTAGCCCATAGCCGAAGTCGAGCAATTTTCCTGAGAAGGAAAATTTGCACACCTTACGCTAAGCAAGCCAAGCAAGTATATGAATCCGATCTCGAACTTCCACCCTTTGATGTGTTCCAGTATTCATCAAATCCATTGGTGAACATGGAATGAATACGACACGACGTGAACAAGGAATTCGAAAAAAGGAAGCGAGTATGAAGTCTAGGCGACGCGGTAACTGTATGATCAGCACGATGGTCAACTGTTAAGCGAACGGTAAGTAAGATGGTCAAATGCCCCCTACTTCTATAGCACCCAAGCATGTGCAAGAACAAATGCGGCGACGCGACGCCGATCTTGGAAAATCAATTGGAAATGCGATAAATACCGGTGAAATTCTTCCACAGAAGGTTCTGAATTCAAAGCGGCTTCGTGCGGCACTTCTATAGGAGGCGACTCGATAACCGGTTCCCATGGTGCGTCGTGATGGTAAAGGTCACTAAAGAACTATCTCAAACGCTGTAGACGTTTGTCCGCAGTGCGCACGGGCTTCAGTTGAACGTCTGAAAATACAAGCGAAGTCTGTGTTCCTGATGCTATCGCGCTTAGTCTTCTTTCTGAAACGTTTGAGCGTACGGTAGAATGAGCGGTAATCATGCTAAACAGCGGAGTTCTCCAATTCGTCGGTTATCGCATTCCAATGCGACTCTCAATCCGCCTTTAACCTGCCTCGAAGTTCTTGGCACAGCTCCCGATACCGATTGAAATTAGGCAGTTTTATTTGCTTCCGCTCGTCTATGAGGCGGAAAGACTCGTCCGTTATTCATGGTTGCGTCCGCTGGCGGGTTACAGGGCGAATTGGCTCTGCGCATTCCAGGATGGCGTCCGTTGTCTGCCTCTCTTGCTCGTCCACTGAATCAGTTCCGGCTAACAATGCAAAACGGTTCGACAGTGCAACTTGAAACGCCTGCCTCGTATTGGGTGCCATTAGACGAGACCAATCGAGTCTTCTTTTGGGAGGCTCCATACGCCTAGGTCGCTGCAACCGAAGCTTCACCAGTGCAAGCAGGAGGTAGTGGTCAGAACCGCAGTCAGCGCCTCTCATAGCGCGCACGTCGTTCAATGACTACCTGAAACGTGAATTTATCAGCGCGGAGTCTAGCGTGGCGGCTTCTTTTCTATTAGGGTTCCTCCACGTCAACTGATGTTTCCTACGATTTTGGAAGTGGGTGCGCCCAATAAGAAGTTCATTGAATGCAGCAAAGGAGAGCAGACGCAGTAAGTTTTCATTCGATTCAAGAACTCCAAATCTGACCATGACTTTTTCCCATCTTGATCTGTCCCTGACAACACGTGCGTTGAAATATCCTGTGACCATCATGAGTTCAGTCCTTGGAATAGAAATTAGCGCATCTTAAAGTTGAGCGTAGAATGCATCCTTTTCCGCATCACAGCTCGGTTCCGTAGGCGCATAGACGGCCACGATGTGTGTCAATGTGCGAACAGCGACCCTGCTAGAAATCGGTTGGAATGAAACAACACTTCTAGCTTGACGACTGCTCAGCATGAATCCAACGCCTTGGTGGTGTCCGTCGCTACCGGAGTAGTATAACGTCATCTTCCCGTTACTGTCTGGCACTTGGACGTCATTGTTCCGCATCCACTTATCCTGAGCTCGGACAGTGCAGCAACCCACCTTCCGCCCCGGAAAATTTTCTTGTGATGATATCCTTTTGCCATACGTGGTGCGCCGTTCCTACGCTCTATGCTCCAACTCGTACATCCTTCTTCAGTGCCACAGATCGTCTCCTATTCTGACCACTGGCATTCTTTTCACCAGCGTCCAAGTACCCCAGTGCTGGCGCATCGGCTGCCCCGGATATGGTAGCTTTTTCGCGATGTCCTGATGAACTCTCCATGGTTTCACCTGTTTTTCAGCCTGTCGTTGGAAAGGGCCAACACTCCTCCTTTCTTATCCGGGCTTGGGACCGGCAACGACGGAGTTATCTGCTTCCTACTAGCACACCTCCCGCTGAAAAGCCGTGTGGGATTTTCCGTCAATGTCTCTTCAACTTCTGTTACAATCGTTCTTTGATTCGTCATCTATTTTTTGGGGTTTTGGGAGGTTCTCCACGCATTACCCCTTCTTTCCCATTTTTTCAATTTTTTATCGTGATAACACAATTGATAACTCTTCAGAACCCAACTGATGGAATTCTCGGACTCGGATTCCGAGCGCTAGCTGTCAACAAAGTGAACCCACCGTTCCAACGAGCCATCGATTTGAATCTTGTCGACCCTATCTTCACAGTTTACATGGCCAGTATAGGAGGTAATTTTTTTTGCGAGGATAGGTGGGGATTCACGAAGTTGAACCAGACTGGCTCAGGTTTTGTATAAAACTCATACGATAACAGGAAAGGCGTCTTCGTCGCACTAACACCACCAAAACGACAGTCACTTACGTCCCTTTCATACTTCTAAATTCGCCGCGAATCCCGCTTTTTGAACTGTGGCGAAACCGGGGTTTCAGAAAACAAAAAAAAATCAAGTGGAAGTTGTCAGGTGATTTCTTTGCACATCAGAATTGACGCGAAGTGCTCGGAATGGCAATGGATCAACGACCGAAACTGGTGCCAATACAGTAAATCACGGCCATTGCCGCTATGGTCGCTGTACTGAGCTAGACCATAGGTACTAGCTTCGATCGGTGATCCATCGCCATTCTGGGAAGTTTGCCGGCGCTCACATGTGCAAAGATGTCAGTCGTCGATTTCCACTTATTTGTTTGGTACTCCAAAATGCTTATCTGCCGTAACTTATAGAGCGGCAGTTGCCGCGGTGGCTAAAGTATGAAAAGGTTGTCAGCCGTCAAGGTTGGCGCGCCAACTGACATTCTCTATCGGATCAGTTCAGGATATGACTACTTGAGAGCTCGACTGTTACATCATAACTAAGAATGCGCGTGTTCCATAATTGAGTTCTTCCTATGCATAAATACGCACCAAATTTAAACAATTTTCTGTTTACTAATTCCTCTCGACCGTTTACGACATTCCGAGACCTTTCAGCGAACATATCAGCAGAAGGAGGAGTGTTCACTTATGGAGGTCTAGACAAGGAGAACTGTGAAGAAGTGATCGCGTACGAAAAGTTGACGCGAGCACTGTACTGGCAATTCAAGGTGAGCAGCGGAGGAGGGATTTCTACCGCTTTTATCTTTTCAAACAGTCATACCTAAGCCACTCTATTGACCGCTTCCTGAGCTCATCTAACCATTTTTCACTTGTGTAGCGTAGTTTTCCTTCCTTTAGGAAATACTCACAGAAAAAATAAAATGGTGCATTGGCTAACTCATGTAGCATAAATGCAATGTTTGGTCGCATTTTGACTCTCTCGAAACTAGGTTTAGACAGGATCAGGCAGGCATTCAAGCGCGCCTCGCCTTGGAGGAAGGGGCCTGTTTCGCACGTGTTTCCGTCGGCGCGACATTGATCCCACAAGCGCGCCGAGCGGGGCAGGACGGACTTGTAGAGCGACTGTAGTGTCTTTTACCGGTATTTATCGCATACCGAATCGATTTCCCAAGATCGGCGTCGCGTCGACGCATTTCTACATTTGTATTTGCACATGCTTGGGTGCTATAGCAGCAGGAGGCGTTTGACCATCTTACTTACCGTTCACTTAACACTTGACCATCGTGCTGATCGTGCAGTTACCGCGTCGCCTAGGCTTCATACTCGCTTCCTTTTTTCACATTCCTTGTTCACGTCGTGTCGTATTCGTTCCATGTTCACCAATGGATTAGATGAAGACTGGAACGCATCACGGGTGGAAGTTGGAGATCGGATTCATATACTTGCGTGGCTCGCTTAGCGTAAGGTGTGCAAATTTTCCTTCTTAGGAAATTTGCTCGACTTCGGCTACGGGTTAGAAAACAACTCATTGGAATGAATAGCTGTCTAAAGGGCCAACACGACGAGGGTTCACAGCCGGAATCGGTGCATGGTGCGGAGCTTCAAAGCTGTGAAGGAATGGAGGGGGGTCTAAGCTTCACCGGGGATCAAGTGGAATGAGTGTCACTGCTATTTTCCGGTTCCGATAAACCATTTGGTTCTCAAATTGTCTTTTTAGTTGCAAGCAGTCAATGTCGGAAATTTCACGGCGAGTAATGGCTGGGAAGTGATTTCTGATACGGGCACTTCGCTAATGGGAGTTCCGCCCCAAATCGTCGAGTCCATTGCGGAAGAAGTTGGAGCAGTGGTAAGGTTTAGCAAGTTTCCCAGGTGGCATTTTCCATGACTTCGTCCTCCGGCAATGCACAGCAGCGCCTAAAAGTCTTCGTTTGCTCAATTTTTGTAAGAGACTGTTTTTGAGAGTATCTCAGCGCCTATTAAAGCTTCATACAACTGAAGTGTTATAGGGTATCACAAACCAGACCTGGCACATACTCATGTTGAATTTTAAATAAGCGGACCCTCTGCTAAGAATATTAATTACAGTTTCGTGGTTTGCCACAAGGTGAGATTATTTTCTCGGAACATTGTCATAAACATTGAATCATAAAAAAATCACATCGAAGCGAGATACATTCAAACCGGAAATCTCTTAATTCCGGTTTGAATCCATTTCCAAGAACTTTACCGGAAAAACTCGCGTTTCCGCAGTGACATCTGGTGATTTTTAAAGGTCAGACAAATGTCTTAGCTGCCATAGGCTTGGAATCAAAATGACAGTGTTTTGAAGAAATAGGAATGAAGCGAAATTCTCCATATCAAATAAACTTCTCATTCATGATTGAATTTTGAACATGTGAAAGGTGTGATTTGTAATGCCTTGTAGTATATTAAAGTTTCATCAAGTTTCGGCGTGCCTGAGCTCCATCTTCTTTGGGTCATAAAAGCGATTAGCAGAACAAACTACGACGCAAGGACGCACCACGAGGACAAATTGACTTCTCTGGAAGCCGCAGAGTCCAACGAATTCGAGAAGTGGGACGGCAGCACAGTACGGGTTGCACCTCAGTGCTGTCCGGGTTGCACCCCAGGGCTAAAATCGAGTTGAAACTCTCGTTGTCAGCAGCATGTGCTTCTGAATGTAGATTGAATTTTACGCCCTTTTTGCTGGCTGCTCGTGCCGCTGCTGGAGGAACAAGTTGCTGACAACGAGGTGTTGAACCCGATGTGGCCTTAGGGTGTAGCCTGTTATTATCGGTATTACTGCTAGCGGAAGGGCATTGGGCAAATAGAGAGAAAACTTGGACTGCATTTCCCTCCCCCCCCCCCCATCCCAACGTGGATTGGATACGATCCTTGCCACGGCCCGCAACAAGGAGGCCAATCTCGCCAAGGACCGCAGGAAAAGATACTTTTCGCTGCCGTCCACGGTGAGTGAGATTTCTTTGTGACGAACGATGATAGCGACCTCTTAGCGTCAGAAATTGAAGTCCAGTAAGGAATTTGAGGTCACCCTCTGGGACCGACATCAAACGACCAGCTGCCTTGTCCGCCTTATAAACTCGCCTTAGAAAAGCAGGCTTCCACTCCTATTAGAAAAATCGATAAAGGGGTTGAATCCGACAGCAAAAAGATCAGCAGCGCACTCGAGGATTGGCTGAACAGACTAATTCGCAACTCAAGCTGCAACAGCTGCTGACGCTAGAATCGCTCTTCTAGTATTAAGAACAGCGATTTCGCTTGTGCTTCTGCTGACGTACTAGCTTTGTTCTTGAGACCGTGACGGTCTTCGCGGCCTACCATCAATAATCACTCTCAATGTCATTGATTACTTTCTTTCTTTGAGATTCAAGAGTGTTTCACTATTGTTCTCTCTCTTTTTCTCGGAAAAATTGATAGAGTCTAGCTGTAAGGTTGAAATCATTGTGTAAGCGTATGATTGCCAGGAGTTCATACAGTTCGACACAGTGTGGAAATCACCAGACAAATGAGGAACATCATATGCTGTAATTGTGAACCTGAAGACTTCGTGGACCGCGATAAGTGGTCGCTGTGTGATTCGCTTTGATACGGAGGGTTTATATGATTGCCTTTCGTACATACCCTCTATGAAACGGCGTAATTCACATCATTCGAGGCGCGAGCGGCGCGCGCGTCGCATGGGCCTCCGTCAGCCCTCCGCTCTCTCACTGTCTCGAACCTCCGCTCCCACCAACACGCGTAGGAACCATGTGAATTTCGCCGTTTTATAGCCTGTACAGCCAGTGATCGACAAAGGCATAGAGTGCAACAACTGGCATAGAGTGAGAGTTGTTTTATGTATAATTAGGTCCATGGCTGCTTCCCTCGAGAAAACATCGAAATCTCACACGAGGCTGGCGCGGCAGTCGCGCGCGCTGGCCTGCTAATCGATCAAGGCCAAGAGAATAGCGCAGCTGATTAGCTTACCATATCGCTAGTCGCCGGTAAGATTTAAACCGCCCGCGCGAGCCGCGGGTGAACTTAGAATGTTTTTTCTTGAGGGAGCAAGCCACTGACCTAAGTGTAGCTGAGGAGTGGGTGACCTTGCGTGTTCGGCTCTCTTAAACGCAGCGTTCGCGATGAAATATAATTGTCGAGTTTTCCTTAGTTAGGTCTTTCTTTGATTCGCTGTAGTACGATCTATACCAGAAAAAAAAACCGAGAAAGGCCGCATCAGAAGTTCAAAAAGCAATCTCAGATCGGGTCAGTATTCTGCTGATGCACGACTCCGGTGATTTGTGTAGTATCAGAGGTGATCAACTGTCTCGAGACTGATGATCATGAATTGACTTCCGGTCGTCGACTTGGCCTTTCTTGAGCTCCATAGTTCACATTTAGTTGACACTGATCATTTTGGTTCGTTTAAAAATGTCTCTGTATATTCTTAAACTACTTTATTAGTTGTTGTGCACGTCGCAGAGCTTTGACCAGCCACAGCAGCAAATTCCACTTACTTTGCGCGGAGCTGGTCACCTGCAATTATATTGGCTTCTTTGTGCCTTAATAACTTTATTTTTGGCGCGGTTCTCACCGCTGAACCTTCGCAGTTCTGTAGCTGTTTTCGATCAAAACAGATTTTCGCAGTTTTCTGACGTACCTTTCCATTGTGAACACTGCCTTTAAAGGGAGTGTTCACGAAAAAAATCGTTTCTCTGTTTCCCCGCCTATCTTGAAAACGGCCCAATGCTGATTCCAATGATGTCTCTGAAATCGTACAAGACCATCCGGGAACGGAGTTATGGTCCCTCAAAAATTGAGCTAAGGGAACATGGTGGACGAGTTGTCCGAGGTTTGCAACTTCCGTCTTTTGCAGCCGATGTATGCCCTGAGTAAAGAGAGAAGTTGCGAATGAAGGGAAGAACGGGGCTAATGATTGAAATTATCTCTCATCTCACGATCTCGAGCATTCATTTGTTCACATCGGTGGGCGTGTGTTGCGCTTTTGGGGTTTGCCTTGCGCTCGTAGTGGCAACTTCAGACTCTCTTGGAGCATTTCCTTGCTCGTTTTAGGCTCCGTCCTTACGTGACGAGAGCGCGCGATTACGCAAAATCGATGGTCATCGTGGGTACACGATTCGCTAGCCGCTCACAGGCGTTCCTTCTCGCGCGCCCTCTCCCGCTCGCTCTCGCGCGCTTACGCCAGCACCACGAAGCAAGCAGCAAGTTTCAAGCTTACTCTCCCATTACTAAAGCAGGTGGCATTAAACCTGTATCAAAACTACTGCCCTTGTTTTCCATAAATCCACCACGGAAATCGAAAACGGTGGAAAATCATCAACCGTTGCGCCGACTCCAGCGATTGATCACCCGATCAAACGTTTTCAATCGAATCAACACGAGGTGAAGGGGTGTTTTCCTGTGTTAATTGCGGGCGGCGCTGAGGAGCGTCGAGAGGCGCACAACAGCGGGAGCGTTCGCTCTCGCGACGTATGGACGCTGCCTTAATGCGCTCTTTCGACGTCAACGTTGCAGTGTGCCCCTCCATTACCCATTCCTAGTGAAAACTGAAACAAATTAATTTTTCATCGTGAACACTGTCTTTAAGTATTTTTATTCTTCTTTTTTCAAACTTAGCGCGTTTGGTGGGGCAGGATCATTTTGAGAGGGTCATGCGACGTTTCGTCCAGTCAACTTGGACTGTGAGAGCGACCTGATGCCTGTCGTTAGCGGAAAGAGTTGGGACATTCCGAGTTGACGTCACACAGGATTACTGCGCAGAGAAAAGGGGGGGGGGGAGCGAACGAGATATATTTAAGTTCAAAAGCAGATAATCTGTGCTACCGGTTCGGACGATGGTCCATGTTGCGTGAACAACTTGGCTTATTTCTTAAACCACTTTCTCAAGGTTCGTTTCTTGGACTTCCCAAGTTTAGCAGCTAGTACGGTGCACGCTGTTGGATTTTCAAGTGACTGTGTCTTTAACAAAGTTTAGGAAAAGCAGTGAAGGTTTGGTTAGATTATCGATCTGCCGGAAACTTGCTCGCCGGAAATCCTCATACCATGGGACAGAAGGCGATTGTATTCTGTTGGAGTCTTCGACGAGACTGCACTATTATTATCACGGTTGTGCTCCTTTGCAAGCCGGACAGTCTGTCCTTCTCAGACTCCATATTGAAAAGTGCTTCTCGCTCCACAGCAGAGACGTTTGACTTCTGCCTCTGCCTCGATGATCTTGCGGCGTCATTTGGTCTGACAGCTGTATGACACCTATTTGGGTCCAAGCCGCCACAGGGCCAATTCGTTCGTTCCAGCGTTCACAGGACGCGCCTGGACAATGTTATGTAGTGATTGCGAGAACTATACTCGTAGGAAGCTGAATTCGTACTCATTTCGCTGAATTCGTACTCATTTCAATAGTTCTGAATAAGAGTTTCTACAATCAGAAATGCAAAATTAATTATTTGTAATTGCAGTATTACGAGTGGTATGACTTGTATGTGGTCTCTTGCAGAGCTAATATGCCACTCACATTAACCATCGGAGGTCACGAGTACGTCATCACGTCAGAGAAACTGATCAAGCCATTAATGAAGGGACTTTGTGTACTGGCACTATTCCCTATGCAGAGCTCTGGATTTGGACCAACGTGGATCCTTGAAGACTCATTCATTCGCGAGTATTGCAACATTCACGACGTCGCTAACGAACGGATTGGATTCGCAAAAGCACTTAAAAAGTGAATTACTATCGGTCTCGGAGTCAAATTCCGGCCCGCATTTGCAGAATACGGCTGTTGCGTAACGCGATACGATGATAATCGTGCTAAGAGAAAGGTGAATCGTGTCGGAACCAAGTGGTTCCAGCACGATTGTCATCCTACTACGTTGTGCAGCAGCCGCTGTCCACAAATGCGGATCGCATTTTGGCTACGAGAATGACAGTATATACATATATATTGCATTCTGATTAAATGTAGCCTGTAATGCTTCGCATTTCGTACAAAAAATTATTTTGTTGCTTGTTGTAGTCGTGTGAGTTCGTTGATATGATAAAGTGAGCATTAGGCCTAGTGCATACTTGCTTCGCGGCGACGGGCCCGCGGTGTAGGAACTGATACAACCCGCCGCGTCCAGCGCAGTGATCGATCGCGCCTAGAACTGACAGTCGTCGTGCGCGGCCGATCTAGTGGGGGCTGCTATACGCGACGGTGTCGTGCCTGCGTCGCGGCCAATCTACACTTTTCCACAATGTACGCGCTGTTTAGCGCCATCCGGATGGTGTGTGGTGTCGTGCACTGCACTACGACACCGCGATGTAAACGCCAGACATCCGTCCTGGAAGGCAATAATACGTTTGTTTCAACAATTTTGGGTTGGTAAATGGCCTCGATCTTGTATGCTATGTGTTCTAATCGACAATTCGCGTAGATTATGTAACGACGATCGACCAATCGGAGGTTTTCATTTTCCCGAACACTGTCATGGAATGAATTTCTTCATTATTTCTATCATTTCACATTTTCTTATTTCATTATTTTTTATTGCAATGCACTCACTATTCCTTGCCTGAAATTATGTTCGCATCGATAATCATAGAGAGAGACACTATTTTGAAAACAAATGTCACAAAAATGGAAAAATGACATCGAAATTCGCAGAGACTGGCGCTATTCCACTTTTTGAAAATCCATTGAAATTTTTCCGCTCAGGACTTTTGCCAGGGTTGATCTGGGCGGTCAACTCAAGTCTCAGATTTGATGAGCGATTCCAAAACGTCGTGATAGGATTACGCCGATACTTATATCTAAGTCGTTAGCTTAATGTTCTAGATTTAGGGGCGCAACCTTGCCTAGAATGAGTCTTTTTGCTTGCTGATCACTATGCAATTCATCGTCGGCTTATGATTTTTTATGCATCGCGATCTTTACGGTGCACGAAACGTCACTCAGCCACCTTACATGCTTCTGAAATTTTGAAAGAAGTATCTCATCAATGATCACTGCCTCAAAAGTCTCCAAAGATGAAGTTTTAGTCAAATCTGAAATTGAACAAAATCACCTCACATATTGAGGAATCATTTCAAAAGGGAGAGGACGAAAATGAAATAGTTCCGTGTCAATCACCTACAAATGAGCCTGTAATGGATTATAAAAGATTAGACTCTATTATTGAAAGGAGATGAAAAACACACGGTCAAGAAAATAGTGTGTACTTGGTCGTGGACGCAATATTGCGTCATCTCCATTTGCAGGCGACCGACCGATCACCAATCACGTCGTTGAGCACTCTCTGTCGTGGCAACGCCGTCGCACTCACGACGAAGTATGAACTAGGCCTTACGAGCATAACAGTAATATCTCTTGACAACGAAAGAACGCAAGCAATTTTGATGAATTTGCTCTCCTATCATATGAACACACAATCCACACCGTAGAACACAATTAGACGTGGTCTCATTCAAGTTCTGACCATTCGCCTGATGGGAGCTAGAGACTGCTGCGTCCCGCCAATTTACCCAACATAAGAAACGGTCATCTCTGCAACATTTCACCTCGGACATTTAATTGGTGATTCCCATGTAATTTTGAGGACACCCTCCTCTATAACACATGTCTAGTGCATTATCTCGATTCCTTCAAATAAGCTCGATACAGGCTACCCACACCTCTAAACACCACGAAGGTCCACGCTCCTTTTCTCGATTGTCGAACTCAATGGCGGCTTCATGCATGAGTTCTAACCGCATTCTCGAAATTCATCCATTGCCGATCAGTCTCCTCATGTACGTTCGCTCTTGCACAACCGCTGCGATTCAAGAACAACAGAATGTTGATCGAATCGACAGCACAGGAGCAGTTCCGCTGGCACACGTGACGCGCGCGGCTGAAAACGTCATGTCAGTGCGTTAACAGAGCACCAACTACTTTTCTTGTTAGAACCCCCATGGTTAACATGCCCCAACAATGACGGGCACGCAGAGTTTTTCACCGCGCGTCACGTGTGCTAGCCGAAATGCTCCCTTGCTGTGGATTCGATCAACATCCCAAGAACAACACAGACATAAGACAACTCGCCCACCAAATTTTTGCCCTCCAAAGACAGCCAGTTTTAAGAAAGCATTACTCCGTTTGTCAGGGGCCCTGCACGATTCCGGAGATACCAATTGACCAGCGAGTGATTATCTCCAAGACAGCATGAAATCAGAGGAATACTTTTTTGAATGTCCTGTGACTTCGAGAAATATACAACTTATTAGCTAAACTATGGAAAAGCTCAAGCAAGAAATCAACCAAAACGAAGTATGGAGGGATCAATGTATCCACATCAATCAACGTTTAAAGACATTGTTTACTATAAAACCCGTCCTTAAACTTCCAAGGAAAAACATTTGTGGTAGCCCTCAGAAAGAAGACTGATTAGAAAAACCTCTGTAAACGCTTTCCCAGAGGCAAAAAACGGTTTCGAAAATTATCCCAGTGGGCAAGACCGGCCTCATTAGGCCTAGTCGTTAGCATCGACACGGACACGTCTCCATCACTGCCACGCTTTGACCTGCGATTATCACCCCTTCCTATGTAGTCCCTCATGGTCGATATGTATGAGGAACAAGGGAAAGGGAAAAAAAGATAGGCATAGAAATCCTAGAATCTGAGAAAATTTGCTTTCGATTAATAAAAATCGTCCTCGAATCATCAAGCTGTACCTGATATGGTTTGCGGCTGCACACAAAAGAACGATTTTAATCTTTTGATAGTGATTTCAATTACTGATAGAAGTGGAACGGTCGATTTATTGGACAATTATGATGGGTCCTTATGGGAAGTTCTTTTTGTCTTACATTATACTCCATTGAGGTAGGTAACAGTGCTGCAGCCGATGAGGTCGCTTAAAAATATCAAAAATAGCGTCACAGCAAAGAAAACGGCAAACCATGGCCGCTACCGTTGCAGACTTTCAACCACACTGTATAGTCCACGTAATCAATTTTGTCTGCAATGTGGAAATCATAAATTTGTGTCTGAAATAACGAAAATGACAAGGTTTTGGAACACCTACAAGATTTCTCCAGAAGAAACAATCTTGGCAGATCTCGAAGCCTAATATTGCTGAATGACAAAATATTCACAATTGCATTTTAACACGATAAAAAAAGAACAAAAAACCGCAATTAAACCTGTTCGTTGTGTCACGAACCATTTCATTGGCGTGCCTTGGATACCTGGCTCACATTTCATTGTTCCGCAACTTCTATTTCAAAAATTACCCTAAGGTATCCGAAATGATCCGAAGGGATATCCATGCGTGACTCCTTGGAATTTGCACTTTCCGAGTCGATCCAATATCAGGTAATTCCAAAAAAGGCACTGTTGAAATCGATCTATTATCCGGGACATTGGAAACTGCTTTTTACGAATAGATCCATTATTTGAAGAATCACCATCGGATAACAAGTATATCTCATAGTGGAAGCGATTGTTTTCAAATTCGGCGTCAGATACGTACAATCGGGGCAGGGAGCCAAAAATTTCCAGTCGGGTATCACACAATAGAAGCCACCGCCGCTCCTCTCTCATAGCGGAGCTGCGACTTGTAGTCTTGCCTCTTGCTGTTTAAAACGTCGAGCGATTCGTTTCAGGCGATATGATTCCGATTGAGAATGAAACTGCAAATACGGTCAACTCCACCATTTTTGTACAAAGAGATAGATTAGCGGCGTGAATGAGCCTTCATATGAGGCGCTATTCATACGCATTATTCAAGCACGACACACGCGTGACGCGCGTGCTTGGCGTTTGTTTATGAAAGGCTTGACGCCACGCCCGCTCGGCAAGCGTACCTCTGCCAAGGTGACGACGGTCGTAACGGCTTTTTAATCGTTTATGTTATGAAACCATCATCGTTTTCATTCTGTTACATGTTAGTTTTTTTTTCATTACAATCCTCTGCCATCGTGATGGTGAGCGCGTGCAACGAAATTGCTTGTTTGGAGAAGTTAATTCCTACGTTTTTCCGCTCCTCCAAGACGTGGTCGCTGGAATATTCATAGACTTCGCAACTTGACGCGCGTGAAAGTATTCCTACTCTAATAGCACGCCCGCGCGTCACGCACGTGCGGCGCCGGCGTCAAGTAGTATGAATAGCGCCTAACCAAATTCGCCATTCAAGTTGTTTAGTCATCTTCGTGCTAGAAACTTTCAACTCAATGAAGAGATGTACCAAGGACGAAACGTCTGTTCACAGATCAAGTTTTAAACATTTGCCAAGAGCTTTGTCTTTTAGGCCCTAGTTATACACCAGCGGAATGAAAACGTCTCGCGATAACATTGCCGCCGCTTGCTGCGTGAATCTGGGATTCGTCTGCAATGTTGCGTCTTCGGCGTCTTTGACGCAATACTGCGGACAAAAATTTCCAGGCGTTTTTAATTTTATAAATCGGTTTTTTCGCTTCTGACACTTTTTATTTGCAGAATAGCACTAATAATCAATTCCTCTCGTCATTACAGTGCTCGTTATGTCGTTTTGGTAATGTTTTAACAATTTTAAATCTGAAAAATAATCAGCTGGTGGAAATTGGCAAATTTCCAACAGGGGAGGTCCCGTAAGGATGCAGTATACTGTGCCGCGGCGTGCATAACTGCTCTGTGCGGCCTTCCGGCGCGTTTTTCTGCGACTTCTGTTCCTTTTGGCATGCCTGAGCGCAGTTAGGGCGCATATAAGTGATAGTTGTCTTGCTATTTCCGCAGCGTCCCGCCGGTGTATAACTAGGGCCTTAAATCGGTAACGCGCGGCGATGCTGCGTGTGTTCAACAGCTAATTTATGAGCTTTTACTCGCAATTGTGGTAATGAGAGGTTGCAGCATGTCCGCTTGATACTCGAAAAATTCCAAATGCAGAGCTCTTCAACTATACGAAAACTTGAGGCTTTGGGGACCAAACCACACGATTTTCCCGAAACAAAATCTTGTGGCATGGTCTGCATGCAATACACTTTGATTTCCAACGAAACCACACGTTCTAAAAAAACAACACGATGGAGCGAGTGACACCGACAAAAAAAGGACGGCGATAAAATTCGTATCGCGGCCGTAAACGAAAAGGAACGCATCTGCAGTTTTACTAGGGACGGTATTGAGGGATCCGCGATGTCTCAAGTAAAACGTCCTAATGCAAGGTTTTCCGAACGCACTATTTAGTAGGTCTAAGAGTGGTAAAAACTGATTAAAACTCTAATCGAAGTCAATAGAGTGAGCGAAACTGCTAAGAAAGCTTCAGGTTAGAAGGAAACTAGCATAAGCGAAGTTTGGAGAATTTCTTTTACCCACTCTTGAGATATGAGCAGTTTCCGTGATCATTGCATAATGTGCACTCTTCTTTTCACTCGACTAAAGCAGCACAGCGTTATCAGCAGCGATTGCCGAGAGGATAACGGAGTGGATTAAAGGCAGCGGTCACGATGAAAAACGTTATCGAAAAAAACTACAAAAATAAGCTCAGATTAAAAACAGCTGAAAAACTATGTAGGTAACGCGGTGAAAAACGGGCTAGAATTAGAGTTTCTAGGGCCCAAAGAAGCCAGTTCGTGCACACGTGCACAGCGCCGATGAAAAAGATCGCAGTCTCATGCCGAGCAGTCAAAAATCATCGACATTGAGAGGAAGAAATAAATTCAAATTTACCTAATAAAAACAGTTGAGCAATGAAAGAAAGCATTCCAGTCAATGTTCTTGACTAGATGTGTACATAAATCCGGAGGTTCATTGACTGAAATTCAATTTCAAGCCAGCTGATGTTCTTGATATAAGAGGTCATCGATGCCGATGATGTGGAGTGGGCTCGTCCACCATCAAAAGGCAAGAAAGTTCAGGCTTCAAATTTATCCCAAAACAATGGTTTTTTCGCGATTTTTTCTCATAGGTCCTACTACTCGAGAACCAGAAAAGGGTTTAGGGAGAAAAATTGACGAGCATATTTGATCGCGACCACTGCCTTTAACGGTAGTATACACGCTCGTTAACGTCGTTGGGATAACAATGTGAATCGAACCGTTTGGCTCACAACATAATGCCTACGCATTTTGAAGCGTCAAAAACGACCCACAATGCCGTGACAGGAGTAGCAAATTTGGCCCGTCCGTATTTTCACGCCCCCTGTACTTGCCCTTTTCCTTCAACGTAGGGTTGCTGAGTCATTTTCGTCGTCAGTGGCGTGCGTGGTTCACTTGTTGGGCAATCCTCCAACAGTACCGACGGTGAAGATGCCCAGCAACCATGCGTTGCAGAAAAAGGGCAAATACAGGGGGAGTGAAAATACTGGTGGGACCCAATTTTCTACTCCTGTAACGGCATTGTGGGTCGTTTTTGACGCTTCAAAATGCGCACGAGTTGTAATCTAAACCATACCATTATGTTTCCGCAGTTATCTCAATTACGTTTACGAGCGTTTATGCTGCCTCTAAAAGACAGCGAGAATGGAGCAGCATTACTGATTCGGATCCAGCAACGGAATTTCTGCACTTCTTGATTTGCCTCTGTGTGTTCGTTGAAAGAATATGCCTCTTTTTCACATTCCGTTTCAATATCTGTTCTTAAGTATTTATGTCTTTTTTGTGCTTAAAGGCAGTGGTCACGATGAAGGCAGTGTTTGTGGAACAAACCATGCTTAAAGGCAGTGGTCACGATGAAGGCAGTGTTTGTGGAACAAACCATGAAAACGGCTAAAAGACCACGAAGGTTACGCGGCATGAAACTAACTACAAATAGAGTTTTCAAGATCTTGAGTTGCTAATTCGTCCACAATGCGCAGCTCCGCTCAAAAAGATCGCAGTCTCATGCAGATCAGTCAGAAATCATTGTCGCTCAGAGCCAGAAATAGATGCAAATTTAACAAATAAAAAAGCTGAAAAATGAAACAAACCTTTCATTCAATGCTTAACTCGATGAGGACAGAAATATCCGAGCAGGTCCTACTGAAGGCTAATGTTCATTGATTGATTTCCAATTTCGAGCCAGCTGATGTTCTTGATATAAGAGATCATCGATGTCAATGGTGTGGGCTGGGCTCGTGCACCATCAAAAGACATCAAAGTTCAGGATCAAAATCAGACCCAAAGGAAGACTTTTTCGTAAATTTTCTTGTAGGTCTTACTACTCCGAATCCAGGGGCGGCATGCATGAACGCTATGAAGAGGTCAGAAAGCCGCTCCGCGTACTACGTGCGGAGCGTAAATCGAGAGGTGACCCAAAAAACATGCCGTGCCCTCAACGTTGGGACGCCACCTCACTACGTACAGCGATCCCCTCGCCTAACAGCTGTTTTCAAACTTATCCTTATCTCAAACGGCTTTATTCGTACGAAATACTTAAAGGCAGTGTTCGCGATGATTTTTGTTCCGGAGTTTCCCACTCGAATCAATGCGTTGGCTAACAAGTGTTACCAAAATTACGAAGAGAAGGCTTGAGCTAAAACGTAAAACGTCCTATTTCAGTTGCATTATTCTCTGGCCAGGACTAGTTGTCCGATTGGATTAACATGTTCACGGTGATCGTCACCGGTGAAAAATGGTGTTAGTCGAGGATGAAGAAATATTTTAGGTAAAACAGTATCAGTTAGGGTCCAAAGTATTCAACAGAGCAACAGGGAGTAGCGAATTCCAAAAGACGGATCCACAGAAGATTTCATTGTCACAGCGAAAAATTCCAATGAGAGTAAAGAGGTGGGGTGGGAGTAAACACTTTGGTGCTCTTCTGGGGCGTTTTCCTCGATTTCTTCGTCATTTCAGTTCTACCCGGGGGCCAAACAATCGATTTGGCCATTAATCTCGAAATCGAAGATTATCGTGAACACTGCCTTCAAGCCAAACATTAAAGTTAATCTAAAACTAATCAAGTATAGAAGAGAATTCAAGGCAGATAGAGGTTAAGCACGATAAAAATACTAAGTAAAAACATTTAGGCGGGGAGTTCACCGTGCGTCGGGAGGTTGCGTCCTTACACAGTGTGAACGGCATGTTTGTTACGGGTCACCTCTGGCTCGATGCCTCGCACATAGAACGCGGAGCGGCTCCCTGACCTCCTCATAAGCGTTCATGCATGCCGCCCCAGAACAGGGTTCAGCACAGAAAAAAAGACAAGCATATTTTATCGCGACCACTGCCTTCAAGTAGGCATTGTGCTGAATGACTGACATATGCATTTTTACGATAGAAAATTAGTGGATACCGTCCCGAAGGAACAAAATAAATTCAGAATGAGATAGTAATAACAATATAACACTTCCTCATCAACCGAAAGGCTACAGCTGTCACTGAGTTCTATGAAGGAACTTAAGTAGAGGCGTTTGTCGCATCTGCTTCGCTGCTGTCGCCTTTCGAAAAGTAAAACACCCATAGTTAGCTAATAGTCAAAGCATTCAACAAATATTCAGTACTATCTTGTACATCTCGATGAGATATTGCTAGCAATATCTTTTTTCTCCCCGAAAACGCATATTTTACGGATTTGTGAGTTGAGGACGAATAAATCGAAAGAGGTAAGCACGAATAAATCGCAAGAAAACGAGTCTCTGGCTGTTTTGAGAAGTTGAAGGGTATGTGTTGAAGTAGAAAGTGGAAAGAAGTGGTATGGCAATTTAATTTTACACCGCTCGGAGATGATGTTAGCATCGCTTTTATGAGCTTAATGAATCCTTCTGATCTGACCTCCAGGACAGGGGCGGTCTACTCAGAACTTTTAGAATAACTTGATTCCCAGCAATCTCTATCAAAATCAACTTTAATTCGACTAATTTAGCTTGAAACCAGTTCATTTCAACTAAGCATCGACTTCTGCCAGTGACTATCAACTATGAATTGACTTCAGACCAGCTGTATCCCCACATTGCGCTCATCCACGAGGGAGAACAACTCGAAATTCACTTTGCGGTCCGATTAGAGATGATATTACGAAAGAAACAAGCTTTGATTCACAAAAAGTGCAATTCGAATGCCGGTTTCGAAACACGGAAGATTCTCGATTCCAATGACTTCTACAGGCCATAAAACGGCCAAAGTCTCACCGTCGACTGCGTACCACGCGCGGCGCGCCCGCCCCCGCGTCGGAAGCAGACGAGTTTTGCCCCCCGCGCGCCGACTCCCGGCCGCCGCGCGACGTTTCGGCCGCCGCGCGGCGCCCGTAACTCTTCTGCTTCCGACGCGCGTGCGGTCGCGCAGCGCGTGGTACGCAGTCGACGGTGAGACTTTGGCCGTTTTATGGCCTGTACACTAACATTGCTCCTGATCTTATATTTCCTCTTATTTTCATAGTACCTTGTTTGGTATTTCTTCTGATTCTTTTATTTAAAGTTTGGAAGAGCTGACCTTTTTCCATGTAACCGTTTTTGAGCTCTTAGCCAGACCTGGTGGATTTCAAGCCGAAATTTGACAAAAAATCCAAAGTACAGAGTACGCGCATTCCCCGCAATTCCATCTAGCTAAACACTAAAGCTGTCAAAGTTATATGGGCACTTAGAAAATTTTTAACCACTTGCCTGAATTAACTTTTTCATCAGTTTTCTCCACCTTTTTTCATCAGTTTTCTTCAATTTTTTCATCAGTTTTGTTCACCTTTTTTCATCAGTTTTCGTCGCACTCCGATCAATCAATGACAAAATAATTTTTTTCTGATAGAAACTTGTGTACATTAAATGAGAGCAATGTTTAAACTCCAAGATTTAAAAAAACTCAATTATCACGTTGTATCAAAAATTTTAGCGAAAAGGCAAGGGAATGTCTTCAGACGTTTTTTGGGTGTTTCGAAAAATTCTCTCGGATTATCCTCAAAACTTGTATGTAGGGATAATCTAGGGTTTCGAACACGAATCTGGGGCCGAATGCATCAATGGGCCGGTTTGGGGCAGGGGCAGGGCAGTCTGCGCCCTTGAAGAATTCTGAAAATCACCAAATCAATCGTGCCCCAGCTGCCCCAGCTCGGAGCCTGGGGCAGCTAGAGCAGGGAAAAACACAGCCGGGACACGATTGATTAGATGATCTACTGCCCTCGCACTGCGATCTTCAATGATATCGACTGCCCTGCCCCTACCCCAACCCGGCGCCTTGATGCATCCGGCCCCTGGAGTACGTTTATCGAAATTCTGAAGTTTACGGTAGGTTACGGTAGGTACCTTGTAATTTAGGGGGCAAACCCTACCTTAGTACTTTGAAAATCGACAAGCGGAAGGTAAACCTATATTCACCACCCCGAATACCCCCCGTTTACAAATTTTCACAGCCAATTCTGAGACTTTGATCAAACTACCGTATACCAACTGTAGTCTAACGCAATCTGTCAAAAATCGATAAAAGGACTTCAGATTCGTGAATAGCACTCCTAATAACCCCTGAAGAAACATATTGAGTCATTTCTGTCGTACTGTTCCGGATATCGTCGAAAGTCACATTTCGCCCTCAAATTTTCCTCCGATTGGGAGCTTTGAACATTTAATTGAGAAAACTTCGGAAAATCGGCATATAAACCCCAGATATGTGATCAGCGCCCCAAATAACCTATCTGGAAGGATTTTTAGTCAAATCGGGAAACTTTTTCTCAAGCCGCTTCAAGAGCCCTCTAATTGGCATAAGTGAACGCTGTACAAAGTTTGAAAAGTGTGCCTTCAGCCAAGTTTAGAGTAAGGGGTAGTTTTGGGCGCTGAATACAATTACGAGGCGTGTTTAAGGATTTTCCCAAGACTAATGCGCGTTTCGGAAGCTACAAAAAGCACAAAAAAACGACCTTTCTAAGCCTGTAACTTCTTGGAACCTGCAGCTCGGGGCGGGATACTGCGCAGTTTTACTATTAAGCCACATGAGATACTAAAGATACTTTTCGTTTTAGCAGATGCGATTACCACTCAAAACACTTCCCTTGTAAGGATAGCCGCAACTTCTTACAAATCTGAATTCGGAATCAGCATCCGATAATGCATGTTTTCACTGTTCGTTCATTGATTTGCGTTTCTTTGAACTTATTATGATTTTTCGAAGGGGTTCGGGCCTTATCGCGGGGCACAGCGCGCTAGAAAATCATTTAGAGCCCGTCAAATTCTGGGCAAGTAGGTTTTCGACAAAGCCGTACCGATTCAGCCAATGGCTTTGCTCGGAGGGGGGGGGGGGGAGGGGGTGAAAGGACATTCCCGAAATTCCATCTCCGAAATGACATCCCCGAAAAAATCTGAAATAAAAAAACACCCCTTACCTTTTCGCGGAACTTTAAAAACGCTCATATATTTTTTGAAACCAGCTGCGCGGGCGGGTTAATGCAAATAATAATTATAGATGCTCAAAATATAGATGCTCAAGAGATACTGAAAATAGAATTCGTTTCCGCTAATCCGACCTACCCTTTGTATCCTTCGCTTGTATGAATGCAAAGAGTATGAGTTTATCTCAACAACACATATGGTTTGTATCAGCACTCTTGAAAGCCGCGACACAGCTATTATCTCGCTATTTTGAATGCGGAACGGCTGTGTCTCCGTTTCTACCATTGCGTCATTGAAATTCTCTGGGATAGTACGAATGTGGTAGTAAACACCAATGCTACTAAGTAGGAGAAAGAATTCATGAACGGGTACAAAGGCGTGAAAATCGTGATGCCTCTGATGGATCAGACCGAGCAAAACTCTGCTTTCCAGTCAACAAAAGCGACAAGTGGCGCTAGTAGGGTACTCAATTACGGTATTTTCTCTTTTGGAACTACATGAACTTCTGTTTCAGGCCTTTTTTTTTCGGGTGTGATTCTATTAGAGGTACGCTTCAGATAGATAGTGCACTCCTATTTTCCAGCTTCACTTTTTGGAATTCTCATAGTGGATCTTTTCATCGTAAAACTGTGAAATTCGCGATCATTTCAAATGAAAACTCAACTATTTACGTCCGATTGAGTCGTCGCATGCATACTCTTTAACATTATCACCTTTTCTAAGCCGTGGCACTCTTTAAGAATCAAAATTTCTATTGTTACCTTATTCTGATATTTACTACTAATAGGGGTGTACCTCAAAAAGAGGGTGCACTTCTGTTTTTTGGCTATCTCTTATTGGTGTACTCCTAATAGAGAAAACACGGTGGGTCAGTCTTTCATTCCTGCAGGATAGTGACCCTGCTGAGCCTTACTCTGAGAGAACTGCCCGCAATCGTACCGCAACCGTACCGCAATCGTGCCTCTGCGGCGCCGGCAGGCACCGCAGAGGCACTATTGCGGGCAGCCACGATCTTGCCGCAATAGCCCCGCAATCGTACCGCAATAGCGCCTTCGTCTCAGCTTCGGCGCTCCTGCTGAGCCTATAATTTTGTTTCCAAGCCATTTCTGCTATCACTAAGTCATTATTGGCCACGTCTTCTTGATTCTTACACAATCTCTACTGAATAAAGTATCTTCCCGTGGCCCATAGATTTATTCACTTTCAGTAGCAATATCCTCACAATAGACGCCAAAGAATCGGCTGCCTAAAGCCTAGTTTTGACTGCATCGCTGCTGTTTTTCATCGCAGCGATTTCACACCCGCTGCTGCAGCGATGTAGCAGCGGCAGCGATTCTGTTTATAGTGCATAGCCTCACGGATGATCGAAGACATTCAACCAATCAGTGAAATTAATGGCTGGTAGTTATCAATAACACGTTTCGACCAGTAAACACTGATCTTGTCATGTGAAAGGGTCAACGTTCATTAGACGAAACGTGTCATTCGCTGACAATCGCTCCATCGCTGCCATTTTGGCCGCGATGGAGCGATGGTGAGCGACCATTGAGAATCGCTCTTCAAGCAGCGATGCAGTAAAACATACAATTTCGTCGCCGCGACCCAGCGATGTAGGACGTTTGCCACGAAGCGATCACAATTGGAGCGGCTTTCCATTGCGCGCGATGAAAAAGGAACAGTTGTCCCTCACATGGCCGCAGCGACCACCTGCAGTCAAAACTAGGCTTAAACCACGAATACGTGCTGTGTAGTTACGTTGGCACTATAGTTCACGAGAAAGCACAGCTACATGGTATTACATGCAGCTATTTGTTCCTACATATCTATTCTCCGATGAACTTGTGTCTATTTTGAAAGTCTATTTACTTTTGGTATGGAACGATTACACTCAATTTTTGTCACAGTAGAATTAATGAAATTTGTATTGCTTCCACAGAGTAATTCAGGTTTATCCGAATGAGACTGCTTGCCCACGCGGCCGGTGGGCATGTTGACCGGCCGCCGCGAAGGTTTTTTGGATTCGTGAATAGATTACCACGAATATCAGCCCAATTGGGAACAGTATTCCAGTTAGCTGCCTCCTAATTAATATACCGGATTTTCTCTTTTAGGGGTAAATGCACTTCTAATCCACAGGCCTCTATTTTAGATGTACAATACCGCCGCTATCCAAGGGAAAAAATGGGCGAAATGGGCAAAGTGGGCAACTAAACCGTCTTTCTACCACAAATCGCCTCAAAGTGCTCCGTTTTCAATTTCGAAAACGCTGAAATGTACGGCATGTTGCGATCTAGTAGATAGTGTGATAATATTTTGCGACATTTGAGAGCAACATTATTTTTCAAGGCGGAATACATTTTCATTTTGACCATGCTAGAGCTTGTGATAACATTATCAAATTCATAACTAACTTCATATTAAGAAGGCGTTTTCATCAGTGAATTCCAAACTTGTGATAACATTATCAAATTCATAACTAACTTCATATTAAGAAGGCGTTTTGATCAGTGAATTCCAAATTTGTCTCATATAGTGAGATAGATTGTGGCACGGTGAACATTTTGGTCCTTTCGAAATTAAAAACGGAGCACTTTGAGGCGTGTTGGGGTCGAAAAACGCTTTAGTTGCCCACTTTTCCCATTTTTTCCCTTGGATAGCGGCTGTATTGTACTTCAATTAGAGGTGTACTTCTAATAGGAGGTGTACTTATACCATTTCGACAAACAGACCCCAGATTCGTTTTCGGCACCCTAGAATACCCTTAAATACAAGTTTTGAGCAAATCCGATTTCTTTTTCAAAACATCCCAAATAACTCCTGATGATACCCTTACCTTATCGTGAAATTTTAGCAAAGCTCATAACTCAGTGGGGTCATCGTATCTGCGCGTGGGGAAAACCACCCTCACTGCCAGGTTTACGATGTCATTTAAAAGGGGAATGGCTAAAATTTCACTGAAGTCTTAGATATGCTAGTAATTCGTATTGTTTTCTGCAATTTCGCGACTTTTTCTAGCGTCTGTTTTATACAACGTACTCAATGAATGAATGAATGAATGTTTTGGAACCAGCAGCTTGGCGCTTGGTACTGCAAAGTTTTACTATAGATGTACAAGAGATACTGACATTACGTTTCGTTTCCGCAGATCCGATCTACGCTTTGTAAACTTCGCTAGTAAGATGGTCATTCGTTTCTCAAAATCCAATTTGAAGGCAGTGCTCACGATGAGAAAATTGCCCGTTTTTCGCAGGAAAGTAAGCTTTTAGTCCTTCTGAGAATAGTATGGATGGAAGTAATTTGAAAAACGGCCAGGAATCGTGTGAACATCCCATAGTTTCTAGTACTAAAGGAACTGTTGCCGCATTTTTGAGTACTCTTTATTCCGGGAAATTGTAAGATCCAAACATGAGCATTCAACTTCCTTATTTTTTCAAGAGTTCCAAGTACACGAAACAGAAAGCAAAGTCACTTACCTAACAATTTCAAAGCTCAAAACAATTTGCGACGTTTAGTCTGACGTTTTGTCTGCAGGGCGCAAAACACACCAACAGGCGTAAATACATGGTTTTTTTTAAGAACTTTTTTATTCGGCTTTTAAAAGTTGTATAGGGACGTTTCCCAATTATCCTCTACATCGAGAACTTGCCTACTGAAAAACATAGAAAACTAGAATACGGCTTTCTATCGTAGACACAGCCTCTGAAAAGTTTTGAAAAAAATCCGCTTATACCTGGAAACACACGCGAGAGAACTATGGGACCTCGGCTCCACACAGAATGCGCATATTATAGAACTCAGGTTTGTGAATTCAGGGAAGTGTGGTCGAATGTGCTCAAAAAACTCAAAAGTTCAAAACTCAAAAAGCTTCTTGAAGGCACAGGCCAACCTCAGGGGAAAAATTTGATATTATAGTCCGCCCACCGTGAATAGCAACCCTTCCAAGCGCGAGATCTCAATTCGCTCAAATAAGTGAGAAACTACAGGGAAAATGTCGACCCCGCCCACGATACCTCCAAAACCCTAACCGCGCACACCATCCCGGAAAGGGAACCCAGAGTTCTGCTATTGTACGTTTTGCCTTTGAGCATTGCCATACAAACCGACTTTTCCGTTCACGAAGATTTAAGTTCTCTATTTGGAGCAAGACGCCTAGTTAAGTTTTTAGGGTATTAGGGGCGGAGCCGACCTTTTACCTGTAGTGTCTGACTTATTTGATGGAATTGAGATCTCGCTCTTAGCAGGGAGGCTATTCACGGTGGGCGGATTTTGATATCAAATTCTACCTCTGAGGTTGGACTGAGACTTTAAGCTCAATAAATTATTCTAAACTTTCACGAGAAAAAAATGATTCAAAACTTTGTCAACATAAACCCTTATAAGACTGAGGAGGATTAATGTGTCAGTGTTTCCCTAAGAGAGGTAATGATTTTTGAGAAAAGCAAGAGACACGCTTTCGTTCCAGCAGAACTGAAAGACGAAGACGAGTGAATGAGAAGCGTGGCAAGCCGGGTTGAGTTAATCGATAAATGGCAAGGCTGGTTTCAGCAGCACTGTAATTTTGCCGCAGTAGCTCCGCAATAGTACCGCAATCACTGCGGCGCTATTGCGGTATTTGACACAAGTGCGAGCCCACTGCATCGTCGTTGCGGTACGACTGCGGAACTATGGGGACTGCGGCACGATTGCGGTACTACAGCGGCCAGTTCTCTCAGAGTAGATCTTTTCCCTAGCAATGCAGAATATATGAGAGGGGCTGTAAGATTTTTTATCAAATTGCAAACCTTTCGAAAACTCCTTAATTCGGTCTCCAAAAGTTCGATACTTTTTCTGGATGAGCTTTCGACTCTTCTTTGCTATATTCAGGTCATAAATTTCTGTCTGAAATGAGCCGGAAACTACGTTCACACCTTTTCGCACTACCCGATAGTGGTTTCTGGCCCTTTTCTGGCAGAAATTGGAGGCCTGATGAAGTCTCTAAGACTGAAAGCTCACCCACAGAAAATTTCAAACATTTCGAATCTCAACTATGAAGTCTCTTTACCTTTGAAACTTGACGAATGTTGATTGGGAACAAAAATTTGGCTCAGAGATGGCTCTATTCTGCAGGATTAGTGCCCAGTGTTGATCTAATTGATCAAGTACTTTTTGAAATTTTGGCCCGCTGTAGTTTACAAACATCTCAGCATGTCACGAAACGTTAAAGGCATCGAGTTTTGCGGATCTGGGTACCGGTCCGTCAAACTTTCTCCTCTGAACCTTCTCTTGCTATGGTTCTCCGGTTTCGTACTCATTTTGGTGTTTTTTTTCGCAATCCTTGAATGATCCTGTACTAGGTTGTGGTAACTGCCGCCTTTGTTTCCACTGCGTTTGTTGTAGGGATAAACACTTTCGTCTGTTTTTAAAATTAATTCTTTACGGTGAGGATTTCTAGAGAATACTGTACCAACGAAACGGTGTTTTCTAGGAGTTGCACACCGTATCTCAGTGTTCGACACATGAGATTAGGTTTGAGCCTCCTAGGAAATACTACTTTATCCCTACATTGATTGAGCACTGAGAACTGCTAGGAATCAATGCAGCGATCGAGTAGTGTTCCCTTGGTGGATCGGGAAGAATTGTTAATAAGTTAATGGGATATACTCGTCAGCTACATTCTGCTATACGGTATCAACAACTAGATAACAGCATAAGGCTGCTAACTTGTTTTAGAGTTGTTCTTACAGTAAGAGAAATTGTTGGTGACAAGTTGATGAGTCTCAAGTTGTTATCCACGTAAGAACAACTATACCGTTGTTCGTTACGGCGACAAGCAGAAAGTTGTTCTCAAAGTCGAAATCAAGTAAACGAAAATCTTCTGAGTACACACCGAGGGAGGAGTTGTCCCGTTTTGCAGTTTGAAACGTCACACCACTCATCGCGAGCGAAGTGGTCCCGAGTAGAATAAGAGCCGCAAAAAACAGGACAACTCTTCCCTCGTTGTGTAGAGGGCCACTGTCCCCTGGCCTCCTGAGGCAATCACCAGTCTTGGATCTATTGGTCATGCATTTGCATAGGAATTTTCAAGACTTGATTTCCTGAATGCAAAATCTAAGGTGGTTCTACAATTTTGCAATGTATAAGGGAATTAGTCCCTGGTTGAGATTCATTTCATGCCAAACGTGCGTACTTGGGAGTGATCGGAGAGTTTTATCTGCTTGGAGTACAACATTGGCTTCCTTTACTGTCCCATCTGTGGCATCGTGGCTGGTATTTTACACAATAAATGAGACTGAAGAATTTGATGGCGCTCAAAAGAGTATTTTCTAAATTCTCGAGGGCGGCGATGACGTCTAAACGTATGCTGGAAATAGTCGTGCCATACTCGCTCTGCAGGCAACAGAAAGCTGACATTGCCACTGTCTGGATTCACGGAAAGTCACGCATGAGCAGTCTTTTCAGCGCTTGACCCCATAATCGCGAAGAATGTGTGGAATTTGGATTACCCTCGGGAACTCTAGAAGACCCCTGAACGGAGCTTCCCTGCATTGGAGTAGCTCACAAATATGTTAAAAGCGATAAGTAGGTTTCTTGCTTGGTCAGATGCCCGGAATCCTAACCTTTAGCACTCTCAAACTGATAGCGGCAGTGTCCCGAGCTTACAGGCCTCTAATAAAATTGTGTTATCTTCATTAGTTGTGTCCTGTTCACAATGACATTCACGACTGTTTCGCACGTTCTCTGAGGCACACTATTGTAATACCTTGAGGCAACCTGTACAGATCCATAAATTTCGCTGTTCCCATTGGGATTTGTTTAGAATGGGCTAAATTGCTATGAATAGTGTTGAAGGAGCTCTTTATCCTCAAAAGAACCTAGCAACAAAACGCGATTTAAAGGTGAATTCTCCGGTGCTTTCAAAAGTTATGTTGCAGGAATGCATATCTCGATGATCACGATACCTAATCTACAGACAAAGCGTACCGCCCCGAGAAAAAGGTGGTGATGCGACCGCACGCGTTCGTTCAATATACCGCTGCCCAGGCTCGGTTGAAGGCCATGTTCACGATCTTCAATTTTGAGATTGTTCGTTATATTGATTAAGTGGTATCCCGGTTAGAACTAAAATGACGTAGAAATTGAGAAAAACGCACCAGAAGTACACGAAATCCTTAGATATCACCCCGCCTCTTGAGTATCACAGGAAGTGTTTGTTGTGACAAAGAAATCTCTTGTGGATCCGTCCTTGGCGATTCTCTACTCTCCAACGCTCCGTTCTTTCCGTAGGGCCCTAACTAATCCCACTTTGCATGAAATATTCTTCAATTCTCAATTGACCCAATTTCCCACCGGTAACAACCACCATGAACATGTTGATCCAACCGGACAACTAGCCCATGTTATAGAATAATTTCACTGAAATACGACGTTTTAATGCGCTTCTCGCCAATTCTTCGTAATTTTTGTAACACTTGGAGACCAACACAATGTTTTATGTGTGAAACTTGGGTACGAAAATCATCGTGAAGACTGCCTTTAAGGGATTTTCATAGGTCAACATGTCCAATCTGCTGAGAAATTCCTGAAGCTTTTTTAGTGTTGTACTTTCGACTCAGTTAGATTGTCTTTTCTATGTCTTTTCCCGTTTTATATGTGTTTCTGGATGAGCATGGATTCGCTTTGAGTTCATTCCGAAGATTGAGAGAATACCAATAACGTTTATTGCGGCGTATTGTGCGCGCTTCTGCATACAAATTTTCTGATCGACTGCATATAATGCCCATATCGAAGTGAAATGCGCATCAGTAGTAGTAGACAACCGACGTTTGAAAGGCTGATGCAGCGCAACCGAAATTGTCCAGAGTCCCCGCAGTTCTTTTTCACGATGGTATTCAAGCTGCGGGCTACAGTAGTTATTAAAACTGTGAAGGTGAATATTTTCCAATATGAACAATGTATTCATCCACAGCGCAGTTATGGGCCATTATTATATTGTATGTCTTTGAATAAGGAGATTAGTCTGCAGAAGCGTTGTTTATACTTCCGTTGCCGGGTTACGTTCGTTTTCAGTTTGATAGGATTGAAATTTGTCTCAAATTTTGTGGTGGAGCTGCAAACGACGCCTTAGATCATCACTCGGCATTCGGGTCGAGACGCAGCGCGATTTTCAAGCAGATTCGTAGTCGCGCTGCATTGCCAAAAATAGCGCTGCGGTGCGATTGAACTCCACAACTACCCATCCCCCCCAAAAAAAAAAATTGAGTGGAAATCGCTCTGTTCAATTCATTTTTGGTAAAGTTTTTTGTTGTTTGATGATTTCCACTACATCGATTTGGGTTGATGTTGTTTCTTAATGTGTTGCTGAGGCCAAGTTTCCGATTAGGATTGTCACACTATCTTTTAAAGGCAGCGTTCACGATAATCATCCTCAGTGACCTTCCACAGTGAAATGATAGGCGAGAAGGTTCCTAGGCTCCTGGTGTCGAAAGAACGGTAGAAAACGAGCCAGGAGTGGCAAAATAGCGGCTGCAAACAAGCGTTTTAAAGTTACAGAGCGGCCCCGTACCCCGATTCCGCCCCCACGATATGAACGAATGAACACTCGAGATCGTGGAATGAACAATGGTTTCAAATCAAAAGCCCCGTTCTTCTCTTCACTCTCACATTCTCTCTTTACTCGAGTCAGCTCGCATACATCGGCTACAAAAGACGGGAGTTACAAGCTTCGGACAACTTGTCCACTAATGCTTTCCTAGCTCAATTCCTGAGGTGCCATAACTTGGCTTTCAGGGGGTGTTGTACGATTCCAGAGACATCATTGAAATCAGCATGGGCCGTTCTCAAGCTAAGCGGAAAAACAGAAAAACTATTTTTATCGTCAACACTGCCTTTGAAATAGCAAATCCATTCTTTCCATGAGCAGAGCTGGATGCGTTTTTTTTTGATGTCATGAAGTTATGAAATGAGTGCGCACATCTGCATGATGCATGTGATAATGTCGCGTGGATGCAGTACGCGGGCTCCAAAAAGTAATGCGGCTCCAAGTTCTCGCGCTGAGTCAGCCGTGACACATTCGGACTCTTAAAACCTCCCAAAATGAGAACGAGTTGCATAGTTTGCTTGCACATTCAGGCAGAGCAGGGAACAAAAAAAAAGCCGATCCACACCTGAAAATTATCAGTTGACTGAGAAATCGATTGACTGAAGAAAGAAGCTGAAGTATATTGAGCAGAAGTTTGCGCCTCTCCTGAGCGGTACATTATGAGAGAAGTACGCAAACTTCTTCCCAAGCTAACCCATCATCCTAGAGCCTTACCTCAATAGAACTCGGCATTAGGTATATCACGGGACTTGAGAGAGCGAGCAGGAGAGAGCGAGCAGTACTGCCATTGATTGAAGCACTGAGCAAAAAGCTTCTGAGGAAAATTGCTTCAAATCACAATTTGGGTGCCAGATTTTGTGACGCTTTCTTACTCAATAGCGTCTGGAGTAGATTTCATCAAAGCGTTTTGTTGGGTAGGAGCAAACGCGTCGGCACGTTTGATGGTTATTCTGCAAAACCACAACTTCGCTATTCGACTGCGCCCTCGGCCTACCCAGTTTATAGGTCGGGTAGCTTTGACCCTGTTCTGGTACGCTACCATTGGCGGGGAAATCATTAAACGTGCGAATGGCTTAACCCTTACTCAACGGAACGCGTTGATGAGTTCCGCCGCGGCTGATTGCGATATTCGATTCATCCATAACAACCTATTAAACGGTTTTATAAAGAAGTACATCCATGAATGAGTCTGCTCTGCGGAAGTATCTTTTAACCATCCCTACTCGTTTTACCTTTAAGGAGATGCACTTCTTGGTTGCACTACTTGCCCTAGTCGGCTACGGGATAAGCGCAGCCGTTTTCAAGACACCATTGACGAAAATCGAATCCACGCGAACGAGGATGATTCGGGAAGGAACATGGGCGGATCACCTAAAAGAGCTGAGAGCAAAACGACTGAGTCTCCAACGAGGTGCCAATGGAAAAGGAATTCATGCACAGCCTGTGGGTTGCACCCGTATCGTTTTTCGATTTCAGTCTAAATGCTTTGCTACCATACAGATTAGTGGTCAGCATCTGCTGGTTGATATGTTGCCACCAACCGTTCCCAAATACGTGGATTGTGTGGAACTGTAGATGAATCGGACATCAGACTATTCAGGACCATTTCGCGCCTCATACACTCATTTTTCAGGGGACGCAAACATGATGCTCTGCAGTCTTAGGGGTCAGCATGATAGTTTGCCTTCATCTTGAGTCTTTCCCAACAGTGTCGAGTCCGCTCCAGACTGCAACGCATCATGCAAACCATGCTTCGACAAGAAAGTGTATGAATGCATATCGTATCGCAACGAAAACTTCAGAATAGATTTCTCGAGTAGGATGAACCAGAATGAAATAGCCTTGCGCTCAATTGATCTGCAGTTCAACCGGTCCGATGCACAGGAGAATAGAGAGCAGCTCACTCAATATTGTAGTCACTATCTCCTTCAGATGTTTTGTTTCAGCAACTTGGAAATTTCTAAATGTGGCACTGTCTCAAAGCGCTAATGGTGTATTATATTAAAAGAATAACAGGGGAAAAAAGATCTTCTGCACCACCAAGTCAAAACTTGGCAAGATCTCCGTAAAGAGAAAGAAGTTTTTGATGCAGGGTCATGATTTAGGTCTAACAACTTGTGAAGCAACCATGATAGCATCTTTGCTTTCTAGAAAAGCACCCTCAGAGACTTTGAAGGGCTCTGCTGTCCAAAGACAGTATTTGGGAACAGGGGCTCTTCACACACCGAGAGAGGAGTTGCCCCATTTTTGCAGTTCGAAGCGCCACGCTACTCAATGCAAGCGAAGTGATCTCGAGTGGAATTAGAGCCACAAAACGCGGGACAACTCCTCCCTTGGCATGTAGAGAGCCCTGTCCTCAGTATTTGCGAAGGGAATCAGTCTGATTTCCTTTGCGTGTTCATGAACTCTCAGCACATTCCGTAAGGGTCGCGAAAAATGAATTGCAAAAAATGACTCGAAGAAGTTGGACACTTTTTGTATGAGTTGGGACACTTCTAGCCAAGCTTTAGAACAAAGGAAACTGTGCTAAATGTCCGTCGAGTGCAAACGATTCTAGAGGGCGAGCGAACAAAGCATTCGGTCGTTCTAACACTTTTTCAGAGTAAAGTTAGACTCCAACATTCCGTGCTTTTCAGATTAGCGAGACGGCGTTTATGTAGTCGATTTCCTTGTACTGGTCTTCATTATGACATACTCGCGGCCAGAAATATCCAAGCATACGTCTAAACGGCTTCCTCTCCGTGCAGTCCAACCTTTCCATCTGCGTCTCTGCTGCTGCCCACGTTTCCGATCCGTACATCATGATAAGGTGAATAGAGATTGGGAAGACACGCAACTTGACTTCCTTTGCGATGGATGTATATATACCATAAACGTTCGACAATTCTAGGTCGGCAAGGGAACGGCCTCATAGTGTTAGTATCACATCCGCAAGAAACTGTTCTGAGACTCTACGCATGATGTCGTCAGCGGTAAAGCTGAATAGAAAAGATCCTGCTACAGCTTCTCGCCTAACTCTTGTGCTACCTCCAGAGCTGACGTAAACCCAACAGGTGTACAAACCGCGGTGGTTCTTTATTTGTGCATGTCGTCCATTAGTCGAACACATCTCCAGAACTCCATTGGAACGCGAAGCGTTGAGGAATGGCTGATGGAAACGAAGGCGGATTTAAGCTTCACACAAGCGGGCTGTAAGGTCTCCGAGAACCTCTGCCAAGATTAATTCGCTTTTTCCACAAAGAATGCTTTGTCATTGAGCGATGACCAGGTCAAAAACCAACATGATCGTCTCTCATCCTTTCCTCGTAAAGCCTGATAAGTCGCTCAAGGATTATGAGCTTCGAAACCTTGCACGTGACACGCAGCAGGAGGATTGAAAACAGCTGAAAAACTATGAATAGAGAGCGGTGAACAACGGGCTAGAATCAGGGTTTCTAAGGCCTAGGGATGCCAGCACACGTGCCGAGCAGTCAAAAATCATCGACTTTTCGAGAAATAAATAAATGCAAATTTACCTAATAAAAACAGTTGAACAATGAAAGCAAGCACTCCAGTCAATGTTTTTGACTAGATGAGAAATGTTCATTGATTAAAGCTCAATATCAACCCAGCTGATGTTCTTGATATCAGAGATCATCGATGCCGTTCATGTGAAGTGGGTTCGTCCACCATCAAAATACATGATAGTTCAAGCTTAAAATTTGGCCCAAAACAGCGGTTATTTCGCGATTTTTACTTATAGAACCTACTACTCCAATTGTAGAAAAGGGTTTAGGGAGGACAAGGAAACAAGCACATTTTATCGCGACCACTGCCTTTAAAGGCAGTGTTCACGAAGAAAAAGTTGCACGTTTTTTTTTGGCTAAAACGTAAGTTTTGGAACCCTTTAAGAAGATTAAGAACGGAAGTGCGATGACAAACGGCCGGTAAGCTAGTGAAAATCTCGTGGGCCACTCAACCCCTTAGGCGACTCCGCCCACGTCCTATAACAGTTGCCTTGAATTTGTAGTTAGATGAGAGATGGTTTCCGATCAATAGCCCCGTTCTTCACTTCATTCTCAAGGTCTCTCTTTACCCAGGTCAGCTCGCACACATCGGCTGCAAAATACAGGAGTTACAAGCCTTGGTCAACTTGTCCACAATGATTCCCTAGCTGAATTTTGAGAGGCCATAACTCCGTTTCCAGGGAGTCTTGTACGATTCCAGGAGCATCATTGAAATCAGCATTAGACCGTTTTCAAATTAGTCAGAAAAACAGAAAAACTACTTTTGTCGTGAACAGTGCCTTTAAGGGTCTGTGGAGAATAACTTTCTGTGAAGATATACTATGATCGCATGTCTCGTCGAATCGGACATCCTTTCGCTCTTTCATAACGGACGGTGTTAGTCTTTTCACGAATCCCAGACAGAGAAAGTGCCTACAGTGTCCCAGCTATGATGTTGTCATCTCTATCCGTCTTTCAATGATCCATTTTCCGGACACAATCTGAAAATTCAGACTCAGTCGGTGGTTTCTCATTGTAATGTGCCCCCTGGACATGAGTGAGCTCAGGTACTGATGGCGCCGGACGACTGAGTAGTGGACTGGAGTAATCCATCCATATTGGCAGCGTGGCATCACCAACTTCAACTTGGTAGTGTTGAGGAAAGGAGAACATCTCTTCATCTTACCGCTATTTAGTGAAAACACCATGCAGATTTCCCTCGCATTCTTCTCCTCGCAAACCTTCTCGAACTCCATGGCTCTTCGCGTTCATTCTCGTTCGTCCGCGGTCGCTTCGGAGCCACCGACGCTGCTCGCACAATTCTTTTCTTCAAAGTTTCCCGCAGTTCGGAGAGCGCATACCTCGCTGTGAGTAGGAGTTAGTCTCGCTGAAATTTGTGCGTGATTCTTCTCAGGCAGTGTGACCACGAGTGAAACTTTCAAGGAAACGTGGACGCAATAGCGAGAGAATCGGTTTTGCAAGATTCCTTCGTTGTCCTAACTTAGACGAACAGAAAAAGGTTCTCCACTTCTCATCCTTGCAACTCGACACGTAAATCTTGTAGAGAGCCTGGGCCCTCGCTTCCTTTGATGTTCCCTCGCAGTGAACTTCAACAGAACTGAGCGGTGATCCGAGTCGAACGCTTCACTCCACGCAGCTCCTCTGATGTCCGATACTAAGACGTTTCTGGTTAGAACATAGTCGGACTGTTGTTTTAAGGTTTCCTTCTTCGCCGTTGCTGCTCCTTTCAAGATAGCTGGGTTGCGATCTGCCACGTTAGCTGGGCCAGTAGCAAAAACCCCGGAAGGTGGCAACTACCGGCTGTCACTTAGTGGTGACTGAGGCAATTACTTCTCGGCTATCAATGTGAACACATCGGCATAGAAATGCACAGGCGGCGCTCAAATTAATAACCGTTGTAGTCAGCCACCTGGCAGCAGTGAGCGATTTTTTGTCAGGTGGCTGACTGCAAGAAACGGATGGTGTCTCCGCTCACCGCTGCAGAGGAAAGAGAAATAGCGCGCGAAGCGAAGACGGGATTGCTCGATATTACGGACATGGTGACCTGCACGTACAAGGGCGACAGTTTCTCGAGGAAAGTGCGCTCCGAGAAAGGGCAATGAAGCGCAGCAAGTCCCTTGCGAACCCACCAGTCCGCTGTCCACATATCACCCCAGCACGGCAGGGTGGCCATTCTTGTTGTCTAGGGGGGCAAGCAAAGATGCACGCGCCGGCTGGCAGCCAAGCAGCTCCGCTGCCAGCTGATAGGAATGACAGGCGAAACGTCTGAAGGTTCAATTGATGACTCAATGATTCCTGGCGAAGATTAGTCCGAAATTTACGTCGAATTGTACGTAGCTGCCATAAATACGTCTTCCTTATAATTTTCACGTGCTTTTCCGCCGTTTTATACTCAAACAAAATTTCCTAGAAGTTATTTTGGCCAAATTCAAGCATTTCAATTTTTTTCCAATAACCGCGCTCTGCAAATTAACCTAGATTTGCTTAGGAAGTCATCTAAGAAAGATGGCTGCGGAATGATTTTGTTCTCGAGAAAATGCAAGAAACTTCTGTGATCCGCGTGTAATAGTTACTAAATTCTGTATGATTGCTCATCTGGACTTTTTTCTCTAAACTTGGTTTTCCCCTTCTAGGAACAAGCTCACTACTTTCTATGTAGACTGAGAAGCTTGAAACAGACTAAGGAACAGAAACCGTCCTTTAATCTACAAAAATCTTCTGAAGTTTTCGTTTACCTTGTGAAGAAAAAACATTAGGTCACCGCCTTGACAATCATACTACAAATTATTTGTGTGTCGTGGACTAGGTGGTAAGTGACCATCCAATGTTACATTTTTAAAACCGTTTTTCAATTTAGCATTCTCTCGCCTTGATGATTAGTGCTGAAACTTCCATTTTCTATCATCCAATGTTGAAAATTTATTGAATCTGGAAGATAGGCACATTTGCGTGCTCCCGAAGCCCATATTTACTACCGCTAGTTCGATCAAAGTTCATCAAAGTTCCAAAGGATACGAAGAAGTTTGAAGGAGTGTATGCATGAAAGCAGAAAGAGCGTCTCACACATGTACATGTGGTCCAGTGATCCGTCGCATAGACCGGTGCTGTGTTCGTTCAAACACTGATTCCGGCGATGATCACTGAAATCAAGAAATGAAAGTGGATGCAATAATCAGCATTGAAAGTCGATGAAATAATGAGACCACTGCGTTCACGAAAGTCGACAAGGCGCTAACCATTGTCCGATCATCGCTTCACTGGGTAGAACCATTCAGCGAGTACTTCAAAATCCTGATCTAGTTCCATTTTTAAGTCGATTCCCCCAACAAGAGCGTGTTGACAAGGTTTCCTTGCCTATAACGCGTTAAGCTCCTGATAGAACGCATTCTTTGAATTGCATTCGGCTGTTTCGTCGAGAGTATAAGCGATCACTATCCACAGATTGAATACTCTATGATCTCACAGTCACACAAATGCATTCCTACACGACATTGAGTCAAACTCATCGATTACACAATTGATGTCTTTCCTTTAGGCTACCGAACAGCCTTTTCCCCCCTCTTATGCTAGACATTCCGACGTTGAATACTGGTCTATGCCTAGGAATAAAAAGTGCATAGAAATAGCTCAGAAGTCCGTCTAGGCAGTTTGTTGGATATCACTTTGCAGCGAGCGGCATTTCAGGGTGGAGAAATTGTGGCTTGTGGCCAATGACTCCATGAGCTACTAGGGGACAGGACCTAGGTGTTACTGACTAGTTGCGTTCGTGTGCGGGACGGTAGAACCTCAGTGCCATACATGCGGAAAACAATTTTCAACATAGCTCTGCATGCTATATGGCTAGTTCCCTGTGTATATACAAAAGGCTGCTGAGTCTAGAAGAAGCAGGGGCGCCAACGAGCAGGTACAAACAAACTTTATACACACAGCGTTGTACTAGCGGCAATTACAGGTGTACGACTACTACGACAACGAATATCTTGGCGATATTACTATCGGTACTCCGGAGCAACCATTCAAGGTTTGCAACTAAATAATTCTAAGAGCCATATCTACGAACGTTTTATATTAGGTTAGGCCTGGGTATCGATGGTTTTCACATCAAAAATACTCGTTGTAATCAACTTTTGTGGTGATAACCACGGGTACGCTAGTCTGAAAGGTTTTCAAATACGGCCCTAGATGCTACCTCTGGACTGTACCTCACAGCCCGAACATCATACCAATGCGCATTTCCTTCTTACAATTAGTCAAAAGTGAGGGATCAGAAAATCAGCGAAGGTTTGAGCACAGTTGCAGCAGGTATCCTTAACCATCTATTTGTCAATTCGTCACCTAGAAAGTTTTTGAAAGTTATGCATGACCAAACCAAATGGTCTCCAACTTCTCCTGTCTTGCAACCTCGGCATTGTGAGTTAATCTTGTTTTGTTTTCTGTATGCCTTCGAGGTTTTTAGGTGGCAAAATTTATTCGTCGGCCTTACGTTTCGACAGGGTCGTCGTCATCAGAGGCCTAAATGTGGTGGAAGATTTACCTTGTGTTCTACACCATCAAACACCTCCACAGCTCTAGCGTTTTCGACGTTATGCTAAGGTCACAACGCGAAAACACACTTTGACGTAGAAAACTCACACATCGGACCACCAAATGAGCAGAGCGCAGTCTGCTTTGCACGAGACCAGTAGAGCGAATGAGTCATACAGCGCAGTGCGCCGCTTTTCAAAGGAGCTGACTCATTACGCAGCCCACTGAGTGTATTAGAGGTCGCAACGGGGAATGAAGGGCAAAAGGTCATTTGTCACAGATGGACTCTCGAAACGGCTGTTCATGCGTGGATTTCTCGAGAATATCCAGAAGGCCTCCAACGCTTTACGTGCTGAGATATCCACCTCCACTGCCAGAATGGTACAACTGACATCAAAATCTTCGCCATTATGGTCTTCAACTCTATGTTTGCCAAGAGGTGTCGCTCTGACACTGCGCCTTTTGCCGGCTAGGTGCTCTTTCATACGTGTACTCAACATCCTTCCCGTTTCTCCAATATAGATAGCGTTGCATGACTGGCATTCAATCCTATAGATTACACCCATCTTTGCACAGTCTCCAACTTTACCATTCGGGTATCTATTCCGAATCAGTTGCTGCTTGATGTTATTGTTGGGTATATTCACAAGGACTACCTCATTATCTAGCTGCGCTCGCACGATGCTATGGTTTATTGCGGTGCACACTTGTTCAGAAATGAAAGGTATGCACAGTGGTATTTTGTTTTGCCGCAATACCTCTCGCGTATTCGTATCGCCTCTGTACTGGTGCGGAAATGAGGTGTATCCATTGCTACGAGCTATATCAATCGCTAGCTTTCTTGACTCCAGACGCTCGTCTTCACCTGTGCACATATCCGTGGCTGTACGGAGCATATTACGTATGACTGCACGTTTTGCACTCGTGGGATGAGCTGACAATGAATTAATGAGGATGTTTTTGCAGTTCGGTTTTCTATACCACTTTATGCGGACTTCTCCCTCTAACATGCATACTTGTGTATTCAAGTACGCCAGCCAGCCATTTGATGGTGTTTCCCGAGTGAGTCTGATATACTGTGACTGTTCATTCAGTATTCGAAAGCACTCGTCCATTTCGGACTGTGTGGAGGTTATAACACAACAGTCTTCGATGTATCTACAGTACATCAAAGGTGATCTTGCCAACACTGGCTCCTCTATCCGGCTCATAAAGCATACTGCTAGCACTGGTGCCAGCCGTTGTCCCATGGCTAGACCTCTTATTTGTGAATAGTATGCACCCGACCATCTGAAGACGTTGCAGGACAAACACTCTCTGACTAGAGTCATGATGTGCTGCTTTGTGAGCCCAAAGGTGTTTACGTTCCGAGCGTGCCTGTCAAGCATTTCAGATAATGCTTGCAAAGCGTGATCGTTTTGGACATTGGTGTACAGCGACGTAACATCAAAGGACTCTATTGCACAGCCCTCTTGGTATTGGAGATTTCGCATTTGCGAAAGAAAGTGATTTGTATTGGATAGGTGCGCTGGAATGTATGATAACAGCTGCTTCACGATGTGATTGAGAAACCATGAAATGCGATCACTTGGGCCGCCCACGCAACTTATTATGGGGCGTATCTTTATCACGTCCGGAGATATCGACCGTACGTTATGAAGAGTCAGCTTATGGGTCTTGACCAGACTGTAGAAAACTGGACACCGAGGTTTCTCCAGCTTGAGTCTCCTCAGGAGTCTTTCTTCAACACCAGCGGATCTTCCAACCATGATCCAAATATCGTTAAGAAGTTTGTATTGGGATAAAAAGTCTTTTTCGTTCACACGGCGGTATAGAGTGGTGTCACGCAAATGCAGTTCGGTAACTGAGTAATCTAGGGCTTGTTTAATGACAACAAACTCTCCGCCCTTATCACTGGTGGAAATGCGTAGGCAGCCGTTTGATCTCAACTCTTTCAGCTCTCTGAAGCCCTCCCACTGTGCATTGGTGAGACTAGCATTGTGGTTTCTGTGATAACGATTTAAAACGGCAAAGATATCCGCTGATAAAATGCGAAACTTGACATCCACATCAGGAACAGGATCAGGCTCTCTGTACAAAGTGCGCGGAAAAGGGACCGGTGGTAAAAGATCCCGACCTGAGCGAGCATCGCGATCAGGCTGAATGCGCGGATTGTATCTACTGTTGATTCGTAGTTGATCCCAGAGTTTTCGCAAGCCTCCCACTACTTTGCGAAAGGTGAGTGCATTGACGTTTTGCGCGGGAGAAAAAGATGGTCGTAGACTCAGACAGCTCACAGCGTTAGCGGAGAGATTAACGTCACCTATAACAGTGACCCTTGCAGACAGACCGTCGTTTTCAACCTCATTGTAAGTGTTGCTTTCAGAATGGTGGTTCAATCGTGGGTTTTCATTGCTAAAGGTGAGAGTTTCCACGCTGCTCCCGAAGGAGTCGGTCGTAATTCGCACAAAGAGAAGCTTTGGTATCATATATATATATATATATATATATATATATATATATATATATATATATATATATATATATATATATATATATATATATATATATATATATATATATATATATATATATATATATATATATATATATATATATATATATATATATATATATATATATATATATATATATATATATATATATATATATATATATATTACACAAGTATGCATATTAGAGGGAGAAGTCCGTATAAAGTGGTATAGAAAACCGAGCTGCAAAAACATCCTCATTCATTCATCGTCAGCTCATCCCATGAGTGCAAAACGTGCAGTCATACGTAATACGGTCCGTACAGCCACGGCTATGTGCACAGGTGAAGACTAGCGTCTGGAGTCAAGAAAGCTGGCGATTGATATAGCTCGTAGCAATAATTACACCTCATTTCCGCACCAGTACAGAGGCGATACGAATACGCGAGAGGTGTTGCGGCAAAACAAAATACCACTGTGCATACCTTTCATTTCTGACCAAGTGTGCACCGCAATAAAACATAGCATCGTGCGAGCGCAGCTAGATAATGAGGTAGTGCTTGTGAATATACCCAACAATAACATCAAGCAGCAACTGATTCGGAATAGACTGTATGATACTGAATGCGTATCAGAAAATTGTGTTGTTTGCCCGAATGGTAAAGTTGGAGACTGTGCAAAGATGGGTGTAATCTATAAGATTGAATGCCAGTCATGCAACGCTATCTATATTGGAGAAACGGGAAGGATGTTGAGTACATGTATGAAAGAGCACCTAGCCGGCAGAAGGCGCAGTGTCATAGCGACACCTCTTGGCAAACATAGAGTTGAAGACCATAATGACGAAGATTTTGATGTCAGTTGTGCCATTCTGGCAGTGGAGGTGGATATCTCAGCACGTAAAGCATTGGAGCCCTTCTGGATATTCTCGAGAAATCCACGCATGAACAGCCGTTTCGAGAGTCCATCTGTGACAAATGACCTTTTGCCCTTCATTCCCCGTTGCGACCTCTAACACACTCAGTGGGCTGCGTAATGAGTCAGCTTCTTCAAAAAGCGGCGCACTGCGCTGTATGACACATTCGCTCCACTGGTCTCGTGCAAAGCAGACTGCGCTTTGCTCGTTTGGTGGTCCGATGTGTAAGTTTTCTAGGTCAAAGTGTGTTTTCGCGTTGTGACCTTAGCATAACGTCGAAAACGCTAGAGCTGTGGAGGTGTTTGATGGTGTAGAACACAAGGTAAACCTTCCACCACATTTAGGCTTCTGATGACGACGACCCTGTCGAAACGTAAGGCCAATATAAAAAAGGGTTCGTGAGGCTCACGTCTCGAAACCAATGTTTGCGTTCAATGTACTCTGCAAAATGGAAAACAAAAGGATTATCGTGATAGCTCTCTGATTCTCACGACTACCGTGTAACATCCGGTAGTTAACTAGCGATGAAATTTTGTTATTAAGCAAAAAGAAAAAGTGAACTATCCGGTCAGAATTTTTTCGCACTTGGTTGAAACTCGGTGAGAATTTGTTCGATCAATCAGTGCGCATGAAGCAAACCGCTTCTCTGCCCACCTATGCATGCGACGTTCAGTCACTATGTCTTTGAATGAGAACACAACGATACAATCCTTTCCCACATTTCCTGGGGCCGTTTTCGAAAAGCGCGACACCTATGATTCATAGCGACTCACAAACATGATTTCCCCCTTTATTCATAATCCTCCGATCAAACCGATCAGAACCTGACCACCTGTGAAGTGATGTAACGTCGGCATGGATCCTGAAGAGACTTCACGTTCATTGTTGAAGGTTGGCGCAAGCTCGGTGCCATATGCTATAACATAGGTGCACCGAGTGTGCGTTAACCTCCAAACCAGTCTCTTTAGAACCTATGCTGATGTTAGGCAAAGGTGCTAATCACAGTCATCTGACATTCTATAAAATACCCTACTCTGCAGGTAGTATTGGATACCGGCAGTGCGAATTTGTGGATACCAGACTCCCAGTGCGTGGAACCGAACCGTGCTCCTCAATGCAGACTCTCCAAGTGTGACCCCGGACGTGAGTCTCCCACTTGACATTTTGTAAACTATAATTATAACTCTACCGTTCAAGCTCTGCAGCAGATTTTGATATTCAATGAGCTCTAGAGGGTTCTTCTTCTGTTTTGGCATTTCTAACCCTCACATCATGACAGTGGCAGTAGCACTACTTTGGTGCGAGAAGTGCGAGAAAATGTGCTAGTTATTTTTTAAAATTATGTGTCTAATTTTCATAAATCGCTTGTAGATTTCGATCAATCTAACGCAGTGATGAGCAGACTGGAATTTGAGTTCAGGAAGTTGACTGTTTGAAATTTCAACTTCGGAGTTAACTGTTAAAGGAATTGTTGTTCTTAGCTGTAAAGCACTGAGGTCGACTGCCCGCTATCAAGATTTTATAGCTGTCGCATGCTTTCTGAGCATCAGAGCAGAGCAAAGCAGACTCTTCTGGTTTTTAAAAGGAGTGATTCACCATCTGCCACAACCAAAGCAATCGGCTTATACACAGTGACATCCGAAACTACACTCTGAGGCTGGTCGATGTTTCTTGTGCAACAACTAGGGAAATCTGAGTAGCACACCTTTATGACTTTTTCTTTCAAAGAGGCAGAGGATAATAATTCTACTGAGTAGGTAATGCACTGAGGGTTCATTAGTGGTGAAAGAACGTTTTAAATTGCGTTTCTTTTGTTTTCTTAAAGGCAGGGCTCGCGATTAACATGGTCGTTATCATAATGGTAAGATAGATCTGATCATCACAGAATTTGAAAATAAATGAAAATTCGGGTGCAGAAATACGTTAGAACGGTTATTTGCTTTGTGACCGATCGCTCCAATTAAGGATATTTTCATAAATGCTCGTTTTGACATCACAGCACTTAGTGCTCAGAGAATTTCACGGCCCGTCCGCGGCGAAAGATGAGCTCTCCGGACGGTCCGCGGCGCTTGACGGCTAATCCGCGGCACAACTGGTAGCAGGTTGGTCAAACGGCTCGACCGCGGCGCTGTTGTTCTCGATGGGGGTGGTTCCGGGGCGCAACAGCAGTTGAACGGCTTCCACCTCCCCATCTCACTCACTCACATCTCACTTGACCACAGGCACGGCTGCATTGACAACTATGAAAAAACATGGTAAAGCTAATGATCACGTCCTAATGTGTTTATCTTATGCACAGCCGGTATAAAAGGTGCCTCATCTCACTCGAGTCCTCATTCGGCATTCTGATGCCGGCCCTGGAAGTTGACTTCGAGTCACTTTGCGGAGGGCAGCATATTTTTGGTCGCTGGGGGGATAGGGATATCCTCACAGCTGGAGGGGGGCGGCTTTCGCCGCGGTCCGCAGGTAGGGTGGCTCCTCACCGCAGACCTCGGCAAAGGCTAAGCCCTTGTCCGGACCAAGGCGAGGCTTTCTCTGCCACGGACCGCGACATTCACGCATCTCTCGAGAAGAGGCGGACCGGTAAAACTGTGTCGGAGAGGACGGTCCGCGGCGGCTTCAGGACGATCCGCGGCGGATCTCAGGACGATCCGCGACGCCTGTAGGACGATCCGCGGCGCCTGCAGGATCTCAGAGAAACTCACGGCCCGCCCGCGGCGCTTTTCCAGGATCGTCCGCGGCCTTGATCAACCCACTATCCGTTGTGCTGCGGATCAGCCATCGAGCGCCGCGGACCGTCCGGTGGGCTCATCTGCCGCCGCGAACGAGCCGTGAGTTTCTCTGAGATTGTCCGCGGCGCTTTTCCGGCGCTTTACCGGCTTCGGTGAAGGATCGTCCGGTCGTCGGCCGCGGACGATCCTGGAAATGCGCCGCGGACGGGCCGTCAGTTTCTCTAAGTAGTCTACCAAAGTGAATATAAACTACTGAAGGAGCAGAATTAAATCGGCGAGTTGAGCATTCATAAAACTCGCATTACATGGGGCGGGCGGGCAGCCGTAATTAGCCAATTTTACTTCTAACTACATATATATTCTTCAAATTTTTGCATGCTTTTATTTTTTTGATGGCCAGATCTACCTTCTCATGAGGATACCTCAAGAACCCTAACTCTAGGCTGTCATCTAATTTCCATTTTATGAAAAATCAGATCTACACGCCTATTAGGAAAACTCAGCAGCCGGCTTCTTCGAGAACTCCATCATCACCTGATTGTAGGTTGTGCCGGCTATTGTACTGTGCTTATCTGAGTCAAATTCCGGTCCGCAATTGCGTCTCGACACGCTTTGCGGCCGCACGCGCTCGAGTCAGTCGGGTTTCCAGCGCCAAAGCCAACTCGATGGGGCTTTTTTAAACAATTTTCTTCACATTTATTTAGTTTCCAGTTTCCGAAACCCAACTAGAGTCAGCAGATCGGCAGCTGCGGCGCTGGAAGCTCTTCTGATTCGGGAGCGTGCGGCCGCAAAGCGTGTCGAGACGCAATTGGGGACCGGAATTTGGCCCAGATAAGCACAGTACCATGCAACAAGCTTGCTCAAAAGGCATGGGAAGAGAGAAAGAATCTGCTTAGGCCGAACAGTTTTGTGCATTTATTTACATAATGTGTGCCAACTGTGGCCAGCCAGCCAGAAAACATGCGAGCACTCTTTATGATGAAGTCAGTAGTGAAGTCCACCAAGAGTGTCTCATTTACTCATCAATGAGAAGCGGTCGATTGGAGATCAATGAACATGAAACTCGTTGCAGCACAACCGCTCTCGCTCAATAGGCATCGAGCGTGCTGGTATGGGATCCATGCACATTGATCCCCAGCCGATCGCTTCTCATTGATAAGTGGATGAGACACTCTTGGTGGACTCCACTATACCTCTTTTAGTTGTTTGTGAAGTGTTTTGCTCGGATGTTCAATGCTGCAAAACGACGGCAACAGCAACTTGCCAAGGAAAGAACTCTTTCAACTCGAGTGCTTCGACAACCTATGCGAACCCAGGCTTCTTAAAATGGAAGATTTACGTAGGTTTTCAGTTACCCGCTCAAGTGAAGCAGAGATCATATATTAGGGCCTATGCATAGTTTGACGGCGAAAGTCGTTCCGCTATGGTGGAGATTATAGGGCAGGCACGCCGGTGCGTAGTCTCTCTCTAGCTTTCATCGTGGAAGCTGGACCTTTGCCGCTCGACCATGCAAAGGCCTTCCGTGATCTCAAGCCAGCAATCGCAGAACAATCATGAAATTCTACGTCGCCCTTAAAGGCAAACACGATAATTAATTATCAGATTTCATGCTCATCTTAAAGAGAGTCACACGCTGACCACAGCGGTATCTCTTAAATCGTCCAAGACCCATTTTGAACAGTTATGACTCTTCAAAGATTCCTGGATTTTGAGGGTGAAAAATTGGTGGACGAGTTGCCTCAGGCCTATATTTCTCTTCATTCGCAATCGTTGCACGAGAGCAAAACAGGATGAGGAGACATCCCGGCAGTGGACTGAAGAACGGCGATTGGTTGGAATTCATCTATCCATCGAGCTGCTATCGAGCTCAAAAATCTGTTAGGGGGTCGGACCTGTGGTGGTGAGCGAAGGGGGTCGGGCCTGTTATGGCCAGCTTATATCTCGCCTATTTAAAGGGATTGAGACTCGCATTTGGCACGTGCTATACAGGAGGGGTCTTCTACACAATTACATGAAAATCCCAAAATTCATAACTGAGGGTGTACTGTGCCTTTAAAGGCACAGTCCAAGCCCAGGCTCGAAATTCGAGATTCCATAACCGTGGATTAGACCTACCTCGTGTAACACCTGCCAATTGCTAGCTCTCGCTTGCTCCGAATAAGCGAGATATACGAGCAAGTCACCCTGGGCGCCCACATCAAGGAGCCACTTTGGCACGCTCCTTTTATGGGCTTTCAAGTTCAGCAGTGACAGGATGAGAAATTATTTCTAGAGGGAGGCCCTGTTCTTAATTGTGTTTTTGGCCTTTCTCTTTATTCGGGTCAGCTCGCAAACATCGGTTGCAAATGACGGAAGTTACAAGCCTCGGAAAACTCACCCACCATGCTTCCGCAGGTCAATTTTTGAGAGGCCGTAACTGCCTTCCCAGTGGGTCTTGCCAAAAACATCATCGGAAACAGCATGGGCGCGTTTTTAGGACAGATAGGATAACAGAACAACGATACTGAGGTGGGACTGTACCTTAGAAAGTGCCCAACCCCTTCATAACACTCTCAATCGTGCATGCCTCCTTTTATGTAGTATGTTAGAACCCTCCAATTTGTTCGACTCCGCAAAGCATCATCTTTTAAAGTGAACGATCCTTCGGTGATCCAGTATGAACGATTTTAATTGCAAACAGGTTTTTCCATTTTAACTTTTTTCGTGTACATACTTCTAACCCAGAGTAGTTCTATCCCTGCTCTGAGAGAATTGCCATCGATCGCTCACGGAAAGAATCCCCTCGGTTTTTAGTGAGGACCGTGAGAATACTAGCCTGATGCTATCGCGGAACAATCGCGAGATTCTGTCAGTGCTACACCGAGAGCGTACCGCATTCGTTCATCGATGTTCCCGCCATGCTCCATCGCGGAACCGCAAGGAATCGAGCCCGGGGCTGTCGCGTGACGATCGAGAGATGCTGCCAGCCCCCACCCCTGATCGTACCGCATCCATGCCCTTTCGGTGTTTCATCCGAGCGAGTGTTTCCTATCAGATCAACACGAAGCCATTAGATATTTTCCATGCCATATTTCACGCTGCTTCACAATTCTGCGCAGCATGAGAGTGCGGGCCGAAACGATCACGGTACCACTGCAGATGGCGAGTGCGCCACAGTACTAGCGTGGCAAACTTGGTAACGGTCACGGTACCGTCACGGTACGAGCGCGAGAATGTCAACGGATAGGTCGATTGGGTAACTATTGCGGAACGGACGCGGATTGCAGCACTAGGGGGAGACGAACACTGTAGAGTTCGCGCAATAATTTTACTCTGATGAAAGGTAGGGGCTGCGAAGGTAGATCACCCCGCGCAAATCGAAACCACATTCTCCAGTGAGGCCGCCAACCCCGCACGAGAAAACCTAACCAGGCAACAGCGACTGCTTATCCATACGTGTTCCATCACATTGTTTTGCCAGTGGAGGTGTTCTACGAGTTTTCTCATGTTTCAACGTACCAACCTCCTACGTATTCAGTGCGATAAGCGAAGTGGATAAACGGTCGCTGCTGCCTGTTTAGGAGGCTCCACCCCGCACGGCCAGCCGCCTGGTCCATGCGTCAGACTAAATCGAAAACGGAAACCATATAATCGAGGATCGCGGGAGCATCACGGTACAAGCGCGAAAGGTTCTCTCAGAGTGGGACTGCTTGCCCACACTGCTCCTATACATTTTTTTCATGAATCCAAATGATGAAGCCTCCCTTAGAAATGGAATGGTTTTTTTTCTCGTGCTGGAGCAAACTTACCATTACAATAGTGAAACAAACCCTTCCAGTGTTCGTAATTATTACGCAGGCGTCTGGGAAATTAACATTTCGATATTCTGGACGTCTGGGGTCTTCGAGAATCGTTGAAGGCAGTGGTCGCGATAAAATAAGCTTGTCTTCTTTTCCTCTCTAAATTCTTTTCTGGGTTTGGAGTAGTAGCACCAGTGAGAAAAAATCGCGAAAAAACCGCAGTTTCGGGCCCAGTTTGAAGCCTGAACTTTCTTGTCTTTTGATGGTGTACGAGCCCAATCCACATCATCGGCAGCGATGATCTCTGATATCCAGAACTTCAGCTGGCTAGAAATTGAATTTCAATCAATGAACATTATGCTTCGGACTCATCTAGTCAAAAACATTGACTGAAGTGCTTGCTTTCATTGGTTAACTCTTTTAAATACGTAAATTTGCATTTATTTCTTCCTCTGAATATCGATGATTTTTGACTGCTCGGCATGAGACTGCGATAATTTTTTTGCGGCGCTGTGCACGTGTGCACGAACTGGAATCTTTGGGTCCTAGCAACTCTAATTCTAGCCCATTATTCACCGCGCTACCTTATCAGTTTTTCAGCTGTTTTCTATTTAAGCTGATTTTTATAGCTTTTAGATAACGTTTCTCATCGCGACCACTGCCCTTAAGAACTCAACAAAGTTTTACTATTAGGGCTACAAGCAGAGCCGAGTACAGGTCTGATGCCCGCCCGTCGATTGCCGGAAGGCTATCATCGATAATTCTAGGTATTCATTGAAGGTCATGGACCCAGGATTTGACCAAGGGTTACTGCGGCCTCTAAACAAGAATCTGATGTTTGTTCCACGATTTCCATTGATAATTATGTTGACTGTACTGGTGTAGTGGTAGGGCAACGTTTTGGGTTTTGCTGCATCTTTGTTCAAGGCGCTGCTTGAACTGCTGATCTCGAATCTGCTATTTTTCCTTCCGTTTTTGATGGTATACAAAGGAGGGCAGCTGCAAAGGTTTGAGTAGTGCGCGCTTTCGCACGCGCAAGTACCGAAAGGAAACCCGGCTCCAATCGAAACAGCTCTCAGCCGAATGTCTGTCTAGACATGGCACCCACTAAAACGATTATCCGCGGAACGTGCGGATCTGCTACAAAGTTCGACCGTAGAGCGAGCGGTCTTTAAGGAGTTAGAAGCAGCGATCAATGGGGCAGATGAACTGTAGTGTCTATGACTCGGAATGAATTCGTCTTTAAACATGATGATTCCGCAAGGAGGTTTCTGTCTCATTCGTCTGCTAGTATGACAAAATTAGGTTCTTGTTGTTCCAGTACGGCACTGGAGATGCGAGAGGATTCTATGGAAATGACACGGTGAGATTCGGTGGTGAAGGAACTGATCAACTGGTGGTACCCGGCGCTGTTTTTGGTCAAGCACTTCATATTGCTTCGTTTTTCAATACCGTGAGCGAATTTTTGACATATGTACATCCTCGCATATGGGAAAGCGTAGTTACATATCTTCAAACTAATTCACTAGATTCTTGTGCGCTCAAAATATTTCCATCTACTAAAATCTTTGTCAGAAATCTAGCTGGTTTATCCGGTTGACAGTTTATCCAAAATCTTATACGCCTAAAATCTTAGCAGTGGAGGTATCTCGCTGTTTCAGCTCAGATGTTCATAGGCTGATCGCCTTACGTCAATAGTGGTTTTGTCTTACCGCTCGGCTGGCTTCCGTCAGTCCGCATACTCGCCGAGGTGTGCCTTCCTGGTGGTCCTTGCCACAGTCTTCAGCCACAATTTAAACATGCAATCCATCCACTGGTCGCTAATCCACTTACTGCGAAGTTAAACACCTCGCCTGAATCGCCTTTCACTTCCGAGTAATTTCAAATCCTTTTTCACCACATCCGTATAACGCTTTGGGCTGCGTCCAGGCGGCCGTTTCCAGACAGGACTCAGAGGTGCCCTTGAAGCATGTGAACAAGAAGATCTGGCGGAAATAAAATAAATTATGCCCGGACAGTGGAAGTCTACCTTCCGTTGCCGATAGCATTGCGAGATGTTGGCACCTCCCTCGTGTAAGGCGTTGATGTAAGGCGTCGATTTCGTTGTAGAGATCTTCGTTGTGGCACATCCACGGCCAAAAATATTCAAGCAAACGTCTAAACAGCTTCCTCTACGTGCAGTCCAACTTTGAGTTCTGCGTATAGCAGCCTTTGCACATCGTTGTTGAATATCCGCTGTTGAACTGCCATCGTTCATAGTTACCAGGATAAGTAGGAATAAAATGCTGATAAGACATCCTAGCGATTCTGGGGCCCTATGTATGAGCGTTTCGAATAGGGGTAGGCTAGCGCAATAGTCGTTTTCATCGCAAGAGCACTTGCTGTATTCAACTTGCAAATGATACGGTAGTCTAGCACCCTCAAAACTTTCCCACACGATGCCAAAGCAGTCATATCAAAGTACACAAGCTAGACAAACAGAACCATTCTCCAAAAGTGGAAAGTTGCGATAGCATGGAGTGAAGGTTTCGTAACAAACGTTTTGAGTGTTTCATGTGTCTGACTTCTGGATAACACAGCAATGTCTTCAACATGTTTTGCCAATCCATACACCGTGCCTCATGGTTACGGCTGACTCGGCCCTCCTAAGATAGAACAGAATAGTCTTCCAGATGATTATTCAAACCGATACGCAGCTGGCGCTTTTTTCGGGTCCAGTGGTATCGCGTGTCATCGCTACTAATTAGGCTAGGTTCACTGCTTGTATCTAGGGAAAGAAGAGCTCGGACAGTAGTTGACAATAGACTGAATGGGTGGTTAGAGAATGACACTGGGGCCACTTCTGCTTCTGAGAAAGCAGACGATATCCGATTGTGATTTTCTTGAAATATCATACGAGGCAAGCACATTAGTCCGCATCAGCGTGCGAGACTTTCCTTACACGCCAAATCAAGAAGGGCTATTGGCCTAATATAAAGTTCGATGCACTCTCAGAATCTAGACATTCCTGCTAAACATTCATCTTCAGAATCCAACTGACGGAATACTCGGACTTGGATTTCGAACGCTAGCTGAGAACAATGTGAATCCACCATTCCAACAGGCCATTGACATGAACCTCGTTGAGCCCATTTTCACAGTCTACATGGCCAGTATTGGAGGTCAATTTTTTCCGTCATTTACATCTACCCCTTGGTGTATGCGCAATATCGCTTGTAGGCGTTGGTCAGAATGTGAGCGAGGTCGAGTTTCCGCGTTTTTTTTTTGCGTTAATCGCTTCAAACTCAACTTTGAACGAAGCTATGGTGATATCCATGATCCTGGCATTATGGGCTACCCAATAGTTTAGCCCTCGCGGTGATCACGTTGAAAACTATAGAAGTTTCGCAATCAGCCAGGTTTGTGATTATGGTACCGTGGCGGATGGGAAGCTACCGTATCTGTCTGCGTTTCCCGGTGTCTACCGAATATACATGCGAAACTTACATGATTCTCAAGTAAACTTCCACAATGACTTTACCATTACAATACCGCTCGTAGGATTTGGTCAGAAGGCGCTCGAGGTCGGGTTTTAGCGTCTTTTTCGTCTTTTTCTTATAACTTGCTTCAAAATCAACTCTGAGCGAAACTATGGTGATATTCGTGATCCTGGTGTCAAGGGCTACGAAATGGTATAGCCCTTGTTGGGGTTTCGTTTTGAACTAACAAAGTTTGACAGGCAGGGTATACTGTATATTACCATTTGATGGAAGAGGGGGCTCGGCGTCCTGTGTCTGCGTCCTCGTGGCTCCCACCACACCGTCTGCAACGCGCTGGCCGTCTGTGGCCTCGCCGACTCGCGTGCTGCCTCTCCGCGTCGAGGTTTTCGGCGGTTCCCCACCATCATTCCATTTGGTGTGAACCGTTGGGAAATCTCGAGGCTAAGCGGCAGGGATGGTGATGCGCGCGGCTAAGGAACAGTCTGACGTTCCCCCTCACAAAATTATCAGCTTTGATTGTGGTAACAATACGATACATAGCATTGTGCCGTATTGGTCAAGTTCCCACGCAAATCCAGCATCCCCCACCCCTATTCTCAAAAAATGTGAGGATAAGACTCGTTTTCTGTTGAAACTGATGTTATATTTTAACTGTTTAATCATCTGATGTTCCATCTATCTAGGCTTCGATAATTAGAATTATTTCTTGTAAGTTTATAACAGTTTTGTCGCTCGAGCATTTTTGTTTTTATTTGGAGATTCTGTGCTTAATTATAGATTTTTATTGAGGAAAACCTCATTTAAATTTTCTTCGGATTCATTCTCTCGAACTGATCCTCTATGAGATCATGAATGCGCTCTTCAGTTTAAATATTCTCACAAATCGAAAAGCAGCTGACTGCAGTTGTTTCACTTGCTGTATTCATCTTTTTTCTGCATTATAAAGCAGTAGAAGGAAAAATGCCTAAGCGACATCGAATTGTTATAAACCCATACAAACTATAATACCGCCGCTATACAAGGGAAAAAATGGGCAAAGTGGGCAACTAAAGCGTCTTTCGACCACAACACGCCTCAAAGTGCTCCGTTTTCAATTTCTAAAGGACCAAAATGTTCACCGTGCCACAATCAATCTAACTATGTGAGACAAAATTGGAGTTCACTAATGAAAACGCTTTTTTTAAGATGGAGTTAGTTATGGATTTGATAATGTTATCACAAGATAACGAGCGCATTCAGGCAATGACAACCGTACACGATCTCTAGCATGGTCAAAATGAAAATGTCTCTGAGAGTTTTAGCCGAGGAATCGCCGCGAAATAGCCCACCAGGAGCCGCTGCGGAGCGTGGCGGGCTATTTCCCGGATATTTCGCGGCCAAAACTCCCAGAGGTATTCTACCTTGAAAAATAAAGTTGCTCTCAAATTTCGCAAAATATTTTTACACTATCGACTGGGCCACGACTTGCTGTACATTTCAGCGTTTTTTAATTTGAAAACGGAGCACATTGAGGCGAGTTGTGGACGAAAGACGCTTTAGTTGCCCACTTTGCCCATTTTTTCCCTTGGATAGCGGCGGTATTGTACTTCAAATGCTAAATAACACAATAAATGACAACATCGAGATATTTGGCAGTCAAAATATAAAAGAGAAAATAAAGATGGTCACGATGGATAATGGCTGTGTCCGTGGTGGGTTCTTAGCGATTCTGGAGACACCATTGTGATCAGCCCGAAATCCTCACAAAGCTAAGCAAGAAGAACGGAAAACGATTTTGAGGTTGGGCTGTGCCTTGAAGTTATCGTAGAATGTGTGTATTGTTTACATTTATCTAGCCCAATATCTATTCAACCCTATAAGGACAATATGTAGATTTAAAGACGTGGAAGCCGAAAAGAAGTGGGTCCTGCACGAATTTTACAGCTCCTGCTCAAAGTTTCTAGCTCGTACGATACAGTTACTGCACGACTGACTCTCTGCAGGGTTGCTGAGTAATTGTGAACACAGGTTAGTATTTTTCGCGAGAATCGCGTTTTTGAGCGACATATCCTGCATACTGCAGTTATCAATAGTTATCAACGCTGTACAGAGGCCTTTGTACTCCTCACATAGACTAAATATCGCAAGTCACCTAGCTTGAATAGTGTATGGGTATTTCACTGCACTGTGTTGTGAGAAAGAGCGCTCCAATGCGAAGCCGCGACGCGAGCGCGCGCCACCGACGGAGGCGAGCTATGTTTACGTAACATACGTCGATTAGTGCCGGGCGCATTGGATAGTGAACGCACCCACGGCGATTGAGTTGCTGGTTGAGGGACCGGCGAAAATCAGCGCTGCTGACATTGGTGGGAGAGAAAGCATGAATAGGGGAGTGTGCAAGGCCGAACGTGTGCAGGGGAAAGGCAGCACGCGAGTCGGCGAGGCCACAGACGGCCAGCGCGTTGCAGACGGTGTGGTGGGAGCCACGAGGACGCAGACACAGGACGCCGAGCCCCCCTCTTCCATCAAATGGTAATATACAGTATACCCTGTCTGTCAAACTTCGTTAGTTCAAAACGAGTCCGAACAAGGGCTACACCCATTTGGTAGCCCTTGACACCAGGATCACGAATATCACCATAGTTTCGCTCAGAGTTGATTTTGAAGCAAGTTATAAGAAAAAGACGAAAAAGACGCTCAAACCCGACCTCGCGCGCCTTCTGACCAAATCCTACGAGCGGTATTGTAGATAGCCCTCAATGCCAGGACCATGAATATCACCCTTGTTTGGCACTAAGTTGAGTTTAAAGCGAGTTAAAAAAAAGACGAAAAAGACGCGAAAACACGACCTCGCCCGTTTCCGGCCAAATCCTACGAACGGTAGTGTATCGTTAAGTACTGATGGGAGCAAGCCGCGACGCTGCTTGGCGGGAAAAATTGCGAACGGAAAAGCGAAGGGAGGATGGCTATTGATGGAATTATCTCGAGACCAATCGCTGGGCGCGGCTTCCTACCACCATACACTATGTACTTCCCAAGTCAACATGAGGCCAGTCTCCGATTGGACTATCATTATCTTGGGAAATCCCATTATCACCTGGAGGTCTACAGCAAGTGGGCGAAAGTGCGTTAGATCCAGTTGGGTCCTGCACACATTTCCCATTGCTCGGCGCACTCCCAGTGGGATCTCGCAGTCATTTTTCAGCAATTTTCGCATTCACAGTGGGATACCCCACTTATTTAGCGGCTTTTGACGCGCTCCTGCCCAGATCCCACCTCTTTCACCGGCGCTCGGCGCACTCTCAGTAGGATTCCGTACTCATTTTTCGGAGCTAGCTGCACACCATATAAAATAACGTGTTTTTTCGCTGCTCTTGGAGCTGTTTTAGTCGGGTCCCACTTCTAGTTATATCAAATTACCATATAGAAAAATACTAAACTAAGTATATAAACGGTGTGTGGAGATAAGACAAATGAAAAAAATTATGTGCAATGAAGATAGTTTGCGTCACACCCGGTAACGTTCAGGCTGGAGAAAAGTAGAAAAGTCGGAGCAAAACTGGTTGAGGGGGCCAATCAAAATGCAACTGAGAAATGAATGATACAGCTTCCAGAAATCGATCTAATTCCATGAAATTTCTAGGAAATTACGAGTGATAACGCTATCAAATATCAGATAACGAAAGAAATGTTCATTTTCATGAAAGTTTTCCATTTCTATGGGTCATTCTTGAGTGCCCCTCCCAACTAGTTTTGCACCAGAAATACAGCAGTCAAATATAATGGAAGCAACGGATTCGGAATCAAATCTCACCAAAAGCGAAATGGAGGGCTAGATGATGACGAAGATGCGGGATCGACGTTTTTGTATGCGCCCTCTGACAGTATGCCTGACTCTCGCCGTCTGCGATGCCTACGATTGGCTCGTCGCCGTCTCACCAAATCAGAACATGCTAAATGTTGCGAAATAGCTGCATCACCTCCAAGTCACATCAGAACGTGCAAAACGTGACGAAACTAGGCTTCGATGTGACAACGGGAGTCTAGTTTACTAGTTTACCCTCCATGTCACAATAGGAAGGAGTTGTGGGGTCCAGGTAACCGGGATTTCCTGAGATGTTAACGATGATATCATCCCTTACGGCATAGCCATTGTCATGTGGTTTTCAGCAAATGTGTCTGATAATGGAGGTCTCTACACTTACGGCGGGCTCGACACGGAAAACTGTGGCGAAGTGATTGCGTACGAGAAGTTGACATGGGCTGGATACTGGCAGTTCAAGGTGAATTGACGCTATTGTCATACATAAACGTTCAAAGTCCTCCAGAAAATCTAGTTTGGAATCATTTTCGGGTTGAGAACTCAGACTCAACTTTCCGGTCCCACACTTTCCATTCTCTGTAGTGGGATGCCGTGTGTCAATAACAATGTGTCTAGGCACATCGGTACTGCGATAGCCGCTTACTCCGTCAAATCATTCTCTGACATGGGCGATTTTACACAATGTTTTTATTCTTTACTAACATGCAAACATTGAGCTCAATTTGAGGAAGGAGGTCTCAACCTCGACTTAGAGCTGCGACATATAATACAATCTAAATTTCCTGCCCAGTTCTCTTTTCTCAGATGATAACCATGGAGCATGTCGATAAGTTCCATCATATAACATCCCGCTTCTCAAATACACCAGAGAACTAAACATTTGTGGTGAAAGTCGCGAGATAATACCTTTATGTTTTCAAAGTGTTCGTATTTTCATGCAACAGTCAAGGATTGGAGTCTGTCGCATAACCGGAAGTAGAATAGAGGAGCAATGGTAATATGATGTGATCTGTCGTCTTGGTGTATCCAATTACATTTAAACCAAGACCCCTACTCAGAAGCCTCAATCAATATCCGATACATCGATTTTATGGGTGTTCGTATACTTATAGGTTCCGAGAAGCCCACGAGAACGCCGTAAATAGGCTCGAGTCACGGCCTATGTGGGACAAAATGGGTGTTTCTGGGGTGGAGACTTTGCCTGCTAGGCTAGGGTTGACATCCGCATCATCTTGACTCGCTAGGCCAGAGTACAATCACACATTTTATCGCCTTGCAAGGCCATAGTCGTCAGAAGAAACACTGCCTTCGCCTAGGGAGTCGGTAAACAGGAATGGTGACGGGTCCTAAGGGAAAAAGAGCCAGACTAATTCCCTCGTCCTACCAGTAATTGAGGATTATACAAACAACACTTCAATCATTACAATAGCTCAAATAAACACCCCAGCTTTTTTCCGTGATGAAATTATTGATAAGGGAAGACAACAATGGAGAATCGAATAATCGGATGATTGGAATAATTAGGATTTTCTCTCGAATACCAAAATGTACATGGATTCTCTTTGTTTACAAGCAGTTCCTTAGAAGGGGGTTCGTATAATTAATAAGGAAGCGGGCTTCCGCTCTTTCATGAACCTGCAACTACCGGGTATTTGAAGTTGTATTTGATTATCAAAAAATCTCGAATGAGTGTCGATTACTTGAATGGCACAACTAGAATATTAGGGCTCTATCCTATACGGGGGGAGAGCACCCAAGGTTTACGCATAGAAATGAACAAAAGCTCTGATAAAAGATGCTGGTTAGCGACATCAATTGACCTTGATATGAAAACTCTAAAGAAATACTTCGATTGACAGCGCAGCAGATCGGTGGTTCATTTCATTTTTATCCTGAGTCGTGGGTACCGCCGTCTAGAATAGTGCCAGAAATAGAGAGCTTATAGACTCTGTTTCATTCCAAGTGGACTCATGTTTTCGGTTATCACAGCGCGGAGCGGTGGCTTTTTTGTCGAAACCTCCATATCACTAGTTATATTTCACCGAGGCCCACCGCTCCGCTGCTGGTGATAATCAAAATCAACAGGTCACTAGGGATGTACCAGAGCTTACCTTGATACCTTGATGGTATATCTTCATCGGTGGTCTTCTCGATGCGGACCACATACGCTCCAGGTTTTCCTGGAAATAGCAACGGTCATTCAATGTGGTAGACCTCTTCGTTTGAATGACTTGTTAAATGTGTCAGCCCAACGCGTTGCAGAGCGGCCAAGAGTTCTTTTAACGCCTCGTGGGTGCCAGTACGTGATACTGGTGCTCCATCTATCGTCGTTTCGGCGCACAATGTGTCCTGCCCATCTGTGTTCCGCGGACTCGATATGGGACAACGCTCGGATACCCGACTCCTCCCGAAGCTCCTGAATGCTCTGCCCTTGCTGCCACTGCCTCCGTTGATTCGTATTGAGAAAACATCTCTCCAATGCCCTGTGTGTGGTCCTCATGGCGACAGAGGTACCCTTATTGTGAGCCCATGTTTCGGCACCATAGCAAAGAGCTGGCAGCACAGAGGAGTCAAAGAGGTGAGCCCGCAGCTTAACATCCTGGACCTCATTGGTCACTTCTCGAATTGTGCCCATTGCTGCCCAGGCTGATCTTCTTTGCCGACTGATTTCGTTCGTCAAGTCTATTGCCATGTTGACTTCTCGACCGAGGTACACTTAGCTTTCGACGTTGTCCAGCTGATTTTCGCTAGGGTAAATTTGCCCATCACCGCCTCACTGGTTCGCCATCGACTGAATTTTCTTCATGTTCATCACTAGACCAATCGTATTGCCTACGCCATCTAACTCCCTCAGCATCTCGGTCATCTCCGCCGTGTTGTCGCTGATCAGCACAATGTCGTCTGCAAACCGCGAACTCGAGAGCTGCATCGGATCGGTATTCAAGCCTTTGTCGTCCCAGTCGAGTCGACACATTACATATTAGAGGGCAGACCTGAAAAGCTTCGGTGAAATTGTGTCATCTTGCCGGACCCTCTTCTCAATTGGAATTCGCAGCTTGCGTTCGAACAACTGAATAGTTGTGAATGTTCCTGAGTTACACTGCTCTAGTATATTTACGTAGAAAGGCTTTTCTCCGGCGTGCAACAAAGCGTTGAGCACTGCATCTGTCTCCACCGAATCGTATGCTTTCTTGTAATCGACAAAAATGAGGCACAACGGCATTTTGTATTCGACACATCGCTCGATCAATTGAGATACGGCGTGGATGTGATCCATACAACAAAAACCTTTTCAAAATCCGGCTTGTTCTACTGGTTGGTATGCATCCATAGTGACCTCCAAACGATTGAGTATAATCTAGGTAAAGAACTTGTATGGAATCAACAGTAGAGCGATGGGACGATAGTTTCCGATATCCTCTCTGTCTCATTTCTTGAAAATCAACACTGTTCTGGAGCATTTCCATTGATCTGGTATGGACCGAACTTCGAGATAGGAGTTGAAGTGTTCAGCAAGTAATTTGCACGTGGTTTCGCCTCCTGCTATCAGCAGGTCTGCAGAAATTCCATCAAAACCAGAAGCTGTTCCTTTCTTAGGCGACCGTAAAGCATTCGCGACTTCAGATGAGAGAATAGGAGGTACTGAATCTGCCGGAGGAGAATAACATCGAGGAACCACATATGTTGAACTATAGAGATCTGTATGGAAGTCCGTAACTGTGCGCTCCATATCCACTCTTGCAGTTCTAAATCTTCCATGCTTGTCCTTCAACCAAGTCGTTACGGCATGGTTGTCCGCGAGATCGTACCGACAACGTTTTAGACTCCGTCCGGAGCTGCGGCCGAAAGAAACTTACTTTTACGGTGCTGCCTGATGGACTCCTTTAAAGCTGAGCGACAAGCTTTATTAACGACAGTCTTTTCCAAATGTGACGTTGTTGGATCTCTTCTCGTTTCACCGCGGCGTTTGAGAAGTTCTAGAGCCGTGGAATTCAACCTCTCCTTTCCGGGTTGTCGACCTTCCACTGACACCTTCCCACATTGAGGTAGACCTTTAGGCATCTTTCATAGTCCTCACCGCAAGCGCGGCACGCGCGTGACGCGCGGGAGGGCGATGGACTATGAAAGTTCTTACCGCGCGGCTAGCGCGGGACGCGCGGTAAGAACTTTCATAGTCCATCAGCACCGCCATAGCGGCGCCGCCCAAACCGCTGTGGCGGTTTACCGTTTCAATCAATAATTGCTTCTCGATTTGAGTCCACTCCAACATAAATAATTGTGGGACTATCCTGCGCCACTGCATACGCAAATTCAAGCCAGGAATTTCTGTACAAGTCCCGGTTCAGGCACGAGATCTACCCGCACCGCCATAGCGGTGCCGCTGAGATTTCATAGTGGCTTTCCGCTAGTCCCGCGCGTGCCGCGCGATGAAAAGTTTGATAGTCCACCGCTCGTCCTGCGCGTCACGCGCGTGCCGCGCTTGTGGTGAGGACTATGAGAGATGCGCTAACGATCTCTTCAAAGTCTGTTGTGGGTCCGCCAACCTCGAAGGATAGCTGTTAATCATTGCTTCCATTACAGCTTCGTTGTACGTAGGGAAACTAATAGGGGCCCGTCGATGTGTATCCCTTTTGAAGATTCGATTATTTTGGCGAATCTTTGCTCGAAGCAGTCGATGATCGGATCCACAGTCAAAGGACGGCACTACGCCAGGAGCGGGGCAGCTTAAGAGGTAAGACAAATTGAGATAAAGATAGAATGAAAGACGACGAACGAAACAATAAGGCAGAACGACATGCAACATGGGTGATTCCGAATGTACGTCCTGCAACAGTAAAGAAAGCGTGCTCTCTGCTAGGTTACTAGGCCGAGCAGACAACCACCAATCACAGACGAGCAGAAACAGAATCTGACATGCCGTCGAGAGTAGAATGAGCCAGGGACTTTTTTTACGTCCTAGCTCACGCCCGTTCGTCACAGTACATACAACGTCCAGCAGAGCAACAGTGCAATAACATTTTGATCTCGCCCAAAATTGAGCTGTCCGTTAAAGGCAGTGTTCATGATGAAAAATCTCCAGTTCTCGCAGAAACGTGAGCTTTGGGAGCTGAAGATGGAAAAAGTGAAGGGAGAATCACGAAAATCCATCGGGAAGTGGGTGAAATTCGCGTGGGCCAGTCAACCCATTGGGCCACCCCATCTCCCAAACTAATCCTCTCTAAAGAAGCTTGAACACGTAATCAGCCAATCAGCAAAGATCATGGCTTCGATAAGTAGTAGTGGGTAAGGTGGATCATGTTATCATATGGAAAGATTTGATTCCTTCACACCGGTCATTCCTTACATTCTCCAAAATATGACGTCACACAAGAGGTCCTGCTTAGGCGGAAAAAGGCGTTTTCTCGTCACTTTCTGCAGTTCTTGCTGACGTTGCTGTCACAGTAAGCCCTTGATCTATCATAATCTGTAAGAAGCTGAACATCCAAGATTTATCGTGAACACTGCCTCTGAGTTTGAAAGTTTTTCGCCTAGAGCAAATGCGTCAACCAGTAGACTCTGGTTCATTTGAAGCGAACTCCCGTTTTTTGAATACTAAAGCGCGGAAAGGTGACTTTTTCGTACGGCCTTTTCATCACTAGTTATATTTCACCAAGGCTCTCCGCTCCGCTGCTGGTGATTATCGAAATCCACAGATCACTAGGGGTATGCCAGAGCCTAATTACTGATGACGTAGCGAGCACTTGTTTAGAATTCTCTAAAATTTCCAATAGCTACTGATTCGCACCTCTATTTTTAGAAGTTGAATAATGGCTAACCTGAGCTATTAATTCGCTCTCTTAACATGATGTACAATGAAATGAGCAACTAAGACCAGGAAGGTCAGGGGTATCATGGATTGCCGCCCTAGTGTCAAGCTGGTAAGATGGTCTGCGTTATCTGGTCACAAACTATTGAGCAATCAAAGACAAGTGGACGATTTTTTTTGAGCGAGCTATTGTCTGCCTGGGTCGGGCTACTGATTAGGACCTGAACGAAGAACTTCAGCATCTTAGTAAACGTAAATGCTCCGTGGGTCAATCTGAAGTTCGTCGCACAGCTGCTATCGTTCTACGTCCAGGTGCTGCAGTTCTCCGCCCCTGTCAAACGCAGTAAAGCTCCCTCACTAGACGACGGCTAGCTAGGTGAAACCAGTAATTGTTCGTTTGGCGCCTGATGGTTTGTGGACGAAGAACGGTTTTGAACTAAGAAGGAAAGTATACCAAGCGTAGGTCGGATCTGCGGCTACGAATTGTATGGTCAGTATTTCTCGAGCCTGTATAGTAAAACTTTGTAGTACCTCGCCCCGAGCAGTTGGTTCGGAAAAATTATGAGCTCTTTTTAGGTTTCGCGAAAAAGTGAGGGTCAATTTTTTTTGTGTGTTTTGAAAACTAATCCCGGATTTTGCTAAAAACTTCTATGGAAAAATAACCTGGGGTGCTAAAAACGAATCTGGGGTTCGTTTGTCTAAATCCTGAGGTTCACTGTAGGTTACGGTTAGTAACATGCCATTTAGAGGGCAAAACCAACCTTGAAAGTTCGAAAATCGGCAAACAGACATCAAATTCGTATTCACCTTCCCGAATAATCCGCGGATACAAATTTGGAGTCAAATCTGAGACCTTGATCTAACTACAGTATACCCACAGTAATCTACCGTAATCCGTAGAAAATCGGTGAACGAACCACAGGTCCGTGTAAAACACATCAAATTACCCCCAGAGATTTTGAGACACATCTATGGAAGATATTCCGGAAATCTCGAAAGTGGCGTTTTGACTTCAAAGTTTTCCCCCGCTGTGACAAACGAACCTTGGATTTGTGATCAGCGCCCGAAAAAACCCTGAGCGATTTTTGAGGAAGATCTGGAAAATTTTTCTCAAACGCTCTCAGAACCCCTAATTGATAAAGTAACCGCTCAACCGAAAATCCGTAAAAGTTCAACACGCTATCAGTCTGCACAAAGTTCGGAAAACGTGCTTTTACCTCAACTATGCTCAGAGTGGTTTTGGGCGCTCAACCCGTTTATGAGGTCCGTTTCTGGATTTTTGAAAATTAACTGAGCGTTTTGCAAGGTACAAAACCGCAAAAAGTGGCCGTTTTGGGCCTAAACCTTCTCGAAACCAGCGGCTTGTGGCGGGGTATTGCACAATTTTACATATACAGTTCACCTCCGCACTGCCGTTCACTTCGCAAAGTGCAAGCTGCTTGCAGCGTGCTGCCCGGCGCGGTTGCGAGTATTCTCAGACAGGGTGGTGGGATCACCCGGGCGGTTTCGACCTTTGGTTCCCAGGTGATCCAACCGCTCGGGTGAACCCACATCCCTGTCTGAGGATACTCGCAACCGCGCCGCAGCACGCTTTCGCAAGCAGCTTGCACTTCGCGGACTGAACGGCAGTGCGGAGGTGAACTGTCTGCCCAAGGAATACTAGCAGTACAATTCGTTCCTACACATGCGGCCTACGTTTTGTATATCTTGTGAGAGAAAAAAACGAATTTGCAATATTGGAGCATACTTCCTCATTATGAACAACCTTAAACTAATAGTTCGCTATAAATGTCTCGAAACCTTAATAAAATGGATCTCATTACAAACACTGAAATTTTCGGTCTTTTTCGACAAGTGTGCTTGTCGCTGCGAACAACTTTGCGAACAACCGAAAATTACTCGAATTATATCGCAAAAAAAGGTGTTCCATCTGAAGCGTATTTCAGATGCAAGCGGTATCAGCAGGAACCTTCAAAGCAAACGAAGGTTGGGAAGTGATTTCCGACACTGGCACCTCATGGTTTGGAGCTCCACTTGGGATCACATTCGCACTCGTGGAAGCATATCATGCAACGGTATGGCCAAGTAAGCGAGCTTGATTGCTGTCAGATAGAATGATTTCTTCTTCCAGTACTTCGAATGGTACGACGTCTTCCTGGTTGATTGTGGTGTCAAAATTTCGCTTACTTTGGCTATTGGAGGTCTCGACTATGTCATTCAGCCTGAGACTTTCATAAAGAAAATCAGCGACGATTTCTGCATACTGGCATTGTTTCCAATGGAGAGTTCCGGATTTGGACCGACATGGATTCTTGGCGATCCGTTTATTCGCGAATTCTGCAATATTCATGACGTGGCCAACAAGCAGCTTGGATTCGCCAAATCTTTGAAGAGATAAATACTGTGCTACAAAAGCTTCCAAAACACTTAATCAGCAGTCTTCATGTCTGTATGGTCGCTCTCAGTCTGTGTCTATAGCAACGCAAATGGTTGCTGATGAATGCATGCTATGAGAATAGAACTTTAGGAATAGCCTCCTTGTAAAATTTAATTTAGAAATAGACAGGAGTCTACGGCAGATCGTTGCGAGCGGTAAAAACCCCGCGGACCAGTAATGCCGCAGGGCGGAATGACACTGCCTTGTCCGTTCATTACACTAAAATTATCAGGGAGCCCATACATACAGTGTTTTGAATAAAAACCAAAACTCGTCGAGAATGCATAAATATTACGGCTCACTTCAAGAAAAAACTAGGCGAAGCTACATAGCCAATTGAGAAATGAACTTCTCATTTTCTTGGCGTATATACAAATCTAAACATACAGAAAAAAGTCTTCGATGGTGTCCGCTTTGATACATACAGCCTTACAGTCTGGGCAATCTCTCAGATCCTATGTTTGATATGTACTTTGAGCCTCGCCCGTACGAGTGAATAGCTGATGTTTTGGCGATTTCGACGTTATCAAGGATCTAACCACACGACCCGGACAGCCGTTCGCTGGATGATGTTAAGACGGACATTTCAATAAATCCGTCTTCTTCATTAATTTCTTCTTCACATTCATCTCCATCAAGCTCAGAATCAGCATGTTAGTGTGATAATGCCTGTGTTAAAGGCAGTGTTCACGATAAAAATCGATTTTCCGCTCTTCCGCCTATCTTGAAAACGGTCGTATGCTGATTTCAATGAGGTCTCTAGAATCGTACAAGACATGAGAATGGAGTCATGGTCCGTCCAAAATTGAGCTAGGGATGCTTGGTAGACGAGTTGTCCGGGGCTTGTAACTCAGGTAAGTCTTTTGCAGCCAATGTATACGAGCTGACCTGAGTAAAGAGAGAAGTTGACAATCTCTGAAACTCGCTTGGGAGTCGCCTCGGAGGGCGAGGTCACTCACGGCCACTTTTGTGGCCGCTCTAAAATTTCACCATATTCGAGCCGCTCGAAGCGAGTGAGAAAAATTTGGGATCTGCTTGGGGAGAAGTATGGAAATTTTTGCCTCAGTTGGAGTCATTTTTTTTCCATCGGCATGCTCGAGGAACGCCCACTGTTTGGGCGTTTTCGAACTGTGAACGCTGCAAAATATGGACAAACATTCGTCTTCCAAGGATTTCGTCAATGGCCATCCCGGGATTGATCAGCTGGTAAGCACTGTTGTTTTAAGTTGTTTTTGTTTTGTTCTTCTGTTCTTGTTTATGCTTTTCTTGCTTCTTGTTTGCTTAGCTTTTTTTCATTTTTCTGTTTTTGTTATTTCTTGCAAGCCCTTGCTTTGTTTTTGTTTCGTGTCGTTCACCTACTTGTCTCCTCAATCCACAATTGCTACATTTTCTTGTTTAGGGAGAGGTTCGCCAGTGGGACATAATCAATGGGCTACTGTGCGAGAGGTGTTTATTGAATGCTTCACAATTCGTTCAATCTCTTTCGCCCATAACTGTATAACCTTTTTTCAGAAGAGCAAGATCAACCGTGTTGGTTCTGGAGGTGAGGAGGATTACCTCAAGTGAGCGCGAGTCAATGATGGACGGGTTCTGGGATGGATCTCCTGTTGTTCAGATAATCTTTGTTTTTTGTTTTCGTTGACTCTAGTAGTCTGTTTTCTGTTTCTGCCCAAAAAATCACAGCTTTAGTTTTCTACCTCAAGCGTTTTAGAAGGGTGTTTCACAATTTTGCGCGCTCACATTTTGAGTGTTTTGACGAATAAAAAGGTGCATTTTCAGAATGAAATACCTATGTATTCTAGTTTTACAATTTCAAAAAAATGTCGAACGAACGAAAACCAAAGTTTTTTCGTTTGAAAGGTTTTCGAACAAACGAAAAATGAAAAAAATCCGTGCGAAAAAAATTTCAACGAACTAATTCGGAAAAAACTTTCGAAATTCCGGAGGTAGAACGAACAAATTTGGAAATAAACCGAAATTTGGATTCTTTTCGAAAGCCGTTCGAAATTCTGAAAATATTCGAATTTCGTTCAAAGTTTAGGAACTTTTCGCGGTACTGCTTCAAAATTTGGGATCTTTCCTTGAAAACCGGACTCAATGCTTTATTAAAGGCACAGTACACCCTCAGATATGAATTTTGAGATTCCCATGTTATTGTGTAGAAGACCCATCCTGTATAACAAGTGCCAGATGCGAGATCTCAATTCCTCCGAATTAGCGAGATATGAGCGACCACCACAGGCCCGACCCCCTTCGCACACCACCACAGGCCTGACCCCCTAACGGATTTTCGAACTCGATAGCGGCTCAATGGATGGATGAATTCCAACAAGTCGTCGTTCTTCAGTCCACTGCCGGGCTGTCTCTTTATCCTGGCTTGCTCTCGCGCAACGATTGCGAATGAAGAGAAATATAGACCGGAGACAACTCGTCCACCAATTTTCACCCTCAAAATCTAGGCATTTCTGAAGAGCCATAACTCTGTTCAAATGAGGTCATGGACGATTTCAGAGATTACGCTGTGATCAGCGTGTGACTCTCTCCAAGATAAGCATGAAATCTTAAAATTAATTTTCTGGGTGTCCTGCGCCTTTAACACCGCTCAGTCAGAGAGTGAATATTACACAAGTGTTCGACTTCTACACAAGTCGCGAGCATTTAGTGTCTTTCTCCCTTATTTTAGGCAGTTCGAAGTGATGATCGAGCCTATAGTGTCGAAGTCTCCTAATCAGTGCTATATTTTGCCATGACGAATCGCTCCGCAGCTTGCTCCGCCCGGACCCATTAGAGCAAGAAAGACTTCATATTCCCCGGTCCCAAGCGCAACTCGGAAAAGTCAAATTCTTGAATAATTCGTTCATAAGACTATTCGAAAAGCTAATTTTCCAATAATCCGTTTATTCGGCTATACAATTTTCAAACAATTCGTTTACTCGAATGATATACTCTGCAGCCTAAGTGTCTGATCCTAGTAATGTTATTTCTGTCCGTAAAGCGCTCAACTATTTTCGAGCTCATAATGATGAATACCCTGTTGGGTATGCTGTTTACCGGTCCATCATGTGTAGTTCTCTCGGTGCCATATGGGCATGCCTATGGGATTGCTGTTCTTATTACGTCTGTTGAAGTTTCTAGGCTTACTGTTAGCTTTTTTGCTGTTAATGTAATTATCGTTAATGAACCTATTATCGAAGCTCTTGTTTTGAGAAAGTGCCTACAATATGAACCGCCAGTTTCACTACGGGACCGCTATTATGGGAAGAACTGAGGCAGAAATGGGCGGATGAAAGGCGAGACGGCACCCCATTCGCGTAGTCTCTGAAATCGCCCCACCTTTATCTCTTGAATCGCCTTTTTTCACCAACTAGGGGGGAAATTTTGCCAAAATGAGGCAAGACAATGGCCGATCCGGCGGGAGATGCCTCGATGTAACTAGGCAACTCTAACTTTTCTTAGAGGCGTCTCTCGAGCGAGTTTCAGAGATGAAGGGAAGAATGGGGATTTCAATCGGAAAGAATCGCTCATCTCACAATCTTGATTTTTCATTTGTTCACATCGAGGGGCCGGAAATGGGGGACGGGGCGGTTCTGTTACTGCAAAGCGGTTCTTTGAAGCCGCTAATTTGCCACTCCTGGCTCGTTTTCTCTCACCTTCGACACTGGGAGCCTAGAAAACTTCTCGCCTACCATTTTACTGTGGAAAGTCACCTAGTATGATTATCGTAATTTTAAGGCCAAAGCTGTCGGAATGGCAAACCAATCAAAAATTCTATCATACTAACCTACGACCTTGAAGTGTTTAGTGACAAGAGTTACCACATACTCTGCATTAAACCGATGAAAAACTCTACGTTGTATCTTTCCATGCCACACATTTCTCGTTCTGAAACCCTCAAAAAAAAAACAACTGTGAACACTCGCGGATTTCTAAAAGGTTATTTGAGGATCAGCAGCGTCGAAAAGGATGCTTCCATGAAACGCTGCCAGGCGCATGCTATTGGGGCCTTCTATCACTCTCCTACTTTTAGGCTAGCAGCAGATATGAACTGGAAAGTGAGCAATTGTCTGGTCTGGTGGTAAACCCACTCTCTTATCACAACAGTCCGACTCGTGACAGTTGGCAACAACAGGGGCAAATGTCATGTCTTCAGATTCTGAAACGCGTGACTCACTCTTTGTTGCAAAAACCATGAGCGACGAAAAAAATTTGATCCCGCGCTACGTCGTTCACAAAGCTACGCACATTTAAGTGCTCACATCAGCACCCGCACTCATCATAGTGATAAGATTCGCATTTCGTTGCAGAACCTGCTGTTAATCGCAGACTATTGAACCTGCCACTCGTGTTCTATAACGGCGCGTACGACAGCGGTCCCAAAACGTTCAAGTTCGCTTGCTCACGTTATTCTACGGAATAGTATTTTCTGGCTTCATTGAATCATACTCTGAGTTCCTAACCGAAATGTCGCCACTAAACTTGCTCAAACGCGCGACATTCGTATCAATCTGCCAGCTTCACCATATAAAAGCTATCTGGCGCGTTAATTTTTGTAGCAGATCGTCGCACTACAAGTTCGCATTAGTGAAAAGCCGCGTGCTAAAAACAGGGCACGACAAGAGGTTTGAGGGGCTCCGATAGTGGTCAGACCCCCCCCCCTCCTCCAACAAGATCTCACTCTCAGCCCCCCCCCCCCTTCACCCGGCCGCAACTATTTTGGCCATGGTTACCGTGGGGGGGGGGGACAAAAGGCGTTCTCTCACCTATACAGAAATGATTTTTTGTTACCGGAAAAAAAATTTCTCAGGTGATCCGAGTCGGGTGGTGGTGGAGGTCAAAAAAAAAAGTAAATATCCCACCTATACAGAAATGATTTGAAGAACATTCGCAACATTCTGGGACCTACTCTTTTGGTACCAAGATTTTTCAAACACATTTTCCTTTTTAAAAGTTTTATAACTTCCTTTGTAAACGAGATTTATCCGTGAAACTGTGACTGGGTAAGGTTTAGGTTTGGGGTGGTAGTCCGAGGTACTCCACAGCCTCAGAGAAGAGCTTTTCTTAGAAAATTGCTAGGTGTGAGAGAAGGACCAAATCGACAATTTCCTCACACCTAGTTTCATACATTTAGGTGTCAGTGTATCGTCGATTTTGTCGTTCCCTCACACCTAGCAATTTTTTCGAAAAAAAACCCTTCTCTAGGGCTGTTAAGTACTGTGCTTATCTGGGCCAAATTCCGGTCAGCAATTGCGTCTCGACACGCTTTGCAGCCGCGCGCTTTTAAGTTGTAAGAGTTTTCAGTTCCGCAGGCGCCGATCTGCTGACTCTAGGTGGGTTTTGGAAACCGGACTCTAAGAAAAATTGGAAAAATTATATAAAAAAGTAACATCGAGTCGGCTTTGGCGCTTGAAACCCGACTGACTCGAGCGCGTGCGGCCGCAAAGCGTGTCGAGACGCATATGCGGACCGGAATTTGGCCCAGATAAGCACAGTACCTTAGACCTCTAACCCGGACCTAAACCTTACCCAATCACAGTTTTAAAGAAGTATTTTGTAAAAAATGCTTTTGATACCAAAAAATTAGGTCTCAAAATATTGCAAATGTTCTAAAAATAATTTTTGTCTAGATGGGAAATTAACGTTTTTTTTTACCTCCACCACCACTTTACTCGGATCACCTAAGAAAAAAGATTTTTTCGGTACCAAAAAAGTAGGTCCCAAAATGTTGCGAATGCTCTAAAAATCATTTCTGTATGGGTGGAAAATGAAATTTTTGTACTTGCACCAGCTCGAGACACCAGTACTTTTTTCGACCTTAAGGGGTGTAGTGCAGTTACACCATACATTTATCAGCCGCCGAATAACTCTTTCGCTTCCCTTCCATCGAATAAACCTCTTCCATTTTCACGTCATCCTTACGTTCGAGCCATTTAATGATTTTCCTGTTCAAATTCGGCTCCGGAGTTTCCTTATAAGCCAACTGGTTGGACATATTCACTAAGTTTTTCTACTGGTTTTTCCCCTTTACTCTTACACCTGGAGTTTCCATATACCAAGTTGTTCAATAAGTTTTGTCGTTCGATAAGAGAGGGCGTTGTTACTAGCCCAGAATTTTTCGCTTTTGTTCGTACACTCTTCATATGAACGTATGTGAAGTTTTATTTCAATCTGTCAATTCATTCTTCGTTTACGAGCCATTTAGTGTCGCCTTGTCACAGCAATGAAAAAATTGAAAATCGTGATGTGATAAAATTCTTATTTTTGGAGGGTGTAGCATCAAAAGAAATTCACGAGCGAATGTTAAAAGTGTATAATGATTGTTCATCTACAATAAGAACAGTAGAAAGATGAGTTGCTGAATCTAAACGTGGTCGTAGAAGCCTTGAAGACGATCCACGTGAAGGACGTTCAAAAAGCGCATCAACACCAGAAATAACAGCCAAAATACAGGATATGGCTTTGGAAGATCGTCGATTGACTGAGAGAGATTCAGGAGAGGCTCTACACATCTCATTAGGCAGTGTGAGCCATATTTTAAGCGAAACTTTGGGTTTTAGAAAGCTGTGTGCACAATGGGTGCCGCATTCTCTAACAATGGAACTAAACACATTCGTGTGCGATATTCTCAGCAAAATTCGGAGCGTTTTAAAAAGGATAGAAAGGATTTTGTGCGTCGATTCACCACTATTGATAAGACTTGGGTCTATCATCATAATCCTGAAATAAAACAAGAGGCTAAAGAGTGGTGTGAACCTGGTTGTTCTGCATTGAAAAGAGTTCGTACCCGGAAATCGGCCAAGAAGGTTATGGCATAAGTTTTTTGGGATGCGAAAATAATTTAGTCGGTGAATTGCTTGCAAACTGGTAGAACAATTAATTCTGAATATTATTGCACCCTTTTGGACCAATTGAAGGGAAAAAAGGTGAAGAAAGACCCGGTTTGCAGAAGAAAAATTCTTCTTCATCAGGACAATCTACCGTGTCACAAGAGCGTTTTGACAATGGTTAAATTACATGAATTAAAGCTCGAATTGTTGGAGCATCCACCGTGTTCACCAGATTTTGCCCCCAGCGACTTCCATTTGTTACCAAAACACAAAAAAATTATGCGTGGCAAGCGTTTTTCATCAAATGAAGAGGTCATAACGGCTATTGACGCGTATTTTGCAGACCTTCCGAATTCTCACTTCAGAGATGGGATCCAAAGATTGGAGGATCATTGGAGCAAGTGTATTAATGTTTAGGGAGATTATACTGAATAATAAAGTGCATTTTGAACCATAAAATTGTGTTTATCTCAACGAACGACAAAACTTGTTGAACAACCTAATATCGGCACCGATTTCAGTTAATATATCATTATTTACGAACACTTATTTACCAACATTATTTATTACGAGAAAGAAAATTCACTGAAACACTTATGCATGGATATATATATATATATATATATATATATATATATATATATATATATATATATATATATATATATATATATATATATATATATATATATATATATATATATATATATATATATATCAGTTAATTATAAAACTTAGTTTAATAAACATGCCGTGCATGTTCACTACCATCTCATCTTTTATGTGATTAACTCCTGAAAGATTTTTAAAATTTCAGTATTTCAAAATCAAAATTATTATTATAGTTTTTATTACATTGCTTCCCATTATTATGATAATAATATTCTTCTATTTTTCATGGCGATACAAACGAAGACGACCGGGGGGGGGAGGGTTGCCGGTCGAATTGCAACCTCTTAGCCCCTCCCCCCCTTCCCAGACCACCGGAGCTCCGACCCCACTTTGTGAGGCCTCACACCTCGCGCAGTACCCTGGACAGTAGTGACGTGTTCTTCTCGTTAGAGGTCATAGAAGTTGTCGAAGCCTGACTGGGTGGGATCTAGAAAAATCGAGAGCGTTCCGAGATAAGAATAGATATAAAAAGCATCCCATACAGCCGCGCTGCCGCCGAAGACGAAGTGTTATAACAAAACTTTGCAGTGCTGGGCAAGCAGGCTCAAGCGTACACTGGGATGATCCCAATGTGGGAAGAGGGGGGGGGGGCAGCAGTGTGGTAGAAGTTGCAGGGGCGCATATTTGAGTCGTGTGCGACTAAAAATCATGATCTCTTCCGCTCAGAAAAATGTTCTGTTTCCCATATTTCTTTTTAGAACTTCAAGCTTGGATTCGCATTCATCTCAAGTTTCTATTTTTTTTCATTTTTGGCAACCGAAATGGGAATATACAAATAAAAATTCTCATTAAAAAAATTGCAGTCAAGTGCAAATGTCTATGCATTTTCCACGTTATTTTTTTTAAATACTGAAGTGATGCAATATTGATGAAATGCAAAAAACAAGAGGGCAAGAAATCACGTATCCTCAGACGAGAGTTTCTCCAATGTTTCTGCAGTCATTTTGTTTCTACTGTGAGTACACTTAGGTAACAATTTTTTTCACAAAGAAAAAAAAAAGAGTAGCGTTGTTGGAATTAGAAAGCCAAAACCGATTGTGAACTTTCTATTCGTAAAGTGGGCAATGTGCTCATCTCTGAAAACCCCTTGTAATTTGTTTATTAAATGATTTGATATATTGACACTTCGTGAAAGTTTAAGTATTTCACGTTACTGGTGGAAAGCAAAGTGTGTGTGACATAAAGGTGTGACATTTGCGATTGACCCGAAGATTGCTTTGTATCCTACTGTCTAGCTGCTCGCAAAATCTCATTCTCAAAGTGTTGTGTGGAGATGCTTCACTCTCCCAGGATGAGATCCAAAAATGTAATTGAGGTGGTCGAAGTCGGGGAGAGTCGTTTTCTTACTAATACAGAAATGATTTTCGAAACTTTTTCAGCATTTTGGGACCTACTTCTTTGATATCAAAAAAAAGTTTTCTTAGGTAATCAGAGCCCAGAGGTGGTGAAGGTCAAAGCAAATATCGTTTTCCCACCTATACAGAGATAATTTTTGAAACACTTGCAACATTTTGGGACCTACTTTTTCGATACCAAACAAAAATGGATCATTGGATTATTGGGTTTTTTCTTCGCACTCATAATAGTAAAAGTAAGAGAAAAAACCTTTGCTAATGGATCCCATCCATATGGGGTCTGTTTTAAAGCTTTCTACTAGTACTACTCACAGCCCGAGTTCGAGAATCCTAGCTCTTAACTGAGCCGGGAACGAGCCCTGGAATGTCTGAATTCGTTCAATTGGATTTGAAGCCCTAAAACATTACTATCCCATTGAGAAAAACTTTCGGTACACCCACCTCGCAGGGACTGTGTGACATTTTCTTGGACAACTTGTTGTGTGTTTTTTGTCCATAGGAGAATTGTTTTGAAGCTTTTCATTGGTACTACTGACAGCCCAAGCTTGAGACCCGTACCTTTTCAGTGAGCCAAGAGCGAGCCAGCAAACAAGAAAAGTGTTGGTAAGTTTTTTCAATATAAGGAAACGAAAAACCGAAGTAGAGAATGAATGGAAAAAAATCGAGTTTTTATTCGCTTTTCCGCGGAGGGGGGGGGGGCGCAGAGACGAGCCACCCGCTGGGATGGGGGCCGCACTCTCCACCGACCGATTCCATTGCCACGCGTGACCCTGTGGGCAAGACTGCCCTATCCGTTATTTTCGCAGCTGTTGCAATGCAAAAAATAGGTTAAGATAGGCTACTTGAGTCATATGACGAACGAGATGATTTTCAGGAAGAGCGAGAGAGAGCGCAAATAAGTTTAAAGGCAACGTTTACGGTAATCATCCTCGGTGACTTTCCACAGTGAAATGATAGGCGAGAAGGTTCCTAGGCTCTCAGTGTCGAAGGAACGGTAGAAAACGAGCCAAGATTTTCGAAATAACGGCTGCAAACTAGCGTTTTGGAGTTACATAACCACACAGTGCCCCATTTCCGATGTGAACAAATGAGCACTCGAGACGTGAACCAATGAGCACTCGAGATCGTTAGATGAGCGATGGTTTCCATTCAAAAGCCCCGCTCTTACCTTCATTCTCAACTTCTCTCTTTACTCAGTTCAGCTCGCATACATCGGCTGCAAAAGACGGAAGTTACAAGCCTCGAACAAGTTGTCCACCATGCTTCCCTAGCTGAATTTCTGTGGGACCATTACTCCGTTCGATGAAGGTCTTGTACGATTTCAGAGACATCATTGGAATCAGCATGGAACCGCTCTTGGGATTGGCGGAAAACAGAAAAACGATTTTTATCGTGAACACTGCCTTTAAGTTTTTCTGAAATGTGCATAACTAAATTTGGCACCAGCGGATGCCGTGGTTTTCATTTCAGGTTTTGTTGGTCCCAGGTTTTTTTTCAATTTTTTTTTTCGCGAACTCCACCCGTTTCCCATCTCTTCCTTGCTTCCTTGTGCTCATTGAAGCAGAAAGCAGATTGCGCGCAGTTAAACGACTTAATGATATGCGTTTTTTTACCTGGAAAACACAACAAGAAAAGTTTCGAGACTAGAAAAGCTCACTTATGATCTGCTTCAAACATTCGGCTCGGCCATCTTACCCTTTTACTTTTGAAAGATAGGCTTTGCTTATGCTTCAACACTGTATAAGATAATGAATATGAATGCTAATATGAGTTCCAGACATGTCTGTACACGCTCAAATACTTCTTTGTAAAGGCAATGCTCACGATAATTCCCAGTTTTGAGAATATTCGCTATATCGATTAATTGATCCCGGGTAGAACCAGAAGAAACTGAGAAAAACGCACTAGGGCTGGTACTGAACCCCCATGGTCGTGACGACAATTGTCATGACATGTCACGACATATCCCGACCAAAAGGCGCAAGCTATGGGTCCGTATCATATCCTACAACACATGGCTCGTGACAGTCACGAGCTTATTGACACGACAATTACGGTCACGAGCTGTCACAAATGTCGCGTGTTCATAACATTACAACAGCGCAACAGACAGCGTGACACAAAATAGTGCGCGGATTGCTGCGAGTGTCGTGTACAAAAATGTCATGACATTATTCAGGCGTAGAATTGAGAGCAGGGTGTGCGGCGTCTGTCAATACAGTTCAAATAACGCACCTTTCGCTATGTTTTTTGCCCGTTGTGTGGCAATGATAACAATGCAAAGCATTGCATTGTTTGGAATCGATCAAATCCCTCGGAAAACACATGGCATCCCGTCGCCTTCTGCTGACGAATGTGACTATAGAAGCTTTGTTATTTTGATTTCTTCTGTATATTTTCTTGGTAAATGTTCTAATTAAGCCACTTATAAAGGTTTTAAACAACACAGTAATTTTTTTATGCGTTTGGAACATTTTGATGTCAGTTGCACATTTTTGATGTTGATTTCGAATCTCCGTTCCTCCATATTCCTTTTTATTTCGGAAAAAAAATTTGATAGTTTATTTTTGATTTCAGTTCTGAAAATGATTTTTATCAGACTGTGCGCATTTTTTTTCAGTTTCATATATTTTATATTCCAAAAAAAGCTGGCTGCAGCGGTATTCCTCCGCTGAATATATTTATTACTCCTTTTGGCATAACTAATAGGAATTCTTTCAATAAAAATGGTGTCAATACTCATTTCTAAGATTATTATACGTGGATGAGGTTTGATGAGGTTTTTTGTTGATTCATAATTTTTTTTTCGCTTGCAAGTTTTTTACTCTACATATGTTTTGCGTTCTGGGAATAGAGTCTTTTCAAGTTATCCGTCCGGCAGTTCAAAAACCAAAAAAAAAACTTAAAAACAAGAACGAAAATAGAACCTTTTTCCAAACCGGGTTAATCCCTGCCCATAGCCCCTAACTCTCAAAATTATTATTAAAAGCATTTTTCATGAAAGGAGATGTTTGTTATGCAGGACGAGAATAATTTATAGTTTACCGCAAGGTTAAAAGGACATGCTGCGGTCGCGGACTCGTGCAAACATACGGTAGTCTGATTGTGTTTTCATTAATTTTTTCGAAATAACTAAGATTGGTCGGTGAGTTTTTGTTTCCACTCTCACATTCTCACCTGTTTTCATTGCAACCTTAGATGTAGTCGTATCGGTGAAAACACAGACTCACCGATCTATCACAGCTGTTTCGGAACAATGAATGATACCACTAACAAACTACAGTATAATAGGAAGGGTCCACAACCTCACCAGGTCCTACTTTCATTGCTGTAGACTACAGATTATTATAGCGAATAAATACAGCCACAGTCAGCAGCCTTCGTCTTCCGGAAAGGTCAAAACTGAAAAAAAACGCCTTCGGAGTTCTGTGAGAAAATCTGTCTTAGAATTTGAATCCAAAATCAGACTGGGAAAAATTGGTTTTACGAGGGAAAGAAAACAGTTCATATTGAAAACTCATATTTGAAACTAGAGGTCAGATTCTGAGGCGACATCAAGATGTCGCTAACCTGCATGTATTAATTGTAATCTTTAAAACACAAAAAGTTAGAACATAAGAACATTTACCAATGAGAATATGGAAAACACAAGCAAAGTAGACAAGCCACTCGATTGAGCGGATTAGTAATTCGATAGAAACAAAAAAAGCTGTAGAAAAGCATTTATGGTGAGAAACAAAATCTATCGAAAGTATGGGTGGTTAAATAACACCAAAAGTTCTCTAAGCAGTGCATTATAATAGTGGAAACTGCTTCAAATGTTGATACCACTACTTTTTGAATTGATCAATGGTCTCCAATCATTGGGTTTTATGGTAGGTACAACGCAGTGATTGACGTGGCCGACCATCATAGCACGCGATTAGGTTGTCGGCGCAAGGACACTATTGGAGCAGTTAGTGTGCGCGTCGCTATGAGGGGTGTGACCGGGGCACCGTTTTCGCGTAAGACTGTGGGTTTTGCGAGCAACTGTTCGTGTTCCATCACTTCATGGATTCGAGACGGCGAAGTTGCCAAGAACAAGATGGAGCAGTAGGTGTGCGCGACGTGATTGGACGAGTGTCCCGAGCTCATATCCTATATAGGATCGTGGTTTTTGTGCCAAAGGATGCGATCTATAGTTGTGCCATTCGAATCGATATATTCGAATAGTTGCTATCCGAATACGTATTCATTATCGGAATTTCTAAAATCGCACTATTCGAATACTATTCAAATATCGGATCTCAAAAAAGGGGGTATTCGAATCTATTCAATTATAGAAGCCTACTATTCGAAGATTCATTCAAATAGTTATAATTTGGAAAGGTTTCGAATAGATTTGCCCCCTTCCCCCTTGGATTTGAAGAGGAAGACGTGCGAGAACTTCTCGAAGCTACCTTAAAGGCAGGGTTCGCGATGAAAACGACTTTTGAGCTCTCTTCATGAGAATGTAGATTTGGCCATCACAATAGTAAAAATAAGTGAAAAACCCGGAGATTCTAGGGAAAAACGCTCAAAAACAAGGTACAACGGCTAATTACCGGTGTCGGCCGGCCCCCTAATTAACGAGATTTTCGTGAATGCATGCTTATCCGAATTTTATTTTGCTGCTAAAGTAATCAGTAGTCTCCAGAAATGTTCGGAAATTACTTTAGAGGCAAAATAAAAGTTGACGAAACGAGCTTCTACTTAAATCCCGATAATTGGGGGCGGGAGGACACCAAGCAATAACTTGTCCCCGAGCGTTTTTTCTCCGAATGTTTTGTGATGGCCAGATCTACCATTCCATGGGGATAGCACAACAACCGATTTTATCGAAAACCCTGCCTTCAAAGGCAGCGTTCACGTTGATTATCCTCGTTGAATTTCCACAGTGAAATGAGAGGCGAGAAGGATCCTAGGCTCCCAGTGTCGGAAGAACGGTAGAAAACGAGCCAGGAGCGGCAAAATAACGGCTGTAAAACAAGCGTTTCGGTGCCCAAGACACGCCTGGTGCCCCAGATCCGCCCCTCGGAATGAACAAGTGAAGGCTCAGATTACAGGAATGATCAAGTCAAGGAAGTGCTGACAAGTGAGCTGATCGCTTCATTGCACTGATAGGTATCATCCATCTAGTGGTGAATTCCTCCACGCTCAAAATTTATACTCTGTTTATCTTGAATTGCTCAAAACACGGGCCGCCAATAGTCCTCTAATTGGCCCGCTAGTGCGTCCACGACGCGGTCTCGCAAGACCCGGGTGGCAGGGTGGGTGGCTGAGTGACGGCATCGACGAATCGATTGCTCTGCACACCGGGTGCACACCCGGGTCTGCCGAGAGCGCGTCGTTGACGTACACTACGGTACTAGCGGGCCAATTAGAGGACTATTGGCGGACCGTGTTTTGTGCAATTCAAGATAAACAGAGTATAAAGTAAACAAGAGAGGGCCTATTTTTGCTCAAAAACGCATCTTTCGTGTCCTTTTTTAACGTGCCTTGCTATATATAGCACCAGACCTTCCGTAAACCGTGGAGATATCGAAAGTGAAATTTATCGTGCACCCTGCCTTTAAGACGCAACATCTTCCAGTTCGACGGAGAGTTTTATTGTCAAAAACGTGGCCTAGCCATGGGATCAAGAATCGCACCATTGTTAGCTGTTGTTTACCTTAATAAGATAGAGAAAGATCTTTTGACACGTCGATCATATTCTACAAACGTTACATCGACGATGTGTTTGTCATAGGATCCGCTGCTCACTGTCTACACACCAGGCTCAGGAATTTGAATTCGTACGATGCGAACATCCAGTTCACAGCAGAGTCCCCTGGCGGAAGTAGATTCCTACCATTTCTCAACGCTGAGGTCCGAATCAGGCATGGCATCAAGGAGCACATATGGTACAGGAAGCCCATGTCAAAAAAACATCATGCTTCATTCTCGCAGTGCACACCCACTTTACATTAGGAAGAACGTTGTAATGAATCTCATGGAGACGAGAGAAAAAGTGTGCTCTCGAGAACCCGTGGAGGTGAACGCTTAAATTGTTAATATTTTAATTAAAACGGATACACATCAACAGAACCGAGTTCGTGGTGTCTACTCTACGTGGCGGAGGTAATCTCCTTAGTGATACCATATGTGAATGACGGTCATGCCAGAATCTTGAACAACATCGTCTGAACGTCCGGCCTGCCTTTGAAGCTTGTTTTGCGTCCACCACGTAATTTGAAGAAAATCCTGAGGTCATCAAGGATGTACGAAGAGAAGTGTGGTGGACGCAATTGTTTATACTGCACAGAACGGAAAATCTGTCAACTACGTGGTACTGTGTATGTTGTCACATGTGAAGGAAGTGGACCAAGTTACGTTATCGAGACTATGAGGCCATTACACAAGCGTCTTGATGAACACCAACGAGCTATCAGGAACCCGAACGCGTACCCCAACAATGGTTTTTCAAGACATCGTTTACTCCATCACGCATTGGAAAGCCCTCCGAACTCGAAACCAACAGTTCTGCACTGCTCAGTGGAAGCTCCTCTGGAAAGGAAAGTGCTGGAAGCAGTAAAGATAAAGCGCCTGGCTCCCCAAGTCAACAACAGGGATGAGATGATAGATGCATTGCGCCTTATCACATGACAGTATCCATTAAGGAAACCCTTAACATTCGCACGCAAAAGAACTGCTACTTTATTTAATAGAATTGGGATCTCGTAGGGGGTGAGCTTGCTAGAGTTGTTGATTTTGGCAACTCCAAAAAAGGGTTTTTGCAGACCGCTCTAATCGGCTTTGCGACTCGCTTTGCATTGTTTACTACGACCCTGCTAGATACTTGCTGTATATTTGGAACATTACAGGCTTGATAAAGGCGTTATACACCGAAATATTGCCAATAAAAGGTGATTTAAAAAAAGTTCTCAATTGATCGTAGAAGAAACCAACAACTAACAACTGGGCTATTAGTTATACGTTTGAAGAAAAAGTTATGTCACCAACAAGCTCAGCTAAATTTATTTATTTATTTATTACGTATTACGTTCCGTAGAACGCTCCAATAAACAACTAGCTGACCATTAAGAAGAAAGATATTCCATGCCCAGGAAAAAAAACAAAATTAAAAAAAATTCAACAAAAATCAATAAAACCATCGACAACTAGATCAATGCAGACAACAGCAACGGTAGAGAAAAGAACTAAGAGACATCGAAGTTCGAAACACCGACACATTTTGCAGAAATGTTTGAATATGCGTGAGCATACTTTTTTCAAAAATTTCATTTCATGTTTCATTTATTTGTCAATCATGAATGAGGAACTGAAACATGAAAGTAATTAATATACATGGACAGCTATCGGGAGCATGGGGTGATCACAAAGATTAATCGAATCTACCAGCTCTTGGAAAGCATTGCTGCTAATGTGTTCGTCTAAAACCAACCTAATACAACCAGATTCTGGTTTGTATAGGAGCAGCTGTATGAACGCGAATGTTCCAATGGAAGTGCTATTATCGCTCCCTTGTAGGTAAACAAAGTCCTGCTGACTGCATTTCGGCCTTTTCCAGTACGCACACGATGAGTAAACCCTTCCATGTTTAACGATGCGCGAGCTGAACATTTGTAATTATGACTTTTCAGATGCCAGGTAAAGTAACAGCAAATGGTTTCTCTGATTCGCTTTCATTTTAGTGGTGCGCACAATCATTGCTCACTCTTCGAGACAACGATTTAGGCTAACTTCTAGATATAGTGGGCCCAGCGTAGTCTCATCAAAAGTCTCAACAAAATTCCACTAGAATTCCACTATCCACTAGAATTTCAAGGCAGTCACAATAAAAAACTCACTATGGCTCCCATCCACCCTGGGTTACCAATCGCATGTGTGAAGTTCTCACCTTGCTCGCTTCAACCCGACTGTTTCTCGGAATAGCCAACCTTTGCAGTCAAAGCCCGAACCGCTTGCGAATTTCACTCACTTGATAACAATCTAAGTTTTTTCATCAATAGGTACCTGCAATGAAAATTATTCGCTAAACTATTTGCAACCCAAAAAGGATCATAAGGATCCATCTTTCGATCATGATCAACGAACTTCCTGTAGTATACTGATCGAGCTTCAATTGCAGTATCGATGGAAACCTTCAAAGATATTAGAAGACCATTGATAAAGGCAGCCACACCTTTCGATTTCGTCCTTCATGGCGTGATAGAAAAACCCTAAAAACTAATTATCAAAAACTTGAAGTTCGTTTAAGAGAAGTAATCTCACGTGGGTTTTCATGGTAAAAAGTTGAGGTGCAAGGGATGATCATAGCTGCTTTGTCAGACAAGATATCTTCTGAGCGCACGAGATTCTTTCCTCTGTCAAGAGCTATGACTTTGCAATCACTCTCGTGCAGAGCCAAAATCCGAGCAACGAAATTGCTCCGATTGGAGAAGCAATCGCTTCAATTGCGCAACACAGCGGAAATGCTACGAAAGTCAGCTGAAGAATTATTGAAAAAGCAACAGCAGCCAATGATGGTGATCCTACAGCTTCCAACTCGTCCACTTCAGCAGCTTCGCACACCTCACAGAGAAAGTATCACACTATTGGAGTATGTGTGAGACGATGATTGCAAGAGGCTTCTTTTTAGACGATTACGGAAAGTACTGCTGACGTGCAGTTCTGATAATTCCGAACTGGGGCTTAACAAATCTGAAACAAACCAACAGCACTGCGTAACTTCGACGAACCGCGTAATCGTTCCTGTGTCAGACCTTCGGAGACGGTATGAAGAGCGCCCCCAGGGGATTCCGATGGAACGATAATGCACATTACGGGGTTGACTTCTAAAAAATACACCACTTCGTCATTACTGATAGCGATAGGACAGAGCATGAAGTTACGTTCTTTGGCACCCCATCTAGACGCCTCACCATCCTCTAAGAATGATGCAGCGGTTCGCAGTGGCTATTCAACGTCTGACAGCCAGCTCATTCCGTCCTCTGTTCTACTTCCGGGCACATAACATTTGGAACAGCAATAGTAAGACTACCACTGTGGCAAACCAAACATTTGCTCTTGGGCCTACATTGCAAAAAAAAATAGAATTTCAATAGAGTAGTTGTGTCTGAAGCTGAAGTCTCATCAACGAATCGGCAACTCCCTTGTACAGTTTTACATGAACTGTCCACAAATGCCCTGCATAGCACACCCTCATAGGATTACGATAGAAATCAATTAGTTCTGTGTACAGCCTGCAATGTGAATTGCGTTCACATGATTGGACTAAAACAGACACTGGCATCAACTTCGATTGATACATAGTTGCTCATCTTCATATTCCTAACGACCGCCCTCCTTTAAAACTGGTTTTTCGACCTTATCATCACATTACATCTGCCCAGTTGTTGCACATCAGTCGAGTGAACATCACATAAGTACTGAACAATATCCAGCTCACCATTCGTTCCGCTACCCCATCCCAATACTCTCGATAAATCTTTACCAGTTCTAGGCGGAAGCACGGCCATTGGAGGTTTTCGTCGCAACTGTACAAGCGTCTCCATCCCGTTAGAGATCGTTCCATCGCACGAGCAGCTACGAGTCTCACGTGAAGCTCCCGATAATCATTGATCCACTGCTGTGCACACTTCACATTCTTTTTCTTCACATCTATAACCTGCTTTGGATGGAGACGCCGCATAAAATTTCTGTGCACAACATTTCCCGTACATGACCCGAGAACCGTATTTGATAACAGATTCCCTTCCAGCTTTTCTAGTAACAACAACATTCGGAAGGAAGATGACAATTTTTATATCGACCAAAATCGCAATTACCAACTGATAGTTTCTTCATACAAGTCGATTGCATCACACGCCAGCATAGGCAACAGGCGTAGTCCATCAGTTCAACTCCGCAAGCACACAACTCATCGCAGTTGAAACAAAATTGATCCGAATCGGTATTTCCTGGGGTGCGTTCCAAGAACGTTCCCACGAAGCCTGGGAGGACAAACAACCTTCTCATAGGCAAACTTGCTTTGCATGAATGCAAATTATGACTGAAAATTGCTCCCACGTGGCCGAGGCTACGTTTCCATGAATGCGTTTTGCAATGGAAATGTTCTTGGAACGCACCCCTGGTATCCAATGATGCTGATAATGCCCGCCATCGTCTGGAATCTGTACTGTCTTACACGTTAACTTAGCCGTTACAGTGCGAGCGCAGGCTACCTGATCCACCTCAAGTGTACAATAATCACGTTCATAATCAGATAATAAATGAGTTTTTTATGAGGCGCACAAAAATGCTCGATCGACAAAGTTGGCTCGGTTTCAGTAGTGTCCTTTATCTCCGAAACTGCATCGTTGCTGGACTTGCGCTTATGTTCTTTCAACAGTTCCCAAAAAAACATATAGTACGATAGCAGTAACTAGAATGAATAGAAACGGCTAATTCTTCATAAATATTCATTATTTGAAGGAGGCTACGGGGGAAATATAGACAGTCAACGACGACGGCGGCGAGACGAATCCACGGCAGGAATCACATCTTCTGCCTCATAAGCGCCTCCGAAGTCGAGAGTGGAATGAAGCAGAGAGGCAGAGGTACGATGATTACACAATGGAGTCGTTTCAGAATTGCAGTGGATCCAGCGTTGTGTCGGGGACTTCGAAAATTATGTCAATTTCCTGGAATATCTGAAGCAGATATTCGAGCCTTGCAAATTTGTTGACATTTTTGAATAAAATATGTATTTCTCGGAGTAGTACCTCATTAAGAAAAAGCACGTGACACGAAATCTGAAGAGATCGTTGGAACATTCAAAAGTTAGCCAAAGGGTTAAAAAAGAGTGAAAAAAGAAGGATGAGAAAGGGTATCGCGCAAAATACATGCCTTAAAGGCAGTGTTCACGATAATCTCCAATTCTGAGATTATTCGCTATATTGATTAAGTGGCCCCCGGGTAGAACTATAATGACGTAGAAATTGGGAAAAACGCACCAAAAGCACACGAAATTTTCTAATATCATCCCGCCCCTTTACTCTCACAGGAACTGTTTGTCGGGACAATCAAATCTTTTGTGGACCCGCCTACTGCAATTCTCCACTATCTGTTGCTTTGTTACTTTCTTCGGACCCTAACTATTACTATTTTGCATGAAATATTCTTTCGTTTTTGATTAGTCCCATTTTTTACTGGTAACAAACACCATGAACATGTCCACCCAATGGGACAACTAGGTTAGGCCAGAGAATAGTGTCACTGAAATACGACGTTTTAATGCGTTTCTCGCAGTTTCTTCTCAATTTCGGGCACACTCGGTGGCCATTGCATTGTTTTATGTGAAAAACTCGGGCACGAGAATCATAGTCAACACTACGTTTAACAGTAGCGAACCCGTGAAACACTAGTAAGAAGTAGGCCAATTAGGGGAAAAAACACTGAATTTTTTCGGGGAAAATTGCGGTAAATTTCGAGAAAAGGGGGGCCAGATTACATTATTCCCGCCGCCTCGATGCAATAGCGCCCTAATGACTGCCAAAAATTACGAGCTGAGCATGTCGAATCCCCTTTAAAAAAAGCTCTCTTACTTCCCTTGGATGAAAGGAGCATTGTGCAGAGATGAACAAGCATAGTGCTTAGGAAATGGAGAAGCACCTATGAAGCAACAGCATAGTGCTGAGTAGAGAAAAAAATGAAAGCGTCATTTGTGTCAGCGTCATCCTTGATTTCATGTTCCAACCTGTCAGGTTTGATCGTGACGAATCGGAAAGTAAAAACATGTTAGGCGTACATTGTAAACACCGTCCGTATTTGTACATTGACGCGCAAATTTGGCTGCACCGGGAAGGCAATTTTCGTCAACCAGGTGGCTGGTAACAAGAGATGGGTTAGCGGGTCTCCCGGAGCGGGATCTGGCCCCTATTTTTGAGTGTCCGGGTGGCCCGAACAGCAGATTTTGTACCGGGAAGGCGGGAACGAAGTTCTGAGCCGATCTAAGGTCAGGGTATCTCAACAAAAGAAATTCAATGACATTTTGTGTACATCTAAGAGCCGAGAAAATGGGGTTCGTAGTGTTGTATCGGATCGAAGTTCGGTTCATCGAGGTGTCAGTAGCGTACCGTCGTCAGAAAAACCAAGGGTTACCGTGCAAGGAAATACCTCTGTTTCCGAAAACGCACTCGCAGTTTCACTGGTTGGTCCGGGTTTTCACCATCTCAGAGCATTTCTACTTATGTCATGCGCAAGGTCATCTGCCGTCTCTACGAACTTCAGGATCGGCTTCGTTATAGGGCTAGATTAGGCTGTGGGCCACCTAGCCCAGTGCAGATTCGGACATTTCCCACCACCCCGTTTTCCCCAAGGTATTTCAAGCAACAGGAACCAAATGCACGCGCCAACATATCTTTACGTCTCTTTGTCGACGAAGTATTCAGGGTTCTCAAGCGATTCTAGGCAGGAAAAATCCCTAAAAACCTAAATCACCCACAAATTTTGGGTCTAAAAGAAGTGCGCGAGCTTGTGGCTTCCAATATCATGCGGCTGTCTTTAGGTGACGAAGGAGGAGACTTTGTGGTAATGCCCCACGACATGGATGTGGCGATAACAGAGATCCACCTCTCGGACACGTCAATCTACCGGATATCTTGCGAAAAAGAGTTTAAGTCACAACACCGCAAGCTCAACAGGTCCTGGACTGTGGAAGCAATATCGGCTGGGCTAGCTCAGACGATAATCTTGCGCCTGAAATTTGAGGCTCAACTTGTCCCATATTGTACCAGCTTATCACAACCCATAAATTCGGGATAACGGAGGACCTCACACAAATTAATCCGACTGCAGTTAGGGCCCGGCCCATCGTCGGCTGCGTGGGTGGTCCCACGGACCGAGTCGCTTGGTTTGTCAGCGCAGTGCTCACCCAACTTCTTCCATTTATACAAGCGCACTCACCCAACATGCGAACCTTTTTGGACCATTTCCGGCGTGCACAACTCAGCAGCAATCGTGTAATGGAATCCTTTGAAGTTTCAGCTCTTTACACCAACGTAAGCAACGGCTATGGAAGCAGTCTTAAAGCTTATAAATGACCATCAAAGCAGTATAAACATGCACAGTTTCTCAGTAAGCAGCCTAATGGTTTTTCTTAGGGAATGCCTCTGTTGCAATGTTTTCAAATGGGCAGGTAAATACTTTGCTCAGCTGCGTGGGCTGGCGATGGGGCAGGGGCTGGCACCAACACGTGCCATCGCCTTCATGTCGAACCTGTGCTCAAACCTTTCCCTTGTTTTATAGGCAATAAATCGATGACTTCCCCATAAATTGCTCTACGCAGAAAGAGATGGACTTGTGTTTTGCTTTAATGAACAGTCAGTCCCCACACATACAACTGACCCGGGAAAAACCGTCGGAAAGCTGGTTGCCTTTCTTGAATGTCGAGATTCAACTGGCAAAAGGCAGAAAAGTCACAAAGTGGTACCGCAAACCTTCAAACAATAATAATCTGGTCCACTGGCGGCTAGCGCATCCCACTCATACAAAACTTGCGGCTGTCGGAAACATGTTTCGCACCGCCTCAAATGTGTGTTCTGGAGAGGAAGAGCGCGAGGCGTTAAAAAGCCTAGCTTGTCAAGTAACTACTCTCAGTGGCTATAGACCACCAGCGCACAGGTCGCGGAACGCGCACAAAAGCCAGCGAAGTCTTAATTTGACACCAAGCGACAAAGTCCTTTTCATAATGCCAATCATATCCAATGATGTGAGCCGCGCTGTCAGATAATGCATTCGAGGAGCGGCATTGGAAAGATCTTTATCTCTGGAGGCCATCCTGCTCAATAAATCAGAACTGCAATTGCTGCGGAATCGTCAGCATGATCGCGTATGCGTCGCGCCACAGTGTGTCATTGGCCCAGCGCGCAGAGATGGTGAATGTATTGCTTCTGGGGTTATTTCTCTGATCACATGTCATAGCTGTGGCCAGGAATATATCGGCGAAACAGCTCGCCCGCTGCATGTGAGGATCAAAAAGCACTTGGATGGGAAGGCAAGGCCGCCAGTTAGCACAGCGCTGGGCCGCCACAGGGCCAGCGCTGTGCTAACTCGCGCCCCTTGCCTTCCCATCCATGTGCTCTTTGATCCTCACGATCTTGGCGGGGACGATTGTGAGGTGCGAGTGGAGATACTAGCGCGGGAGGCCAAAAAAGAGCGCGAAAAGCGCTTGAGGCATCCTGAATCAACGCGAGAGACCCCAAGGTCAATAAACATCACGCGGGAACTGCAGCCCTACATCAGACTAGCCTTCTGATATGGGTGCTGCTTTCTGACATCTCGGTACCCCGTCGTGTTCTACTAATGACCTGATGCTCTACAGACTTTGAGAAGGTATGTCGCTCAGCCTCATCTATCTCAGTTAATCGTTTGGAAATTTGGCTCGAATTTTCGTAGGTGTAACTACGTTTGGCCAAGTATTTTTACACGTAGATTGGACGTTTTTCAGACTCTGTAGGGAGCGATACCGCCGAAACGTTAGTCTGTCAATAAACCATTATACTACCTCGTTCCGGCTAAAGTCAGCGATCAAAATCGTAACATATGTCAGGAAAAATAGCAATTTCGAAACGTTTCAAGGCTTTTTCTTTCAAGAACTTCGACATATGGCACCCTCCCGGTAAGTTCTCGTTTACATCATCTTGCAGAGAGCACGGAAATAGTGCTGAAATGCGAGAGAAACTGGCGGCTCACGATAAACTCCTTCCGTGAAGTTTCTGGATGCGGTTAGCAGGACGCTATCGAAGCGGTTTTGACCATCAATGCTGAGAGGTTTCAATAATGCAGTGGGTAAAGGAAACATGATAACAGAGTCAGCCATTGTGACTCTAGAACGGCAGGCAATCTTTAAAACTGAAAAGTGATAGAAGGAATAATCTTGTAACGTCTACCGCCAGCGAAACCAGCGACGGTGTATCGAAAACAAAGCGGAGATCATTTCTGAAACAAGTTGGCCGTCCTCTAGGGTACCACTAATCAATCCCTTGCGATCAGCTGTTTATTTTTCGACTAGCGCCGACACTTCTTCTCTTTTTGCTTATTTCCTTCCGAAATTCTTCGCTGTCATCAGGTTAGTTTCCTTTTCATAATTCATTGCTTAGCACAGGCTATGATGAGTTTGTGGAAAATTACATGCTTGTTCGCGTTTCTAAAGGGTTATCCACAATTTCGAAAGCGCTAGGGAGTGAAAAATCTCGAAGCGACTGATTTTCCAGTTATTCGATGCTTCAGTAATGATTATTCTGTATTAGTCGGTGCGTATCGAGCGAGTTTTGTAGCATAGAAATGCGAACTTGATTTTAAAGCCATGTATCTTCGTTCTTCTTTTTCTGTTAGATAAGAAAACTCATCATTCATTGCCAGATCAGTGCCATCGTTGGCCCCATATTTTTTTCTTAGGGTTCGCGACGCACTTGCTTTGGAGCATTGGTGGAACCACTCGAATTGTTTCAATTCTGACCTTGCCCTGAATTATTTTTCAAGAACGAAAATAGACTATCTACTTTATCGTCATTCTTATAGGCTCTAAACTATCCATTTCAGTTGAACGCAGGACACATTTTGAATTTATGCATTACTCGACGAGTTTTGGAAGGTATTTTTCGCACCTAGCGTTGCCTTCCCAAGAGCGCCTTTAGATTAATTCATCCACGATTTTTCAAATTTTTGTTCGCTCGAAAATTCGTTTGGAAAAATATTTTGTTTTTCAAAAAAAATTAGCTTGGAAATTAAAAAAAAAAACTTTTAAGAATTGGCTACAAATGCTAAATTTTGTAAGATCACACCCATTTCGTGTTTGAGGATAATGAAGACCCTAGCATGTGTTTTCGAGAGTAGTTCTAAAACTCACGGAGCTCATAAAAAATTACAAGAGTTAGGATTTACAAGGAAAACGTAAAAAATTACGTTCTGATCTAGTTTCGAGCAAGCGAAATTTCAGGAAGTTTCCTTTGAATGTTCTTCCTAATGAATAACATAAATAGCATAACTTCTATAATCTTTCCGATTCCCCGTCTTTCCACCGTAAACGTCATTGGTGTCCAAGTGTAAAAAATACACTGCGACGCATAAGTATAGCAACACCTTCGAAATAGGCGTATCATATGTTGGATCGAGGTTTTGGATATTGGAGAGAGTTTCTATGTTTTCTGCTACGACGAAAACGATGGATCAAGTGGTATGACCGAAATCTTCCCATTTCACCTTAATTTATAGAGAAAATTCTGTATTTCGCGCGATGCATACGTATAGCAACACTGGAGCAACATGGAAATATCTCATGATGATCGCCAGAAAGAGCCGTTTTCACGTGTTTCTTCATGAAACTTGTTCAGGGCGATGCTATTCGTTCATTTTCCCTGTAGTCATCACCTGCCTTTTGACGGAAAAACTCAAGTTCACTTCTTCCCTTACTGCGAATTTGCCTTAGTGTCGCTACGGTGCGCGTAGGAGCCGGAGCTGTATTTTCGCACCCCAGCCCTTTATGAAGAGATTACGTGCCATTATTTTTTTGCAGATTACCTAGCTTGCAATGATAATTTTAGCGAAGGAAGTGTCGACTGATGGAGGTGTTTACACCTATGGTGGATTCGATACTGAAAACTGCGGTGAAGTGATTGCTTATGAAAAGCTGACGTGGGTAGGATACTGGCAATTTAAGGTAAGACCTGTATCCGACTTGCTCTAAAAACATAAACCTTAGCAAACAACCTCTGAAAACCTGTTAGAAACCTTGATCAAATACCAGTTTTTCTAATCATTACATGTATTCAAAAAAAAGATTGATTGACTCGCTTACCTATTCACATTTGCTATTGCACCCATCGCTCTACAAATTAGCCTAGTGAATGAAATGGACGACAAAACTTTGGAGAAAAACCAGAGAACTGAGTGGCCCCCACATATGGATACGGGCTGCTCACCATCTCGTTTTAGGTAGTAGACGGAAAAACCGAAAACATCTCAGATAGAGACATCACACTTCCCGCGGTACCGCTAGACGACGTCCCGTAGCCCCTCCCGCGGAAGGCCAATAGATCGGTCGCGGACAGTCGGCAGCGCCGTTTCGTTGACTGCCCGTACGCGGTGAACGAGCACTCTGCGGCCCTTCTGGCACCGCCTTACGGCTAATCTGGTGACTGACAGAAGACGATCCCAAAGAAGTTTGCAGCACAGTCATAAATCACACTTTAAGTAAAGGTCTGTTAGAACAAAATTTCAAAAATTTTCTTGTGGGAACTTCAGTTTGAACTGCTCTTGACAAGTAAGGAGTGAGCTCCTACGAGGAAGCTTCCTACGCTCACTAGTTCTTGCAGTCTTCCCATTCGCAGATGCCATTAACGGACAGTTGTTCACCTGCCCAAGACCAGCGTCGCACACAGCGCGGGTTTTGGAAAGAGTCTCAACACAGCGTTCTCTGCTCAGCAATTGTTCATTGGCTCCACTCTAGTGGGTGGTGCAATGATGATATCAAAGTGAGAATCAATGAGTGAGTGTTCGATGACCCCCGGGAATAGCCGACTGCCAGCCGACACTCCGCGGAAAGACGGGAAAGCCTCTACCTCAGCGGGAAGTGGGGCGCTATGCCACGCCCATGGAATTGGGGCCGCGCGAAGTCGACTAGCCCGACTTGGTCGGCGGGAAGTGGGCTGTTTTTATCTGAGATCAATCGTCTCCAATCGATAATGTGTGATGGGCACAACTCAAAACAAGAGAAGTACCCAGGGCATTAGTATACTTCAGCAACGGTCGGTCGCCAGCGACGGACACAGCGACGGAGTTGTATATGCTACAGAAATTTTCACGCGCTTTTGCCTACCTAAATTTCTGCTTACGCGCAGCCGCAGATCAATCAATAAATGGATACGGATTCAATTCTTAAGTTGTTTTCTTGGATGAAATGGTCTTGAATAAAATTTATCTAAAGAATCACTTTGAAGTGTAGAAGTCACGAATCTGCAATACATACTGTGATTATCTGGACCAAACTCCGGTCCGCAATTGCGTCTCGACACACTTTACGGCCGCACGCTCCAGAGTAAGAAGAGCTTCCAGCGCCGCAGCCGCCGATCTGCTGACTCTAGGTGGGTTTTGGAAACTGGAAACTAAGAAAAATTGGGGAAAATTGTATAAAAAAGCCACATCGAGTCGGGTTTGGCGCTGGAAACCCGACTGACTCGATCGTGTGCGGCTGCAAAGCGTGTCGAGACGCAGTTGCGAACCGGAATTCGACCCAGATAAACACAGTACCTCACTCAAAACCGCAAGAACCCTCAGCGACCTGCTGCCGCGACGAGCGCATGAAACTGTTCCTTCAGCCGAACCTGCGTAGTGCATGCCTCGAGCCCCATTCATTTCATTCGCTTGAAGTCGAAACGACCAACAATACTGTTGCGATCTGAAATCGCTGGGACGCGACTCCGAAGGGTAACATGACGAAGATTTGCGGACAACGCTGCGAGATTGAGTGTGGAATCTGCAACTTGGCGTCGAAAACCCTACGCCTTGACGAAAGTTTACGGCCCAGTAGCTTCGGATAGACGAATCGCTTCCATCATGGAAGCGACGCGACTAGTCGGGGTGACCTAACAAAAACAAGCAGGTGGCTTCGGCCAGCCACGAAATACCCCAGTCGCTCCAGTTGCTCAGCGATCCCGACTGAAACTGTAAACTAATCCAACCCGTCGCGACTCGGTGCGAAATCTGTTAACGCGACGGGTTTTGTAACTGTTGGCAGTGGAGCGACTGACCGAACCGATCAGCAGTGAATGGGGCTTCAGACAGGTTCCAGTAATTCGCTACTAGTACTGCGACCTAAGGACAAACTCGATCGCCGTCAGGCGCAAAGGTCGATAATCGAAACATGTTATACCACTCATCTACCTACCGATGCTTTTCGATACCAGTTTTCATCGGCCACTAAAGTTTGCCAATCATCTTTACTTTTCCTAGAACCTCATTTTTTGACTTCACTATCGATTTGCGAAAATGATCGATAACTTACGAAACATTCTGCTGAGTAGGCAAACCGAACTCTCAAAATTTGTCATTGAAGCTCTTCAGATAAGGCAAGAAAGACCGTCATATACTCGTTCTTCCGCGAAAGCGGATATAAAAACAGAATAAGCAGATCACCGAAGAATTAAACAAGTACGATATTCATGTTTTATTGTCACAGATAAGCTAGGTTTTCGTTTTTTTCATAATCTCTGATGTAATATGAAAGACTTTTAAAATGTTCAAAGCGCTCAAAACGATGACGTTAGACCGACCACTTTCTGAAAACGGTACCGTGGTTTTTAATCCGTATTCACGAGAGAACGTTTGGGGCGGATGAGGTGGGTCCCTCGTTTAGGGCACCCCTGTGCCTGGCCCGTTCGTGCCCCATCGCCATTCTTGACGTCATCGGCTGCGAGTTCCGCTCCATTCCCTTTACGCTGCTCTGACAAGCAGGGCCCCACCCTTGCTCGGCCAGTGTTGTCCGACCCGCTCTCGCTGTCCGATCAGTCAGGGCAGCCGCTAGCCCGTGTCGCACAGTCAAGTTCTTATCCGCTCTAACGTCAGCAGAGCGTCGCCTACCCCGATTTCAGATATCGGGTGACCAGATGGTAGAAGCAGTCCCACGTGGTGTTCATGAGGCCGGGGTTTGAACCAGGGTTCAAATCTGCTCCAAACACAGTGTTGTCGCAAATTTTTAGAACTTTTATATTTTGATCAAAAATTATATTCCAAATGCCATTTTATCCGTTTGCTGCGTGGTGTAGCCATATCGACCATGAAATAGACTCAGGTGCAAGGGATTCAAGGATTTGCTTCACATCAAGGATTTCCCATTGTTTTGGAGAACTGACAAGATTTGGAACTATTACATCACATATTTTGAACAATTTATCACTCTATGGGACGCAAAATACATACAGCATTTCTAGTACCATGGTAAGTGGGCCCATAATGCATGAAACATGAGCAAGTTCCACAGTGACGCGATAGGCTCCTGGCAACCTATCTCCTCACAAGGGCCGAGCGCTACTGGGAATACGAGAGCGGGCGGGTCAAAACGTAGACGGCCCTAAAACACGCGCACTCTAAAGCTTTTCGAGTGGATGACACAGGATGGGATGGACCAATGAAACGACCCAAAATTTCGAATTTTTGAGGAGCAAAATAGTTAGAACTGAAATCCGGGTATTGCCTTCAGAATACTGTCTCGCTTCTGAATGTCAAAAGGAAGATCGTGGACAATCACGGGCGAGTGAAATCGCTCGAGCAGCGCTTTCACATAGCTAAAAACCCGGCTGAACCAGGCTTGTAGGGCGTCTTATCGTAAGAATCGGCAAGTTTTTCCTTGCCGGCACAAGAGCCTGTATAGCGCTTTGATTGGAAAAACTAAGTAGAAGAGAAGAAAAGTGCGCCACATAAGTATGCGAGGGACAGGGGCTCTCTACACACCGAGGGGGGAGTTGTCTCGCGTTTCGCGGCATTGATTCCACTCGGGACCACTTCGCTTGCATTGAGTCGCGTGACATGTCGAACTGCGAAAACGGCACAACTCCTCCCTTTGTGTGTAGAGAGCCCCTATCCCAGTATGCGAACATCCCGGAAATGAGCTAGACAGCTGTCGGATCAAGGTTTTAGATGTCGAACACGTTCCTCCGTGTTCTGCAACGCCAAGAACCATGAAATACATCGTGTGGCCACAGCTTCTCTGCCTGCCCCTTATTCATAGAAAATAGGTAAGTTTTTGTACGCCCCATAAGTATACGAAAACTCAGAAAAAATTACAACTTATCAACCAATAGGACACAAACAAAAACAAAACATTGTCAGCACGAAGTGGTAGCACAACTACGTAGAATATATTTGAACGATCTGTCTGGGAGGCTGTCGCTGAGCCGCCTGAGAACGTCCCTGTAAATGTCGCTCCATGCTATCAGGATGACTTGTCTGCGAGCACTGACGTTGTCGCACTGCTTTCCAACCTTGTAAGTACTACGCACAATAATCCTCCACAGGTTCTCATTGGGGTTTAGACCGGGGCTGACGGCCGGCAAAGGAAGGAGGTCGACATTATTACTTCGGAACCACTCCAAACAACACCCGCTCATGTGGATAGTGGCGCTGTCCTGTGCGTAGCGGAATCTTCCACATCGTCGAGCACGCAGGAACGGCAGCAGATGGAAAGTCTAGACAACTTAGTACTATTTTGAGCTTATCCTGCTCAAAACAAATTCACTACCGAGCTGACCACTGCTGTTGAACCCCTGAGGCTTGCACCTCCAAAGTTCCGGCGGCTGAAGTAGGCCGGCTCCTTTCTCAAATCTCGCTAGTAACTCCTCATTCCGTCAGGTCCGTCCAAATTAAATTTCTTCTCGTCAAAGAAGATTGCCTGAAAATGTATTCGTAAACAATGCTCGAAAGGTCGAGCCTTGCGAAGAACTCTCCGGAGACCACAATTCATACTCATGTTTGATCGTGCGAATTGGAGCCGCGCAGTCTTGTGGCGATGCTGTAGGCGAGAAGTTTTTTTTTATCACGGATCTCACAATGTTGCCGTTCAGGTGGATTGAACGGCAGATGAATTCTATGAAGACGGTAAGCGACATTTCGCATCGAATCGCAGAGGCCGACACCATGGAGTTGGAGACTCTTCGGGAAATATGCCGCCCGTCATGTACATTGAGCATCCCGGGACGTCCTGGACTATCGCAGGTGTCATATATATCGGGATCACGTAAGAAGCTGGAGATAAACGCAGCTGAACGGCCAAGCTTCCTGGAGATCTGTCGGATTCCGAGTTGAGCATCACGAAGAGCCCGGGTCCGGGTCTGTTCCTCGAAGGAGAAGTGTGGCATGTTGGTAACCATTATCAGCTAACATTTCCTATATGTTTAGCACGTGAAACGAGGAATTTCGACACTACCTTTGCGAATTATGTCCTTCTTTCCTGAGTGTTCGTATACTTATGTGGAGTGCAAACAGTGAATTTTTTTCAATCATTGGAGGAGAATTCGACAACTCGTGCTAAAACAAGGTTTTACATCGTTTCCAGCTCAGCAGGAAACCTAGAGATTCTTCTCAATACTTGAAACCTCAGTAAAATATCTCTTCAGCCCATTTTTAATGTGTTCGTATACTTATGTGGCGCACTGTACTACAGGAGTCGAGCAGTCTTGAAGAATGCTCACCTCGGTTAACAGCGTGTTGCGATCGATAGAAGTTAGATATTGTTGACTAACCCGGTTCTTTCAAGAGTTCACCAAACTAGTACTTGCTAGTACTTGCAACTAGTACATAACTACATTGTACTGTTACTTATTGGTACTAGTGACTTGTTCAAAATAGTATGTGATGTAATATATCCTCACTCGGCTGCCCGTCCTCACTCGGTTTAAATTTCATGGAATCTGTAGCAGTGAAAAACTGGATAGAACCCAGATTCGTAATTGCACTCCTCATCATCTTCAGAAAAATCTTTTGCTCAAAGAAAACAAAACTAGCGACTTATCAATGCTTTTCAGTTTGTTGTGTTTTGCAGTATGACGCATTCTAGATGCAGGCAGCATCCATGGGAAGCATGTTTTTTGACAAGGGTTGGCAGGTGATTTCCGATACGGGCACTTCCTTCATTGGAGCGCCTATCGCAGTCTTAGACTCAATCGCAAACGAATTTGGAGCGACGGTAATTTCGGACCGGTGCGTTATGGCGATATTCACCAGGAAGTAAAATGATTTTTTTTCCAGTACTATGAACAGCTTCATATCTATATTATGGAGTGCGATAAGGAAGTGACCCTGAGTGTCACTATTGGCGGTCATGATTACATCATTCCCAAAGAGACCCCCCTAGGGAGAGTTTTTCTCATTTATTGCGTGCTGTCGATATTTCCGATGGATAGTCACGGATTTGGGCCGGCATGGAAACTTGGTGATCCGTTCATTCGCGAGTATTGCAACATTCACGACGTTGGTAACAAGCAAATTGGATTCGCCAAGAGCCTTTGAACAAGTATGTGTAATATGCTCGAATGTTTCCTGGATTTCGTTTATTACTATATGAGGAATACAGTATGAAGATTTGCAAGCTCTTTTTACGGATGATTTATTGGATTACGAACAATCGACAACATGAACGCTTTGTTGATTAATTGGTTACGAGCACTACTCGGAAGATCCGAATTCAAATCCAACAATTATTTAAATGATATCCGAATATTCTCAATTTCAGAATACCCGAGTGTCGGATTTAGTCAACCATTGGAACTTTTAGTTTTTCAAACAAAAGATTCATTTGAAGATAGCATCCGAAAACTTTCCAGGTTTCCTGGCATACAAATGCCTAGGGCCATCAAAACATTAACGTGTAAGAAGCGTTTGAACAAGAGTCCGAAATAGCACTATACTGTCCCAGTCTTCAAGGGCGTATTTCACCACACATTTTGTACTTGAGCGTTTTGTAAAAAAAATGTGGCAGCTCTCAGAGAAGAAAAGCGTTGAAAATGTGGATCCACAGGCGAAAAAACGGCTTTGAGGATTACTCCACTGGTCGCGGTCCAGTTGCCGTCACGAGCACCTACACGGGTGGATCACTACCACGATTTCACCTGCGATCATAAACATTGGTTTTCTATAGAAATATGTATACTGTGGATTAGACAGAGCTTGGCCTGACGACGATTTCCGAATGTTTCCGACACCACAACTATTTCACGTAGGAAACTTGCGGTTGCCAGAAACAAGTTTCGCACCGTAATAAATGTGTGTTTTGGGGAGGAAGAGCGTGAAGCGTCAAAAACCCGGGTTTGTCTAATAGCAACTCTCAATGGCTAGTCGCGCTGTCAGAAAATGCCTTCGAAGAGCGGGAATGGAAATGACTGTATCTCTGGTCTCTGGGCCAGTAGAGATTCCCACGAAAGGCAAGAGCTACCGGCTGTCACTGCGCGGTGACAGTGTCAGTCACTAATTGCCTATCAACGTGGAGACGCCGGAATAGAAATGCACACGCGGCGTTCAATTTGATGACCGTTGTAGTCAGCCACCGAGCAGCAGTGAGCGTTCTTTTGCGAGGTGGCTGACTGCAAGAAACTGTTGGCGACTTCTTCTTCGAATTGAACGTACAACAAACGCTGTGCAAGGGAGAAAAATGGGCGAAACGGGCAAGGTGGGCAACTAAAGCGTCTTTTGACCACAACTCGCCTTAAAGGCTCCGTCCATAGCAGACGACCAGCGGCAAAGCGTCAAGGCGTCGGAGGATCATCTGCCAGCGCTAAAACGCTGGCGCATGGCGCTCGACGGCTGGCGCATTCAACGTGTCCGGAGACGGCACGTGGTTAACGATGGATCGATAATATTAGTGACAGCCGCTACTGCCACACTGTCTCCACCGTCAGCGTCAGGGCGCCTGCCGATGTCGATGGGGAGTCAGATCAATAACGAATGCTAAAGATGCAAACCTCCAGCGTCACTTGGCGCTAGGTCGTCTGCTTTGGACGGAACCAAAGTGCTCCGTTTTCAGTTTCGAAAGGACCAAAATGTTCAGCTTGCCACAGTCTGTCTAACTATATGAAAAAAATTGAAATTCACATATGAAAACGCTCTTTTGAAATGTTGTAGGTATGAATTTGATACTGTTATCACAAGATAACGAGACCGTTAGATCAAAAACAGTCGTACGCGATCTCTAGCATGGTCCAAATGAAAATGTATTTCGCCTTGAAGAATAATGTTGCTCCCAAATTTCGCTAAGTATTCTCTTTTACGATTGACTAGATCACGACATGCTGTACATTTTGGCATTTTCGAAATTGAAAACGGAGCACTTTGAGGCGAGTTGTGGTCGAAAAACGCTTTAGTTGCCCACTTTGCCCATTTCGCTCATTTTTTCCCTCGGATAGCAGCGGTATTGTAGCTTTCATGAATCCTTGTAGATTTCGTACGCTTTACTCATATTCTGAGCTTAACTTGAATTTCCTAGTTGTTGTGGCCGTACTCGGACCAATTTCGGATTTTTTAAATAATCTCCCACTGCAAGTAAAATCAAATCTGCTAAGATAGCCATCTAAGAACAATGGCTTCGAAATGGTTTCGTGAATATTAAGGCGTAAAAAAGGCATAAAACTTACGTGATCCCCGTGCACTAGTTTCTCAATTCTGTATGATTGTTCATCTGAGAACGATTTTTGTCTAAACGTCGTTTCCCTCTTCAAGGAACAATTTCGCTACTTCCTATGTGGAGTGGGAAGCGCAAAGTAGACTATGGAAAAATTAGCCCATAATTCAGAAAAATATCCTTTGAACTGTTTGGCTTGCTCTCTAAAGGAAAAAAACAAGGTTGTCTCCTCGAGAACAGGGGTGTGCGGCAATTGCCGTTTGCCGATTGCCGATTGCCGTTTGCCGTTTGCCGGCCATTTTTGGGGTTTGCCGTTGCCGTTTGCCGAAATTTTCGCTTAAAACGGCAAATTTTCGGCAAAATGCGTTAAAACAACAGGGCCTGGTGTGCGCCCTCACCTCAGTTTCTGTATTGGTCAGCGATTCGAACCTGCAACAAATACCTATTTTGGCTAGTTCCAGCTACTAGTTCCAGCTCATGCAGTGGGTAATTGTACCCAGTTATCCTGTGACTAATGAAGATATTTAGACTAGACTATCAGAGGAGTTTGTTTAGGTTCTCAGTTGGGAGCCTCCAAACGTCTCTTTTTAATCATGAAATTTTTAATCCCTTAGAAATGCCTAAATCGCAAAAACGCTTTTCCAGAAGCATACCGATTGCTGTGCAAGTTCCGGAATTGCAAAAACAAATGGTACAAAAGTTTTGGCGTGAAAGCATCTTTTTTTAGACATATGAACCACTTGAGAAATAGGCCCGCTTATCGTCGGTTGATTGACTGATGGTAATAAATGGGACAGGAAAATGATCAATTCTGCAAATACTTTGTCCGGCTTTTTAAAAATTGAACAATGTTCACAGCGGTCATTATAGGCAGTGTTTAATTATATTTTCGATGTCGAGATCATTAGCTGAAACGAAGGGTTGACGGTGCCATCGCAGTGAGGGGGGAGGCACTTGACCACGCCCATTTTTCTGCTCAGCTTCTACTCTACTAATTTTGGAATGGGAGGGAAACCTTGGGTTGGTCCTCAAAATGCGCGGCGGCACGAAAAACTGGCATGGTCATGTGGGATGGCTAAGTGCCCCCTACCCGCTGCCATAGCACCGGGTTAGCTCCTTGGCAGAGCTGAGTTTGTTATGAAATGGTGTAGAGTTGAAAAAACGAAAAATTTTCGGAGGCAACAATTGAAACCGCCTTCAAAATTGTCACCTGAAATCAAAATGTCCGAGGCACATTGCAACAATAGTGTCGAAAACCGGCTTAAAACGAGCAATCAATAGCAATATACTGCCAAGAGATTTGAATGTGGTGTGCTCGCCCCACTCACTTCCTCGGTAACCACACGGGAAGTGGGTGGGGCGGGCACAGCATATTCAAGTTTTGGTACCGTATAGAGTGATTTCTTGTTTGTTTATTTAGCCGACATTGTTGTTGTATTGATCGTCGTGCCGGCTTGTTTGCTGAATACACAGAATAGGAAACACCCAAGAGCAGTCGGCTGGCTAAACGCACCGTGCGCTGCGCTCCAGCTGCGACACCGACTTTCTGTCGCCCGCGTCGCATGTGCCAGTCGAATTGGCACTAGGTGCCTCTCATTCTGTGTATTCGATCAAAATGCCACTCAGAGCTCTTGATATCCGGTGAAAATTCGGAGACTGCTTTAATCGTGTGCACTGCATTTATTTAGACTAGTCTCACTCCACTCCTGTAGCTTCAAAAGGGAAATGATTTGAGCGAACTTTTCGATGAGCGAAATAAGGAACCCTGAGCCTACTACATATTTGTTACTAACAGCAAAAATTGTGAGTGACTCCGGTCATAAACTAAACCGCGCGCTGCTGATTGCGGTATTGACTGTCTTCCTCCGAAAGTGTCGACCAATCAACGCGTATTCATCCATTTATTCCCATCTGATTGTGGTACCGGTATCGGCCACAGTCTTTGGGTCGGCGCACTCTCCCACCGCACTAAGCTTGCTTACTCTTTGCTGCATGTGCCCGGATCGACTAGGCTGGGTCGCACAATCAAACGGTCTAGTTGAACTTGATAGAAGCTCCTATACTATCACACACAAAACAGCGCTCTGATCACCTGAGGCTCTCAAGTGGCTTTTGATATATGGGATTTTCCCTTCTTATAAAAGCTAGTTAAATCACAGATACATAGTAACTGGCAAATATTGCATGGTTCACCACACGACTAATCAAATGTGGGTGTATTATAGCACAGAACAGCTTTTGCCGTTTGCCGTTTTGCCGTTTGCCGTTTGCCGGCCATTTTTGGGGTTCGCCGTTGCCGTTGCCGTTTGCCGAATTCTCAAATTCCTTTGCCGCACATCCCTGCTCGACAATCATATTACAAACTATTGCGTATTGTGGTAGCGGTGATAACTGACTATCTAACAGAAAAATCTCTAAATCGCTTTTCAAATCTAACATCTTGTCGCCTTGATGATTTTCGCGGAAAATTCTAAAATCTCAATCATCCAGAGCTGGATAATTGTTATATCTGAAGGATAGTCACGTGTGAACTTTCTCGAACCCATATTTGCGACCGCTAGTTCGATCAAGGTTTCAATGCATACGAAATACTGTGGAGGGAGTGTATGTGGGGAAACTTGAAATGGCCCTGACACTTGAACATGTGCCCTAGTGGTCTAAGACGCTATTGGGAACCAGTCGCCTGAGCCCGTGCTGTGTTGCTTATAACACTCCGATCACTGAGAGTTTTGCATTCAACGCCACTCTTCAGAATAAATGTTGCTCCAAGGTGAAACCATGGGAGGCATCTAAGCGTCACCGACCTCAGGTTGGCTGCTTATTTCAAGTCACCATATTGACGGATTTCTACTGGCCCAAGTGGCCATCACGCCCAATAATTTAAAACTGCAGTTAGTGCGAAATCGTCAATATGATCAGGCATGCTTCACTTCGCATTGCGTCATTTGCCTAGCAAACAGAGATGGTGAATGTATTGCCCTGGGGTCATTTACCTCATCACATGTCAGAGCTGTGGCCAGGAACGCAACGGCGAAACAACCCGTCCACCGCATGTGAGGATCAAAGAGCATTTGCGTGGGAAGTAAAAGCCGCGAGTTAGTACTGCGCTGGGTTCCCACAGGTCTTAAGGTGAGAGTGGAGACACTAGCGCTGAGGCCAAAACAAGTGCGCAAAAAGCGCTCGAGGCACTCTGGATTAATGCGGAGGACCCCAAGGTCAACCGAAAGGACGAGGGTATAAATATAAGGCGGGACTGCAGCACATCAGATTAGCCTTCTGATTTTGGGGTATAGCCTTCTGATATCTCTGTACCCCGTCGTTTCTCTACCGAATGTTCCACGGACCTTGATAAGGGTTGCCACGCGGCTTCATGTATCCCAGTCATTTGTTTAGGAGATTTAGTCTTAAATTTCTGTAGGGTTAAACTACGTTTGGTAACTGTAGGTAACTACGTTTGGCCGAGTAATTTTATACATACACCACAGCTGCTAACCAAGAAAAAAAAAACGGGCGAAATCGCTAAAGTGGACAACTAAAGCGTCCTTCAACCGCAACTCGCTTCAGAGTGCTCCGTTTTGAATTTTGGATACGCCGAAATGTACAGCATGTCGTGATCCAGTCAATCATTAGAAAATATTCCACAAAATTCGGGAGGAACATTATTTTCCAAGGGTGAATACATTTTCATTTTAATAACGCTAGAGATCGCGTACGGTTGTTTTTTGCTAAGCGGGCTCATCATCTTGTGGAATCATTATCATATTCATAATTGACACCATCCTAGAAAGGCTTTTTCATCTGAAAATCCTATACTTTTTTATAGGGTTCAATAGACTGTGGCACGATGAACATTTTGGTATTCTCAAAATTCAAAACGGAGCACTCTGGGGCGAGTTGCGGTCGAAAGACGCCTTAGTTGCCCACTTTGGCAATTTCGCCCATTTTTCCCTTGGATAGCAGCGGTATTGTAAATGCGACCTTCTTAAGAATCTCAAGAGGGCGATACTACAGAATCTTCGGTCTGCCAATGAGGTCATACTACCTCGTGCTTGCTGCAGTCAAACTACCAACTACTGTGCTCATCTGGGCCGCATTCCGGTCCGCTATTGCGTCTCGTCACGCTTTGCAGCCGCAGGCGCTCGAGTAAGTCCGGTTTCCAGCGCCAAAGCCGACTCGATGTGGCTTTTTTATACAATTTTCTCCAATTTTTCTTAGTTTCCAGTTTCCAAAACCCACCTAGAGTCAGCAGATCGGCGGCTGCGGCGCTGGAAGCAATTCTGACTCGGGAGCGTGCGGCCGCAAAGCGTGTCGAGACGCGATTGCGGACCGGGATAGGGCCCAGATAAGCACAGTATTTCCCGAATTTATTGCATCCTTGAATCGAAGACCTTTTGAAGACTAATGATCCAAGGCAAGGGGCGGCAGGAATGAAGCCGTTTTGGCGCCGATGACAACGAAAGAGGGATTTTGGCCACAGCTCTGGAGCAGTTCGGTTGACACAGAAAACTGCTGCGTTCACGTCGTCGTTGGGGCGCGTTAGCCTAGGGACCTCTCAAAAAATTATTTGGCGCTGACTAGTGCAATACTCTTTGAAGCCTTTGAGAAGCCATTCAGATCTCTTTTCCAACGCTGTTCTGTTTCTGAGGGCAACAACAGTTGTTCTTCATTTACAACTCAACACCTAAGTCTATCGTGAGCAGTGCCTTCAGTGTGGAACCCACGCCACGCTCACCTGCCCTAACAACAAAGTGAACAACTTCACCATCGGCTCAGAAGTACTCAAGAGAGGTAAGTTTTTTCGAGCGGAGATTCCGAAATAGAAAATGGTCTTTTGGTCATCGACCAGTTTTATTGAGGAAGATCTTCCAAATGTATTACATGTGCAAGCACATGTGATATGACATTGAAATATTGAAAAATTAGCAAACTGAACGCAATCAATCCAGTCACTATTAAACTACATTGTTCAAAAAAAGAAAGACTAAAACAGGACTAGAATACCAAAGGTTCCTGCTGAACATACCTACCAATCACCGTTTTGAAGCCAAAATAGGTAGCCGGCACTTGCATCTTCTTCTTCAAGTTTAGATCGTCCAATTTTTTTTCAATTGTCTACTTTGACCGGTAGCCGTTAAGGGGAGGGGTGTGGAGCGCTGTCCACAATGAATTTAAAGGCATAATTCGCGCTGGAGACCAAGTTACATTTTTCGAGATCAACTGCATGAATGAGCCAGTAAACTTCCTCACGTCAAAAATGTACGATTGTGATGTTGGAACGAGGTAAAGCTGGGGATCCGTCACCAGTTCTCACCGGTCATCTACCACTTTTTAAAAAAATGTTGATGCGACCGTCAAACAACCTAAAAACAGTTACGACACGAACTCAACATGCAGAAAAACCTCGAAAATGGCAGTTACGAGGTCTCATAATGTAGAAAAACTTCAAAAACGATTTAGGCGAAAAATTTTGCAATTTAATAGTGTGTACGGGCGCAATTTCCTTTACAAATGAAGGTTTTTCATGAGACCTTTCGACATTTTCCGTCACTATAGAGGTCAAGATACGCAAATATATAAAAAAACAATATGCGTTTTCTGCCAACGCGATGCCTTTAACAGCTCTATAGGATCAGTTGGGCACCCTCGTAGTCGTTCTCTCAGCGCTTTTGCTGCCGTATTGAACTGAAGTTCCGTATGATTAAAGCTTTTCGGAAGATCATGTAAGGCCACTTTACGCGCAATGGCAGTATACCTGCCGTTATCCATTACTGTAGTCCGGAAAGCGGGAAAGAAGCGCAAACGCGCTAAGCGGAACAGAAAACTGCTATGACTAAAATTTGAACAAAGTCCAATGGAGTAGCAGCTCAATCACACTGCATTATTGCCACGGCACACAGTCGCTCTTGTTTATCTCCATCTTTTGCACTACAAGTTTTTTAGAGCTCATTTACAAAGATCAAGCAAAAAATTTTCTTTTGGACTTCAGGTCTTTTCACGTTGAAGTCATTTACGGCGTTCATTGATGGAAGTGAAAACACGGAAAGCCGTGGGACAGAGATCTGAAGAGAAGCCGATATGATTCTGAAATTTACAACTGACGGTTTTTCTCACTAATTGAAGACAATTATTGAAATTTTATTACTGGAATTTTATTGGTAATTCAATTGTGGAGGATTCAATGCTCCTCGATCCCTTTCAAGGAGAAATATGTTCCACCAAATAGCCTCTGTGTTTCGTTCTTGCAAAAACTATGTACAGCGCGGCGGCCGAAACTCACGCGCGGCGGCCAAACTCGTCTGCTTCCGACGCACGTGCGGTCGCGCAGCGCGTGGTACGCAGTCGACGGTGAGACATTGGCCGTTTTATGGCCTGTACATTTGATTTGATTACTTTAAACCTCGACCTTGCGAGCTTGAATCATCCATGAGGCCCTTCTTGTTTCCAAGGAGTGTATTGATAGAAAAGCTGAAAGCTATGTTTCGCCATCGGACCAATTCAGGTCGGCGAAAGTTGTTTAGGAATGTATGGAAAACAGCCGCATGCATGCTCGAGTGAGAAAAAGTGGAGGCGCTATCCAGCTTGTCATCTATGCCCGCAGTCACCAAGCCGACTTCAAAGGCGAATCTGAAGACAGTTCAAAAACCCACAGCTAAGGAAAGGAGCAGCACTACTGTTCGCAGGACGTCGAGTACAAAATCAAAGACTATCAACGAGAGCAAAAGAGGAGCCGGAGACGTCGAACATCATCAGAACGTCGAGAACGTTGCACCGGAGACGTTAGAAGAGGTGAGTGGTACCAAGCTGTAATAATAACAGAAGCAAGAGTCTGATTACTTAGAGATAAAGATCAATCTTAATTCCTTCCTGGTCCCTTTAAAAAAATTATTCTCGAACTTCTAAGGCTTCCATGCTTTCCCCTGAGGAAAGACCTTAGCAAATATGTACCGTTCAGACTTTTTCCCCTTTACTGTATAATTGGATGGATGGGGATAGTGATTAGGAATGTGTATAATGAATTGAACTCTTTTAATGCCAGAGCGAAGGAACTGTACTCAATGGTACACAGTCCAAACTCGAAATGAGTTTTTTATGCAGAACTGACCAGCGCCTATTTTCATTCCCAACTCGATAAAGATTTAACAAGAACTGGATTTTTCCTTCTTTCAGTGATTTAAAGGCAGGCTTTGCGATAAAAGCTATGTTTGAGCACTCTTGTAGAGAATGTAGGTTTAGTCAACAGAAAGGTAAGAAAAAGTGAAAAGGAGTGAAAATTTGCGGGAAAAAACTCAGAAAAGCAAGGTAGAACGGCACAGATGTTGTCAGGTCCCCACCCAATTAACGAAGATTGCATGAATGCTTGTTTATCAGTCTTTGATTTTGCTTTAAAAGTAGTCAGTAGCACCTAGAAGACCTCAGAAATCCTTATCTTTAAAAGCAAAATAAAAGGTGGCAAAGCAGGGGTTCAGAGAAATCATGACAATGGGGGGGGCGGACGGACACCAAGCTATAATTTGTTTTCTAGCGTTTTTTCAGCTTTTCACTCATTTTCACTTTTGTGATGGTCTACCTTCTCATTAGAATAGCACAACAAGCGTTTTTATCGCGAACCCTTTAATGACCGGACTAAAGATCATCCAAAACTCAACCTGGACTTTTAAAAACGGTCCATTGAGGGTTGTTATGGAGGCAAAACTAAATTCAGAACTTTAAATTCTCACCCAATGCGCATGAGAAGATCAAAAACGTTTAAAAGACAAAGACACGCATGCCGGCCGCATTCTTCGCCAGTCTCTCTCGAAAACATTTTAACCAAATCGAAATCCAAAAATTTTCGCCGAATTCACAAATTAATCTCACTGGATTTACTAAGAAAATTCCTCGGTAAAAGATTTAGCGAAAAAAATTACCGCGACCCCTGGCCGAGAAAATTATAATTAGCGGCCATGTAAGGCAGATTTGTCCATTGGGGCGTTGCCCCGCCCCTTTTGCCCCCTGAGGCATCCTGAGAAAATTTTTGAAACGTAACGTGATCCTCCGTTCGCGCCCATTTGCTCTATGTACATACTTCTGAGCTGAGCTACTTAGCCTATGACTATTTTTCTGGAGGATGACTCACCGCACTTACTGCGGTAGCATGGCTGTTGGATAACACTGTCGAACCAGATCCAAACATGGCCATCATTTTTGTCGAAGGGGCTGCACCTACCAGAGATTCTGTAAAAAAGGGGTCTCCCAAGCAAAAACGGTTTGGTTCGCGTTACAAATGTTTCAACAAAAAGGGAACAATATGAAGTGGAATGAGGAGAGTCTACAAAAAATGAACAATATTCTCTAAAAACTCTTTTCTTTGTCGAAACTTCTAAATAGCGGAAACAAACCGTAGCGGTTCTCTATGAGGAAGCTTTTTTGGCTCCATAAAGGACTATGATTATGTGAGTGCCGATAAAATATGTATATATCGCTTCCTCACACAGAACCGCAACGGTTTGTTTCTGCTATTTAGAAGTTTCGACAAAGAAAAGAGTTTTTAGAGAATATTGTTCATTTTTTGTAGACTCTCCTCATTCCACTTCATATTGTTCCCTTTTTGTTGAAACATTTGTAACGCGAACCAAACCGTTTTTGCTTGGGAGACCCCTTTTTTACAGAATTGTTCACTTTTTCTTGATATTACGCAGTAATATCCCATGCAAGAATTTCGAACAAAAACCTCTTCATCTCCCCGTTAGATCAGTCCTCTTTCTGTGGTCACAAGAATCAATGACCCAAACTGTTATAAAACTACCTCAGAAAAATCACCCGATGTAGCTGACAAGATCGATGTTCACATGATAATATTAGCTAAGAATTGAATGATATCCATGATATCGTTCACATAATTCATTCATATTGATCGCGTCAGCCACAGCTGGCAACACCGGGTGTTATTTGCAACCTTCATGTTTTTCATACGTATCGAACGGGTCGGCCACTGTGATTTTCTCAACCAACTCTGACTGGGGTCTTAGGCCCCGGTGATAGTTAGTCGCTCAGACGTAGCCAGCCCGGTCGATAATCACGGAAGCCTGCTGGCCTACAGCCGGATGCAGAATCTGCCTACAGTTCTTCGCTTTCAAATGAAACTAACTTGAAATCTGGACACTCAGAAACTACCTTCCATTCCATCTGGACACCTTCACATCAGTGGAACAAAGCAGTTTTACATACTCATTATTTCGTTTCCGCTGCCCCATTCCTTCGCAGAACAGCCGCTTCGATTCCATGAATTTGATATGAAAAAGCTCTGCTGAGCTGCTAATGGAGATAGTTCTAACGAATTTGTTTTGGAATTTAGATGCTGATAAGCAAGTACCATTTATTGCAGAAAAAACCAGTAGGCTGGTGAAGAAGAATGAGGGAACACTCAAAATGGGTTTTTTTAGGCGCGTTACGAAACTGAAAAGCAGCCTGGCGACATGACCTACATAATATCTCAAGCTTTCTGCACGCTATACTTGTCATCAGCACACTTTAAAAAAAGTTTAGCAAATTGTTCTCAGACTCCTTGGCAAGATCCGATGCATCCAGCACACTATCTCAGACGGCTAGCGCAAAGCTCAAGACTCTTGCTCATTCTTTTGGGTAACCTGCACAATTTTCCGGATGACCAGCAACGGGTACCGAGCACCTACCCACTCTCCGGGTTTCCACGACGTCCCGATGACGTCAGCAGAAACCGGAAGCACTTTTCACGCCGTCCCGATGACGTCATCACAAGCCCGAAGCACTTTTCACGGCGCCCCGATGACGTCATCAGAAGCCCGAAGCACTTTTTGGACTATTATAGACGGGGGGGGGGCACCTACGATTCGCTCGTGAAAATGAATGGAAAACCTGATAAAAGATGTTTGATGCTGCTATCAATCATTGTTGTTGATGAAGTTCTGTAGAAATACTTTGATTGATAGCGTTACAGATCGGTCGTTCATTTCATTTCTGACTTGAATCTTGAGTGCCCCCTCCGTTTAGGATAGTCCCGCACTTTTCAAGACGTCCCGATGGCGTCATCAAAAGCTCGAAGCACTTCTGACGATGTCCTGATGACGTCATCAGGAGCCCGAAGCACTTTTTGGACTATTATAGACGGGGGGGGGCACCTACGATTCGCTCGTGAAAATGAATGGAAAACCTGATAAAAGATGTTTGATGCTGCTATCAATCATTGTTGTTGATGAAGTTCTGTAGAAATACTTTGATTGATAGCGTTACAGATCGGTCGTTCATTTCATTTCTGACTGGAATCTTGAGTGCCCCCTCCGTTTAGGATAGTCCCGCACTTTTCAAGACGTCCCGATGACGTCATCAGGAGCCCGAAGCACTTTTTGGACTATTATAGACGGGGGGGGCACCTACGATTCGCTTGTGAAAATGAATGGAAAACCTGATAAAAGATGTTTGATGCTGCTATCAATCATTGTTGTTGATGAAGTTCTGTAGAAATACTTTGATTGATAGCGTTACAGATCGGTCGTTCATTTCATTTTCTGACTTGAATCTTGAGTGCCCCGTTTAGGATAGTCCCGCACTTTCAAGACGTCCCGATGACGTCATCAGGAGCCCGAAGCACTTTTTGGACTATTATAGACGGGGCACCTACGATTCGCTTGTGAAAATGAATGGAAAACCTGATAAAAGATGTTTGATGCTGCTATCAATCATTGTTGTTGATGAAGTTCTGTAGAAATACTTTGATTGATAGCGTTACAGATCGGTCGTTCATTTCATTTCTGACTGGAATCTTGAGTGCCCCTCCGTTTAGGATAGTCCCGCACTTTTCAAGACGTCCCGATGACGTCATCAGAAGCCCGAAGCACTTTTTGGACTATTATAGACGGGGGGGGGGCACCTACGATTCGCTCGTGAAAATGAATGGAAAACCTGATAAAAGATGTTTGATGCTGCTATCAATCATTGTTGTTGATGAAGTTCTGTAGAAATACTTTGATTGATAGCGTTACAGATCGGTCGTTCATTTCATTTCTGACTGGAATCTTGAGTGCCCCTCCGTTTAGGATAGTCCCGCACTTTTCAAAGATCGTCCTGATGACGTCATCAGGAGCCCGAAGCACTTTTTTGGACTATTATAGACGGGGGCACCTACGATTCGCTTGTGAAAATGAATGGAAAACCTGATAAAAGATGTTTGATGCTGCTATCAATCATTGTTGTTGATGAAGTTCTGTAGAAATACTTTGATTGATAGCGTTACAGATCGGTCGTTCATTTCATTTCTGACTGGAATCTTGAGTGCCCCCTCCGTTTAGGAATAGTCCGCACTTTCAAGACGTCCCGATGACGTCATCAGAAGCCCGAAGCACTTTTTGGACTATTATAGACGGGGGGGGCACCTACGATTCGCTTGTGAAAATGAATGGAAAACCTGATAAAAGATGTTTGATGCTGCTATCAATCATTGTTGTTGATGAAGTTCTGTAGAAATACTTTGATTGATAGCGTTACAGATCGGTCGTTCATTTCATTTCTGACTTGAATCTTGAGTGCCCCCTCCGTTTAGATAGTCCCGCACTTTTCAAGACGTCCCGATGACGTCATCAGGAGCCCGAAGCACTTTTTGGACTATTATAGACGGGGGGGGCACCTACGATTCGCTTGTGAAAATGAATGGAAAACCTGATAAAAGATGTTTGATGCTGCTATCAATCATTGTTGTTGATGAAGTTCTGTAGAAATACTTTGATTGATAGCATTACAGAACGGTCGTTCATTTCATTTCTGACTGGAATCTTGGGTGCCCCTCCGTTTAGGATAGTCCCGCACTTTCAAGACGTCCCGATGGCGTCATCAAAGCTCGAAGCACTTCTTGACGTTGTCCGGATGACGCCCTCAGGAGCCCGAAGCACTTTTTGGACTATTATAGACGGGGGGGGGGGCACCTACGATTCGCTCGTGAAAATGAATGGAAAACCTGATAAAAGATGTTTGATGCTGCTATCAATCATTGTTGTTGATGAAGTTCTGTAGAAATACTTTGATTGATAGCGTTACAGATCGGTCGTTCATTTCATTTCTGACTGGAATCTTGAGTGCCCCCTCCGTTTAGATAGTCCCGCACTTTCAAGACGTCCCGATGGCGTCATCAAAAGCTCGAAGCACTTCTGGACGATTGATGACGTCATCAAGAGCCAAGCACTTTTGGACTATTATAGACGGGGGGCACCTACGATTCGCTCGTGAAAATGAATGGAAAACCTGATAAAAGATGTTTGATGCTGCTATCAATCATTGTTGTTGATGAAGTTCTGTAGAAATACTTTGATTGATAGCGTTACAGATCGGTCGTTCATTTCATTTCTGACTTGAATCTTGAGTGCCCCCTCCGTTTAGGATAGTCCCGCACTTTCAAGACGTCCCGATGACGTCATCATGTCCTGATGACGTCAAGCACTTTTTGGACTATTATAGACGGGGCACCTACGATTCGCTCGTGAAAATGAATGGAAAACCTGATAAAGATGTTTGATGCTGCTATCAATCATTGTTGTTGATGAAGTTCTGTAGAAATACTTTGATTGATAGCGTTACAGATCGGTCGTTCATTTCATTTCTGACTGGAATCTTGAGTGCCCCTCCGTTTAGGATAGTCCCGCACTTTTCAAGACGTCCTGATGGCGTCATCAGAAGCTCGAAGCACTTCTGACGATGTCCTGATGACGTCATCAGAGCCCGAAGCACTTTTTGGACTATTATAGACGGGGGCACCACCATGATTCGCTCGTGAAAATGAATGGAAAAACCTGATAAAAGATGTTTGATGCTGCATCAATCATTGTTGTTGATGAAGTTCTGTAGAAATACTTTGATTGATAGCGTCACAGATCGGTCGTTCATTTCATTTCTGACTGGAATCTTGAGTGCCCCCTCCGTTTAGGATAGTCCCGCACTTTCAAGACGTCCCGATGACGTCATCAAGCCCGAAGCACTTTTTGGACTATTATAGACGTGGGGGCACCTACGATTCGCTCGTGAAAATGAATGGAAAACCTGATAAAAGATGTTTGATGCTGCTATCAATCATTGTTGTTGATGAAGTTCTGTAGAAATACTTTGATTGATAGCGTTACAGATCGGTCGTTCATTTCATTTCTGACTGGAATCTTGAGTGCCCCCTCCGTTTAGGATAGTCCCGCACTTTTCAAGACGTCCCGATGACGTCATCAGAAGCCAAGCACTTTTTGGACTATTATAGACGGGGGGGGGGCACCTACGATTCGCTCGTGAAAATGAATGGAAAACCTGATAAAAGATGTTTGATGCTGCTATCAATCATTGTTGTTGATGAAGTTCTGTAGAAATACTTTGATTGATAGCGTCACAGATCGGTCGTTCATTTCATTTCTGACTTGAATCTTGAGTGCCCTCCGTTTAGGATAGTCCACTTTTCAAGACGTCCCGATGACGTCATCAGAAGCCCGAAGCACTTTTTGGACTATTATAGACGGGGGGGGGGCACCTACGATTCGCTCGTGAAAATGAATGGAAAACCTGATAAAGATGTTTGATGCTGCTATCAATCATTGTTGTTGATGAAGTTCTGTAGAAATACTTTGATTGATAGCGTTACAGATCGGTCGTTCATTTCATTTCTGACTGGAATCTTGAGTGCCCCCTCCGTTTAGGATAGTCCCGCACTTTTCAAGACGTCCCGATGACGTCATCAAAAGCCCGAAGCACTTTTGACGATGTCCTGATTCATCAGGCCCCGAAGCACTTTTTGGACTATTATAGACGGGGGGGGGCACCTACGATTCGCTCGTGAAAATGAATGGAAAACCTGATAAAAGATGTTTGATGCTGCTATCAATCATTGTTGTTGATGAAGTTCTGTAGAAATACTTTGATTGATAGCGTTACAGATCGGTCGTTCATTTCATTTCTGACTTGAATCTTGAGTGCCCCTCCCCCGTCTAGGATAGTCCCGCACCTTTCAAGACGTCCCGATGGCGTCATCAAAAGCTCGAAGCACTTCTGACGATGTCCTGATGACGTCATCAGGAGCCCGAAGCACTTTTTGGACTATTATAGACGGGGGGAGGGGCACCTACGATTCGCTCGTGAAAATGAATGGAAAACCTGATAAAGATGTTTGATGCTGCTATCAATCATTGTTGTTGATGAAGTTCTGTAGAAATACTTTGATTGATAGCGTTACAGATCGGTCGTTCATTTCATTTCTGACTGGAATCTTGAGTGCCCCTCCTCCGTTTAGGATAGTCCCGCACTTTTCAAGACGTCCCGATGGCGTCATCAAAAGCTCCGAAGCACTTCTGACGATGTCCTGATGACGTCATCAGAGAGCCCGAAGCACTTTTTTGGACTATTATAGACGGGGGCACTTACGATTCGCTCGTGAAAATGAATGGAAAACCTGATAAAAGATGTTTGATGCTGCTATCAATCATTGTTGTTGATGAAGTCATCTGTAGAAATACTTTGATTGATAGCGTCACAGATCGGTCGTTCATTTCATTTCTGACTGGAATCTTGAGTGCCCCCTCCCGTTTATGAAGTAGTCCCGCACTTTCAAGACGTCCCGATGACGTCATCAGAAGCCCGAAGCACTTTTCACGCCGTCCCGATGACGTCATTATGAAGCCCGAAGCACTTTCTACGATTCGCTCGTGAAAATGAATGGAAAACCTGATAAAAGATGTTTGATGCTGCTATCAATCATTGTTGTTGATGAAGTTCTGTAGAAATACTTTGATTGATAGCGTCACAGATCGGTCGTTCATTTCATTTCTGACTGGAATCTTGGGTGCCCCCTCCGTTCAGATAGTCCCGCCCTTTTCATGACGTCCCGATGACGTCATCAGAAGCCCGAAGCACTTTTTGGACTATTATAGACGGGGGGGCACCTACGATTCGCTCGTGAAAATGAATGGAAAACCTGATAAAAGATGTTTGATGCTGCTATCAATCATTGTTGTTGATGAAGTTCTGTAGAAATACTTTGATTGATAGCGTCACAGATCGGTCGTTCATTTCATTTCTGACTGGAATCTTGAGTGCCCCCTCCGTTTAGGATAGTCCCGCACTTTTCAAGACGTCCCGATGACGTCATCAGAAGCCCGAAGCACTTTTTGGACTATTATAGACGGGGGGCACCTACGATTCGCTCGTGAAAATGAATGGAAAACCTGATAAAAGATGTTTGATGCTGCTATCAATCATTGTTGTTGATGAAGTTCTGTAGAAATACTTTGATTGATAGCGTCACAGATCGGTCGTTCATTTCATTTCTGACTGGAATCTTGAGTGCCCTGTTTAGGATAGTGTTTAGGATAGTCCCGCACTTTTCAAGACGTCCCGATGGCGTCATCAGAAGCCCGAAGCACTTTTTGGACTATTATAGACGGGGGCACCTACGATTCGCTCGTGAAAATGAATGGAAAACCTGATAAAGATGTTTGATGCTGCTATCAATCATTGTTGCTGATGAAGTTCTGTAGAAATACTTTGATTGATAGCGTTACAGATCGGTCGTTCATTTCATTTCTGACTTGAATCTTGAGTGCCCCCTCCGTCTAGGATAGTCCCGCACCTTTCAATACGTCCCGATGGCGTCATCAAAAGCCCGAAGCACTTCTGACGATGTCCTGATGACGTCATCAGAAGCCCGAAGCACTTTTCACGACGTCCCGATGACGTCATCAGAAGCCCGAAGCAGTTTTCACGACGTCCCGATGACATCATCAGAATCCAGAAGCACTTTTGACGACGTCCCGATGACGTCAGCAGAAGGCCGAAGCACTTTTCACGATGTCCCGATAACGTCATCAGAAGGCCGAAGCACTTTTCACGACGTTCTGATGACGTCATCAGAAGGCCGAAGCACTTTTCACGACGTCCCGATGACGTCATCAGAAGCCCGAAGCACTTTTCACGACGTCCCGATAAGATCAGCAGAATCCCGAAGAACTTTTCACGATGTCCCGATAACGTCAGCAGAATCCCGAAGCACTTTTCACGATGTCCCGATAACGTCAGCAGAATTCCGAAGAACTTTTCACGATGTCCCGATAACGTCAGCAGAAGCCCGAAGCACTTTTCACGACGTCCCGATGACGTCATCAGAAGCCCGAAGCACTTTTCACGACGTCCCGATGACGTCATCAGAAGCCCGAAGCACTTTTCACGACGTCCCGATGACGTTATCAGAAGCCCGAAGCACTTTTCGCGACTTCCCGATGACGTCATCAGAAGCCCGGAGCACTTTTCACGTCGTCCCGATGACGTCATCAGAAGCCCGAAGCACTTTTCACGACGTCCCGATGACGTCATCAGAAGCCCGAAGCACTTTTCACGACGTCCTGATGACGTCATCAGAAGCCCGAAGCACTTTTCACGACGTCCCGATGGCGTCATCAGAAGCCCGAAGCACTTTTCACGACGTCCTGATGGCGTCATCGAAAGCCCGAAGCACTTTTCACGACGTCCCGATGACGTCATCAGAAGCCCGAAGCACTTTTCACGACGTCCTGATGACGTCATCAGAAGCCCGAAGCACTTTTCACGACGTCCCGATGACGTCATCAGAAGCCCGAAGCACTTTTCACGACGTCCCGATGACGTCATCAGAATTTCCGGAAGCACTTTTGACGACGTCCCGATGACGTCATCAGAAGCCCGAAGCACTTTTCACGACGTCCCGATGACGTCATCAGAAGCCCGAAGCACTTTTCACGACGTCCCGATGACGTCATCAGAAGCCCGAAGCACTTTTCACGACGTCCTGATGACGTCATCAGAAGCCCGAAGCACTTTTCACGACGTCCCGATGACGTCATCAGAAGCCCGAAGCACTTTTCACGACGTCCCGATGACGTCATCAGAAGCCCGAAGCACTTTTCACGACGTCCCGATGACGTCATCAGAATCCCGAAGCACTTTTCACGACGTCCCGATGACGTCATCAGAAGCCCGAAGCACTTTTCACGACGTCCTGATGACGTCATCAGAAGCCCGAAGCACTTTCACGACGTCCCGATGACGTCATCAGAAGCCCGAAGCACTTTTCACGACGTCCCGATGACGTCATCAGAAGCCCGAAGCACTTTTCACGACGTCCTGATGACGTCATCAGAAGCCCGAAGCACTTTTCACGACGTCCCGATGACGTCATCAGAAGCCCGAAGCACTTTTCACGACGTCCTGATGACGTCATCAGAAGCCAGAAGCACTTTTCACGAAGCCCCGATGACGTCCTCAGAAGCCCGAAGCACTTTTCACGACGTCCTGATGACGTCATCAGAAGCCTGAAGCACTTTTCACGACGTCCCGATGACGTCATCAGAAGCCCGAAGCACTTTTCACGACGTCCTGATGACGTCATCAGAAGCCCGAAGCACTTTTCACGACGTCCCGATGACGTCATCAGAAGCCCGAAGCACTTTTCACGACGTCCTGATGACGTCATCAGAAGCCCGAAGCACTTTTCACGACGTCCTGATGACGTCATCAGAAGCCCGAAGCACTTTTCACGACGTCCCGATGACGTCATCAGAAGCCCGAAGCACTTTTCACGACGTCCTGATGACGTCATCAGAAGCCCGAAGCACTTTTCACGACGTCCCGATGACGTCATCAGAAGCCAGAAGCACTTTTCACGACGTCCCGATGACGTCATCAGAAGCCCGAAGCACTTTTTACGACGTCCCGATGACGTCATCAGAAGCGGAAGCACTTTTCACGACGTCCTGATGACGTCATCAGAAGCCCGAAGCACTTTTCACGACGTCCTGATGACGTCATCAGAAGCCCGAAGCACTTTTCACGACGTCCTGATGACGTCATCAGAAGCCCGAAGCACTTTTCACGACGTCCTGATGACGTCATCAGAAGCCCGAAGCACTTTTCACGACGTCCTGATGACGTCATCAGAAGCCAGAAGCACTTTTCACGACGTCCCGATGACGTCATCAGAAGCCAGAAGCACTTTTCGCGACGTCCCGATGACGTCATCAGAAGCCCGAAGCACTTTCACGACGTCCCGATGACTTCATCAGAAGCCAGAAGCACTTTTCAAGACGTCCCGATGACGTCATCAGAATCCCGAAGCACTTTTCCCGACGTCCCGATGACGTCATCAGAAGCCCAAAGCACTTTTCACGACGTCCCGATGACGTCATCAGAAGCCAGAAGCACTTTTCACGACGTCCCGATGACGTCATCAGAAGCCCGAAGCACTTTTCACGACGTCCCGATGACGTCATCAGAAGCCCGAAGCACTTTTCACGACGTCCTGATGACGTCATCAGAAGCCCGAAGCACTTTTCACGACGTCCCGATGACGTCATCAGAAGCCCGAAGCACTTTTCACGACGTCCTGATGACGTCATCAGAAGCCCGAAGCACTTTTCACGACGTCCCGATGACGTCATCAGAAGCCCGAAGCACTTTTCACGACGTCCTGATGACGTCATCAGAAGCCCGAAGCACTTTCACGACGTCCCGATGACGTCATCAGAAGCCAGATGCACTTTTCACGACGTCCCGATGACGTCATCAGAAGCCAGAAGCACTTTTCACGACGTCCCGATGACGTCATCAGAAGCCCGAAGCACTTTTCACGACGTCCCGATGACGTCATCAGAAGCCCGAAGCACTTTTCACGACGTCCCGATGACGTCATCAGAAGCCCGAAGCACTTTTCACGACGTCCCGATGACGTCATCAGAAGCCCGAAGCACTTTTCACGACGCCCTGATGACGTCATCAGAAGCCCGAAGCACTTTTCACGACGTCCTGATGACGTCATCAGAAGCCCGAAGCACTTTTCACGACGTCCCGATGACGTCATCAGAAGCCCGAAGCACTTTTCACGACGTCCTGATGACGTCATCAGAAACCCGAAGCACTTTTCACGATGTCCCGATGACGTCATCAGAAGCCCGAAGCACTTTTCACGACGTCCCGATGACGTCATCAGAAGCCAGAAGCACTTTTCACCACGTCCCGATGACGTCATCAGAAGCCCGAAGCACTTTTCACGACGTCCCGATGACGTCATCAGAAGCCCGAAGCACTTTTCACGACGTCCCGATGACGTCATCAGAAGCCCGAAGCACTTTTCACGACGTCCTGATGACGTCATCAGAAGCCCGAAGCACTTTTCACGACGTCCTGATGACGTCATCAGAAGCCCGAAGCACTTTCACGACGTCCCGATGACGTCATCAGGAGCCCGAAGCAGTTTTCACGACGTCCTGATGACGTCATCAGAAGCCCGAAGCACTTTTCACGACGTCCCGATGGCGTCGTCAGAAGCCAGAAGCAGTTTTCACGACGTCCTGATGACGTCATCAGAAGCCCGAAGCACTTTTCACGACGTCCCGATGACGTCATCAGAAGCCCGAAGCACTTTTCACGACGTCCTGATGACGTCATCAGAAGCCCGAAGCACTTTTCACGACGTCCCGATGACGTCATCAGAAGCCCGAAGCACTTTTCACGACGTCCTGATGACGTCATCAGAAGCCCGAAGCACTTTTCACGACGTCCCGATGACGTCATCAGAAGCCCGAAGCACTTTTCACGACGTCCTGATGACGTCATCAGAAGCCCGAAGCACTTTTCACGACGTCCCGATGACGTCATCAGAAGCCCGAAGCACTTTTCACGACGTCCCGATGACGTCATCAGAAGCCAGATGCACTTTTCACGACGTACCGATGACGTCTTCAGAAGCCCGAAGCCTTTTTCACGACGTCCTGATGACGTCATCAGAAACCCGAAGCACTTTCACGACGTCCCGATGACGTCATCAGAAGCCCGAAGCACTTTTCACGACGTCCCGATGACGTCATCAGAATCCTGGAAGCACTTTTCACGACGTCCCGATGACGTCATCAGAAGCCCGAAGCACTTTTCACGACGTCCCGATGACGTCATCAGAAGCCCGGAAGCACTTTTCACGACGTCCTGATGACGTCATCAGAAGCCCGAAGCACTTTCACGACGTCCTGATGACGTCATCAGAAGCCCGAAGCACTTTTCACGACGTCCCGATGACGTCATCAGAAGCCCGAAGCACTTTTCACGACGTCCTGATGACGTCATCAGAAGCCAGAAGCATTTTTCACGACGTCCCGATGACGTCATCAGAAGCCAGAAGCACTTTTCACGACGTCCCGATGACGTCATCAGAAGCCAGAAGCACTTTTCACGACGTCTCGATGACGTCATAAGAATCCCGAAGCACTTTTCACGACGTCCTGATGACGTCATCAGAAGCCCGAAGCACTTTTCACGACGTCCCGATGACGTCATCAGAAGCCCGAAGCACTTTTCACGACGTCCTGATGACGTCATCAGAAGCCCGAAGCACTTTTCACGACGTCCCGATGACGTCATCAGAAGCCCGAAGCACTTTTCACGACGTCCTGATGACGTCATCAGAAGCCCGGAAGCACTTTTCACGACGTCCCGATGACGTCATCAGAAGCCCGAAGCACTTTTCACGACGCCCTGATGACGTCATCAGAAGCCCGAAGCACTTTTCGCGACGTTCCGATGACGTCATCAAAAGCCCGAAGCACTTTTCACGACGTCCTGATGACGTCATCAGCCCGAAGCACTTTTCACGACGTCCCGATGACGTCATCAGAAGCCCGAAGCAGTTTTCACGACGTCCTGATGACGTCATCAGAAGCCCGAAGCACTTTCACGACGTCCCGATGACGCCGTCAGAAGCCAGAAGCAGTTTTCACGACGTCCTGATGACGTCATCAGAAGCCCGAAGCACTTTTCACGACGTCCCGATGACGTCATCAGAAGCCCGAAGCAGTTTTCACGACGTCCTGATGACGTCATCAGAAGCCCGAAGCACTTTTCACGACGTCCCGATGACGTCGTCAGAAGCCAGAAGCAGTTTTCACGACGTCCTGATGACGTCATCAGAAGCCCGAAGCACTTTTCACGACGTCCCGATGACGTCATCAGAAGCCCGAAGCACTTTTCACGACGTCCTGATGACGTCATCAGAAGCCAGAAGCATTTTTCACGACGTCCCGATGACGTCATCAGAAGCCAGAAGCACTTTTCACGACGTCCCGATGACGTCATCAGAAGCCAGAAGCACTTTTCACGACGTCCCGATGACGTCATAAGAATCCCGAAGCACTTTTCACGACGTCCTGATGACGTCATCAGAAGCCCGAAGCACTTTTCACGACGTCCCGATGACGTCATCAGAAGCCCGAAGCACTTTTCACGACGTCCCGATGACGTCATCAGAAGCCCGAAGCACTTTCACGACGTCCCGATGACGTCATCAGAAGCGAAGCACTTTTTCACGACGTCCTGATGACGTCAGCAGAGGCCCGATGCACTTTTCACGACGTCCCGATGACGTCATCAGAAGCCCGAAGCACTTTTCACGACGTCCTGATGACGTCATCAGAAGCCCGAAGCACTTTTCACGACGTCCCGATGACGTCATCAGAAGCCCGAAGCACTTTTCACGACGTCCTGATGACGTCATCAGAAGCCAGAAGCACTTTTCACGACGTCCCGATGACGTCATCAGAAGCCAGAAGCACTTGTCACGACGTCCCGATGACGTCATCAGAAGCCAGAAGCACTTTTCACGAAGTCCCGATGACGTCATAAGAATCCCCACTGACCTACAAATCGATTACTTACCTGCCTACATACCTCCTACCAACTTACCTGTCTGCCAAGTTGATTGCCTTCGACCATTGGCAGTGTCTAATAGCAGTGAGGACTGAAAAGCGTGACGGCCCCCGGCCTACGGCCCACGGGCCTACGGCCTACGGCCTCATTTAGGCCTACGGCGCACACCATGAAAATTTCTTAAGCCCGGGCTCATAACTTTGTTGTTTGTGAACCGATTTGGCTGAAATTCGGACAGCAGATGTCTTCTGGACCCCTTCACTTATATCCAGAAGCAAATCTTCAGAAATTTTGTTCCAAAGATTCTATAAACTATTTTATAAAATTATAAGTGATCACAAGGCCTAGGCAAAACCAAACCTCTCCAGCCGCTTCGCGGCTGGAGCGATATACTGTTTTGTTATCTGAGTAGAGACATTCCGTGATAACACTAGGGTTTCTAATTTCCATACCACCGTCGATTGTTATTGGATGATTTGAACAAAACCACTTCCCACATATTAGACAAATGGGTGCACTCTGATAGGAGTTATTCCTTCATATGTGGGAAGATAAAGTGTGCCCGAATGAGAATGGCGGCCCACGCGGCCGTCGCACGTGCCGCCCTCGGACGAGTGCTGGATTCCAACGACGGCCGTCCCCTCTCCCACCGTCTGCAGAACTGATTGATCGGCGCAGTGCTTGCTGCCAACCGGTGTCGGCCCCGTTCGTAGTCGATGGCGGTGGGGACTTTTCGCATGCTCGTCCGAGAGCGGCGAACGCAACGGCCGCCTGCCAAGCAGGCCGGCCCCATGGGCCGCCAATCTCATTCGGACGCACCTTACATCCTCCGTCGTCGGTAGGCGGATGCTGGCCGATTGACTCCAGAATTGTGAAGGACTACTTCATGTATAAAGAAACAAGTTCATGATTAGCCAACGGCACAAAATTTTCACGGAAGTGTAGAAGTCTTTCTTTCCATAGTTTTCCATGTATAGGGCCCGATATCGTGATATCTTTATCACCGGTAAGGCTGCTTCCATACTCCCTAGTCTGCTCAGAGCTTCGGCCGCTTACCTCTTGAGTAAAACGCTGTGTGAATGTAACACACCGCTCTTCATTTCTTCAATACCCTAGCCGTTATTAATTGAGTATCATCAATTTTGTTCACCGTGAAAATTTTGTGCAATTGGCGATTCATAATCGTCTAATAAAAAACCGGTGGTGAATGTTTGCTGAAGATTTGCTTGCACAGAGTGTTCAGATTGTTGAGTCACTTGTGTCGGCAGTGATCTCGAAAATCGAATCGGAGGATATTGAAGTGCCCATGGTAATGGTGTCCAGTGCAACAGTAGGGAAGCAATCTGTGAGTTTACAATTTGCCAACACGAGAAGAATATAAAGGACTCCTTATGCTCTGTTGTTTTTCGCCTCAGAGACGCACATCAAGGAAATTCATCGTTCAGGCTCAGCCACAAAGAACCACTGAGAACGCTCTGGCCGCCGAGGAACGACGTCGTCGCGTGTGAGCTTCTAAACGTTTCAACAAAGATTTCTTTTTGAAAACAACTCACGAACGACTGTTCCTCCTTGAGCTGTGTCATCGTGAAAAGTAAAATATGGTTGTAGAAAAAGTTGTGCAAACTGAACGGAGCTTCAGGTTTGGTGAGCAAGACAGCGAGATTCCTGGGGAAACCTTAGTGGTCTGCGAGAGTAGCGCGTCTCCTCTCGCGTGCGGTCGCGCCGCCAGTTAATTTGTGCTAAGTGTGCTTTGGCGGGCGCAGCTGAATTAGTTTTCAATAATCCATCCATTTTTTGGAACTCTACTATACATAGGCACCAGAAGGGCCGTTTTCCCTCCAAATTCACCTTCGAAAATTCTCAGATATCTAATTACCTAAATGTTTTGTGGATTTTCGTTCTCATACACAGTTTTTATTAACAAACTGAGACGTCGTCACTTTTTTTCCTTTTTTTTTCATTAAAAACAAGGAATTGAGCAGGTTAGCGCTCATATGTTTTAATACAAAAATTTGTGGCTCGCTCACACATAATTAAGGGAGGGCGTTGAAAATATCGCACCCACATCGGAATTTCACCCACACAGGGGTTCCAACCAGGGGTGTGCGGAAACTTCTGTTTTCTGATTTCTGAAAAACCTGCAAAAAACAGAAAAAAATCAGAAAAAGACAACGAAATCCAGATCTGTGGAACAGCGCAGCTTATCTAGTCTTTTACGAGGTACTATTTGTGTACAATGGTGCGATTGCTGTTAAGGGCAGGGTTCGCGATAAAAAAGTTTATTGTGGTATCTTTTTGAGAAGGTAAGCCTGGTCTTCACAAAAGTGAAAATAAGTGGAAAGTCGAAGAAAAATCGCTTAAAAACAAGCTATTGCTGGGTCTCAGCCCGCCCCCAATTCAGTAGATTTCTAAAATTGCTTGTTTTGTCGTCTTTTATTCTGCATTTAAAGTAGTTGCTGGACACCGAGAGACTACTAACTTTTTTTGCGGCAAAATAGAAGGTGGAAAATACGCATCTATAAAACCTGTTAGTTGGGATAGTGCGTACACCCACCAATGTTCTGACTTGTTTTTGTGCATTTTTATGCAACTTCTCCCTTATTTTCACTTTTGTGATGACCAGACCTGCATTCTTATAAAGTTCAACGATAGTTTTCATCGCGAACACTGCTAACGCACTCGTAGTGTAGTACTTTGGCACAATAGGGGTATCATCCCAGGGTAGAGCACGAATTCAACCTCCCCTTGTCAGCAGCTGATGCAGTTAGTAGTTCGCGGCAGCTGCTGGTGACAGCGAGGGGTTGAACCCGATGTCTGTCCTAGTATGCAACCCTTATTGTTCTGACGTACTACTATACGGGTGAGTGCTCTGAGAGTTTTGTCTGAGCAATTGCCGATAAATAGCCACAAAATGCCTGATTTTCGCGTAATAGCCGAGAACAAGGCCGTGTTCGGAAAGTAGCTGGTTGCCGCGAAATAGGCGACAAATAATGGTCGTCGATAAACAGCTGCGAAAAATGCTCTCAAAGGGGAATGTAAGACGCATTGTTGAGACAAATTTGGATGCCAACACCGCCGTAGGTTCAACTACCCTTGTTTTCTCGGTTATTCCTCGATTATTTCGCGAACAACGTGGTCGCAGCCACCTAGCAGAAAGAAATAATCAAGAAATACTCGAGAAACAAATAGACAGGATCAGTTGTTGAGCCTGGTGGGCTATTTCTCGGCCAAGGCTCTCAGCGTGTCTTTAATGATGTTGTATCCGTCATTGACGCGTCGTTGCTTTTATCAATGCGTTATAGGTCATCTGTGCAGTTCCGTAGATATTATATTACAACTATGACAGAGGTATCTAGAACTACATCCTATCTTCACTTCAAAAGAAGTTTAAAGGCAGTGTTCACGATAAAAAAATGTGTTGTAGCTTCCACCGGGAATGGGTAGTTGAGGGGCACACTGTAACGTTGACGTCGAAAGAACGCATGAAAACGAGCCAGGAAAAGCTTTTAAAGAGCCCGAAGTTGCCACTTCGAGCGCAAGGCAAACCCCAAAATTGCAACACACGCCCACCGACGTGAAAAAATGAATGCTCGAGATCGTGAGATGAGCGATGATTTCCTATCATTAGCCCCGTTCTTCTCTTCATTCCCAAATTCTCTCTTAACTCAGGTCAGCTTGCATAGATCGGCTGCAAAAGACGAAAGTTACAAGCCTCGGACAACTCGTCCACCATGTTTCCTTAGCTCAATCTTTGAGGGACCATAACTCTGTTTCCAGAAGGTTTTGTACGATTTCAGAGACATCATTGGAATCAGCATGGGGCCGTTCTCAAGATAGGCGGAAAAACAGAAAAACGATTTTTATTGTGAACACTGCCTTTAAATGCAATGAGAATTTTTTCTGAAAATTTTCTGTTTTCTGATTTCTGTTTTTTGTTTTCTGGCCGTTTTGGCCTTTCTGTTTTCTGATTTCTGTTTTCTGACAAACTCGATTTTCTGTTTTCTGAACTTTTTCAAAAAATTTCCGCAAATCCCTGGTTCCAACCCCCCAGGGAAAATTCAGTGAATGTTTCTAACTCACGTTAGAGTGTGAACTTCTGACTTGAGTGCAAAACTTTTCTTCAACCCCTCATTATGTATTATTGTTCCGAATTAGTTGTGAATGGGAATAAAAAAATTGGAAAGCGCCAAGTTCTTAGAGCAGCTATGAAACTACATACTCCGCATGAGGAGATGAGAAAACCTCTCCTTTTTCTGAAGGGGGAAACTAAATTGTTCAAATCCAGATTAGCAGATAATAAAATAGAATATCGAAAAGAGTACTTACGAAATCAGGTGGTAGCCGCCGGAACCCATCTAGCACAATTGACCACGCGTCGCGACCGCAGCCCGTATGCCAGGAGTTATCGGCTACTAGACTTTCACTTCCCTCCTTCACTCCCAGAGAAATTTGTTCGTGGGACGATCAAATTCTTTTTTTGCTATCTTTTTTCTGAACCTGAACGTGCTATTCACGAAAAACTTTCGCAATGGAAAACATCAGTAATAGCTCTCCTTAGTTCAAAATCGCATAAGGGATCGTATAAAGGACCTGCGATCTCAACCGTGTTTTTTGTTCAGCGGAGCAGTTTTTGCCAGCAGTTGGTCTAAATAGGGTTTTCTGTTATTTTAACAGCCATATTACTGATCCATTATTATTTTTTGAATGAGAAAAAACACTGCTGATGATCGCAGATAGACTAGCCGTCGATGGAGTCGTGTTGATAGCAATCATTGGGACCGTAAGTAACCCAACAAAAATTCTGCTTCATTCTTCCAACCCGTTTTTTCGACGCTGCTCTGCTTCGGATCGCATTTGTTTGCTAGTTTTTCTCAGGAACGAAGTTTGTCGTCAACAGGATCTTCGGCTGGGGCATTTTTTACAGAATATAACTTAACGGTTTTGGTTAACCCCATTATTCACCGTTCGCAACCAATAATGTATCGTTCGTCCAGGCCATCGAGTAATTCCACTGAAAACATGCGTGTAAAGGCTGCAGACACACTCGAAAACGTTGTTGAGAGAATTACGATACTGAGGTCGTAGGGCTCCTAGTAGAAGGCTCGAACCTTTGGAAGCGTCAAAAATGAGTCGAAACTACTAAATTTGAACAAAGAGAGTCGAAAATTTTCGACAACCCCACCTATGAGCTTTGGCAACTCCGCTCTAAACACAAACTCGTCCAGGTTGATCGTGTGAATACGATTTCTGCTGGTTTTGGATGCTTCCAGCGAGGTGGTCGTCTTAGTGCGTGAGCGTAAGAGTCTATCAGCTTTGCTATCTTAATCGTTTTGTCGCTAATAATCGCTGTTTGAATCGCGAGCGATGCAACTCGTCCTCCCTCGTTAACGACAACCTGCGTGACTCGGCTACATCTTTCCCAGACGGATACTAAATGACTCGTAGTAGTAAGTTCATTATTTAAATTCGGGTTTCTCGGTATGAACCGACTGTTAGGCTATCCTCGTGAGAAGAAAGGTGCATCCAGCAAAAAAAGGTGGAAATAGGTGAAACCCGGGCAGAAAACGGGCAAGAACGAGTTAGAGCAGAGTGTCCTACCGCCCCCAATCAACGATCTGTAGTTGCCTGTTTTGCCTTTCTTGATTTGCTCTTAAGGTAGTTGCTGACAACTTTACGAGGCTATACTATCTTGGGAACAGAAGAGAAGAAGTGAAAACAAGCATTTATAAGAACCTTGTTAGGTTGGGACGGGCGGACACCCCACAGTCAGTGGTGCGAGCTCGTTATTGGGTTTTCTTCCAGCAGCTTCCCAATTATCTTTACTTTTGTGGTAACCACTTCTACCTTCTCAAAGAGAGAACTCAACAATCGTTTTTTATAGCGAAGCATGCCTTGAAGGCAGGGTTCGCGATAAAAACGACTTTCAAGCTCTCTCCATGAGAATGTATATTTGGTCATCACAAAAGTAAACATAAGTGAAAAAATCCGGAAATTCGCGGGGAAAACGCTCAAAAACAAAGTGTTACCGGTGTCGACCGGAACCCTAATTAACGAAATTTTCATTAATGCGTGCTTATCCTCCTTTTATTTTGCTGTTAAGGTAGTCAGTAGCCTCCAGAAATGCTCAAAAATTACTTTAGAGGCAAAATAAAAGTTAAAAAAACAGGCTTTTCAAATCTCGATAATTGGGGGCGGGAGGACACCAAGCCATATCTTGTTCTTAAGCGATTTTTCTTAATTTTTTTACTTTTTTTACTTTTGTGATGGCTAAATCTATCATTACATGGGGATAGCACAACAATCGATTTCATCGAGAACCCTGTCTTTTAAACTGGAAAACCCGAGAAAGAAATTTATTGTGGACACTCCCCCAAAAAAGATCTACACAAGCTTTTTCGAAACTGCAAAGGATTTCTTGTGAATATACAATATAATACCATGTTCAGCCGATGCCACGCGTTGCGCGACCGCACGCGTCGGAAGCAGACGAGTTTTGGCCGCCGCGCGACGAGTTTCGGGCGCGCGGCGGCCAAAACTCGTCGCGTGGCGGCCAAAACCCGTCTGCTTCCAACGCGCGTGCGGTCGCGCAGCGCGTGGTACGCTGTCGACGGTGAGACATTGGCCGTTTTATGGCCTGTACAATCAAGCAGTCAGCGACATGCAATAATCCGTCAGGCGCATTCTTCAAAAGGACCCATTTATTATGAAGAGAAGCTCCGTTTGAAGAGGAGGTTCCATGCGTATTCTTTAACAACTATCTTGGATTTGACTGAAAGAGAAATGTTACCTTCTCCAGTATCGGAAGGTAGTTCCCAAGAACGACTTGCGAACTTGTGCTAAAATAAGAGGACGCCGTAAAAATGTGAAGTAACACCGATTATTCACACCATTTTCCCTCAATTGAAGTTCGGGCATTCTTGGCTGAAAAATGAATACAGGACAAGTTGAGTTATCCACTAAAACCGAAATAGTATAATCCTTCTCTAATGGTGAACAAAAACCTGGTGGTGGCTATGGTTTTGAGCTTCAGAGACTTGACACTCTTTCTTTTGGTATTAAGGAGAGTTCGTTGAACAGAAAAGCGGAAAAATCGCCCGTGAACATTCCTTTTAATGGTTCGTCTTTCATAGATAGCCGGTCACCTGCAATTTCAATTCAGTACTGGGAGGGTTGATAAGTTGGTTCATTCTCAAAGCAGGGCATTAGAGAGGCAGGAACATTCTATGACCTACTACGTGCCGACTGTAGAGTCCTCGCATTCAATTCAGTCTGACGCTTGGAGGGAGCTGCGACGCTAGATCGCCGCGCGCGATAGCAACCCTCGGCCGGTGATGCCGCTAGGCGGCGTTCAGAGTTTTCGCGGAGCGATGCGATGGCACATGTCAGCGCGACGTTGAAAATCGCGTCGCGCGGAATTAAGGTGTGAACGGCGCGCGAACGCTAGGCGACCACGCGCAATTGCGTAATTTCCGCAATTTCCTGTACCCAAGCAAAACTAATCAATATTTGATCTTATTATGTCCATTTAAGTGTAATTTACCTTTTTTATCTTTTATCTGTATTATTATGGCACATTTTTGTTTTCGTTATGACAACTTGCTTCTTTAATGACGAAACAATTAAAAAGGCATCGGAGCAGATGATTCTTAGAATTTTTTGGAGTTGATAGTACAGAATAGGGAGGTTTCGGTGAAAATGAGACCGAATTATGCTTGTATCGTTTGTAAACCGTAAAAACTTCACAGCTCGTCAACTCTTTGAAACCATCACCCTCATCACACTGTCCTTAAATATGCAGACAAAATTGTTTGCAGTATCATCTGAGAACAACACAATAACCCATAACAATTTAATCAACCTAGTCTTTGAAAAAGGCTTGAGAAAATTAAAAACGCCCCTTGAGTCCCCGATGATGGAAGAAAAAATGATACACCGCTTCAGACATCGCGTCGCGTTGCATTGCAACGCGACGCGATGGTCGTGGAGCGATTATAATTTGCGCGTCAAATTCGATGTATCGCGTCTCTTCAATGTGAACATCTAGCGACGACGCGACGCGACGTCGCTTGATCGATACGTAGGTTAATCATAACGTCGCGTCGCGCCGCGAATGAACTCTAGACGCCGCCCTAATGCTGCACGGCCAGCTGTAGTCATTGCGCCTGGTCCATTCACCAGACTTCATTTGATACGCAAACCATACAGTCTAAAACTCTGCAATTTTTAGATGTAAAAGTTCCAAAATTATGGGGAAATACACTTGTGTTTGAATCTTTGTAGCGCGGTTGTCACAACTGGTGCATACGAGATTAACGATTTTGCCAAGAATAAAAGGTTCATAGGGTTTACAGTACAATAAAGCACTTAGGCCCCCGTCAGAGTTAGTTTAGTCGACGTATCCAGCCCGTTCGATACACACAGAAAACATTGGAAATGGGATGCGAAAATCACCTGGTGTATCCTGCCGAAACCCCCAACACCCATCAACACCCGCCGACACCAGCCCGGTCGATACATATGAATAAAATGATGAGTGAGGTTGAGAAAATCACCCGGTGTGGCCGACGTGGTTGACATGCAATACGTGGATGACGGGGGCTGAGAAAATCGGCGGGTGGGCGGGTCGATAATGGATTATTGCGTATCGCTAAGAGGCTATCCACCCTGCTACCTCCGTTTCTTCACTTCACCCTCCTTCATTATTTCTCTGAACAGGTGCAATCCTGTTTACCTCGTAATCATAGTGTTCCTTTCCGGTGGGCTCTTGTCGGATACACCGGGTGATTATCTGAACCTCACCCCATCATTTTAATCATACGTATCGACCGGGTGGGTGTTGGTGGGTGTTGGTGTGTCAGCGGGTGAAGGTGGGTTACAGATGCAAATAGCACCAACTCTGACAGGGGCCTCATTAAAGGCATCGTACACGATGAAAACCAAAATCCAGCTTTTGCGTTCAGTCGGACTAGTAGGTCATAAGAATGTCATTCAGAAAGTTTGGAGTTTCAAAATCGCCTCTGAATGGAGATTCGCTTATCTCAAAAGGGCTTCCTGGGTTATAGGGGCCGGCCTTGGGGTCGATCCGTTGTTACAAGGAACAAAACTTCGTAGTCGCTGCCGGCGATCTTCGTAGGTCGCAATTCATACGCCACTCGAGTTCACGTTCGGTATCGATCGAAAGCAGCTGACAACAATGGATGCAGCAGGTTAGTAACCCTTTTTAGTTTCGTTCAAGAAAAAATGATCGCTTGTCTGAATGGCGTCCTCGGTGAATTGTTTCCAACGCTGCGCCAAGGAACGAATTGTAAAAAAGTTCCTTGCGTTCTTCGCGCAAGTATCCCAAGTTGATGTCGGCGGGAACTTCAAATTCGTATTAAGTTTTCTTGAGATGGGTTTTTCTTGAAAAATTAACGTTTTTGAGGAGGCTTTTTGCAATCTTCAGTCACTATAGGAATATAACAACACGAAAAAGTCAAAAACCCAAGTATGGTTTTCATCGTGTACATTGCCTTTAAGGCAATGTTTTTAAGATACATGCGAATTGGTAAAGATTACACAGAGGAATTGACAAATTTGATTGCGACCGTGATAAGCAGGTAAATGGAAGATTTGTTTACGGAATCCAACCTCAGATACAAGAGCTATCGGAACATTTCTAGGCTAACATAGAATCATCAAACAATTTGGTAGCACAGGTTGTAAGCTTATATTTCAGCGTCAGAGGTGACTCAGAAGCACACATCGAGGAAATCCTTCAGCAAGTATTCGCCGCTCCAACAACTGTTAATAACCCGGTTATTAAGAAGAAAAGGTAGGTCTAGATTGCAGGGCCTCATCATTGTTTACCACCATTCTCTCATACTATTTTAACCAAAGGCTTTAAAGGCAGGGCCCGGGAAGTATTTCAATTCCAAGATTTTCCTCTTAACCAGAGAGCCGCTGGAAATACGGTCTTCTTCGAGTTAATTCAGCCATTTAGTGAACCACGAAAGTGTGCCCGTCGTCGAAACGTCGGCCATCGTCCCCAAGTCGACCTATATAGCCCACATTTGAAAAAGTCAAACTATGACCGAACCTTGCTTTCAATCATATATTGTAGCCAGCAGAAGAGTGTAGCACGCAATTTCCCATCTTTTTTCTCACATATACCTTATTTCTGATGGATAATTCAGCACGAGACCTAAAAAAGACTTTCTACGGCTTCAATAGCAGTTAGGCGAATTTGCGCCTAAAAGAGAGTAGCAATAGCGGCGATAGTTCGGACTTCGTCAACTTCATGTATGCAGAGCCCACTCGGTGCGTCAAGAATTTACAACGGAATAAGGGTTTCGCTCTTCGGAAGGTGACCTTGTTTTTTCCACCGCAAGTAATGGAAAGGACCAAGGAGGACAGATTGCTCACTCTCGCTTCTACTGCGCCATTAAGAATCTTCAGAAAGTTTAGTTTCTCGGCGAAGGCGATGATTTCGAACTGCCATATTTCAAAGCGTGGTATGCGAAAAAATCTACTCTGTTGATTACCGTCGATGGCTTGTCATGGGAACAATCCCTGACGAGTTTAGTACCCACCTGAAAGGCCTGTATTGATTACGGCTTATCCACTCTCGCAATCTGGTCTCCACAGTCATAGCATTTCCAAGCAGGTTTTACGTCTTTAGTGCATACGTAAGCTCACGATTTCGAAGTTTCCATCAAAGCTAAGTTATCATTTTCAAGTTTAGATAGAACACAGATGCTCTAAGGCCCCGTCATAGTCGGTGGATCTGCTGAGTCCCACCGGGTCGATACGCACCGAATTCGTGGGAGGCGGGTGCAAAAACTCTACCCGCCGAGTCCGACTGCGACCGTCTGATGCCCACCACAATCTCCCCGGTCGATACTGATAGTTCTTGGTTCTCATGCGTACAAGGGCGGGGCCAATGCACCGACTGAGTCCCGCTGCGTCCCAACCGAAATCATCCTCACCCCATCTGTCCAATGATGATTCTTAAAAATGGTTAACGAGTTGAAGACAAAGACATGTTGAAAACAAGAAAAATTAGCCACCAAAGACGCTCCGATTCACAGCTGAGGTGATAATCGTCTCTATCAATTGCGTGTTTCGCAGAGGAAGTGGTTGGCACTGGGGGCAACCGGACTCAGTCGGGCTCATTCGGACTCAGTCGGACTCAGCAGGTTTTTCGACGAAGTCTGACGGGGGCCTAATTTCCAGAAATGAGCTGTACCTCTCGATTCTAAGTTTACCGACAAAATCGTGAACGAAAGAGAAGGAGTTCATGGCTGCTTGACCGAATTCCCGTGGATTCGCTCATATTTTCTCCATTTTCAGAAATCACTCAAAACTATTTTTTGGGATTCATAGCAACTTTACACGGTGTTTCCAGCGCTGATTGACGACTTTCGTGTGAGTTGAGTGAGATTTGATACTCCATTGGGTGCAAAAACGTCCACACACCTATGTGACCATGAAAATATTGAAAAAAGAAAGTTAAGCGAAAGCCACGGTGAGTTAAATTTTTGATAGAGGGTATAAATAACTACTCTGGGGATCCGAATTTGAAAACTAGCGGAAATATTTGTTTGCGATTGGATGCTTGGAGCCAACGAAATTTTTTGGCAACTAATCCGCTTCCGAGCCTGAGTGAATGAACTATGGCACGACATGTGGAAGGGGGTAGTAACACAGAGTTTCGGCGAGGTGAGGAGGTAGTAATCTCTCAAACCCTGATTCGGATTCCGCACGCCGAGTCTTTATCTTTTATCATTATCGTGGAATCAAATCGGTTCCAAAATTTAACTTACCGATTCACCGACTTAATCTTAGAAATTACCGAAAATTTTTCGACGAAATTCGGGCGATGTTTTTAGCTTTTCGATACATTTCTTGCCCGCTTTGCAGATGTTGGCCCTAATATGACATGCAGCAGCCGTTGTTGTGTGCATTCCGCGTTGCTTTTGCTCTTGAGAAAATTTTGAGATGGAGTATTTGTCTGCGGCTCTATAGCTCACACGCAGAGCAGAAATGTTATCAGCCTGTATGTATTTGTGGACTTCTCGTTCCAATACTTTTCGAAAGACGAGTGCGGTAGGAAGCGTGGCTGGCCAGCAATCTCAACTGAGAGCTACAGTATAGTGCATCATTAGAGACAGCTTACAGTTGACCGCAATGTAAAAGGACATGGTGCGGTTGCGGACTCGCACTAAAACTACGGTAGATTCTGACACTTTGCCAGATTTCGTCATCGATCAGCGCCACAGCTGATATTCTCGTGAGCAGAGAGACGACGCTTGGCGCCGATCGATGACGGCAAAGTGCCAGATTATACCGTAATATAGTGGGAGTCCGCAACCGCGCCATGTCCTTTTAACATTGCGGTCAACTGTACACACTCGCAAACGTGTTTCAGTTAACTACGGGAATAGAATGGTATGGCTCAGAACATCACACAGATGCACTTTGAAGCGCCAAAGACGACCCACAATGCCGCTACACAAGTGAGAACCTGGCCCCGTATTGTATTTCTCCGTCTCCTGTATTTGACGTCCTCCTCCAAAAAAGAGGTGCTGGGTCATTCTCACCGTAGGCGACGTCTGTGGGTAGTACAATAAGTACACTTAGTAAACCCTTTAATAACCACCTATTTTTCGTTTCGTTAGCTATGTTGAATCAAAAAACATTTTCTGGCTATCCCCCTTCGCTCTTCAAATACGTCAAGACCGTGGTGTAATGTCGAACACGCACATTATTATTCAATTTTCGCGGCCAGTTGCAATGTATACTTTTACGTTGGAGACAGAAGTGAAGGCTGAGCACCTGTTACACCGTTTCTCGCCTAAAAACGGCTCTGGCGCAGAGCGTGAAAACGAGTTTGGCTAGCAGGTGCACTGACAGTGCATACGTATTTTTTAACGTTTTGGAGGAAGCATGTCTGACCAGCTGAGCTGGAGAATTTGTGGAATCTAGTGAGCGAGCTCGTACCAGCAAAGATGTTATCACGTCTCTGGCTTTAGAGAAAAGATGCCGAAACCAGAATGCAGGACTAATTTTTTCGGTTACTCAAAGGACTGAAGGAATTAGGAAGCTCTGCATTCATTGAAGCGTTCTTCTCAGAAAAATCAAAACAAGTTACTTGTAATATGAATGTAAGTTACTTAAGACATTCAAGTAATTACATTTATATTACATGTAACTTAAATTTATATAGCATGTAAGTTACACTTGTGTTACGTGTACCTTATACATGTATCTTAAATTAATATTTTCACCACGGGTGGCCATCACGTGACGCAGACGACACGCGCCGCAGAGAGCTTTTCCCGGACCACACACTTCGCAAAAAAATGCTGTGCGGGGCCTACCGGGGCCTACCCTGCTGGTGTGGGGTCGAGTACCTCAAACTTGTGTAATCGAACCAACAGCAACGCCAGTCATTAGCCTGACCCCACGAGTGCGTCGTACACCCCCCCCTAGAAATATCTTATCGGCCGATTTAGGTTACTTGCGACTAAAATTGTGCCATTTAGGTTACATGTAACATATCGGAGGCGCACTGCCCACAGTGTCCTCTCAGAAATCGAAAACAAGTAACTTGAAACATATCTGAGCCGATGTAAGTTACTTGCGACTTATCTCAGGTCATTGAAGACACATGTAACATATAGGAGGCGCACCGTACGCAATATCCCGCCGATATGTTACATGTAACTTAAATGACCTGAGATAAGTTGCAAGTAACTTATATCGGCTCAGATATGTTTCAAGTTACTTGTTTTCGGCCTTTTATGTTACAAGTACTGTGGAAGGCAAATGATGTGGTATACTTTGACTTTTCGAAGGCATTTGACAGAGTTAGTCATGTCAAGTTATTGCACAAGTTATCTCAACTGAAAGTACATCCAATAATTTGCAAATGGCTCAGGAGAGTTTTGGCACAGGTAGAACGTTCCAGGTTAAAGTAGAATTCCTAATCTTTTAGGAATGTCACAAGTGGTGTGTCGCAAGGTGGTGTGCTTTCGCCTCTATTGTTTATGATATACACCTCGGATCTCTCTCAAACAGAGTGGCCTAACGTTGCTATGAAACAATCCGCCGATGACATAAAAATTTACCGAGAAGTAGTTAAGTGTGAAGACAAAGCTGCTCTGCTGCATGCAATCAACCAAGTGGTGATATGATCCCGTTTGTGGGAACTTCCCCTTGCCCCTGAAAAGACCGCAGTCATGAGGCTAGGAATTTCTGACGAGGTTTGTGACTATTTAATTGATGAGCAGTGCATCGCAGTGGTTCGGTCTGTCAAGGATCTAGGCTTCTACTATAATGATGAGCTGGATTTCTCAGAACACCTTAGAATAATAAGTAAAAAAGCGCATGCGCGCACTTTTCAAATATTCAAAGCGTTGTCTACAAAAAATAAAGAAATTTTGCTGAAAGCCTATAAAATCTATGTCAGGCCAATACTTGAGACAGGAACAACAGTCTTCTGTCCTTACAAAAAAAGGACATTGCCTTGGTTGAAAAAGCTCAGAACAATTTCACGAGAAAGCTGCTAATTCGCTCTCGGGGTTTCTCCTATTCAGAAATCTCTAGTGCGAGGATGAGGAATAGTTTATTAAGACTGGTCAGTTTAGAATCACGTCGTAAATTGAGAGATGTGTGCATGGTATTCAAAATGATATCCAGATTTGTGAAAGTTGATTTTTCACTGTTCTTCACTCTTTCGAAATCACGGACGCGAGGCGATTCCGTAAAAATTTCGTATCGTAAAACAAAATTGAACATTAGAGCCTTCAGTTTCTCTTGTCGAGCGGGCTCCGCATATGTCGCCTTAAGACCTGGAATACAACCTATCCCTCCCTTTTTAGCACAGTTCAAGCGTTTCGCTAAGGTCAAGACTCTTTTTGAATAAGTTTGCGGTTGAAAGTATTATTATTTTTTTCTCTTTCTCTAGTTATCTGAAGTCTGTCTTAAACAACGTAATAAATTATTATTATTATTATTATTATTATTATTATTATTATTATTATTATTATTATTATTATTATTATTATTATTATTATTATTATTATTATTAGTAACTTGTTTTCATTTTTCTGAGTTTAGCCCTGACGGTTTATGCTGACAGAGCCCCGTCAATTGGTTGAGTTAAAGGCCTTGTTCGCGATAAAAATCGCTTCTCTATTTTTTGTATATCTTGAAATCGGTCCCATTCTAATTCCAATGATGCTTCTAGAATCGTACAAGACCTTCTGGGAATGGAGTTATGGTCCCTCAAAATTTGAGCTAGGGAAAATGGTGGACGACTTCTCCGAGGCTTGTAACTTCCGTTTTTTGCAGCCAATGTATGCGAGCTGACCTGAGTAAATAGAGAAGTTGAGAATGAAGGGAAGAACGGTGCTTTTGATCGGAAACCATCGCTCAACTAACGATTTCGAGTGTTCCTTTGTTCACGTCGAGAAGCGGGAAGGGGCGGGACTAGCCCACAGCGGCGGGGTTTGCCCACTTTTCTAAGCCGTTTTGCGGCTCCTGGGTAGCTTTTCTTCCCGCTTTTCCGACGCTGTTCTGCTTCCGAGAGCCACGAGAAGCATTTGTCATGGAAAATCCGAGGATGAAGTTTATCGCGAACAGTGCCTTTAAATGAAAATAGGAATAGTTTTGCCAAAAGAGGGTATCTAAGACTCGAGCAGCTCTGACACTGAACTTTGTGGCTCTCGCGTCCCTCTTGGCGACATGGTACACATTGCTGGCTTACAGATGCGTTTAGCATGCCCTAGTCGAATCAGTATTCGCCATTTGAATGTGGGCGTCTTCAGTTCAAATATGGGCTACATACTTTCCTGCTAAAAGGGGGCTACTTGCAATTCGGGTTAGTGAGGTTGAAGCAAGGCAGTCCTTTCGAGGCCAGTTCATAATATTTTGCACAAGGCAGTCTAATTGCTGCCATATATCCTCTGGTTTTGAGCCAAATTAACTCTATTCCCTCGCGCGCTTCTGCGGAGCGAGGGTAGAGACAGAGAGAAAATAAGGGGAGAAGGAGACCCAGCGTAAACGCAGACGCACGCCATGAACGGAAATAAACTTTACTCGGAAACAAAGGATACATGCTATTTCGCGCAGGGCAGGCATTTCACGGCCACTGCACTAATTCACCGAGGATGAGAACAAAAATGAACAGAGAATGACCGATTCTTGACTGCTTGTCGTGAAATTCCAGAACTCAACATCCTAGCAACTCCTGAGATTGGTGCGGGTATTGTACATAGTTGTAATATTTCAGTACTCCAATTAAATCTGCGAAACAAGAAGCTTCAAACGCGCCGAAGCCACCGAGACCAAAGAAAATGGCAGGTATCAAATATTTTCTGCTACTACTTTTCTGAATAGCCTGTGATGTTATTAGCTTAACAGAACCATGAAGTATTCCAGCACTGATAACTCTGGCTATTTGCAACAAGGCCTTATTTTTCCGTCCATTACAGGTCCACAACAAGGTTCAACTAAATCTATGACTAAGCCAAATCCAACAAAGGCAACTGTTACCACAAAAAAGTCAGATTCGCCAAAAACTGAGCCGACGAAAAAATCTCTGCCGACTTGTGAAGCGGAGAATGCAAAATTCAAGGAGCAAGAACAAAAGCCAACAACCGACAAAGTAAAGATGCTAAAAGAAGTTGGAAGAAAGGATTCAAAGAAATCGATGGTGCCGCTGAAAACTGACGAGGAGGGCAAGGAAGGAGTAGACCGAGCGGAACCTGCAAAGGGGAAGGTAGGGAGATAGTTCAGTTGACTTATACCCTTCTCAAGCGCAAATTTCAAAACCTTAAGCCCCATTTATATCTGGTCGCATCCAATAGTCGCGGAACGCCAACAGTTACAAAACCCGTTGCGAGAACAGACCTTGGACTGAGTCGCGACTGGTTGAAACAGTTTGCAGTTCCAGTCGCGATCGCCAAGGGGCTATAGTATTTCATAGCTGGTCGAAGCCACCTGCTTGATTTTGTTGGGTCACTTCGACTGGTCGCGTCGCTTCCATGATAGAAATAATCTTTCTAGTCAAATAGACAAGGCCGTAGCCTTTCTTCAAGACGTAGGGTATTCACCGCCGAATCGCGCACCTCACAAACATTTGACGTGAATTTCTGAGTGAAATCAAACTAAAGCATAACATTCTTTCCACCCTTTTCGTCTCATGTTTATTTGACTTACAATTTATCTTGCTGAATATAAATGTTCAACCACCGGCAATGATAAAAAAAGAAAAATTTTATATTTTACATCAAAAAGTGGTTTTGAAGCTGTGCATTCACTTGATTTTTTTGTTCAAGTATACTTCTGTTGCTATAGCTGTCTTGCAACTAACTCACTGCGAACCTAGTCATCCGCGTGAGCAAACAAAAATATCTCGTGGCATTTTCCGCAAATCTCCATTTTATTTCACGCCAAATCGCACCCCACAAGCGATCCCAAGTCGCTCGACGGGTTAAAATTTCGCTGAATGGAGCGATTGCAAATCGCTTCGTCTTGCGATTCCAGATCGCGGCAGTTTTGTTAGTCGCTCCGACTTTAATTCAAAGCGATAAGCTATGAATGGGGTTTAGGCTTTATCAATGCTTTTCAAGATGACTCTAGACAGTGCCAACAACAGATCAGACACACGCCAAGAAATCACGATTGCTTAACAGTCGAAATCAAGGGCGTCTTACTCGTCTGTCAACTAACAGGGTAACGCTAATCATTTCCAGACACCCTCTCGACAGTCGAGTTCTGGCAAGATGCAGGTAGCGGATAACAGGCAAGGGGTGGATACTCCTCCAATCTCGCACGACGAAGAGCCAGAAATTCCCAAGTCAAGGGTGAGCTGCGCGGTTTCACCCAGTGATCAGTAAGCACATGTTTATGATGACATCTAGGGACTTCCGAAGCAGCCCATTGTTAATAAGATTATTCCTCTGGTTGTGGACAAAAAGTTAACGCTGACTCAAAAGCACACCGATGCAGCCTTGCATCCAGTCGATGAAGAGACTAGAAAAGACAAGAAAGAGTCAGAGAAGTCAAAGGTGACGTTCATCAAAGATGGTGTCTACGGCGAAAGCAGTCTTCGAGTTTTTATCGAAAATCGAAAGGTTTCTGGCCTATAGCAACCCCGCTGATTATAAGATCTAGTCCGATACGACCTAATACGTTCTTGTACTTAAACGATCTAAAACTTCACTCTCACCACACCCCCTTTCTTCAGCGGACTTAGAATAAAGGTGGACAAAAAAATCGACTCTCAAAACACCAGCTTTCAACAGATGATAACATCTACGGTTCAGTAAAACCTCTCCACTTGAGTAAGCACGGGACCATACTTCAAGCGACGAGCGACACGACACATTGTTTACCATCAATTTCGATCGAAAATAGAACTGATATTCCCTGTCTATGGTTGCGGGAAATATGAACCCGGCCTAATGGGTGTTTTCTGGAGTATACTTTTCTTGTTTGTTCAATCGTGTTGCCGAAGGAGACAGCGTGGCGAACGAGATTCTCCCATCTCAGGCAATTCGGTATCAGCAAGCGGCTAGCAGGACAGACGCAAGGGTTAAGTCATTCCCTTGCTTGTGAAAAAGGGGCGTTCCCTGGGCGTTCACAGGCCCCTTGCATGGGCCTTCAAGAGAGGGGAAAATTCACAAAGCATCGTGTCGTAGATTTTAGAAAGGGGGCTATGATCCAAATACAAGGGGCCTGCAAAAACTCGCAATTTTTTTTGCAAGGGAGTCATCCTTGGTGAGCAAGGGGTGTCCAAAAGCTATAGTTTATTAGCAAGGGAGGTCATGTCTGATCTCGGCATGAAACTAGTTAAGGGGGGGGGCACTCAGGATTCAGTTGGAGAATGAACGATACCGCTTACAGAGATTGAAGTTATTCCATTGAGTTCTCACGAAAACAATGACTGATGACGCTATCAAGCATACGATCTCAGCACAAATTTTCATTTTCATGGATGAGTTATTTCATTTTTTCGAGTGCCCCCCAACTAAATTCAAGCCCTAATCTCTCCATGCTTCTCCTACATTGCTGAACTTTTATCGTCTCCCTTGCTGCTATTATTTGGATTTTTAGCGCCTTTTTAGAAAAAGAGCTCTTATCGTGCCCCTGTCACTAAATTAGATCTTACTATACGATGAGATCTCGATCATCCTCTTTGACCTACACGAACACATTACACAAGCATGGTTTATTTTCAATGTGAAAAACAAAAAACAGAGAACAAGAGTGAAATGAAGTACCAGAGCGAAGGTACACAACCACACAGTGCACAAGCTTGGCTAACTTTTAATGCAAAAAACAAAGATCAAAGAACAAGTGAAACAAAGCATGAGCGAGATTTATACTACGGAAACGAAAAACTTTACAGATTTCTAAATCATTGACAGATACCACAAGTATAGATATCATAAGCATAAGTATTGACATAGCCTTTTCGCCGATACTGTTTTTATATATTTCCGGGCTGGGCTTACAAGGGAAGTGTTTGGAGTGTCAAACGCATCCGCGAAAACGACTAAGACAGTTAGTATCTCTTGTGGCTCAGTAGTAAAGCTGCGCAGTAGTCAGCCCTGAGCTACAGGTTCCAAGAAGTTACAAGCCTAAAGGCAGTGTTCCCGATGAGTATTGCACTCGAGTTCGACCTAAAAATTAGGATTGTTTGGTCGTGAGGTAACTAATAGTGAAGAAACAGCGTAGAAAAACGTTCAGGATTAGCTAAACTAACGGTTTCTAACGTTCAGGGCTAGGACGAGAATCATGGGCCCTGTTGTTTTCCACAAGCGCCCACTAATTGAGAAATCTGCGAGAATCGATCAGGCTGGACGCGGCAGAGTTGCTTGGCAATTTGCCATCGAAGCGTGTGCGGCGTCAAAATCCCGTCCGAATTGGGGGCGGACCGGGCTAGGTAGACTGGCATAACTCTATCGAAAATTCGGAAGCGGACCTCATAAATGTGTTCAGCACCCAAAACTACCCCCCTGAGCAAAATTTGGGTGAAGGCACATTTTCCATACTTTGTCCAGACTGACAGCGTTTTGGACTTGTACCGGTTTTCGGTTGGGCGTTTATTTCTTTCAATTGAGGGCTCTGGAAGCGTTTCAGAAAGATGTTCCCTATTTGACTTAAAATTCTCTCAGGGTTTTTTTTCTGGGGCGCTGATCACGAATCTGTGGTTTATTAGTCGATTCTCCTATGTTTTCGGCTAATTTCGCTCGAAGCTTCCCAACCGCGGAAAATTTCGAGGGCAAAACGCCAATTTCGAAATTTTTGGAGTGCTACGGTAGATATTGCTCGAATTGTCCCTCTGGGTGGTTATTTGGAGTGCTTAACACGGAGTTGGAGTCCGCTTATCGATTTTTTGCAGATTATGGTGGGTATACTGTAGTTTGGTCAATAACAATCGAAACACAGAGAAAAACCGTTTGAGCACCGTAATCCAATCAAGCCGTAAACCGAAAGTTGTGTGTGTGATTGCGTTGTGATTTGTGTGTGATTGACTGTGTTTGGTCAAAATCTCAGATTTTACTCAAAATTTGTATACGGGGGTTATTCGGGGTGGAGAATTCGAATTTAACGTCCGTTTGTCGTTTTTCAAAATACTAAGGTGGGTTTTGCTTTCTAAATGACATTTTACCTACCGTAACCTACAGTAAACCTCAAAATTTCTGACAAGGCCTGTGCTGTACATGTCCTCAAATGATTCTAAGGCGAATAACTTCACAGGGATAAATCTTTGAAAAAATGCCACACTTTGCTGGTTCTAAAGAAATGCTGCTAGGAATCATTGTTCTCAAAACGTTGTACAACGATTTTGGAGGTTTTCCTATGGTAAACAAATTACACGTGTTTGGAATTTTTACGGACATGTCCCGAGGAAATATAGTCATAATTTGGATTAATGCTACAAAATTGTAAATAAACTCCGTATTCAAGAACTGTGCATTCGAAACTCAAGCTTGAGTGTAGGTAAGGCATGGTTTATGATACCCTTCAACATGTTAGACTTTCATCAAGTTCCGCTCATCCCAGGCCGATATGCGTTTAAAAAATTTAGGGCACGCAGTGTACATCGTAAACATATATAAAATTTATCAGCTGATGATTCACTTACTTGGAAACGTCTTCATAACGAGTGCAGGATACTGAATTGGCATGCGGACTAGAACCAAGTCCAAATCGTTCGTGTTGCTCAGCTGCACCATATTCTATAAAAAAATCATTACAATGTTGACCCTAAAGGCCTCGGCATGGTGGCAAATGTGCGAGCGAGCGAGTAATTGGTGGCGTGGCCTTGCAAGTTCCGCGGCGGCAACCCCGCAGAGTGTGATTTGGATTAGAGCGCGGATGCAATTTAGAGACTCTCGTTACATCATTTTGGTGAGATTTTATTCCGAAACTATTGTTTCCACTATTTGTCTGTTGACTTTCCTAATTGTCTACTCCCTGGACGTAACCGGGTGTGACACAAACCATCTTCCTGTCACAGATTTGTCCATTTTAACCTCATGACATCAATTTTTGAATAATATGGAGGATTGATTAATACCATAACCTGATTGCAAAGATTAGTAAAGAAGCTACAAATCGGTAGCAACTCGCGAATTCGCCTGAAAATCACAATCGACTCGCGCTTGTCGCTGTGAGCGTCGCCGCTAGCTGGCAATCTCCGCAACGGGCAAACCACTCCGCGACCCCCTCCGTGGCAGCCCATGCGGTGCCGTCGCGCGCGGGGTCAAACTGCGTAGCGCGCCCCACCCTTCATCATTGCTCGCTCGCTCGCAGATTTGCCACTATGCCGAGGCCTAAAAGCTGTAAAACCGCGAATTTCTCATGACTCCTACGCGTGCTGGTGCGGAGCGGAGGTCAGACGGCGAGAGAGCGGAAGACGGACGGAGGCTGCAGCAAAAAGACACACAAGACAAGAAAAAAGAAAAAGACATCAGGAGTGGTTGATACGCGTTACTCGGATGGAACCAAGTACATTTCGAGTTTTGAAGAAGCGTCAGTGTACAGGTCCAGTCGTGTCAAGGGAAAGACAAGTGAAGACAGGACATAGACACGACTGGACACTTTGACACGATTATAAAGCTATCGCAGCGACGGGGGGGGGGGGGAGCCACTGTATTATCGTATTCGGTCACGCCCATTTAACCGTGTCGCCGCGATAGCACCCGAATTCTTGTTCAGTTCTGCAAATTCAAGCCGTATAAATCACTTCATTGAAATCGAACTTTGTTCTGGACTAAATGGGTGATGGGAACGATATGGATGTCCACAAAACTGAGCATTCACACGCCTACCTACAGAAATAGGATTTGCTCGGAAATAATAAAAAATACCAAAAATTAGAACGAAAGAAGATTAATTAGAACAGGATGACATCACACGACGCTGACCAATGGTGCATATGATCGATTTTTTTTGGTTTATTCCAGCAGCAAGGATATCGCAAAGCCGAATTCGCTGCGGGACCCCTCTACCAGCATCAAGGGGCCAGAAGTCATGGGAGGGAGAGCGTTGCAAGTTTAAGGGAATATCAAGGGAATAGTAGAAACAACAGCATCAAGGGAGGTGAACTCTTCCTATTGGCTGTTCCGAAAACAATATTAGCAAGGGGGGATACCTCTCCAAATCCGGAATCAGCAAGGGGGCTGAACTGTGACAGCAGCAAGGGAAGTGAGCTCATTGAACCAATCATAGCGGAGAGTGGGCGGGGTTACGATATCATCGCGATGCCTCGTCTAGCGCTGCAAGAGCAAGGGAGTAGATGTCGAGCGGTTGTCAATCCGAATCAGCAAGGGAGTCTTAATCTCTGATGGACAGACACGCCCCCGACCAATCACGTGCGACCACTCACCTAGCAGCAGTGCTCCCTTGATCGGCCTTGAGCCTGCATCGTAGAAAATGGGGCGGAGACTGGACTTTTGCTAGTCCCTTGCTAATATCAGTTTGCCTGAAATCGTCCCTACATAGGGTTGTTTCCTGCTCGTTTCTGGCCATTGCTTCGTCATTGCTTTCGCACGCAGCCCTGACTCTCCGATTGCAGGTGAAAACTCGTAGACTGTTTTTTTGTCGTGGACACTTCATTTAGGAGGTGATCCTCTAATCATGGCTATTGTCATTCAGGGCTCTCAAAAACAATTTGGAGTTCAGAAAAAATTGTCTAGTGGAACAGACAAGAGGAAGGATAAAGCGGAGCCGATCATCTCCGAAACAGGTTGCTTATATGTATAGTAAACCTCAAACCATACATTTACAGAAACTACATATCTTCGATGAGATTCGTACTCGACCTGGAATTGAAACTGATACCGTCTCTTTGGAAGAATAAAAGGCATTGTTCACGATAAAAAATGTGTTTCAGTTTCCACTAGGAATGGGTTTTGGAGGGGCACACTGTAACGTTGACGTCGAAAGAACGCATGAAAACGAGCCAGAAAACGCTTCAAAAGAGCCCGAATTTGCCACTTTCAGCGCAAGGCAAACCCCAAAAGTGCAACACACGCGCACTCACGTGAACTAAGGAATGCTCGTGATCGTGGGATGAACGAGGATTTCCAATCATTAGCCCCGTTCTTCCCTTCATTCTCAGCTTCTCTCTTTACTCAGGTCAGCTCGCATAGATCGGCTGCAAATGACGGAAATTACAAGCCTTGGACAACTCGTCCACCATGTTTCCTTAGCTCAATCTTTGAGGAACCATAACTCCGTTCCCAGAATGTCTTGTACGATTTCAGAGACATCGTTGGAACCTGCATGGAGCAGTTTTCATGAAAGCGGAAAAACAGAAAAACGATTTACATTGTGAACACTGCCTTTAAGTGTCTTATGCTTTATGACGGAGCCAACATCTTTCACCAGCTATAGTATTTTCTGATGTGTAGGCGTGCAGGAGCTCCCCTGCTCCCGCCATCGTCTGCTGTAGTGTTGCATAACGGCGGCTTCCTGAAAGTAGGTGACGCACCAGTGTTATAGCATTTTCTGATACGGTTCAAGCCCTCCTAAAAGAGAAGACCAAGTGACAGCTCTTGGGTGTATCTAGGATCAAAATGTAGCGAGGTAGCCACGGGCGGTCCCTTGCCAAACGTTCTCACGCATGTACAAAAGATCTAGTTCACGTATCCTTTCCTTTCTGGCATTGTTTTCGAAGCGGTTCACCGCTTCCTACAGAACCGTCATCAATGCTGGAAATGAGATGTCGACGCTCATCTCTCCAAGACTCTGCACCATCGATTTGGATAGCAGTGTTGAAAGAATTGTGTATTGCCTTCAGTCAGCCTAAATTGTGTACCAGGTTTTTCGAGTATGAATCAAACCGATTTGTTGGAGCGATCAGGGAGAGTGGTAGTGCCTGTAAACTGTTGTGCCACATATTTTCATGGAAGAGGGATAAACGATGTTGCATGTTGTAATACTGAGAATGTATGTATGGTTTTTGCTTCATATTCAGTCTAACGCATAGACCAGGCAGCTGCCCATTCGGCGTTGGCGACACAACCGGTCATCGGTTTTGAGACTAAATTGATTACGTTCATGTTTATAAGGAAACTCAAGCTTTCTTGCAAACACACTTTGTGAATGTTGACGTTGAGAACGCAGTCAAGACTTCCGAAATCTGTTTTATTGAGAACCACTCATAAGAAGCCTTCTCTCTAAGGTGAACTCCTCAATGCTCCACCAGCAGATGATGAGGAAAAACCACCGCGTGCTCCAAGCGTGAAGCCAATCACATCAAAAAACAATCCTCCAAAAAGCACTACACCTGCTAAAAGTGAGTTGATTTTATTAACACATGAGAAGTAGAAGATTTAGGTACCCCTCTTCAGGGTTGAAGTATTGAAGAGAAGCATAGGCGACAACCATGGGAAAGACCGCCTCTTACGAGCCATGCCCCTTTTATTGATTTTCGAGTTCATCAGCGGCTAGATAGACGAAAAAATTACATAAGCATCTCCGACTATCACTCCTCTGCCGGTCTGCCTCTTCGTTCAAGTCGCTCTTGTGCAGCAACTGCGTATGACGAGGAATACATTCCTGAAGCAACTCATTCTTCAATATTTCAACCCTGAAGAGTGAGTGTTTGTCTGTAGCAGCCGATCGACGATTACAGAGATATCGTGGTGATCAGCGTGTGACTTTCTCTAAGATAAGCACAAAATCCAAGAAACATTATTTCGATTGCTATGTGCATTAAAGGCAGTGGTCGCGATCAAATATGTTTGTCGTCTTTTTCCCTCTTAACCCTTTCCTGGATCTCGAGTAGTAGGATCTATAAGAAAAAATCGCGAAAAAACCGCTGTTTTGGGCCAAATTTGAACCTGAACTTTCTTGTCTTTTGATGGTGGACGAGCCCACTCCACACCATCGGCATCGATGACCTCTTATATCAAGAACATCAGCTGCCTTGAAAATGAATTTCAATCAATGAACCTTCGGATTTATGTACACATCTAATCAAAAACATTGACTGGAGTGCTTTCTTTCATTGCTCAACTGCATTTATTAGGTAAATTAGCATTTATTTCTTCCTCTGAATGTCGATGATTTTTGACTGATCGGCATGAGACGGCGATCTTTTTCGTCATCGTTGTGCACGTGTGCACGAACTGGCATTTTGGGCCTTAGAATCTCTATTTCTAGCTCTTTTTCAACCTCGCTACCTTCATAGTTTTTCAGCTGTGTTTGATCTAAGCTGATTTTTGTAATTTTCTCGGTAACGTTTTTCATCGTGACCACTGCCTTTAAAAGGCAGTGTTCATGATAATCTCCAATTTCGAGATTATCTGCAGAAACTAGTCTTTGATGACCGGGTTGATCTGAAATCTTGAACGTGAAGTGCTGCAGTTTCACTAGTGCTCATAGTAAAACTGCCTGGTGGAATGATAAAAAATTATGTACTCGTCCTTTGCATTTTTCAGCGCTCTAGTGCTCCATCCTTCCCCTTGGACCATGACTAATGCCATTCTGCTTTACTTATTATTCCATCTTCGACAGACTCCATTGTTTACCGGTCGTAACCACCAAGAACCCGTTCACCCTAAAGCACGACTGGCCCAAGCCAGAAACTTACTTTGCTCACAAAAGGCGTTTCAGTGCTTATTTCAGTAACACATGGTGGCCAACTCATTGCTGTCAATGGGTAACTCGTGGACGAAAATCATCGTGGACACTGCCTTCAACTGCTCAAGTCGCTTCTGAAAAGATTTTAACGTTGTCATTCAGAAAGATGATTTTCCGCTTCTTACGTTTCGCAACTAAAAGGTGTTTTCTGAAACTGTCAGAAGCAAGAGCACAATCAGTCACAGCTGCATACCACAAAGAGACTTTATCATTGCAAAAACCCGCAGAGTTTCTAGTGTGCCGCTCCAAGTAAATTTCCGAGCCTCACTACAATTTTCTACTAAATACTAATCATAAAATGCAGGGTTCGTGACAAAAGCGCGTATCTGAAAGTGTTGATCTGGTCATCACTAGAGTCCGCTAGCTCCCTATCGTTAAGTTTTTCAAAAATACTTGTCTTGGCTTTTTCTATTTCGATGTGAAAGTAATCGTTAACTCCTTTGAAAGACTAATAGCTACTTCAAGAGTAAAATAAAAGACAGCAAAACAAGCAGTTATTTGATTTTCGTCAATTAATATCAGTTAAATACCTGGTAAATAGCCGTCCTAACTTGTTCCTCTGCGTTAATTCTCTGATTTTTTCATTTATTTTCACTTTTGTGATGGTCAGATCCACTTTGCTTGAGGATGACTTCACAAGCGTTTATTTTGGCAGCTTCCAATCCATTCTCGAGTTTTCTATTTTCCGCCTCTCCCGTACTGATCTTCTCACTATTAGTATGTTCAGTAACCTGATTTTTATTCAGAACCGGTTTCGGCGAAGAAGACTCCAAAGACACGATCGGCGATGTGAATGCTCCCATGCTGGAATGTGCTACAGGCCATAAAACGGCCAATGTCTCACCGTCGACTGCGTACCACGCGCTGCGCGACCGCACGTGCATCGGAAGCAGACGAGTTTGGGCCGCCGCGCGACGAGTTTCGGCCGCCGCGCGGCGCTGAAACGTCGCGCGGCGGCCAAAACTCGTCGCGCGGCGGCCAAAACCCGTCTGCTTCCGACGCGCGTGCGGTCGCGCAGCGCGTGGTACGCAGTCGACGGTGAGACAATGGCCGTTTTATGGCCTGTACAATATTTAGCGTTCCCGAGTAAAGTGAGATATTGCAACAAAACGTTATCAAGTGCTTCTCGGTCTATTTTTCCCAGTAAGACAAGGGCTTTACCTAACAATGTGGCGAGTTCTAGTCGATTGTGCCGATTCTATAGTTACCCTCCACTCCCATAGGGACCAGAAGTTCTTCTGAAATAGAGAGCAGTTGCCTGATCTGTGAATGGTTTTTGTTGAATATTATTCAACGTGTATCAGCCGTCCAGTTTTCGTTTCATTCGACTTCTCCGTATTGCGAAAAAGGTTACCATACTATGGATCGATCAGAAAGACTGTATGGGTGATGAGCGAGCGCAAGAAGACATTCATCAGCTTAGCCGTTTTGAGCATTTCACCCAGTTATGTACATGCTAGAATATGCTTATCCTACGTCTGATATTTTTTATTTTATTTTGAATCTCCCAGAAGCTTGGGACCGATTATTTTTTTGGGAAATACGCTGGATACCCACGTTGTCAAAGGAGTCTCTAGAGCATAGTCCTTCAGCACCCCAATATCGTGGAGTGAAAAGTGAACGCCTAGCGGCTCCCTCAATTGTTTGCGCTTGCTCTGTATCTACCTATTTAATTGGATTCGTGTGATATGTTTGTCATCTATACGCAGTAATAAACTCATGAACTGATTTTGGTAGTTGAATTTTGATTCAGCTTTTTTTCTTGTTAAACTCAGCGCAAGGTTGGTAGTACTCTCTATGGCCGACGTTTCGGAGGAACCTCCTTTTTCAGAGTCAAATCCGAGAGCCCGAATTTCCCCCGAGTGGGTATGAGAGAGGGAGGCAGATCTTTTTTTTTCAATTCATTGAAGTAGATAATTACTTCAGTGTTCTATGAAAACGAAATTTAATTCCGCAATGGATTCAATACTCTGAAAGTACGTAACCTGTCTCTTAGGCATATAGGTAAACGGATCCTATCCAAAAGTGGCCCCAATACTACATTTATAGTTGTCTCTCTGCAAAGAAGAATATCGGCGAATGCTCGTCGCTGCGACACGTCGCTTAGGTCTGACATGCCTCGAAAACGACGGCCTATTAGAAACTCATTCGCCATCTATGGGTATCTTTCATAGTCCTCTCCGCAAGCACGGCACGGCGGAACGCGCAGAAAACAACAATGAAACCTTCGGCGGCACCGCCAGGGTGGTACGGGTTAAAGTTGGGCCTCAACTGTGATATGCACAGAAATTGCTGGCTTGCATTCGCGCAACGAAAGAGTGGGGTTGTTCCAGAATTACTTATGCTGGAGTGGACTGAAACTTAGGAGCAAATATTGATTTATATTGTGAAGCCGCCATAGCGGTTTGGGCGGCGCTTGATGGGCGGCACGCGTGGTAAGACGTTAGTGGTCCTCCGCGCTTCCCGCCCGTGCCGAACTCACAGGGAGGACTTTGGAAAATGCCTTAGGTCTCTGTGTAGTCGGGCGGCGAGTTGTTCGACGGTGTACAACTGGACTCCACTCGACATTTTCTGAGTACAGTCGACAGATATACTGCGCCACATAACTGTACAAACACCCATTTTTCAAAGCGAATGTTTTGAGCGTATCTCGGGTTGGGCTTAGCGAAACTAGACAAAAGTTGAATATGTTATATAGCTGATCATACATCTCGCTTTACGCGCACTTAAGGCTGAGTTTTAATGGACACATTTTGATTAAGATTCTCATTTACGAATTCGTGATATCAATTAAAATTGAAGCTATTTCTTTAGAAAGCCATTAAAAATCCATACTCGTGCCACTTCTTTATCTTCAGGAGACCTGCAAAACCGTTGTGTGTCATTGCGAAAACATAATGTGTTGCTCCATAATTTTGGAGGTGAACTAGGCAGGAATTTGCAATTTCGCACCTTTTCGACTTCTCATTCCGATGTGAATGGAAACGAGCAGAACCTATACAACAGTTGAACCTTGTGAAAGAATATACATCATATGCCTTAGAATGGCTCTATGACGAATTAATTTATACGGATGAATTTTCCCAAAAATGCCCTATTTTGTTGAATTTTCAACCGTCCAGAATGGCAGAAGAACTTATTTTTTCGCAGTGGTATACAGTGTTTTTGAAGAACCTTTGATGACAAACACGTGGTACGAGTTTGGCTTTTTACGGTCATAGTCTGAGGAAATAGCCCTGATTTGAGTTAATGCCATGGAATCTCAAATGAATTCGGTATTTGACTTACTTGACTTAAACGGTTGGCTTTCGTTTGACGCGTTCATTCCGCATCTTCAACGAGGTAAGCCGTCCTAGTAGTCAGCCGTGTCCATTTGTCACGGTCCTCAGCCACAATTTAAACACAATCCATTCATTGGTCGCTATTCCACTTCCTGCGAAGTAAAACATCGCGCCTGAATTGCCTTTCAATGCCGAGTGATTTCAAGTCCTCCTTCACCACATCCGTCCAAAACTTTCGCCTACGTCCAGGCGGCCGTTTCCAGACAGGGCTTTCAAGCATCCTTAGAGCGTGTTGAACAAGACGATCTGGCGGTCTTCTTAAAATATGTCCCAACAGACGAAGACGACCTTCCGTTGCCGCTTGAGATGACATTGGGAGATGTTGGCACCTTCCTCGTGTCAAACGTTGATGTAAGGCGTCAATCTCGTTGAAGAGATCTTCGTTGTGGCACAACCACGGCCAGAAATATCCGAGCAAACGTCTAAACAGCTTCCTCTCCGTGCAATCCAACCTTTCCATCCGCGTCTTCGGTGCTACCTACGTCTCCGATCCTTACATCATGATAGGGCGAATAGCGGATAAGTAGACGCGCAACTTAACTTTCTTCGCGATGGGGGTAGACCACAAACACTTGGTTAGAGAATGGAATGCAGTCGTAGCTTTCGCACATCGTTGTTGAATATCCGCTGCATAACTACCATCGTTCTTCAGCAAACAGCCCAAATAACAGAAATCTTTCACCACGTTGATACGTTGTCCGTCCACACAAACTTCCGTTGAAGGCCTGTGGGGGCCACCTACCTGCTTGCATTTGTCAGAACGAAGACGAAGTCCATAGGCTGCGGCATACTTGGAAACGAGGTTTACAATCCTTTGCAGTTTTGCGTTGTTTTCAGCGAATAACATAAAGTCGTCGTCGTACTCCAGGTCGACAAGGGAGCGTCCTGATGGTGTTAGGATCACGTCCGCAGGAAACTGTTCTGCAACTCTACGCATGATTTCATCAACGGCGAAGTTGAAAAGAAAAGGTCCTGCTACAGCTCCTTGCCTTACTCCTGTTTTTACCTCGAAAGCTGACGTAAATCCGACAAGTGAACGAACTGCTGCTGTTGTTCCTTTGTTCATGTCCTCGATTAGTCGAACATACATTTCCGGGACTCCATCGGCTCGCAGAGCGTTGAGCAACCGATCACGATGAGGAGAGTCGAATGCGGCTTTAAAGTCCAAAAAAGCAAGCTGTAGTGACTTCGAATACCGCTGCCACGATTCAATTACTCTCCTCACGACGAACACTTGGTCGACGGTCGATCTTCCAGGTCGAAAACCGGCTTGCTCCTCTCTGGTCGTTTCCTCACGATGTTTGATGAGTCGCTCGAGAATGATACGTTCCAAAAATTTGTACATGACACGCAGTAGAGAGATCTCCCTATAGTTCTTGGGCTCCGTGACGGATAACTTCTTGTGAAGAGGTGCGATGATTGCATGCTTCCACGAATCGGGTATATTTTCGCTCATCTATATGGTACGGATAGTGTTGGTCATTTCACGGATCCCAGACGAAGGAAGAGCTTTTAGCATTTCAGCAGTGACGTTGTCATCTCCACCTGCCTTTCCATTCTTCATTTTTCGGACACAATTCAAAACTTCAGCCTCAGTCGGCGGTTCCTCACTGAAATCGTAATGTGCTCTCTGAACATGCGGGAGCTCTGGTACTGATGGCACTGGTTGATTCAATAATGAACTGAAGTGATTCTTCCATATTCGCAGCGTCGCATCACCAACTGCAACTCCATTGGTAGTGTTCAAGACAGGAGAACATCTCTTCATCTTGCCGCTATACTGTCATAACGACGTTTAAGCTTTCCTCGGGTTCTTCTCCTCCCAAGCCTTCTCAAACTCTTTGGCTCTACACGTCCATTCTCGTTCGCGATCACTTATACTCTGTTGTAGGTAGATGTTGTTTCCTCTGAGACGTAGGCGAGCTTCTTCTTGGGCTGTACAACCGGGAGTGCCTCTTTCGAAGCGTGCTGGATGCTCTTGACGAAATAGTCCGCGTCGCAAAGTTTCTTCTCAGTCTGTTCTCCAATATGAAATCAAGCGCGTTGTCGGAATTTCCTTCTGCATTCTTTATCCCTAAGACTTCATATCAATTCTCCGGAGAGGCTTATCCCCTCGTTTCCTCTTATGAATCCTCGCAGTGAAGTTCAACAGAACAGGACGGTGATCCGAATCGAATGCGACATCCCACACAGCTCTAGATCTTCGAATGTCTGATACTGGAATAATCCTCGTCAGGACATAGTCAAGCTGTAGTTTCAAAGTTGTCATCTTCCGCTTCCGCTGCTCTTCTGGAGATAGCTGGGTTGGTCCCTGCCACGTAAGCTGATGTCGGCGATGATTCTTCTTGAATGTCGATGCAATAATCAGACCACTGCGTTCAAAAAAGTCGACAAGGCGGTAGCCATTGTCCGATGTTTGCTCCACTGGGTAGAACCATTTACCGAGTACTTCGAATTCCTGATCAAGTCCCATCTTCGCATTTGCGTCAATCCCCACGACAACAGCATGCTGACAAGGTATCCTGGCCAGCAACGTATTGAGTTCCTCATAAAGCGCATCCTTGGAATTGTCTTCGGCGGTTTCAGTATCCACAAATTGAATCCTCTGTGATCCCGCAGTCGTACGAATGCATTCCGGCACGACGTTGAGCCGAACTCCTTGACCATACCATCGAAATCCTTCCTTACAGCTATTGCACAGCCTCCCATTCTCCTATCGTCAGCGTTACCGCAGTAGATGGTGCACTCTCCGACGCTGATGACGGGTCTATCCTTGAGGCGGGTTTCTTGCAAAGCAGCAAACGGTGCATGGAAATAGCTCAGAAGTCTGGATAGCGCAGTTTTTTGGATATCACTCGACAGCGATCGACAGTTAAGGGTGGCGAAACTGTGGCTTGTGACCAAAGACTCCATGAAATCCCTAGATACGGATCCTAAGGTGTTATGGACCAGAGGCCTTAGGGTGCCGGACGGCGACACGTTTACGCAAGGTGCGGGATACTTTCGCGATATAGTTGTGCACGCTATATCGCTCGAAAGTTCCCTGTGTACACTCAAACGTCTGCTGGGTTCAGTAGAAGCAGGGGCACCAACGAGCAGGTACCAACAGACTTGCATACAAACATCCCCAATTCGGTATAAAGGCTCATAATGCCCTAAAACATATTAAAGTTTCATCAAGTTTTGCTAAGTCGAAGCCGAGATACGTGGAAACAGTATCTTTGGAGAATGGGTGTTCGTATATTTGTGTGGCTCACTATAGTAAAATTATTTGATGGCTGTATGCTCGAGCAATCTCCCTCTCCGTATGTCTATGTCTATGTCTTTGCTGTGCGCAATCTCTAAGTGAGGGAATAATCCCAATGCAAACACTAAAAAATTAGAAGGGTACACTGAAAAAGACGCAGAAGAGCGAGGAAGTACATTCGTAAAATAAACTCTTGTTTCTGTGCAGTTTGATGGAGGGTGAATTAGATAAAAACTAAATTACAAAATTCCCTGACTTATTGTATCGAATCACGTTAGAGATTAGTATATATAAAACTCAGCAAAGCAAGATTTTTGTTGCACTTATTTGAATTTATGAAATGAGAGTTATGTGATAAGCCAAATTTATCCTGTTTCTTCGTGCGCTTGTGCGGACAAGGGGATTGCCAGATGCAAAGTATGGGGAGGAACGAGATGCGACAGACGCACGAGATAAACCGAAATAAACTTCACTCCCAAATTGAGTATAGATATATCTTCAGAATTTGGTCTTTTTTGCTGTAATGAGTGGAGTCGAAAAAATACGACGGCATCTAAGTATATCATAGTTACAAGCTCGGAAAAATGGCTTTACTTCCCAGGGTTTAATCGTTCCAATTCATCAAATTTTCCCGCTGAGTAATGTCATTGGTCTTTCAAAGCCTAACCAAAAAGGTTTTCAGGCGCCTAATGCAAAAGTGCATGTAAATCGGAAATGCCAATGAGCTATCCAATTACACATTATTGTAGAAGAAGTGCAATGCGATTTAAATCTTAGTAATTAATGCTACTATGACAGTAAATGCTATCTGCACAACGAACACTACATTACTTTTCAACAAGTGCCGCGAAGTTATTAGTCACACAATAATGACTTTTAATACTGGAGAATAACGTCTACAAAGTGCTTCGGAACTCTGCAATAGCAGAACACCTGTTAAAGGCATTGTACGCGCAGAAAGCCACATACTACTTCTTTATATTTTTGTGTAGCTTGGTCTCTCTAGTAAACGAAGATGTCGAAAAGGCCCATGAAAAACCTTAATTTGTAGAGAAAAGTCAATCGGAACACATTCTAAGAATGGATTTGAATTTCAAGCTGAAACCGTTTTTCGAGTTTTTCTGCATTTGTAGCCCTCTTCACTGTCACTCTCAAAGTTTTCTGCATGTGGAGTTCGTGCCGTAACTGTTTTTTCATGTTGTTTGACAGCCGCATAACATTCTATGAAAAAGTTCTAGATGACTGGTGAGAACTGGTGTGGCAGGTCCTCATCTCTAACCTCTTCCAACCTCGTAACCCTACGTTTTTGAAAGCTGACCGGTGTGGTGAACCATGCTCATTAATAACATTCAGCCTGAGAAATGGAAATTGCCGACGCCTTCAAGTTAATAAGATTGTTAGAATGAACTCTGCTTTAACGAGTGCCTTATTCTACGACTATGAGTAAGAAAGGCCGGAAAAACTTTTCGTACAAGTATAGATACGAAAGGCCGGAAGAAGTAATGTGAAATAAGTTGGGGACCCGTTCCTACCTCATGAATAGTTTTTTAGATGATGGTCAGGACACGAATTGTAGTCGTGCTACAAAATATAAAATCCTAATCCCTAAATCCTGTCTGGTCGATACGTATGAATGCACGGCTAGAAAATTCCCTCGTTGTGTCCAGACTGCGATGGGCCGTAATGCGCTCGAGTGCGCCCACATATTCGATCGGCATGCAACCGACACAATTCGGGGTAGCTCAGGACCACTAGCAACGGGAGAGCAAGGCTCAGGCCGGCTTTAGCCGACTACGATCGGATCCTTATGTCTATTGTGAAGCGTACGCTCAGCTCATTCTTCTCTACTGCCATCGATAAAAGTAAACAACTGAAAAATTTACTTCAAGAAAACAACAGAGGATCCAAAGATTATTTTCTAACCTCCTTGAACGAAGTTACCCCACTTGATCTATACTCATTGGCGGTTGAGGAGAGAAGGCGGAGTTCGCGTTCCGTATTGTTGAACCGTATAGCGCTTTTTTGAACTATTTTTAGCCGTTTTCTTAAAGGCAGAGTTCACGATAGATTTCACTTCCAACATCTCCACCGTTTACAGAGGTCTGGTACCCTATATAACAAGGTATGCTTAAATAGGACGCGAAAGCCGCGTCTTTAGACCAAAATAGGCCCTCCCTTTTTTATTTTGTTTTGTGATCGTAGATAATTTTACCGCTATGAGAAATGATGCCTATCAGTGCAGCCAACTGATAAGCTCTCTTATCGGCTCTTAGTTGATTTGGGGTGATAGTAAATGGGGTGTTAAACGCGAACAAACCGCCACCTCCAAGCTGGCAGCATACCGCGACATAGATGCCGTAGAGCCGCCAAATTAACGCGAACAAACTGCCGTTTCTGGCCGGCAATGAACCGCGACATAGATGCCACGGTTTGTTGCCGATTTAACGTGAGCAGGCCCACGTGAGAAGCTGAATTGAACCCTTCCTGAATGATAAAAATACAGTAAATTCCAGACTTAAAGGCGGCAAGGGATAGAGCCTATACTAAGTTGAAAAGCTTTAGAACCGGAGGTTCAGCACTGAAGCTTTTTTCAGTTTTTATGGTAGCCTAATGTCGTTCAAATACATTATTCAGCATATAGAAAACGGTGGAAAATTACATTCCGGCAGTATTCCTCATTAAGCGATTTGCAAGATTCTTGAAGTAGGCGTGCAAACTACTTTTCTCCACTGTCAAAAAGCAGAGTACACCATTTCCCATGTACTCGGCCAGTGTGGCACAGCTTGCCAGCTGCCATCGGCTTTTGCCGCTGGGCAAATATCAAACACCCGCTGTCACCACATAGAGATGGCGACCAACCTGATTTACATCGTGCCCCGTAGCCAGCTGAGGTCAAAACTTGAGACGACCTATCTTTCAAATCAAACTCGGTGGCGTAACACAGAGGCATACCAGATTCGAACAACGGTGCTGGTAGCGTCGACGACGCACCCAACCACTGCGCCAGTTGCGCGGCTATTCGTCGGGGAACATTTTCCTCTAACATCAATGAAAAGTGGAAATTTTCTCAAACAGAGGATCTGGTAGAAATAAATAATGCGCCCAATCATCCATTTTTCTCTACACATACTTTATACCTGACCGTCGTCCGCATAAGTATTTTCTACACTTGGACACGGACGACGTTTAAGGTGGAAAGACGGGGGATCAGAACGATTATACAAGTAATGCTATACATTTTATTCATAAGGAAGAGCATTCAATAGGGAACTTCCTGAAATTTCGCTTGCTCGAAACACCATCAGAACGCATTTCTTGAAAATTTTTCTTGGAAAACCTAATTCTCGTATTTTTCATGAGTTCCGTGAGTTTTTAAAACTATTCTCGAAAACACATGCCAGGTGAATCTTCACCCTCAATCACCAAATAAGTGTGATCTTACAAGATTTAGCATTTGTTGTAACTTTTTGAAGTTAAAATTTTTTTCAGGCAAAATTTTTTTCCAAACGGAATTCTGAGCGAATGAAAATTTGAAAGTTCCTGGATGAACTAATCAAAAGGCGTACTTGGGAAGGTAACGCTGGGTGCGAAAAAAGCCTTCTGAAACTCGTCGAGTAATGCATAAATTCAGAGGGTGTCCTGAATTTAACTGAAATGAATAGTTAAAAACCTTTAAGAATGATGATAAAGTCGTCTATTTTCGTTCTTGATAAAAGAATTCAAGCCAAGGTAGGAATTTAAGCACTCCGAGTGGCTCTACCAATGCACTAGAGCAAGTGTGTCGCGAACCCTGAAAAAAAGGGGCCAACGATGGCACTGATCTGGCATTGATTGATGAGTTTTCGCATCTTACAGAAAAAGGAGAATGAAGATAGCTGGCCTTAAAAACATGTTAGCATTTCTTTGCCACAAAACTCGCCCGATGCGCCCCGACTAATACAGAATAAACTACTAAAGCATCGAATCACTGTAAAATCTGGATACCCCCTTCGAAACGCAAACAAGCGAATAATTTCCCACAAACTCGTCATAGCCTGTGCTAAGCTATGAATTATGAGAAGGAAACTAATCTGAAGACAGCGAAGCGGAAGAATTCCGGAAGGAAATTAGCAAAAAAGGAAGAAGTATCGGCGCTCTCCGAAAAATAAACAGCTGATACGGAGCTGCGGTGATGAATATGTCGGAGAGACAGCTCGACCGCTGCATGTGCGTGTCAAAGAGCACTTAGATGGGAAAGAAAGGTTGCGTAGTTGCACTGCACTGGGGACCCACAGAGATATTTGCCACCAGGGGGAGGATTTGGAGGTGCTAGTGGAGATATTAGAGCAGGAGGTCACGACAACTGCGCGAAAAGCTCTCAAGGCGTTCTGGATTTATGCGAGAGATTCCAAGAACAACCGGAAGGATGAGGGCCTCTATATAATCCGGGAACTCCATCACCATATCGACTTGCCTTCTGATTCAAGCCGAATTTCTGTTCCATGGGTGTCCCTCCGTATTCTCACTGATCCATGATCGCTTGAGGACTTGATTAAGTACGATACCTTGTCTAATTTTCTCCTATTTATCAGTCTCGAAATTCGGGAGTCGAATTTCTGTAGAGTGTTCACGGCTACGGATCGTCCATTTATTTTAATGGAATTGGCTCTCTCAGACTCTGAAGAAAGCGAAACCGCCGAAACGTCAGTCGAATAAAGTTGGAAACCACCTCGTGTGAAGCTGCAGTCAACTTCAACAATAATTTTTCAGTGTTTCCAAGAAGCTGCGTAGAGCATACTCGGATACTACAACCAAAATGGTTCCATAGAAGTACATTTATTCCGGAATGGCCAGGCTGACTTAAAGTAGTTCTCTTGCAAGGTGCGCTCCTAAAACAGTGGTTCGGTTCTACACAATATTTTGGAGTGGATAATGGAACACTTGTCTTGAGTATTCAAGCCATGCGCTAATGTATTAGGGTCGCTTGATCGAAATTTGTAGCTATGGCGAATTCACTTTTGTTTATGATAATTAATTCTGTTGGAATAGATTGATCATTGATCAAGGAACAAGTTAAGTAGGTTTTATGTTGCTCAGACATTTTTTCAGCGTCATATATCAAAACGAAGGTATGACACCGCTAAGGGGGGGCACTCAGGATTCAGTTGGAGAATGAATGATACAGCTTTTAGAAATCGAAGTATTTCCATGGAGACTCTACGAAAACATTGACTGATAACGCTATCAGGCATATGATTTCAGCTCAAACTTTCATTTTCATGGATGAATCACTTCATTTTTTTTTGAGTGCCCCCCCCCAAAACGGTTTCAAGCCAAAACGAATCCCCTAAAGCGTAAAGCATTTCACTAAATTAGGGACGGTTTTTTTTGTAAGAGAAGAGGAGAAGGGTACTGGCGCTCACTTGATATTCTAGCAAATGTTGAAACCTGAGAACTTCCATAATTTGAAATATAGATGTGAAACGTCCTCCGTTTATACCCCGTTACCTATGCGATATAAGAAAAGAAGTATGAAATAAGCAACACTGTTAGAAATCAAAATAAGTAGGGTGAACACATAGAATTGGCATTATTGTCAGCGAATATGCAGGGATAATCTTACAGTATTCGAACCACATCATTCAATTGCTTGGTAGTCCAACGCCTAACCGGCTGGGGCCAACGTGGAGTGATAGTATACCCCGACCATCTCATTGCAATTTTCGGTGGTTTGCATGCAACGAGCATTGTTCTGGGGAGCAGGAAACACATAATTCACTTTAGAACCAGACTAGGTTTCGTCTTGAAATTTTCTGAAGAACATTTTCAGATGATTTCAAAGCCCCTGTATATATCACGTTCATTCAAAATTCCCACATTCCAGCGTTCCGGCTTCTCTCCTTTCTTGGTCGTTTTTGATCTACCCATGAAGACTGAGTAGAATTGTAGAATCCGAGTATGCTCTACGCAGCTTCAACACAACACTTGGGCAGTGAAACGGAACTGATGAAACGTTGTAAAGAAAGAAAACCCTCTACTTTACAGTAAATGAATCTCAAATTTGTTAGCCCATTGTACCGCAAACTATCATAAGTGTGGTGCAGTTTAACCATGATTGGAGGTTGAGCAAAGGTCGACAGCAGTGTTTGCTTCGGGAGCCATGTAAACTCATGCCAAAGCTGAGACTAGATTGTGCAAATACGCAGGTCGCTGCATCAGCCGGCTATGATGCATTTGGTCCTCTACGACGTCATCTGGGCTTGCCAGAACTTCGGAACACGACTATACCGACTGCCTTCGCGGACACGAATTCAAGCCACTGCAGGAAACTAACAGCCTCGGAAAAAAATACAAAGAGACTTCTATGGTCGTAAGGACGACAGAAACGGAAAGGAGGGAGGGTGGTTATTTACCGAACGATTGCTGAGCGCGACCTCTTACCTATGAGATACTGACGATACAATATCGCTCGTAGGATTTGGTCAGAAAGCGCTAGAAAAATACAATATCGCTTAGAGGATTCAGTAGAAACATAGTACTTTTATGCATCTGTCGACAGCACGCGATGACGCGTACTGTCGTTCTCTTAGTCGAAATCCGGTTCGCAATGGCGTACTACGGTTTTTCATCATGCGACACATTATAATCGTGCTGGGACCACTCTGTCCCGACAAGATTCACTTTTCTCCCAGCACGATTATCACGTGTCGCATGATGCAAGAACAGTAGTCCGCAATTGTGGAGAGGAATTAGGCTCCGAAAACGATAGTATTTGCGTCTTGTTAGTCCTTTTTGAATAACTCACTTCAAGCTCAATTTTGAGCTTAACTAGCGTAATACTTATGATCCTGGCGTTGAGGACTAACCAATGGTGTAGCTTCTGTAGGGGTTGGTTAAGACTATATAAGTTTCGCAATCGGCCAGATTTGTAGTTACGGTACCGTGACGAAGGTGCGACCGTCTCTCTCTCTCTCTCTCTCTCTCTCTCTCTTCCTCTCTCTCTCTCCCTCTCTCTCTGCGTTTACCTGTGCCTACCGTATACACAGAGCTGGTTGATTGCGAAACTTTAATAGTTTCCAGCTGGACTCCAGTATTAGCTATATCATCGGATAGCCCTCATCGCCAGGACTTTAAATAACACTCTAATTCTGCATTGACGCTCTCCCGCGCTCTATATGACCAAACCCTTCGAGCGGTAGTGTACGACGCCATGACTATACCTATACTATGTATGTCTATATAGTTTTTGCCAATTTGAAAGAAAGGGCTCTGTTTCTGAATCTAGAAGTGACTGTGGCTCTGCAACTGAACCACTTTAGACAAAGTGGTTTTGACCCCATGTCTTCATATTATTCAAAAATATTCTTGCTACGCGAGGACATCCTTAATCCCAGCAGCGGTAGCTCTGAAGCGAAGGGTGTCTTTTACCCTCTACAAAACTCTGTGCTTGCAGATTTTAATTACCCACAATGGCTCTTAACAGCAGCACTCAATTAATTGAGTGGTTCACTTTTTTTCAAAATATAGCTGCCGCATTCGACAGCAATCCCATTATTCGCTGTTTCATTACTTTTTGACCTCACATCTGTGCTGTTTGAGCTCATAATCCCTTTTTCTCTAATGACAATCTCTCTGGGCGGGTGTTACAAACTGCGGGACAAAATGAAGTGTGGTTTGTTACTGGCGGTAGCACGCAGAATCGGTCCTCTTCGCGAGTACTCCCGCTCTCGGTAAATCTCGCGGCGGCACGCTCATATAGCTCAGACCTGCGTCTAACCAGAACACGGCCCGCAGCTAAGCGATGGAGCTTATAGGAATAAATCCGCTTTTCATCTAGACATACCCGGGTTTTATCCGATTTCGATATGATCAATTATCGGTTTCAATCCGTTTTTAATAAGATTATATCCGGTTTGCTGACCGCATCGTTTGATTTACCGTATATCCTCAGTCGCAACCCTATTTCTCCAATGGAACAACCGTTATGATTCTAGAGCCCATGTTCGAGCCAAAACTCATTCTGAAAGATTTAATCGGACATCTCAAAAGCAAGAACAAAAGGTAGTCCTGCGACTTCGTTTTAGCAGGCTCCTGGGCCAGTAGCAATCCCCTGATGTGGTGACTTTAAAGAGGCAGCCAACCTCAGGTAGGTGACGCCTAGATGCCTCCTACGGTTGCCACCCCAGAACGAGAATTATTCTCGAAGAGTAGCGTTGAATGCAAAACTCTCGCTTGTCGAAGTATTTGAACTAGGACCGCGCCAACCTACGCGACGGATGCCCAGCACAGCGCCTTAGACCGCTAGGCCATATGTTCACGTGTGAGGGGCTCTCTATGTTTCCCTACATACACTCCCTCCACAGTTCTTCGTATTCATTGTAACTTTGATCGAACTAGCAGTAGTAAATATGGGTTTCGGGAGCGTGCAAATGTGTCTATCTTTCAGATTTAATAAGTTTTCAACCTTGGATGACGGGATTTCGGGAATTTCCGCGAAAATCACCAAAGCGAGAGAATGTTAGATTTAAAAAAACGATTTTGAAAATTTCTTGTTGGATGACCACTTACCAGTGAACCACGATACACAATACTTTGTAATATAATTGTCGAGGAGCCAACCTCGTGTTTTTTTACAAGGTGAACCAAAAAGTTCAAAGGATTTTTTGAAAATATGGGCTATTTTTTCCTTAGTCTGTTTCACGCTTCCCAGTCAACAGAGAAAGAAGTGAAAGTGAGCTTGTAGTGAAAGAGGAAATGAATTTTGGGTAAAAGCCGCACATAGATGAACTATTATACATTTGGTAACTAGTACACGCGGATCACGTAAGTTTAACGCCTTTTCTGAAGAATGAAACCGTTTTTCAGCAATCTTTCTTAGATGGCTCTGTAAGCAAAACTTATTTTATTTGTGGTGAGCGAATATTGGAAAAAAATCTGAAAATGGTTGAATATGGCCAGAGCAACTTCTAGGAATTGGAAGTTGAGCTTAGTATAGGACTAAAGCACGTGAAATCTATGAAGGAGACGTATCCATGACAGCTACGTACAATTCGACGTTAATCTCGCACTAATCTTTGCCAGGAATCATTGAAACATTAATAAACCCTTCAAACGTTTCGCATATCATTCCTATCAGCTGGCAGCGGAGCTGGATGGCCGCCAGCCGGCGGGTGCAATTTTTCCTTGCCCACCTAGACAACGAGAGATAGGCCGCCGTGCTGTGCTAAGGTGAGAAGTGGACAGCGGACTGGTCGGTTCGCAAGCGCCCACTGCCCTTGCTTGGAGCGCACTTGCCCAGAAAGTCAGCACCATTGGACGTGCTCGACCCTATGACCGCGGTATCGACCCAGCTCCTCTTCGTCCGCGCGCTATTTCTCTTTCGTCTGCGGCGGTGAGCGAAGTCACCACCCGTTTCTTGCAGTCAGCCACCTCAAAAAAGAACGCTCACTGCTCCCAGGTGGCTGACTGCAATGGTCATTAACTTGAGCGCCGCCTGTGCATTTCTATGCCGGCCCGTTCATATTGATAGCCGAGACGTGATTGACCCAGTCACCACGCAGTGACAGCCGGTAGCTGCCACCTTCCGGGGGGATTGCTACTGGCCCTGAAGGGTAGAGGCATTGAATGAAGCTTAGGTAATAATCCACTTCTTGATTCCAAGGTTCCAAGTCAATCAGAATTGAGAAAAACGAGACGGTTGGTGAGTTGAGTCCTTTCTGGAATCGGAACAACTTTCAGACACTTTAGCCAAATTTATACTAGTTGAATGAAACCGTCATTCACAATCTCACTTTTTCAGAAGTTTGCTTCCAAGCCACTGAGCTGGGTAGGGAGCCTCATAAGTCATGTGCGAGCTTCTGTAAACGGGTGAATGTTTTCTTGTCAGTTCGAACACGCCCTATCCGAACCTGCCGTTATGTTTTGCAACTGACCTCGAGTTAACCTTAAAGGCTGTGTTCACGGTAAAAAAAAATTCTGTTTTCCCTCCTATCTTGAAAGCGGTCCCATACTGATTCCAATGATGTCTCTGGAATCGTACAAGACCCTCTGGAAACGGAGTTATGGTCCCCCAAATATTGAGCTGTAGAAGCATTGTGGAAGAATTTTCCGACGCTTGAAACTTTCCTCTTTCGCAGCCGATGTATGCGAGCTGACCTATGTAAAGAGATAACTTGAGAATGAAGGGAAAAAAGGGGCTATTGGTCAGAAACCATAGCTCATCTCACGATCTCGGGTTTTCATTTTTTCACGTCGGAGAGCGGGTATGCGCTTTTGGGTTTTGCGTTGCGCTCAATATGGCGATTTCGGGCTCTTCTGGGGCTCTTCCTAGCTCGTTTTCATGTGTTCTTTCGACGTCCACCTTACAATGTGCCCCTGAACTGCCAGTTCCTAGGAGAAACTGAGAGATATTTTTTTATCGTGAACACTGTCTTTAATAGTGGCCAAAATTCAAGCGTCTCTCACTGTTATCCAAGGCTCGTTGTAATCACTGGCCATAAATCTCCCCCAAGTGAACATGTTATGGTTATCGCTGTTCAAGAGAAGAGTGAACTGCATCCTTAACATCGGAGAATGTTTCAAGCCTTGAGTCATAATGAATGGCATCACGCACCTCATTGGATCCTTTTTTACTCACGAAGACTTGTATGAAAGACATCGTTAGTTGGTGAATAGTTTTTTCCACGCACCCATACGAAAATTGACGTGACTCCTTTGCGTAGATCAATATCCAGGAAGGCTTCAGACTAACAAATTCCAGTCGGCTTCGTATTCCTACTTCTGCAAGTTCTCACTTCTTTGTAGCCCATGTCTTTCCTTATTGCTTTCCTATTTAGGGTTGAGCGAAGTTTTCATGGGTAAAAAAAAAATTTCAGCCCACGATTGATTTATGTCTCGGATCGCATGGAAACGCGTGAGATGTCAGGCAATTTAAAATTCTTACTCAGAGATACATTACTGCATTAACTGAACCCATTATAGGCAGTGGTCACGATGAAAAACGTTATCGAATAAACTACAAAAATTAGCTCAGATAAAGGTAGCTCAAAAACTATGAAAGTAGCGCGGCGAAAATCGGGCTAGAACCAGAGTTATCAAAACCCTAAACTTCCAGTTCGTGCACACGTGCACAGAGAGATCACAGTCTCATGCCAAGCAGACAAAAATCATCGACACTCAGAGGAACAAATAAATGCAAATTTACCTAATAAAACAGTTTAACAATGAAAGCAAGCACTTCAGTCAATGTTTTTGACTAGATGTGTACATAAATCCGGAGGCTCATTGATTAAAATTCAATTTCAAGCCAGCTTATGTTCTTGATACTAGAGATCATCGATGCCGATGATGTGGGGTGGGCTCGTCCACCGTCAAAAGGCAAGGAAGTTCAGGCTTCAAATTTGGCCTACAACAGCTTTTTTTTTCGCAATTTTCTCTTATAGGTTCTTCTACTCTATACCCAGAAAAGGGTTCAGAGAGGAAAAGAAGACGAGCATATTTGAGCGCGACCACTGCCTTCGAATTAACTTAGTGGCCTTCACGATAAATTTCAATTCTGGGTTTTCTACAGTCTATCCGGTTCCTCACCGAATAAACGCTAAGGAACACATAGAACAGTCAAGTTTGTTTTTGAGATGGAAAAATTTAACCAGCGTGTCGGAGTCGCAGTGCTTCTTGCCCCAAAAACTATGTTCCAATCCTCCGTATTTAATTCTCCGTTGGTTCGATGTGCTTTTCAACAGATAGGTTTCTGAAGTTCCCTGTAAGCCTTAATGTCATTCAGCAATTCATATCTGCAGAAGAGTCTTAAAGCTGTCTTCTTCTGACAGCTGCTTCGGCCGTAGCTAGAATTGAACATGCTGATGAGCGTAACAAGTCAATTTTTTTTCCAGTCCAGTATGGTTCAGAGCAACACCGATTTTTTGCGAAGTTACTCATGGAGCGATGACTGCACCCTTCTCTGAACTTCGTTCCAACTTTTCAGACGCCAGGGATTATAAAAGTGGCATGATTGCCCCCAATGGAGGCGTTACTCTTTGCACGAAGCTTCATCTTTTTGTTTACAGACAACTGAACTTTGAATTTTAAAACCTAGACCATTATTCGAAGACTGTGCTCGTGTGACACAGATTCTGCAAGTTCACAATGGCCGAGCCTCAGCTACGACACAACGGAAAAGTCGTGCATAAAAGTATATTTCATAGGGCACCACCTGCAGTTACCGTAAGGGAATCGACATATTAATATTAACAGTGTCTCGCCACTTAGTCATTTCATTACTTCAGTCGTCCTCAAACGTACACACGCATACAGGGTACATGACCCGCCCCTTTCTTTGCTTTACTAAATAAATCAGACCTGTCGTCCTTCCGCAGTTTGTCAATATTTCCGTATGTTTTTCATAAGGTCGTTGCCTGACCTAGTTGATGTCTTCATAAATCCTTGTTATTACTGATGATGTTTCTTAGACCATTTTGTAAAAACCTTTTTTCCAGCATGCTCTTGGCTATGCTATGGATATTAAATGAATTGTGTAAAAAATGGATGAGATCTTGTTAACAGTGTCTTAAAGGCAGTGCTCATGATTATCTTCGATTTTGAGATTAGTCGCTGAATCGATTGTTCGGTCCTAGAGTAGAGCCGAAATGTTGGAGAAACAAAGAAAAACGCACCAGAATGGCACAAAATCCTTCACTCTCACCCCGCGTCTTTACTCACACAGGAACTGTTCGTTGTGACAATGAAATCTTTTGTGGACCCGTCTTTCGCAATTCGATACTCTCTGTTGCTCCATCGTTTCCTTCGGACCCTAAGTAATACTGTTTTGCCAGAAATATTTTTCCATTTTTGATTAGCCCCAATTTTTTACCGGTGAGATCCACCGTGAACATGTTCATCCAGTCGTACAACTAGTCCAGGCCAGAGAATAACGTCACTGAAATAAGACTGGGTTGCCAACGCATTGTTTTGAGTGCAAAAATCGGAAACGAAATTTATCGTGAACAATGCTCTCAACGCTAGTGCTCACGGACTTTTTATTTGCCGAGTTCGACACACGGCAGGGGATGCTATACATTGCGCTGCAATAAACTTACGCTTAGTCCTCTTCTCAAAGTCATCCCTCTTGAACGCGATGCTGCATTTTTCCACCAGGACCAAGGAATCTAGGGTCTTGAGAAACTCCGTACCCATAATATCATGCTTCGATCTCTGGAAGTACCATTTTTATATTGTATTCGATTCGGATGTTATATTGCATACGGTCGATCAAGGCAAATGAGAATACAAATTTATTTTCTCTCCTACCACCCTGCGTAAGCGGGTCAAAATTTGCGAGTGACTATTCTCCCAACACGACTCGTAGTTGCAGATCTTCAGTGGTCGAATGGCTCAGATCCGAGATCGTATTCATGTCGGACCTGAACTGTCGATCGCTGTCGAGTGATATCCAAAAAACTGCGCTATCCAGACTTCTGAGCTATTTCCATGCACCGTTTGCTGCTTTGCAGGAAACCCGCCTCAAGGATAGACCCGTCATCAGCGTCGGAGAGTACACCATCTACTGCGGTAACGCTGACGATAGGAGAGTGGGAGGCTGTGCAATAGCTGTAAGGAAGGATTTCAATGGTATGGTCAAGGAGTTCGGCTCAACGTCGTGTCGGAATGCATTCGTACGACTGCGGGATCACAGAGGATTCAATCTGTGGATAGTGAGTGCTCATGCGCCCACTGAAACCGCCGAAGACAATTCGAAGGATGCGTTTTATGAGGAACTCAATACGTTGCTGGCCAGGATACCTTGTCAACATGCTGTTGTCGTGGGGATTGACGCAAATGCGAAGATGGGACTTGATCAGGAATCCGAAGTACTCGGTAAATGGTTCTACCCAGTGGAGCAAACATCGGACAATGGCTACCGCCTTGTCGACTTTTGTGAACGCAGTGGTCTGATTATTGCATCGACATTCAAGAGGAATCATCGCCGCCATCAGCTTACGTGGCAGGGACCAACCCAGCTATCTACAGAAGAGCAGCGGAAGCGGAAGATGACAACTTTGAAACTACAGCTTGACTATGTCCTGACGAGGAATATTCCAGTATCGGACATTCGAAGATCTAGAGCTGTGTGGGATGTCGCATTCGATTCGGATCACCGTCCTGTCTCTGTTGAACTTCACTGCGAGGATTCATAAGAGGAAGCGAGTGGCTCAGCCTCTCCAGAGGGTTGACATGACAAGTCTCAGAGATGAAGAGTGCAGAAGGAATTTTCGACAACGCGTTTCTATTCACATCGGAGAACGGACTAAGAAGAAACTTTGCGACGCGGATTCTTTGTCAAGTGCATCCAGGACGCTTCGAAAGAGGCACTCCCGGCTGTACAGCCTAAGAAGAAGTTCGCCTACGTCTCAGAAGAAACAACATCTACCTACAACAGAGTATGTGCTCTCCGAACTGCAGGAAACTTCGTGGAGGAGAAGCGTCTGAGGAGGAAGTTGCGTCGGCAGCTTCAAAGTGACCGCGAACGAGAGTGGACGTGTAGAGGTAAGGAGTTCGAGAAGGCTTGGGACGACAGGAATCCGGAGAAAGCCTACCACGTTGCTGCGACAGTATAGCGGGAAGATGAAGAGATGTTCTCCTGTCTTGAACACTACCAATGGAGTGGCAGTTGGTGATGCGACGCTGCCAATATGGAAGGATTACTTCAGTTCACTACTGAATCGTCCAGCGCCATCAGCGCCATCAGTACCTGAGCTCCCGCATGTTCAGAGAGCACATTACGATGTCAGTGAGGAACCGCCGACTGAGTCTGAAGTTTTGGATTGTGTCCGGAAAATGAAGAATGGAAAGGCAGGTGGAGATGACAACATCACTGCTGAAATGCTGAAAGCTCTTCCTCCGTCTGGGATTCGTGAAATGACCAACACCATCCGTGCCATATGGATGAGCGAAAGGATACCCGATTCGTGGAGACATGCGATCATCGTACCTCTTCACAAGAAGCTATCCGTCACGGATCCTAAGAACTACAGAGGAATCTCTCTACTTCGTGTCATGTACAAGGTTTTAGAACGTATCATTCTCGAGCGACTTATCAAACATCGTGAAGGAACGACCAGAGATGAGCAAGCCGGTTTTCGACCTGGAAGATCGACCATCGACCAAGTGTTCGTCGTGAGAAGAGTAATTGAATCGTGGCAGCGGTTTTCGAAGCCATTACAGCTTGCTTTTTTGGACTTTGAAGCCGCGTTCGACTCTCCTCATCGTGATCGATTGCTCAATGCTCTGCGAGCAGATGGAGTCCCGGAAAAAGTATGTTCGGTTAATCGAGGACATGAACAAAGGAACAACAGCAGCAGTTCGTGCACCTGTCGGATTTACGTCAGCTTTCGAGGTGAAAACAGGAGTAAGGCAAGGAGCCGTTGCAGGACCTTTTCTTTTCAACTTCGCCGTTGATGACATCATGCGTAGAGTTGCAGAACAGTTTCCTGCGGATGTTATCCTAACACCATCAGGACGCTCCTTGTCGACCTGGAGTACGCCGACGACATTGTGTTATTCGCTGAAAACAACGCAAAACTGCAAAGGATTGTGAACTCCTGTTTCGAAGTATGCCGCAGCCTATGGACTTCGCTCTTCGTCCCGACAAATGCAAGCAGATGTGGGTCTCTCAGAGGCCTTCAACTGGAGTTTGTGTGGACGGACAACGTATCGAACTGGTGGACGATTTCTGTTATTTGGGCTGTTTGCTGAAGAACGATGGTAGTTATGCAGCGGATATTCGACAACGATGTGCGAAAGCTACGTCTGCATTCAATTTTCTAACCAAGTGTTTGTGGTCTACCACCATCGCGAAGGAAGTCAAGTTGCGCGTCTACCTATCCGCTATTCGCCCTATCATGATGTACGGATCGGAGACGTGGGCAGCACCGAAAACGCAGATGGAAAGGTTGGATTGCACGGAGAGGAAGCTTTTTAGGCGTTTGCTTGGATATTTCTGGCCGCGTGTATGCCATAACGAAGACCTTTACAAGGAAATCGACGCAGTACATCAACGCTTGACACGAGGGAGGTGCCAGCATCTCCTAACGCCATCTCAAGCAGCAATGGAAAGTCGACTTCGACTGCTCGGGCATATACTAAGAAGAACGCCGGATCGTCTCGTACAACACGCTTTAAAAATGCTTCCAAATCCTGTCTGGAAACGGCCACCTGGGCGTAGGCGAAAGTTCTGGACGGATGTGGTTAAAGAGGATTTAAAGTCACTCGGCATCGAAAGACAGTTCAGGCGCGATGTTTCGTTTCGCAGGAAATGGAATAGCGACAGCTGGATGGAATGTGTTCAAATTGTGGCTGAAGACCGTGAAAAATGGACACGGCTGACTACTAGGACGGCACACCTCGGTGAAGATGCGGAATGACCGCGTCAGGCGAAAGCCAACCGATTAAGTCAAGTAAGTCATTCATGTCGGACTGAATAACCATGACATACATACATAACAGATCACAACAAGAGACCTTTTGCTGCTGCCATCTACTTGAACAAAAACGACGCCTGCGATAACAGTTCTCTTTGGATCTTGAACCCAGAAAAGCTTGGATATCCTCGAATCTGTTTGGAACTCGAACCAATTCTGGGCGATTACACCAATATCCTCTTTCCATCTCTTCAATTATGTTTCCATACTCATACTCGTACCAGAGGCTGTTATTTCACACCAAAAAGGGCTGTTATTTCGTAAGTTGTACAACTAGGTAAGAACGACATACCTAAGGTAAATTTGCAAGATTACCCCACGGTCAAGAAACGTTTGGTCGCCTTCTTGGGTGCCTGGAAATCGGGAACATTAAGGAAACTAGGCAATCAAGCGCTACTTCATTCTACAGGTTCACTCAAGAGGTTCCCAGACCACCAATGAGGTAACACGTGCAACGAAAAACTAGACAAATCTTGGAATGTGTGTCAAGAAACTCAACTAGTAAACATCAGATCGACACAAACGGAGTACAACTAGCCAGCACTAGAGACTAAGAGAGATAGCCTTGAATATAGCACTAATTATCGGAAGGTACTGCCTGATGCAAACCAATCACTTCAAGGTTGTGCCTGTGGCGAACTCATTACCTCAAGAATGTCATTCGACCGACCTCAGGGTACTGCCTGTGGCTGATCAGTGTCCTCAACCCCAAATGTGATGAATCATCGCCTCTGCCTCTTCCATTACGCAAAAAAGTACAGGTTTTTGGGACGATTACAAGGCTTATACAACAAGATTCCTAGATAAACTCTGTAAATTTAATCGGAACGTTGAAAAAAGAGTGATTGGATCAGGTAATAGAAAAGAGTTTTATGAATTGCTTAACGATAGATTGAAAGCTTCATCTAGAATCCCATGTATTGTTAAGAGTGGTCAGATTGTAGTTAAAGGTCAAGATAAAGCCAACTTATTCGCGGAAAAATTTTTGAATGTTTTCATAGAAGACGGGGTCACATGTGAACTTTGAGCCAAACATAGGTCACCCCATGGATTCCTTCCCCACATTTTCTCCACATATATGAGGAAATGATCAAATGCCCCAAATCGCATTCTCGGACTCCAGAAAACATTCCCTTCTCCTTTTTTCAGAAAACGGCTCATGTCATTGCTTGTCCTCTATCTTATATATTTAACCAAACCCTTCTGTGTGGTGGAGTACCATCTAAATGGAAGTATAGTTTCGTCACACCCATACTAAAGAAGGACCCACCAAGTAGATGTGAAAATTACCGTCCAGTGAGCATTACTTCAAATCTCTGCCGCCTGTTTGATAAGCTGCTCAAGAAACACATAATGAATCACCTTGAAGGCAATGCTATCATCACTCATGAGCAGCATGGTTTCGTGAAAGGCAGATCAACCGGAACGAATCTTCTAGAATGCTTGAATGATTGGACTATCTGGCTGGATGAAAAACACAGCTGTGATATAATTTATTTTGATTTCCAAAAAGCCTTCGAAAGTGTCAATCACAGGAAGTTAATCTATAAAATTCATCAGTTGAAGTTCCATCCAGCAGTGACTCAGTGGATCGCTAGCTATCTTGAAAACAGTACTTTCGAAGTGCGAGTTGGGAAAAGTCGCTCAGAGATTTTTCGCATATCAAGCGGCGTTCCGCAAGGAGGGGTGTTGTCACCGCTTCTGTTTACTATCTGTATATCTGAGCTCCCATCGCAACTACAAATAGATGGGGTGAAATGCAAGATATATGCGGATGATGTCAAGATCTACCGAAAAGTTACATCTACTGACGACGCCTCTAAGCTGCAACGATCAATTGATCAAACGATTGTCTGGTGTAAGGAATGGCAGCTAAAACTGTTTCCCTCGAAGAGTCTTTATATGCACATTGGTAATTCTAACGACAATTTTGTATACAACATAGAAGGATCAGAAATTGCAGGCACTGATAAAGTGAGGGATCTAGGATATCTTAACAATAATAAGCTTGATTTCTCGAATCACGTAACAAATATATCATAAAATGCTATGGGACGGACTTTTCAAATCTTCAAAGGTCTAGCCACTCAAAACGAGCAAGTACTGCTTCTGGCTTATACTACTTATGCGAGACCTATTGTGGAATCGGGCACCTCTGTTTTCAATCCAACGAGCAAGAGGCTTACGGCTGTCCTCGAAAAAGTTCAGAATAACTACACGCGAAAACTTTTCGTTAGATGGGGTATATCACAATACTCTAGTACACCTAATGCAACTAGGAGAAAAGAGCTACTTGGCCTCTACTCCTTGGCATCTCGGCGAAGACATTTTGATGTGTGCATGGTGCACAAGATTCTCAATGGCTTCAAAGTTAGGGTGAGAGCCGATGGGTTTTTTGAAAGGATTTCTTCAATCACTCGTGGTGGAAGAAACAAGATAACTTTTGCTCGAGCCAAAGCTTCCTTGCGCTCTAACTTCTTTACAAACCGGGTTGGGTCCACCTACCTCAAATTGACAAAGTCGCAGACGTACACGCTATCACTACAGATTTTCAAGCGAAGCTTGGCTGTAGAACTGCTTAAGCCGTAGTGTTTCCTTCAGAATCCGAACATTGCATCTGGACATTTCTGAGCACTGCTAATCGCCTATGTCACTGTGTATAATATTATTGTGTTTTCTCTTTACTACGTGTGCTTTATGCAACGTAATAAACATAAACATAAACATAAACAAACCCCGCGCAAGACAAAGTGAAGGGACGACTCTTGAGTAACTGCGGTGAACTTCTCAGGAGTCATATTTGGATTTTCGGCCCAAAACGTTTCGAGAGCTCTGAGGGCTGCGACTCTAGGCAAACCTGATAAAATCGTGACCGCTATCTCAAAGCATGCATTACCGCGAGCCTAGGCTCATTGGTCCCACAGAGGTGTGCCTGTTTTGAATTTATAGAAACCATTTAGTAGGGCTTACCTTACATTTCCAGAGGGATTTTATAGAACCATGTTTTAACAGTTCTAGGTATGGAACACCGCATTGATAATCCGCTCTCCAAATTCCATGAATACCACAGAGTAACAGGAGATCTCCAAAAGTGGACATATTCATAGCATTGCGAAGAGAAAAGGGGTATACGAGAAGCTATTTTTGCGATGTTCAAAAAAATTGTCCGGGATTGATCTTAAAACTGTATTTGAAGGTTGTTTTGGGTTGTGATTACGATTCTGAGATCCATTTGTCATTTTTGCAAAACTCCGCCTGATTCGATTCAATACTTCAAAATGAGGGAAATTTTGGTGGCCAAGCGCGACTTTTGACAGTTCTCTGTGGGTGTTATTTGGGACGCTGATTGCGAGTTCGTGGTCCATTTTTTGATTTTCGGAATTTTAAGATAAGTACCTCACCTTACCGTCCCATTAGCTAATGGCCTGCCGAGGCTGACCTCGGAGCCAGTACGACGCTGTGGGTGCCATGGAAATGTTTGCATGACGAACAACTGCCTTCCATGCAGAAGGATTCATTGCCATTAGTCTCGCGTCAGCCAGAGACAGTCTGCGTTCAGCCAAAACATCTTCAACTTGCTTAATCCAAGTCCTTCTGGGCGCCGATCGCTGCACTTTCCATTGCACCATTTGTTGCCTGAAAAGCAACTGGGAGACAGGCGTTCTATTGGCATGCGGCAAACATGACCAAACCAGCGCAACCTACGCTTCCTGACTTCTCTTTCCATTGTGTGTTGGTCCTCGCAACGCAAGCGGATATTCTCATACATTACATGGTCGCATAGGGGAAAGCCCGAGATTCGTCGGAGGCATTGCATTTGAAAAACTTCGAGTTTCAGAAAATTCGATTTTAGCAGTGTCCACTTCTCAGCTCCATACAGCAATACCAGCCAGACAAGCGAATGATAGATCCTTATTTTCGTTCTACTGGCTACGTTCCAACGTCTCCACAATTACTAGTTGCGAGCTAAAAAAGCAAAAGCAGCTTGACCAAATCTACTGTAAACTTCACTGTAGTCTTGTTGAATGGCGGAGCCAAGGAACTTCGACTGATTCACTTGCTCAAACTGGGTATTGTGAAGGCAGACTGCAGCTGGTGACTCATCGATCGTCATAACTTTCGTTTTGTCGGCATTAATTACAAGTCCATAAGAGCTAGTTATTGACGCGATCTAGTGCAGAATGTCGCTAGCCTCGCTATCATCACAGCACTGTCTTCAGCGAACACTAACTCGATCGCGGACCGATTATCACCAAATTGGACTCCTTGCCGGCCTTTGAAAATTTCCCGCATGACAGCGTCAACTACTGCATCGAACAACAATGAAGACGCCAAGTATCCTTGTCGTACACCAGTTCGAATCAGGAATGAGTCGGAAAGTTCTTCCTGCCCCGAATGTAACTGCACGAGCCCGTATAGGTTTCTTGGACAAGACGCACGATCTTGTCGGGTACGCGCTCTGATCGTGAAGACAGCCACAGAACCTGCCCCGAGACGCTGCCAAATGCTGCGCAGAATTCGATGGCGCATCGTATGCTTTCCTTGAGAATCTGCCTGATGGTAAAAACTTGATCACAGCATCCACGACCAGGATGAAAGCCTGCTTGCTCTTCTTTGAGTACTGTCTCCCAAAGCTTTTGAAGACTCAGCTGCAGAATCCTAGTGAATACTTCTCGAGTGATGGACTTCCAGATGATACCGCGATAATTTTTGCATTGACTGATGTCGCCTTTTTATAGCGCAGGCACTACAATCACTCGTTTCCTAACGTCGGATTTTTTTTCCGGTACGCCAGTAACGATAGGAGACCGCGCATCAAAATATCCTCATCAGCTTCCAAAGCTTCTGCAGTTACCGTATCCACACCAGCAGCTTTGCCCGTCTTCAACCCGTACATTCCTTTGAAACAACTCCTTCCATCGCTCGAGACGTTCTGTGGACGATCGGACGGGAGAGGTGTCAGTCTTCCTGATATTGTCTTTTGTCACCTTCGTTTTGCCACTTGCCTTATAGTCAAGAAGAGGGTGCAGAAGTCATGCCTTGACGACGATTGCTCTAATCCTTCTGCAACTGTATTCCAGTACGCATCAGGCTCTAGTTTCAAATGCCGTCGAGCTTCGCAATTTAATGAACATACGAATTGTGGTTGACAAGCTTTGTCTTCTCTCGTTGATCTACATGTTCCAGGCATCTCTCGGAAATTCATGATTGTGTTCTCTGCCTGACGGGAAGACATACTACTAGAAACTACGCGGAAGCACTGCTCTTCTTCCGCATCCACGTCATCGTGCAACGTCAACGAGGCAAACCTGTTTGATAGCTAAATAAATAAATTAATAAATAAATAGCTCCAACTGGAATCGCTGCACATACTATGGCTCCTTCATCTTTGACAAATTCCGTTTTGGCTGTGACGGCGGCTGAAACTTAACACGTTAAAGCTTGAGCTGGATTTCAGCACCGAGAAGCTGATGGCCGGATACACAGTCAGCGCCACGCTTCAGACACACGTCTTTTAATGATGGCCGGGAACGCGCATTGACGAGAATTTAGTCTAGGACCGTTGAGTCCTCACCATTCGGTGCACGCCATGGGCCGAATGCATCAACGCGCCACGTTAGGACAGGGGAATGGCAGTCGGCATCTTTGGCTATCGCAGTGCGAGGGCAGTAGATTATCTAACCAATCGTGGCTAGCCGTGTTTTTCGCTGCTCTAGCTGTTCCAGCCTCGTAGCGGGGGCAAGATTGATTTTGTCGTTTACGGAGATTTCCAAGGACGCCGACGCCCTGCCCCTGCCTCAACCGGGCCTGTTGATGCATTTGGTCCCAGATGAGTTGATGCTTACGAGGGTACTGGTAATGACTGTTTTCAACTACCAGACCATAGCTGGCGGCGAACGACAGTAGACGCATACCTTGTTCACTGCCTTTACCTAGTCCGTATCGAAACAACGTTCCTTCCCAGCCCGCAGCTTTCAAGCGTGAATGTAACGGATTCATTCGGCTGACGTTTCAGCATCTTCGCCTTTTTTGGAGCTTGGAAAAGAAGCAACTTCTCCAATGCCGAGATTTATTGAAAGTCGTTCATGGACAGTGATTGAAAAGTCCGTGTTTGGCTGTGTGTCGATAGCGTTCTGTAGAATGGTATAAGAGTCCCTTAGAGCGAGTAACGCTTGTTTAAAGACATTATGCCTGCCGTAGCGTACAGTAACTCTAAGTCTGTCAACAGATTGACCCCACATTCGCGTTCAGCGCTTTGAATAACCCACAATCTTTCAGACAAATCCAAAAAAATTTTTTCTGAACACCCAAAAAAACTCTGGTGGGCAATGAAACGACTTTTTGGATTCCACGCAGCCCCTTGGAAAATTTCAAGCACACGTCATTCATGTACTATCTCAGACCTACAGCCACGACAACATGGTTTTTGCAAATCGCCACGGTGTGGGTAGATCAGTCTCTAGACGATCCTTTCCACGTTCGAGTTTCCATGAATCTTGGCATGGTAGTATCTCGTAGTTGTATTTCTATAGTAGACCGAGAATTTTCAGCTTTATTCTGCGATCACGCCTTCGTCAGAGCCTGGAAGGCAAAGATACTGAAGGAAACTAGCCGCCCTAGTACCATTTCAGAACAAAAGGACTAGTTCCACAGAAAACTGACAAAAGCGACACCGTATGGCAATTTGAAATAGCTAATCTTTAGTGTGCAGACTGAAGCCTGCCAGACACCCTCAGGTGGTCTTAGATGAATGAGTGGGACCATGTAGGACCACCATCTCATTGGGCTTCAGAGGGCTGATCAAGCCCATGAGGAGATCAAAACCCACAAAAGTCAACAAAGAGGGCTAGTTCTTGGATGATCGCCACACATTCGTCCTTTCTGCTTGTTGTTTGGGTTTTTGGAGTTTATCCAAAATGCCTAGAGTCCTGAGTGCGGCAATCTCCGATTCGTGCGCAAGTATCGTAACCGCAATATCACCAGCTGTTCTCATGGACGCGCACTCGATGTTTTCCTAAAGACAGGCAAACATAAACTTGTACACTCATTGGATATCTCAAGTATTGGCGCGGCTCAGCGAATGTTTAAAATGCAATGTTTTAAAGGCAGCGTTCACGATGAAAATTGTTTCTCTGTTCTCCCGCCTATCTTTAAAACGGCCCCACGCTGATTCCAATGATGTCTCTGGAATCGTACAAGACCTTCTGGGAATGGAGTTATGGCCCCACAAAAATTGAGCTAAGGAAACATGGTGGACGAGTTGTCCGAGGCTTGTAACTTCCGTCTTTTGCAGCAGATGTATGCGAGCTGTATTGAATAAAGAGAGAAGTTGAGAATGAAGGGAAGAACGGGGCTAATCATTGGAAATCATCGCTCATCTCACGATCTTGAGCATTCATTTGTTTACGTCGGTGGGCGTGTGATGCGCTTGTGAGGTCTGCCTTGCGCTTGAAATGGCAACTTCAGGCTCTTTTGGAGCTTTTCCTGACTCGTTTTATGCGTTCTTTCGACGTCAACGTTACATTGTGCCCCTCCACTACCCATTACAAGTGTGGAAACTGGAACACATTTTTATCGTGAACACTGCCTTTAACGTCGAAACTGTTGAAGAGGGCTAAGAATTGAAATAAAAACTCACGGTCTCTGAGAATTACGTCCCCTTATACAGGCAATTGAACGGTGGTCATGGAGAATTGCCAGTTTTAGATCGCCACACAGCGGTTTACTGCCGCTATATCGACGACTGTTATAATGTATGCGCCTTTCAAACGGAGATGGACACCTGTTTTGATCTCCTCAATCCTGAAAATTCGAGCATATTTAATTCACATGGGAAAAACCATGGGCTGCTGCGTGGCTTCCGTTTTTTAATGCCCAGGTCAAACTTTTCGAGGAGTTTTTTTCTTTTTCTGCAGCCAGATGTGCAGAGGGTAATATGTAGGAGATGCAGGCAGGGCTCTCTGCACTAGGGTTAAGGAACGCGTGGATGGCATAAAAAAAGTCTAAGGCGTCTACCCCTTTGGGAGAACATTGAGTGCGCATTCATGACAACAGCTGTTCCGATATTGCGGTTACGACACTTGCACGCGAATCAGATATTGCCCCACGCAGGACCCTAGAGACTTTCTGGATAAACTTCAAAAATCCAAAGATCAGCAGAAAGGACGAATATGTGGCGATCATCCAAGAACTAGCCCCCTTTGTTGACCTTTGTGGGTTTTGATCTGCTTATGGGCTTGATCAGCCTTCTGAAGGCCAATGAGGTGGGTGGTCCGATGTGGTCCCACTCATTCACCCGCCATCTAAGACCATCTAAGGGTGTCTGGCAAGCTTCAGTCTGCAAACTAAGGGTTAGCTTTTTAAAATTGCCATACGGTGTCGCTTTTGTCAGTTTTCTGTAAAATTAGTCCTTTTGTACTGAGATGGTATCGGACGGCTAGTTTCCTTATGTATCTTCGGCTTCCATGCTCTAAAGAAGGCGGGATTTCCCGAAACGTTAGCCGAATGAAGATGAAAATTTTTGGTCTACTGCTCACGAATACTACTACGAGATGATCCTTTATTCGTCCACAAAGCGGTCTGCCCTTTTTCCCCATATGTGGCTCCTTATATAGCTGGCAACTCATCAGGTGTACAGCGCCAGATATCATACAATTGCCGAAAAGGCATACCACACACGACGGTGTGGTGCATACGCGGTCACACAAGCTATTTGTAGACTCAAACTTGATTACATTGCACATGTCAGTTGGAAAAACCCTCAGAGAGAAAACTGCTTTTTACGCCCCAGGCCAAAGTACCTTATGGAGACCTTTTGTACAACACAACAGCTGATTACACCGTAATTGAAATACAAAATCGCAATGTATCTTTCAGAAACTACGAAAGTGCAACATCATGAAGTAGGATTAACGTTTGAGGAGGTTAGCGTTATACGAAAATGAAAAGACCTTTTCAGAACGGTCTTGTTATAAAGATCTCGAACGTGAGTTTGGCATCCGTGCTAGATAAGTTTGGCGTTCTCAGTGACTTTCTGACCTCCAAGAAGATCTTGAATTAGCCGCTTCATCACCATCCTACGTCTTCATCAGTCTACCGTAGAAGTCAGGAACTTCGTTCCGACCGTGAATGATAGAGTCTGCACTCTCAATCTCCAAGCTATTGGCGCCGTGTTCACACAACTATTTATGAAATTTTTAAAAACCTTGCCTCTTTTTACAAATTCTGTTTCTGTGGTTGCAGCCCAGTAGCGAATGAAGATGGACAGCGTAAGTAGGGGCGATAATTGAACGGAGAGAAAAAGTATTGGAATCAATCAGTGCATGAAGAAACGGCATGTAGATGGGGAAGACGTAGGAGCGTGGCCTAATTGGAGTACCGAAAAAACTATCAATTTCCCACCAGTCTGAAGCTGCGAGCTGGCAATAATCTGATCGCATCTGAAGTACGACCTGTTTTCTCGTCCGCTCATTCCGCTCACGCGGAACAGACTTATTCTCCCACTCACATGTTCGTGTGAAATAGATGTTTCTCTTATTCACGCTAACAAATCCGAAGATCTTGAACTTCAAACTGCGGCGAATAACACCACTCCGATTTTGCTAGAAGCACAAGCTCTGCTGCTCACTCCGACTGACTTTATTTGTCAGAGACCGGTTGCATTCTTTTCGGTTGAGCTCCATTAACTTGAGCCTTTGTCTTCTTCTTTGCGAATCGCTCAAACTAAAAGTTAAGAATCAGATAACGAATCGTGAAATTGAGTTTTAAGGAGAAACACATAGAAATCATATTTAGAGGTTCATTCGAATTCAGGGTGAAATCATTCGCCCGTCGGATTTGGCAGCGGCAGCGGTATCGCCTCGCAGTGTATATTTATCTAAACGAATCTGGATATCAAGGTCAAGGTAGAAAAAGATGATCGACTAAAACCTGCTGTACAGAAAAACCATATTTGACTAGCTGAATCAGTATGCTGTCAGTTTCCTAGTACAGCCTTCATTTCAGTCAGCTCTAAGTCTACGGCGTACATACGCTTGTCTAGATAGCCTGGTCACAGCCTCTGGTTTTTGTCACCAACGTTCCTAGACGTCATCTTTTCAGTTTTGAACTTGGTTCAGAATCTTTGCACACACCGCATTTCGGAAAATCAGCTTAGAAAACATCATGCCTACAATTGCCATACAGCTGTTGGTAGGTGAATAGGAGCTTTTACCAGCTAGTGTCAGGTTTTGTTAAAGATTTGCACTATTCGCAGACTGTTCGCACAAAGTGGAAATTAAATAGATAACGTTTTCTCACTTGCTTCTGACCTGACAGAGTAGATTGTTTAGGAGTACTCGTTGTCGCCTTCTCCTCTGTCGCAGCCCATGAATGTGAAGGCGGAGCAAGTTCACAATAATTTTTGTCGCCGAGATTTTCACATAAAGCAATGCGTTGCCCTCCAAAAGTTACCAAAATTACGAAGCAACGGCGAGAAACGCATGAAAGCGTCGTACTTCAGTGACATTACTCTATAACATGGACTAGTTTTCCGGTTGAATTAACATGTTTATGGTGGTTGTCACCGGTGGAAAACTGGGTCAATCGGAAATAGAAGAATATTTCATGCAAAGCAGGAATAGTTAGGGCCCTAAGGAAAGATCGGAACAATAGAGTAGAGAATCGCAAAGGATGGGTCCACAAAAGATTTCATTGTAACAAAAACACTTCCTGTGATACTTACGAGGCGGGGTGTTACTCAAAGATTTCGTGTGCTTCTGGTGCGTTTTTCTCAATTTCTACGTCTTTTTATTTCTACACGGGAGCCACTGAATCAATAAAGCGTATAGTCTCAAAATTGAAGATTATCGTGAACACTGCCTTTAACTTGTGAATCTGATCAGCAAACTAAATTAAGTGAAGGGATTTAAAGGCATAGAAAAACTACGAAAATATTTTTCAATTTTGAAACTGATCTCGGAGAGAGTGTCACGCTCATCACAGCGGTGTCTCTGAAATCGTCCAAGACCCACTATGAACAGAGTTATGGCTTCCTGAGGATGGCTATTTTTTGAGAGCGAAAAATTGGAGGACGTGTTGTCTCAGGCAAGTATTTTTCATCGATCGCAATCGCTGCGTGAGCGCAAGCCAGGACGTGAAGACAGTCCGACATTAGGATAGAAATAAGAAAACTTGTTGGGAATTTCTCCATCCAACTAGCCGCTATCGAGTTCGAAAGCCTGGTAGGGGGTTTGGCCCGTGGTGGTGATCTAGCGGGAATGACACCTGTGCTGAATGACGAGTAGACCAGATCACAAAGTAGTTCAAGGAACTGTTCCGGCAAGTGCTTGAGATGGACGGCTGACACTCCGTCGGGTCCCTCGGCTCTCCAGTTCTTCATGGACTTGATGAGGGAAAACATCTCAGAGACAGTTATGGCAGGTACATCTTGTCGGCTGAGCTTCCTTATAGACCGAAGAGTGAGCCTGTTGGAATGATCACGGAGGGACGTCGCTGAAGCGAAGTGTTTTCCAAGTCGACATGCAGCCTTGAATCCGGAATCGAATTTTCCTGAAGGGAACTCAAGCATGTTGCGCTCCGCTGTCAATTTCTTCCCAGATAACCGCTTAAGAATGCTCCAAGTCTTCTTTGCATCAGTGGAGAAATTCAGGGATTCAGTGAACTCCAACCAACGCGTAAGCTTGTAATCATTCAGCCTTTTGGTGATCTTATCAGACAGTAGTTGAATGCTGGGATCTCCAGGATCAGCAAGGCGTTCCTCGTCCCGTGATTCGATCAGCTCCAGAACCTCTGGGAACGTTAGGATGAAACGTTCTAACGCGCCCTGTAGGAATTGCAGTTCTGGAGGCATTGCATATGGCATCAACAATGAACTTGTCCTTCTCATGAACGGAGCCGGTAAGCGGATAGTAGGCTACCCGACTGAGTAACACCTCCTTAAACGTGACCCAGTTAGCCTCACGATAGTTGGTGTACAATTTGCTACGCGAGCCTACGAAAGGTGCCAGGTGACTATTGAGCGACAAATCCAATGAAGCACATATGGGTACATGATCGCTGGCCATAGCTATAGCAGTGGACCAATTACAGGAAACATCAAGAGAAGATGATAAAAAAATGACATCAGGAGAGGACGAGCTGCCCGTGGACGTAAGGCGAGTGGGAGCGTCCTCATTAATGGCGACAAGGTCACAATCCTCAGCAAAAAACTCAAGTAGTTCCCCTCTGTTATCGGGATCTAGAGAAGAGAACCAGTGTGTGGAGTGAGCATTAAAATCGCCAGCCATGACAACAGAAGGCGATGGAAGGGCAGAGTGTACAGAATGTAAAAATGGAGTGGGGTCAAACGAATTAGGACATGAGGAGACAGGAGGATGTAAATATTAGCAATATCTATAGGACAATTTTGCAATACAGTATGAACACCAATACATTCTACAACATTATCACTAGGGAGAGCAATAAGATTAGAAGGTATAGAAGATTTTACAAACGTAGAAACGCCTCCACCATGAGATGTGCGAGGAAGGTGGTAAGAGGTATAATCGGGGAGGCGGGGTAGGGAAGATGTTGGGCTAAGTTTTGTCTCCTGAATGAGAATGACATCTGGATGAGAGCGTTCAATGTACAATGAGAGTTCAGCAAGTTTGGCACGCAGGCCATTGATATTGAGTTGAAAAGTGTCTAGACTATGAAGAGGAGCACTAGGGGGAGAGTTAGAGCAAGAAATACAAGAATAAGCAACAGTGTAGTCGTTATAGCTGGTTAATCCCGAATATTCGAGGTGTACACCACCGCACTGGACGCGTGCATGTTTAGCCGATAATCCACAATGACAGCAGGGATATCGTGGAGTCTTGCTGCGTGGCCCTGGGTTCCTCTCAATGCCGGCTCGTAACAGTAGTATGCGGAGGAGTGCAGCAGCCAGCCATTTGCACTCCTATACAGAAAAAACTCCTCGTGGAGTTGTTGATGCCCGTTTGATGAGTCTCCTTGATCTTGGTAGTCGACTCCACAGATCCACCACGCGTAGGTTCAGCATCTCGGATCCATTTCGATGGCTAGAACCGGAAGCTCTTCTTTTTTATTAGACCTATGGTGTACTGCGATACAGAGTCGATCGCTGCCCTCAACGAGTGGTCGGCTGTTGGCTAAACTTGCGCTTGGAATAATCATGGACCAGTCGCTGAGTGAAGCGACTGACTCTGGAAAGCGGTGTACTATCGGCCTTATTTAGGGGTAATGTTCAACTACTCAACTCTTCAAGCTTTTCAGTTAGCCTGTGTGTCGATGGATCACCGTTATTAGGCAGTGTCCATACCTAGAGATGACGCGCATTACCGCTGTTGTGCGTTCCTCACCGATAGGTACCTGATGTCTGCAAAAGCAAGCGCAGTCACCTTCGGCGATTCGATAGAAAACTTTCTCGAGTGATCAATCACTCGACGTTAGATACCCATTTACCATGGATCGTGACAGCCGTGACGGGACTATGGGATACGTGGGCATTAGTTTCGAAGTGGGTTGAGCTAATTGCTCTAGGTATAGAAGAAGAGGCCCTTGCTTCTTTCTTGAAGCCAACGATAATGAGCGAGAGCGGGCATGAGCGAGCAAGAGCCGGTCATCGACTTTGCGTAATCGCAGCTTTAATCGCTGCGCTCTCTCCACGGAAGTTGCCTTACTGCCTCAACATGATCTTCAGTGTCCACAAAAACCATTTTCACAGGTTTGCTCACTAGTGCAATCTTATTTTCGTGAGCAACATCTCAGTAGACCACTGGATCAACTAGAGCGATTTACTAGTGATGCAGGATGTCCCTTTTTGTGTGTGAACGCATCGCGCGTAGAGATATTTCTAAGCCTATTGACTGAGTTATTGCAGTAAAATTAAGTCAGTTTCTCAACATAGGAACCAACTCAGGAACAGCGGAAATCCACACGAGGAGAGGGCGGCTCTTCCAAGTTGGCACACATCACCATGACGTTTACAGTCATGAGAATGCTCTACTCTAAAGTAAACCTTCATTCATCCAAACGACTGAGACATTTCCGTGCAAATATTATTCGAAATGAGTTTGTGGGAACGCGAGTTCAATACTATTTTACAGTTGGTAAATGCAAGGTCTTTGCCACGCGGGATATAAACATTGGTTCACTGAATGTTGCTCGTAGAAAAGTTAGGTCGGGATCATACTTCCGGCGACGAGCGACGCGACGCCATTTTCAGAACCAATATTGATCGAAAATTGATTTACATGCTTTGCACTGTTGCTGGTAGCAGGAAGTATGATCCCGGCATTAGTGAGGATCTCTACGATGACCGTTGGCTAGCCACTAGCGTCGCGTTCATGACTATTCTGCAATTCTATGCTCACCCAGTATTAGACTTTCCGAGACCACTTCACATTGTCGCCTACGGGGCTGGGGTAACCGCAGTCGAATTTTTTTTTGCGTATGCCATCAGAACGGAGCGAATGCTGCTACACTATCTGGGTGCAAATCACTATGGGACGCCCTGTATGAGATAGCCTAAAGTACAACTCCGAAAATTGTATTCTTACACAAGCGTTCCCTTTCAAAAAGTGATAGATGGCAAGGAAAAGTTTTTCATATGCGAAGTTTGCCTTTGTAGGAGGCTACAAAAATTCTTCTATGGTATCTGTCTGCTTCATTGTAATGAGTCCTATTTTAATTTTAACTGCTTTCCTTTGCATCCTGTCTCATTGGTTTTCGGAGAGACTTGTTTCATCAGTTGAGATGTGTGTTTTGGCCACTCAACCATAAGGCATTTTGTTACAATCACGCCATCCTGAGCACATCACCTAGAAAATATTCGCTGTGTTTCGATGATCTCTTCTTCGACATGTAAACGGTGCCAAAGCTTTTGATGCCGTTACCTGCACCTTTATTTCAGACATGGTAAATATTTGTCCTGAACGGGATATTCCCGAATCTCTGCGAATCGCGGTGTCCATTTGGACGCTTGCAGTATGTGTCTTCTCGTTTGCATTCCAATTACCAATGCTACGGGTTAGACTGATTACTTAACGTTGATAAATCGACTTTGAATTGATATAAAAAATTATTTTAGGCCACCAAGCGTTTAGCTGGCTGGAATTCCGACTTTTCGTTTACGGTGTTGTTCGTAATGGCAATTGTTAGTCTTCAATGCTACTTTACTGAAACGATCGGTCACCTGCGATTCGCTTTACAGCACGATTTAGGCCCGATTGACGAGGCAGGTATTCACTTTCAATTGTTTTGTATCCAAGGTTTCATCAAATATGTCTCCGTTTCCTGCATCAGTCGAGCTGGCAGAGTTTTCTTCCGCTGATGTAGTGGGTGGAGGTGAGTTTGCCCACAGGATTCTTCTGGAGCGGTCCTTGGGAAAAATATAGATTTCCTTTTTTTTCTTTGATCAATCCCAAGTTTTAAGCTTTTATCGTAGCAGAGCTAGTGAAAAAACTGTGGAAAGCCAATATGGGTTCGGTTGAATTGACGTGCATCGGTCTCGAAGGAGTTTTATGTTTCGTTTTCAGCTTCCTTTTTTTCTGTCAAGATGAATGTGGAAACCCAGAGGCCGTCAATGGCTCTTTTGCCGTTTTTCCTGCATTGCTGATACATTGATCCTCCGGCCTTCGGATTTTCGGTGCTAATTCAGAAACGGTTTATATCGTAGAAACTGCCTTCGAGGATGAGTTGACTACAGCAGTCCTATGATTCTGGAACGCATATAGTAATCGCATACACTTGGGGTGTTAGTAATTGGGGGTGTTAAACGCGAATGAACAGGCATTAAGTTCGCGGTAAACGCGAGTTTAACCACACCAAAATCTGAGCAGGACTCCTAGGGTGGTAGCAAACCAAACGAGAGCTCGACATAATGGTGAGCTTGAGATGCCACTCAAGTGGTACTTGAACTTTTTGGCACAGATTCGTAAAAAGGCTCGCTGAGCTGCGAAACTCTCAAAAATCCAAGAATTACTTAAGAGGTCGACATTATGTCGGCCTCATGGGGAGAAATATCCGCAATCTCAGGGTGGTCCTGTCGTCCCCATGATGGCGACGAGAATGCTATCTCGTTCTTCGCGCGAGAAGGCGGCAAAATAGTGTGTATGAGAAGAGGGTGAGACAGTGGGATCGCCATCTCCGGAATTCTGCTCCCGAGTAGATTTTCGTCACCATCATAGCAAGACTGTCTTAAACGTAGTTGGTGCCAGCCGTCGACAGCCGGCCTCGCTCGTTCCTTCATTGATTTGCTTTCGACGTGTTTCTGCGGTTGTTCTCCCTCAATATTCTATAATTCTTTACTGTTCTACATTTCTTAGGTTATGAACTTACAATCGCGGGCGAAAGTATCGGAACACCATAGTCCGTGGGGTTTAAATTTAAACATATATCCTTTTGCATCCTAAAAGAAATTCTACCTAACTGAGATATGTTAATCGGCATAAATCAGAGGTCTAACACCTTTGTGAAGTCGATTTCGGTATAGATATATTTTACAGAAGGAATAATTATACAGCACTGCACGCATTTTGCTGAAGTATATGGGATTTCTTGGAGCGGCATCCGTCAATGCCCAAAGTTTTAGCGTTGAATAACCGTAATAAAGCGTAATAAATGAATTCCATGAAGATTTTCCATGGCATTGCGATAATAAGTGAACGTGATAAGTGAACATTTCATTAGCCCAGAACGCCTGCTAGGCCCGCCCCGCCCCCGTTCCGACGAGCCTGTAGTGCCGCGGACATTTCTGATTGCCAAACGACTCCGCCACGTCCAGCCTGATCGATTCGCGCACATCTTGCCGATAGCGCTTGCTTGCTAGAACTAGCAGGTCACGTAAGCTCGTCTTCACCCTGAACCTGTACTTTTGTTAGAAACCGTCATTTTAGCACTTTTTTTGCTGTTTCGTCACTTTTAGATAACTCACTACTGAACAACCCTATTTTTCAGTCGAACTCGAATGTCATATTCATCGTGAACACGGCCTTCAAGAAAAGAGCTGCACCAAGCTCCATAAAACATTGAAATGCATTGTGTTTATGTTTCATTATAGCAATGATACATGCGAAAGACCGAGCTGTTTGGAAGTGGGGGTTCTGCAACTTTTGCTCACTACTGTTTGTGCATTCTGGAAACAAAAAACTAACAAGCGAGGAGATGAAAAATCAGCGCAATACAATAATTAATATTTATCAATATCAATAGGGATTTCGGGTCCAAGCAGATCGACTCACTCTGACCGTAATTCTTCATGGAGTGTGCCTCGCGTATGAGTAACAAATGTTCGTACAAGAGAATACTCGCAGAGCGGAATGCACAAAACACGCACTTCTCCGCTTCAATCGATGCGTGCTCTTTGATAGGTTCGTAAAATTCTGCCCACCCACATTGGAAAGTACACGTGACGTTGACGAATCGCCCATGAGTTCTTGGAGTCTGCTTATCGCATTTAGGGAACCCAGAGAACAATTTTTTGAGCATCCGAATAGGTGTTATGGACGCTCTATATGAAGCAAATACTTTCCAATCGCTTACAACGTCGTTGGGTGGTAGAACAAATCCGCCCTCAGGTTATCGCCGTCCTTCGAGCTCGTTTGACCCAGGTGATGGGTGTAAGAGCGGCCGCAATGCCGGACACTCCAACAGTTGTCATGGCGCAGTGGCAACGCTCGAGTCTCTTGCACGGTGAGAGCTGGTTCATATCCAAGGCTAAACATTGTTTTGATGGCAAGCGTGTAAGAGCATCCCGTTCTTCGGCTCATCATGTCACCCTCTGATAATCAAACTGCACTAAAGTACGACTTTGACGTTCGTGTTAAGTGGCGATTTCAAGAGGTTTGCTACTACCCCTAATAGTTGGGAGAGAATTCGTTCCAGTTTCACCCTAACACCCCTCAGGTGTAGGCATTTGATACACTTTCGACGAAAATGCTTCGAAAAAGCGACCATTGTAACCTCTGCTACGGGAAATTAGCGATTTCAAAATGTTTTCAGGGCTGTTTCTTCTCTAAAATTCCGACATGTGGCATCCTCGCGGTAAGTTCGAGTTTAACATCCTCTCGCAGAGAGCACGGAAATAGTGCTGAATTGCGAGAGGAACTCGCGGCTAACGAGAAACTCTTTCCGAGGAGTTTTTTTTGCGCGGCTAGCAGGACACAGTAGAGAGTTTTGACCATCTATACTGAGGGCAAGGGCGAGTTTAATCAATGCAGAGGGTTAAGGAAGTTTGATAGCACTGTCAGCCATTTTGATTCAGAACGTCAGCCTATCTTTGAAACTGAAAGGTGTTTCGAGGGATAGTCTTGTAACGGCTTGCGCCAGGGAAACGGGCGATGAGGGATCAAAAACAAAACAGGGATCATTGCTGCAACCTGCTGGCCGTCTTCTATGGTGGTACTAATCAATCCCTCCCAATCAGCTGCTAATTTTTAGGAGAGCGCCGACTCTTCTCCCGTTTTTCCTATTTTCATTCTAAAATTCTTCCGCTTTGCTATTTTCAGGTTATTTTTTTCTTCATAATTCATTGTATATATTAACCTAGGCTAGAATGGGTGTGTAGAGAATTAATTGCTCGCTCGCTTCTCTGAAGGACTTCCATAGCTTTTAAGGGCCAAAAAAATGAAAATTTCCAAAGCGAGTAATTTTCAAGTGATTTGCTGCTTTAGTTATGTTCGTGTATTTTATCTGTATATTGGTGCTCTAGTAATGTTTCTATATTAGTCGGGGCGTTGTGGGCGAGTTTTGTGGCAAACCAATGTGAACTTGTTTTCAAAGCCAACTATTTTTGTTCTCCTTTCACTGCAAGATTGGAAAACTCCTTATCCATGACCAGATCGGTGCCATCGTTGGTCCTTAATTTTTATTGAGGATCCACGACGCACTTTCTTTGGTGCATAGATGGAACCACTCGAAGTGTTTCAATTCTTACCTTGCAATATTTGCACGGAATCTCTTTCTTGCGTAACGCACATATGAGCGTATAAGTCTTTTCTATGTATTTTCAACAGCATTCGGGGGCTGGTGATGAGTTCTAATTTGAGAATACTGGAAACACTTCATTTCTTCAATTTCACCAATGAGCGAAACCGCACAATCGTCCCCATCTCAAACGTAAGACTTCAGTTGCCGTTTCCAAAAAACTTGAAATCTTTCAAAAGACGAAAACTGACTATTTGCTCAATCATTCTTATAGGTTTTTGATTATCCATTTCAGTTTAATGTAGGTCGCCCTATCTACTCATTGCTCGACGATTTTCGGAAGGTATTAGTCGCACCTAGTATTACCTCCCCAGGTGCGCCTTTTAATTAATTCATCCAGAGATTTTAAAATTTTTGTTCGCTCGAAATTCTGTTTAGAGAGGGTATTTGTTCATGTAACGTTAAAAAAAGTTACTGCGAATGTGAGATCTTGTAAGATCATACACATCTGGTGATTTAAAACCAGATCGTAAAAATTACAAGAATTAGAATTAGAAAGCTCGTAAAAATTACAAGAATTAGAACATTTAAGCGAAGAGAAATTGAAAATTCTGTTCTAACCGTGTTTGGAACAATAGAAATTTCAAGAAGTTCGCTTTGAAGGCTCTTCCTCATGAATAATCTCCCCTTTGGTGAATACTGCGAAAATGTAATCTTCGACCGTTTTCAATATGCGGTGCAATGTATTTGAACGATATTAACCTACCCTTGTAACTGAAAAAGGGCTCTAGAGCTCAACCTCCTGTTTAAAGCTTCTCAACTTACCATCTGCTCTATCCCTTGCTACACTTTAAGTCTGTAACCTACTGTATTTTCACCATCCGGAAAGCATCCATTTCATCTTCTTACGTGAGACAGGTCGCGTAAACCTGGCAGCTCGTGTGAATCTGATATCTCTTACGTGAGGCAGCTCGCGTTAAACTGGCGGCTCTACGGCATCTATGTCGCGGTATGTTGGCGGCTTGGAGGTGGCGGTGTGTTCGCGTTTACACCCCATTTACTACCACCCTTGATTTAAAAATGCTATTGTATCAATAATGTGGTTCCCTAAGGATTCGGCTCTGCTCTGAGAAGAACGCCAGATTCTGTTCAATGCTTTCAACTACTTCTTTGACGTTCAGATTCTGGGGGCCAACTTTCTGATTTCGTTCTTCACCAATGTTCTACTTCATGTGTCTCTTATTATGCATCGTGTGTTCTACACATTCTATCCCATCAAGGCACCTCAACTGCTGACGAGCAAAGTGCTGATGGTGAGTAGATGCATTAAAATACTCCATCACTGATCCCGCACAATAAAGTTCCACACAACGATGCAGTGTAGTTTGTTTTTCATATTTGGTACACTAACTGTATACGGAGAAATATTTCTGTATCGCGGTTGGAAATTACCAGGCAGAAAAGTGAAAGATGATTGAAGTGTCTCTTCTGCAAGCTTCAGTTGGAAAAGATTGTGTCCAACAAATTTTCATGGTTTACCACCGTACTGTTCAAAAAAATGAAAACAAGTTACTTGTGACATAAAAGGCTGAAAACCAGTTACTTGTAGCATATTCAACACGATATAAAATACTTGCGACTTATCTGAGGTTATTTAGGTTACATGCAACATATTGACGGAATACCGCGTGCAGTTCACTTCCGATATGTTATATGTAATTTAAAGGCAGGGTTCTCGATAAAATCGGTTGTTGTGCTATACCCATGGAATCGTAGATCTGGCCTTCACAAAAGTGAAAATAAGTAAAAAATTTGAGGAAAAACGCTCAGGAGCAAGTTATGGCTTGGTGTCCTCCCGCCCCCGATTATCGAGATTCGGATAAAAGCCTGCTTTGTCAACTTTTATTTTGCTTCTAAAGTGATTTCTGAACAATTCTGGAGACTACTGATTACTTTAACGGCAAAATAAATGTCGTATGAGTAAGCATTAATGAAAATCGCGTTAATTAGGGGCCGGCCGACACCGGTAATTAGCCGTTATTCTTTGTTTTTGAGCGTTTTTCCCACGAAATTCTGAGTTTTTTCACTTATTTTTACTTTGGTGATGGCCAAATCTACATTCTTATGAAGAGAGCTCAAAAGTTGTTCTTATCGCGAACCCTGCCTTTAAATGGCACGGGATAAGTAGCAAGTAACTTAAATCGGACAAGTGGCATTTCCAAAGGGAGTGTACGACGCGCTCTCCGGATCCGCCATAGGACTGGCGTTGCTGTCGGTTTAATTACCCAAGTTTGAGGTACTTGACCCCACGCTAGATGGAATGGTCCCGCACAGCGCTATTCGCGTAGCGTGATGGCCACACATGGTGAAAATGTAAATGCAAGATACATGTAACGTAAGGGTAACTTACCTGTAATATAAACTTAAGTAACTTGAGACATTCAAGTAAGTTACAATTATATTACAAGTAACATGTTTTCATTTTTCTGAGAGGATGGAGGAGAGAAGGGACGGCTAAACCTGTTTTGAATACGAAGAGAGACGTATGCGCACGCACGCTTTATGAATCACGGGAACTTTGCGACGATACAGACTGTACTTTTTCTTTGTGCACTTTGAATTTGAAAAGGTAAAGTATCCTAACGGAACTGATATATCTGCTTGCAGACACACCTATGCGCCATTCTATTTATCCACATTCTCTTACTTGCCATAACGGTCAGCCCTTTGACAGGTTTTCAGTTATGTCCTAGGACGTTGGAACGAATATTGATGGATGGTCCAGCGACGCCGACTTTGATTTGGTAAGCACGCGTTCAAGCCTTACTGCACATATTTTGAGAAACGGTGGTTGTTTACCGCGGGTCCGGGTCATGATGACGTCGGTCTCTTGGGAAACAGGTCAGTGGACTAAGAACTCGTATCATGCAACCTGTACTAATTACCACAGCAATCAGCATACAGTAATAACGATAGAATCACCTCAATAATACCACATTAGAATGAGCGCCCGAGGTTTCCAGCTTGGAACACTGAAGTACTAAATGTGTATTCCAACTGTGATTAGATTGCGAAATAGTGCTCCCTTGCTTACACGACAGAACACGTCTAAATTAGATTTTTATATTCTGGGATAATTAAGAAAAGAATAAAGAAAGCGAGATAGCATGATTATGGGCAGATTATAGAGTGAATCAGATACAACCGGAGAATACCACTAAAATAACAATTATGGATGAAGAAGGGTTTGGTCGATGAACTGTCCAACAATATTGCTCATCGCGAACAGCTGCACTAAAGAGAAGGATAGCAGTGTTTCAAAGCCTCTAAGGCTCCACAGCGTAGCACTGTACTAGTAACGGAAAAAACGATAAAGAGACAAAAGCCAGAGCGGCCGCACCTCCCCGTGGCAGGAAAGACGAATGATGAAGCCAAGCAAACAAATCCAGGCGTGCTGTCCGTCCGGTTTTCGCTGTGGGACCGGCTACGCCCAAGCCGTCGTGGGAGCAAAGCATTGCGCTTTCGCGATACCATAAGAACTAGATATCTGTTATTCCACTAATTTTTCGTTAGTTTCCCATACTACCATCTCCAAACCTTCCATTTATGTAACGAGGTCGATAGCATTTTTCGGGCGTGTAAAGATCAAAACTGCAACTGTGGGTATATAAGTTTTTCCCGATGTTCACTTCTCTAGTGACTGACGTGCTGTCTGGTGTCCAGATGGTCATAATAGACATGGTGAGCTGGCGATGAGCCCGACTTCGTAACAGAGTGAAAGTTCCATGCTGTGAGCATAGAGTTTGAGCAATAACTTTAGTCTGATGAATGGATGGGGCTGCGACGGTAGATCACCCAGCGCGAATAAAACCCCATTCTCGAGTGAGGCCGCAAACCCTCACAACCAGCCGCCTGGTACATGCGTCAGACAAAATCGGAAACGGAAAGCATACATCAATTTCCTTCCGTAGTTATGCTAGAGGCGACTTCTCAAACGTCCAAATGATTCATAGGTGCCGTCAGCAATTGTAAGGGAGGAGTTCTGGAAAAACGGAACCCTTGAGGTGCTCTGACATCTCATTGTGAGACATAAGAACGTAAAGGCCAACCGAACATTGGTGGACACGACGCCGTCGCGTCACAGCTCTATAATTCTCTAAGTTAATTTTGGTATATCTTGACCACAGGTAGTGCTGTTTTTCTAATTCCTAGTCCAGGCAGATCCTCAACTGCTGACCTTTGGAGAAGGACGGTATGTGAATGAAGACACACCGCTCTCCACTTCTTTTATACCCTACCCTTTATCAATTGGTTATCATCAATTTTGTTTACAAGAGCCGTGACGTGACGAGCAATGTTCGATTGACCTTTACGTTCTCATTTGTGAGACAGTCCTGAGGAGTCTAGAGCGGACATAGCAACCCGTTATTGAGAATAGTCAACATTCACGAGGATTGTGGCTGAAACGATTCTAATCCAATTTATCACTTTTACGAATTCAACAAGAAGTCGAAGAATGTGACGGAACAAAAAGAAACAGAGGAGTCTTGCAGCAGTAGTTCGAGAAAGTTGATAAGAACGAAGTACTGAGAGAAATTTGTTTTTTGAATAGATCATTTGCAGAATGCGTTTTGGGTGCACCCGAATAGCCAGTTTGCTATTGTACGGAGTTGCAAGCACGCCTACATTTGCACCTAAATTAGGTGATACGTAACTGGTTCACACGGTAGTCAGGGGAGTGATGATCTGGAATGAGACGTACTGATGTACTCTACTGCACAACGCGTGGCATGCACCGGTTCTGACATAGGAGCTTCTTACCATGTAGGAACCTAATACCCGGTGCGACGTGTGTGTTACACTAGTTTAACCGATTCGGTGATTCCATTCGAACCATTCCGCTGTTGCTCTTCACAAAGTTCTTTGTTCTGAGCAGTCCAACGCCACGATCTGTGTCATGAGCAGCACCGTATCTGTCGTCGAAATCATGCAGTACTGCTTGAGCAAAAACGCGGAAGCTCTGGAATTGTTCGATGCGGCCGCTGGCACATCTAATCGATTGAACTCTGACCGAAGTAAGAAGAGGAGCTGATGATTCGGATTCAATGAGCCCTTTCAGAATAGTCTGCCGTACTGGACGCGAAAATTTGTGCATAGAGATCTGGCGCAATTTGAAGTTTCTCGAATCATGTTGGCCCCACCACCATGTTGGCCCTTCGCAGAACCAGGGGCTCAGTCTTACGTCGGAAAGAGCGTGATCAAAAATTCCACCGATCGTTCCGTGATGTGGCTCTACTAGTTTGCTTCCTTGCTAGACACGGTAATTCCGAAACTCCTCTAGTTTTTGACACGGTTTCAGAAGAATAATTCATCGAATTCAGTAGCTTGGTCGGTGCTGAACCGAACAAGAGCATCTGATGTGATTCTTCCAAGCTCTGAAGACGGTGACGCCTAGTGTGCGAGCTTCAGCACCAAAATCAGGGCTATTTCGCAAAAGCTAGCGATAATTACCGGCAAATAGAGCGAACACACGTAAAGGCAACGTCCAACCAAACGAGCTTTTTGTGCAGTGTTCTATTAATTTGTACACTTTGAGCATTCGGCTGCCTAGTTACCAGTAGCACGATCACGGCGGCACTGTTGATCGCTGGCTGCGTTACGGCAAGTGCAACCACACAAACCGCTGCTTATGAGGGAATCTTATTTTTTTCCGGAAATCCATTCCTCATCTTACAGGCTAAATCGGATATCTAACTACTTGGTCGGCTTTTCTGGGGTCATCGCCTATTTTGCGATATGTGCCTATCTTTTCCATAGAGGATCTCTAAACTTTCACACCAAAGCAGAATGTCGCCTAACTCTACAAGTTGGTTTTGAGAGATATTTTTTTACTATTTTTTTTTCAAGAAAAAAAGGATATCTCTGTAGGTTATCGCTATGTCAACCATAGGAATAATTTGTTTCATCTATTGGGAATTTCGTAGTTATTGGAATATACCCGTGCCAACCTCTTTTTTACTGTATGACTCGGTCTGCCTGCTCTACTTTGACGTCGAGTTTGCGCCATACATGCTTTTAAACAAGTGAGTTGTTCAAAGAACTTCTGTTGCAAAGTATGCTGTAAAGGCTGCATGATATTTAGAGCATCCAATTCACATTGAAATTTGCAAACTCAAAACCGAAATCCATCGTGAACGATGCCTTTAAAGAGATATGGATCTTGCAGAGATGCCAAAGCACGTATTTGCTCCAATCACACAACGGCCGCTCTGCCGATGGGGCGTGAAATATTCTTTGGATGTTATTTTTGATTTAAAGGGAGTGATCGCGATGAAAAACGTTATCTAAAAAACTATGGCCCGTAGTAACCCCACCACTCAGTCAGGATTATCTGAATGGGTGATAAGATGAGCCCGCAACGATTCAGACACGGTTCAGACGAGTCCGAAATCGTATCGAGCGATAGATTGCATTCAAGCGGTCGGTCTTGCAAAGCCATGATCATGGGGGTATGATTATACCTGTGATGACAAGAACAACAGGCCATTATTCTCTACGTGGTCGTTCACGGATCGACCAACTCCATGCTCCGTTTCTCAATAAATGAAATGCTGTTTGTTTCGTGGAAGCTGATATTGATAATAATACATTGATAAGCCGAAATCTCAGTTGAATTATTTAAGTTACTCCTTTGCTCCTTAAAACAGTCTCGAGCGCACCCCTGACCTGGCACGCTGTTTCTCTCTTCTCTAGCCAAGAAGTCAGTCAGATCTGACTGAATCGATTCAGTCAGATCTGACTGAGTGATTCAGCATAACTTGTTTGTTGCCGACTTTCTCTGTTTAGCCCAGGTCGCTATCCTACAACACGTACGTCTGAAATGTGTGCGGCTCATCTGAATTCTTTTCAGAAGATGGATTCAGATAGGCTGAACTGAAATTTTCGCCGGCTTTACTACGGGCCTATAAAAATCAGCTTACATAGAAAACAACTGGAAAACTATGAAGGTAGCGCGGTGAAAAAAGGGCTAGAATTAGAGTTTCTAGGGTCCAAGGATGCTAGTTCGTGCACGCGTGCACTGCGCCACAAAAAAAGATCGCGGCCTCATGCCGAGCAGTCAAAATCATCGTCATCCAGAGGAAGAAATAAATGCAAATTTACGTAATGAAAAGAGTTGACCAATGAAAGCGAGCATTTCAGTCAATATTTTTGACTAGATGAGTCCGAAGGATAATGTTCAATGATTGAAATTCAATTCAAGCTAGCTGATGTTTTTGATATTAGAGATCATCGCTGCCGATGATTTGGAGTGGGCTCGTCCACCATAAAAAGACAAAAAAGTGCAGACTTCAATTTTGGTCCGAAACAGCGGTTTTTTCGCGAATTTTTCTCATTGGTCTTACTACTCTAAACCCAGAAAAGGGTTTAGAGAGGAAAAGAAGACAAGCATATTTGACCGCGACCACTGCCTTTAATGATGTGTGCATAAAATTCGCTAAATGGCCGCGGGGATTCCAAAAAATGGCATCTTCATTGTCTCACATAGGCATCAGGGAATTTTTGAGGTGTCCAGGGAAAATTTCTCGGATTCGAGTGAAATTAGAGCAGCAAAAGGCGGGACAACTCCTACCTCGGTGGGCAGGAGCCCCTGTCCAGATAGTTACGGCTCAAGTACCAATGGCAGAACAGTCAGCCAAACATCGCTGCGTTATACAATAGGCTGATGTATAGGCCACCACGAGGCCAATGCTCAAAAGCAGAAGCGCAGAAATCAGAGGTTGTATCTGGATATAACTAGGAACTCCCACGATTCCACCTTGTACTCGAACAAAATATGACTATTTCTTCTAAGTTGCCTGATCACAGAACTTTTGCCTGAGAGTTCCGCTACATTAAATTGCACCGTGAAGCAATATAGTAGGTATACACCCCCCACCACCTTTTCGGCGGTTTTCAAAAAGGTATTGTAGAGCTGAATGAGTTGGTATGTGAAAAAAACCCTTTGTGTTCCCACTGCGGATACTAGATTTTTTTTCTCGTTTTTTGCTGATTGTGGTCAAGTTGTCGTTGAAGAACTTATCAAGGAAATGAGGTTTGCGAGCGGGAAACTGGTGTGTACTTCTTTGCATTCCAGAACGTTTCGGAGCGAATATTTCTCGTTTCTTCCCATCAGAAGAAAGGCGTCTGTGGTCACCACAATCGGGAATCGTGGAAAGGATGCAAAGTCTTCGAGTCACACCGGCGATCATCGGAAGAGGACGATTTCAAATCCTCCTCAAGATAACGTTTCGAAAAATTTTATATCTTCTGCTCGCTCCAGGTTAGGCAGCTATTTTAGAAAATAAATGTGTTATATGTATGAGGAGAAGTCGTTGTTGTTAAATTACTGAGACAAATAAAGCGTTTTTGATTCTAAGCTCTTATTCAAACTCAGTTAGAACCAGTAACTAAATAAAGCGTGATCTAAGAGCTTGTGCATCGACAATTACGTTTCGGTTCCTCTATTCGCTAAGTAAAACATGGAGACAGGAGCTCTCTACTCACAGAGGAAGGAGTTGTCCCGTTTTTGCAGTTCGAATCGTGACGTACTCAATTCAAGCGGAGTCGTCCCGTGAAGAACTACAGCCGCGAGACAACTCCTCCCTCGCTGTGTAGAGTGACCCTTTTTTCAAAACATGTAACATCGGCATGGATCCTGAAGAGACTTTGCGTTCCCCATTGGAGGTTGGCGCAAACTCGGTGCACCTATGTTGTAGCATATGGCACCGAGTTTGCGCCAACCTTCAACAGTGAACACGAAGTCTCTTCCGCATCCGTGCCGATGTTGCCCCTACACCCAATCCATTGGGGTTGGAGAGAGCTGTTTCTGATTGTATTATGCCAAGCAGATGTCCATGTAAACCAAGTAGATTTTTGGGCCCGCTTTGTGCGCCATGATAACATCATTTTGAAATATTGGCTATTCGTTTCTGAGTGGAAAATATTCGTATAACGCGAATTGAATAAATACCAATACAGCTTCTAATCTTGTGATGCTGGAATATGCGGAAAACGTATACTTCGTAATACCTATTCTTTTTTACCGAACCCTTACCTATTGAGGTACATCATTTCGAGCATGGTCAAAGAAAACCAAGGAATATAAATGTGATGGAGTTCGCGTAATAACTTTAGTCTGATGAATGGACGGTAGGTCACCACGCGCAACTCGAAACCCCATTCTCCAGTGAGGCCGCCAATCCTGCGCGGCCAGCCGCCTGGTTCATGCGTCAGACTGAATCGAAAACGGAAACCATACCTCCAAATTGACCGGCGCTGTTTTTTCTTAGCAGCGAATTACTCTCACTTTTCTTTTTTTTTTCAACAGAGAATCAACGGTCTCCGACGGTTTTATTGTTTTTAGGCTGACAAAAGTTATCCTATCGTAGTGCTTATCCAGGTTCACACGCAAAATCAGAGGCGGCTATCGATTGTGGGCGAGCTGCTATTTATATCGTAACAATTTAGAACCGGTTTTTCGCTCTGCATTCATTTTCATAATAATCTCAGGCTCCGAGGTTTGATAAATTACGAGAGAAAAATATATATAGGGTGCGTTTCATAACGATAAGACACCTCCGAATTTCACTGCAACACTTTCGTTATGAAGCTTTTTTGTGAAAACCGGTGTAATCAGCAAGGGAAATAACCATTATTGCCTTCTTTGTAGATTACACAATCACTTCGGCTTTCTTTGAACACGACTTTTCATTTCTTTTCAAGCTGTTTTCTAATTACAGGCCATCTTATCCTCTGTTGTAAGATATATTTCCGTAGATCGCTCGTGTCTGCGCTCACGCTGCGTCTCCTTCTCCCCACACTTTCTCGCGAGGAAACAGAGTAAATTCGGCTCGAAATCAGAGGATATGTAATCCGCAATTTCCTTGTCCATACGAGCGAAATAACAATACATTTATGTCAGTTATGGCCCCCACCATTCTTGATTATCGTATGCAGTTGATATCAGATTTTTCTTGGGAGTTTTAAAGGACTGCTGAGTTGAATCGGTCGCATTTCTCTAGCATCACACGACGTTCGGTACATAGCTTCGGGGATCCAGAGGGCTCATTCTTTTCAAACACGAAATTATTAACAAGTTTGGTCAGCTGAGTGTCTGGACGAGCTCTGCAGCAATAGTAGATAACAATTTTCCAAAGAGTCGTTGTGAGGCGCAATTCATACTCGTCAGCGTCCGCGCGTTACGCACGTCGCGCGCTTCTGGAGACTATAAAAATGCCAGTGGGGACGCCATGGCGGAGCGGAAAAAAGTGGACATTAACTTTTCCAAACATGCGATTTCTGTGCACGCGTCCATCACCATGGTAGCAAGGGATAATACTGGAATCAAATATCATGGAACGCAACGAAATAGGTGATGTATTAATAAGCTGCTGCGAAGCGAGCGCCAGAGGCGGGCCGCGTGGGCGTGTTGTCAGGCCATTTGTACTCCAACGCCACGCCTGCGCATCACGCGCTGGCATTGAGGGGTATGAATAGCGCCCAAGCAGCAATAATTCTGATTGTGTCGAAGTTAAATCAAGTCGAATTTGTATGATCGAAAAGTGTACCATTCATGGTATTTTCGTTGAAGAAATCGACGATTTTTCATTCTTTTTTCGCGTTGCCGAAATTGAAACTTGTCGCGTCGTCAAGTTTATAGTGCCTCATGATATTGTTTGCCGTGTCATGACGGCAGAGTTTCACAGGCAGCGTGCACTGAGCCAGAAGTGGGAAGCGCTCAACGAGCTGCGAGTGTAGTTTCGTGGAAAATATGCAATGCTCCGTCGAGTGCATGTAAACTTTTTGGGAAGCAGCATTCCTTTCAGAATGTGCGCAGAGCCTTTGAAGATGATTATCGTAACATGGAAAGCGTGCTGCGTCGTTCAGATCGGGATAGCGGATCGTTGGGGGGCGAGCGCGCTTCGTGGAAAGTAGATAGCTTTCAACGGGAAAAGTACTGAGCGAATGCGTAGAGCGTGCTCAGCCTTGGGAAGTGAGTGGCTCTTCTCAGACAAAGCGGGGGACACTCCGCGTAAGACTCTTGATAGAAGAAAAAACGCAGACCTAGGCGGAGTCATACGATAAAGGGCAGCGGGAGCACAGCATCGCGACCCTCGTGATGACGCCACAATCACGGTCGGGACACTACCGAAATACTAGCGCGAGACCCCCAACGAGCAGCCGAACGACGACGTCATTGAATTCACGCGTGATTCATTTTACTGCTCACCACAGCCATGTCGCCCCAGGTTGTCGCGGTCCCACGGCGCCTGGGTCCACGACAAGAACGTAATCTTCTCCGCGGTCTGTGGTGAAGAACCACCCTTCCCGCGGATCGTGGCGAAAGCCGCCTTTCCATAAGCATAGTGATTAGCACGTTACAACGTGATCACTTGTTGATAACCATCATATCAAGCTACGTTGTGATACTTAAAGTGCGGCCGAATAAGAATGGCAGCCCACGCGACCGGCGTGCTTGGCAGGCGGCCGTCGCAAGTGCCGCTCGCGGACGAGTGTTGGATTCCAACGACGGCCATCCCATCTTCCCCGTCTACAGAGCTGATTGATCGGAGCAGTGCTTGCTGCCAGCCGGTGCCGGCCCCGTTCGCAGTCGATGGCGGTGGGGACGTTTCGCATGCTCGTCCGAGAGCGGCGAACGCGACGGCCGCCTGCCAAGCACGCCGGTCGCATGGGCCGCCATTCTCATTCGGACACACTTTATCATAGTGTTAAGACTCTTCATCGTGTTCAAACAAGAGTGAGCCGTTTGGATCCTCGAAGCTGTACACCGTTCCTCAGCACCACATGCCTCCTTTCTTCCACAGTCTCAAACATTGCTTCAGCAATAAGGAACGCAACACTAGTTCACTGTGCTTCTCTGGGCCAAATTCCGGTCCGCAATTGCGTCTCCACACGCTTTGCGGCCGCGCGCTTCCGAGTCGGAGGAGATTCTAGCGCAGCAGTCGCCGATCTGTTGATTTTAGGTGGGTTTTGGAAACTGGAAACCAAAAACAATTGGAGAAAACTGTATAAAAAAGGCCACATCGAGTTGGTTTCAGCGCTGGACACTTGACTGACTTGAGCGCGTGCGGCCGCAAAGCGTGTTGAGACGCAGTTACGGAGCGGAATTTGGCCCAGAGAAGCACTCTGCATAAACACCTAAATAAACAAATACGATTGGGATCTCCTTTCGTGTCAGCACAGGTGTTTTCAACATCAATGTCAAGTGATTCTTTCGTCACCTGTCGGCATACCTCGGAGAAACTGATGAAGAAAAAAGAGACAAAGAAAAAAGCAACATCAAAACAGAATGAAGGAGAGGGCGCGATAAAATTCAACAATTGTTAGGACACCAAAAAAGTTCCATCACACTCACAAGGGAACCACTATAAGTCATAGTAACCATTCCAGATGAAATGCATTTTTCTAAAACCATTTTCGAACAAGAAGTCCGAATATGCCCATGGCAGCGGGCTCTCGAAGCGTTTTAGGAGAATATTCCAGATTTGACTTGAAATTCGCCCTGGGAGGTTATTTAGGGTGTGCTGATCACGAATCTGAGGTTCATTTGTCGTTTTTCCAAAGTTTCCGACTAAATTTGTTCAAAGATTCCCACCGGCAGAAAAAAATTGCCGACAAAATCGACTTTTGAAGATTTCCGGAATGTGGTTACAGATTTGGCTCAAATCGTTCTTCTGTGGGTTATTTGGAATGCCCTACACGAATCTGATGTCATTTTATCGATTTTTACAGCTAACGGTAGATTACGCTGGGTATACGGTAGTTTGTTCAAAGAGTCAGAGTTGTCTCAAAGTTTCTATGTGAGGGTTATTCGAGGTGCTGATTACGAATTTGATGTCCATTTGTTGATTCTCGAATTATGAGGGTAGGTTTTGCCTCTCAAATGGCATGTCACCTACCGTAACCTACAGTAAACCTTGAAATTTTGACAAGCGAACCCCGTATTCGTGTTCAGCACCTTACATTACCCCTACGTACATGTTTTTAACAAAATCCAGAAGAAAGTTCAAAAGCACTCTGAAAATTCCATGAGGAAGCCCGTACCTTGCCGCGAAGCTTTGAAAACGCTCACGAATTTTTCAGAGTGGGTCTAGGCAGCTGCGATGAGCATATTCGGACTTTTCGTCCGAATATGGTTCTAGAAACGTACATTTCCTTCAGAATGGTTTCTATGACTTATAGTGGTTTCCTTGTCAGTCGCAGACACGCGCCGCGGTACGAATAGAGCGCGATTCCTGCCTGCAGATGGTTCGCGCTAATCACCAAACGTTGACTCTGATGGTGACAAAAATCTATTCCGGAGTACCTTTCAGAGACGACGATCTTAATGTCTGCCCCTCCGTCACCAGCTTTCTATTTCTGGAAAGCTTTCTATTTCTGCGCTCTCTCGCACCGTTAAGAAGATGACGATCACATGACAATCATGACGACGACAGGGGATCCGGAAATAGAGAGCTAAACTGTCCATGAGTTCGACATCATGCGTGATTTCTCAATTTTTGAGCTTTTCGCAACCCAAATGATGGATTTGTGTAAAATCCATCTAGTCATGAAGTGCAACTTGAGTTCACTCTAACCAGGAATGAGCAGAATTCCGATTCCCGATTTCAGATGATTTTAGCCCTCCGATTTCCGTTTTCCGATTTCCAAAAAAAGTTCGAAAAATCGGAAAAAATCGGAAATATCGGAGATTAGAATTTCTCCACTTTTCTTTGCCAAATTCTAGGAGGTGATCTCGAGCGCTGAATTCGAATTCGAGGTCCGCCTTCACCTTTCAGAAAGCCTGGGTTAAATGTATTTGTATGAAAATTTTTCAATAATTATACTAATATCTATATTGGCCTTACTCTGTTTGTCTGGCTGTGAGTCTGTGTATGTGTGTGTGAGAATGAACGGAAATTGGGTCTGTTTTTTTTTCCAAAATTGACGCAATTCTTTGATGGCATTGTACGCGCGGAAAACCACCTACCGTTTTTTGGGCTTGAATAATTGGTTGGGCCATCCTGAGAATGTAGGCAGAATTTGTTGGGTAACCGACACATTATTGTGAAGATATGGGGAACCGAATGCTTCGAATTCCGCCAAAAGAGGCCGGCCTTCCGACAGCCATGTGGCATAAAGAGAGAAAGAAAGGTAGCTTAAGAGGAAGTGACACGTCAGCTTCCACTTATTTACGCAATCTAACTTGTTGATTAGCTTGTTACCGCTCTCTATTTATGCCACATGGCTGTCGGAAGGCCGGCCTCTTTTGACTGAGTTCGAGGCATTCCTTCTTCCATATCTTCCCAATAATGCATCCGGGACCCAAAAAACTCCACCCACGTTCTCAGGCAAGCCCAACCAATGATTCAAACTCGAAAGACGGAGAGTGGTTTTCAGCGCGTACGATGCCTTTAATCAAAAATGTCGCCACACGTAACATCGCTTCAGGTTACTTGTGATCTCAAAATACAATACAGCAGCTATCCAAGGGAAAAGAATGGGCGAAATGAGCAATTAGGGCAAATAAAGCGTCTCTCGACCACGACTCGTCTCAAAGTGCTCCATTTTCAATTTCGACAACGCCGAAATGTACAGCTTGTCGTTATCTTGTCGATGGTGTAAAAATATTTTGCGAAATTCGAGAGCGAAATTATTTTTCAAGACGGAATATGATTCCATTTTGACAACGCTAGAGGTCGCGTACGGTTGTTTTTGACCGAAAAGGCTCGTTATCTCGTTATAACATTATCAAATTCATAACTGACTCCACCTTAAAAAAGCGTTTTCACAAGTGAATTCCAGTTTTGTCTCTCTTAGTTAGATAGATTGTGGCACGGTGAACATGTTGATCTTTTCAAAATTGAAAACGGATTTTGCAAAATATTTTAACACCATCGACAAGATAACGACAAGCTGTACATTTCGGTGTTGTCGAAATTGAACATGGAGCACTTTGAGGTGAGATGTGGTCAAAAGACGCTTTAGTTGCCCACTTTGCCCATTTTCCCTTGGATAGCGGCGGTATTGTACGATGCATGAATCCATCATGCAACTTGTATTGAAGTCTAAGGCAACTTTTTCAAAAATTTCTTAGTGGGAGTGCGCCAAGCGTCAAAAAACGGCGCTGGGCTCCACTCGAAGTGCGCCAAGCGCCGAAAAAAATTTAGCGGAACCCAAATTGGAGTGCGCCGAGCGTCGGAGAAACTGTGTTCGGCCCTACTCGGAGTGCGCCAAGCGCCGGCGAAAGTGTGAGGGACCCAACTGGGAGTGCGCGAAGCGCCGGGAAGAAAAGTGTGGGGGAATCCACTGGGAGTGTGCCAAGCGCATGGGAAACTGTTGGGCCGAATTGGAGTGCTGCACGCGGCGGGAAAAGCGTGTGGGGCCCAACTGTGAACCACCGGTTTCGCGACGATTAGATTATTCTAAGCCCCACAATACAGACCTACAAGAACGCTGCGAAGTGGCGTGGGTGTGCGTCTTATTTGATAAAGTAGGATAAGCTCAAAATTTTTGTTAGGAACCGTCACCAGGGAAAGGTTAAGAATTTCGTTCGCTGAACGCATTTCCGATTTCCGATGGTTTTGGCGTTCCGATTTCCGAAATTAAGGCGGTCGTTCCGATTTCCGATCTCCTCAATTCAGAAAAAAATTTCCGCCCATCCCTGACCCTAAGTCGTCACGATCTCAAGGTATCGTCTAGTTTGCTACCACCCCTGATGACTTGTTGTGCCAGGGTTAACTAGGCGCTAGAATTATCAGGACATCTGATGAGACCCATCGACCTTGTTTTGAAAGAAAATCCCCATGAGGCTCATGCCGACCATGATTAGAGTCATGCAGAATTCCGGGTGGGCCTCCTTGCACAACCATTGAACGGCAACAGTGCAGCTCCACATTCGACAAAGAGTCATAAGGAAGAAACCTTGCTTTGGACAAAATCTCGGACTGACTGCTTTCGCTCAGGCTCGGCAAAATGTGACAACCGTCTCGAGAAAGTTGGGCTACCTGATTGATGGCGGATGCTTTTCGGAAAGAGGAAGTTGCTGATTCCTTTCTATAGAGTGTGTTTGGGCCAGAAGAAGTTTTTTTTTCAGTGGGGATGGTGTGGACGAATGTGCTACTGGCTTGATACTATGAAGGGTCGAAGACATTCCTCTAGATGGAACTTTAATGGAATGTAGCTGAAATTTCTCGTAGCATTGCGTGAGTGTTGGAAGAATGAGTTACCTTAGGTCTCCAATTGAACTGGTTGTGTTGGGTGCCATAAAGTGCTCACACAGTGTATTCTACCATTTTGAGTGAATGGCGACGGCATACCTCAGAAAGCGAGAAAAGGCGAGGGTTCACGCGAGTCAGTCCTGAAAGACGTCCTCGGGCATTCGAGGCGTGACTGTGTTGGAAGCGTCACTATGTAGTGCTAATCAGAACACCATCAAATGCCCACAGTGTACTGGCACGTCGAGCCTATGCGGGTGATAGCACGTTTTAGGCTGTGGAAGTGTTGGAGTGTGTTGTATTGGAGTGCGACCGAATCAAATCACATTTTTCAATAGACTCCAAGACAGATTTCAGATAAGCTGTATACGATAATCGATAGCGGCTTGCCGATTGCCTTTGGTGTCCTGTCATTCAGAAACAGTGAGAAAAACAAAAAATTGTGTTCTAGAAAAGCTCAGGTTCTCACGTAATCTAGAAAAATTATTATATGGATATTCTCCATGCTTATTACAATAGTTATCACAGAAAAGCTCCTTAATTAACGGGAGAAATGTTACAGTGAGACTCAAGGGTGTCCTATAATTATGAAACTCATTGTATATATGTACATATGTAGTAATGTCACCAATTCTGTTCACTAGTTTTATTTATTTATTTATTTAATTACGTCAATTAACGCGAAGCGTGGTAGAGTAATAGTTACAGTTAAAGCTCAGAGCTACCGTATTTTCTAGAGCTCTAAGGCGCTGAGTGCAAACAGATCGCTGAAGGCATAAAGATATCTAAGAAGGTGGAAAGCGAAGAGGATCAGAGGATGATTGCTTGTGTACCAAAGGAACGGTTGATTGGTTTTATAAGTGAAAACTACCCATAACTCTTGGCAAGACTGGTTTCCTCAGATTGAAAATGTCTGATTTGCCACTCGCTTACAATTTAAATGGTCATGTTCTGAATCCCGTATCCTCTGATAAAAACCTGGGCTTTCAATGTAACAGCAAACTTGACGACTCCGAACATGACCAGTACTAGTGCAGCAAATCTTCTTCTATGACTTTCCTCATTTTCAAGACGTGGTCTATTCAAGAAAGAAATGTGTTGCTGACTTACAAAAGACCAATTTCTGGAAGTGGAATTTCAGGGGTGGTAGTAATCTTATCCTTTAACGCGGGTAAACCACGCGCTCTTGACCGTTGGTTGACCACGAACCAGCCACAGCTTGTATGTAACAAGGATAAGCATTATAATTCAATGTAAGGTATCTGTTACTTGGAACAACACAACCACTACACATTAAGTCGTGTAAAGCGACGGATGAATCCGCAGTCCGTTTAATCCTTGAATTCGAAGCAGTTCGTTGGCGTTTTTCGAGGCCACAGCAAACGATTTGATCCCTGGATCATTATAATTGCAGGGCAACATATGGAGAGTTGGAAATCGGAGCAGACAATGGAATTTTATCAATTTCAAGGCTATTAAACGGGAAAAGAACACATCAGAATTGTACATTTCTCGCAGCTGCTTATTTGTACTATATTATCTGTATAGTACGCATGATTAATAAACACCAAAGAAGGCTAAACTACATCTTTTTACTCTATTCTTAAGTTACAAACCACAAATTGGTAAACGCATTGTTCATGTTTACCTTGGTATTCTTGGTTTCTACATAGTGCGAGAAAAAGAAATTTCAAAAGTGTGTATTTTTGAGAGAAAAAGAGCTGGAAAACGAGTTGTAAAGACTGCTCGCAAAAAGTCCTCCATAGGACTTGCGAGACCGTTCTTCGTCTCTCCACTGCAGACATATTTCTCACTGTCTCTCAGAAGATCTTCAACCGGTGGTCTCATCTGTTCAAGCCGCAGAGTGAAACTCCATTGAAAAACAACTCAGTGACCGCGCAATTTTTCATTTCAAAACAGGTGCAGCAGTTTCCAAACCAAGGTTTTCGTCTTCTTCCACTTCCAATCTCAAGAGTGAGTCTACATTTGTTAGTAGTGTTGAAAAATAAACCTCTCTCATGCCTTATTTGCTGCCATACGAGCTGGTGATCAGCTACCCACTGACCGCGTGATAACCACAAGCTTAGCGGCGGTTAACTTGCGGCCACCATGCAGATTACTACCACCCCAGCTTTTCCACCACATGAAAGAAAAGATGTCTCACAACTTGTGAAAATCTTAAACGATTTCTTGCGTAAAATTCATATATGGTTTCCGTTTTCGATTTAGTCTGATGCGTGCACCAAACGGCTGGTCGTGCGGGGTTGGCGGCCTCACTGGAGGATGGAGTTCCGATTCGCGCGGGGTGACCTACCGTCGCAGCCCCGTCCATTCATCAGACTAAAATTATCACGCGAACTCTTTGTAAGATCTCAAATACAGGCCCCTGACAGAATGTCGATTGAGGGAGTAAGGGATAGAAAAGTTAAAGCTCCATTCTTTAGCCTCTCGCCGACGACTAAAGGATGTCTGGATGGTGTTCAAAGGCAGCATGTACTGGTGAACGTTCTTGATATAACAATGTAAACCGAAACGCACCTCAACACTCACGCACTTGAAAGCGTAAAAAAAACGAGCTGCGACTACTTTATATCAGTAACAACCGAGTCCTAGCCCTTGAGTTGCCGCCCCCACTTTGCATACATCGGCTTCCCCCCCCCCCCACCGGGAACACATTGAATCCCCGTTCTCAAGGAAGCAAAACGATCAGCAAGAGAATTAGCCGAGTGGGAGTCGGCACGACAAATGGACTAGTTCGACTGAAAGATCCATCATGTTCGTACATAGTGGCCAATTTCTCCAGCGTCATGGGTCAGATGAAAAAGCATTGGATTTTTACGGACAGAGAAATCTGAATTCCGATCATTTTCCTCGACTTTTTTCTGCACAGAAATTGTTTAAAATTCCGGACCCTCCACAATATGTAAAGAACACGGCAGCAAATTTTAATGCGTAGGCTGGCTTTGAGTTCCTAGCCGGCATTACGAAAATCAACAATTCCCGATTTTATAGGCTGTCGATCAAAGACCAGGGGGCATTAGGATTATATATGTAGCTATTAGAGCTTTATTAGAGCTTGTTCTTTCACTTATAGGGCCAGATCAACCTTCATCTATCTTGACTTTGATACTACGCTGGGCCCTGTCTCTTCTGTTCTGTAGAGTCTCAAACGGATTGCAGGAAAGAGGCTGCTGTGTTTCTAGGTCCGCTTTGGAATCAAGTGCTTGAATTCTTTTCGATCCGGTTCATTATCTTTTGATAATGATAATATGTTTATAGTAATAGAGTTCGCAAAATAAATTCAGTCTGATGAATGTACGGGGCTGCGACGGTAGATTGCCGCGCTTGAATCGAAACCTCGTTGAACAGTGATGCTGCCAACACTGCACGGCCAGCAGCCTGGTCCATGCGTTAGACTTAATTGAATACGGGAACCATACCTGTATTGGTGATTTTCGCTTGCCTCATATGGCGGGTATAGGGGCCCTCTACACACAGAGGGGCTCTCCCGCTTCTGCAGTTCCACACGTCACTCCACTTAATTCAAGTAACGTGGAATGAAGGCCGCAAAAGCAGTCGATTTAAGGCCGCAGAAGGCAAGACATTTCCTATCTCGGTGTGTGGAGCCCTGAATCACTATAAAGCGTACTGGTGTTCTTGCAGTCCGTACATTTCGGCATCACAAGATTAGAATTTCCCTACGGGTAATTTATGAGCACCCTTGCGCGTCAGAAAAAAGACGTAGAGACGTGCTGAGGATCTTGAAATCTAAGTCACGTAAAATATTATGACTGACTTCACATCTACAGGGACAACTCACGCATTTTCTACTGTTCTTCCATATATAAGCAACTTTTCATGACGGAAGGCTCCGACGATAGCATCACTAATACATTTTCGAGAAAAAAAAGCAGGATGTGCTCAGCCGTAAAGAAAACCTTGTATGAACTCGCCTGATTTGTTGATATCGATGACATGCGGAAGTACAGTTCAACTCCGCATTGCCGTTCAGTCCGCGAAGTGCACGCTGATTGCGAAGGAGTGATGCGGCGCGGTTGCGAGTATTCTCAGACAGGGATGTGGGATCACCCGGGCGGCTTTTGCCGTTGGTGCCCGGGTGATCCCACATCCCTGTCTGAGGATACTCGCAACCGCACTTCTTGGACTGAACGGCAATGCGGTGTTGAACTGTATGAGTCCCAGTTTCATGAATTCTCCCCTTCGCTCCGACAATGAATTGCTGGCCAAAATCGCCGGAAATCCCTCTTCTCAATTTACTATGCTTATCTGGGCCGAATTCCGGTTCGCAATTGCGTCTCGACACGCTTTGCGGCCGCACGCTCCCGAATCAGAAGAGCTTCCAGCGCCGCAGCCGTCGATCTGCTGACTCTAGGTGGGTTTTGGGAACTAGAAACTAAGAAAAATTGAAGAAAATTGCATAAAAAAGACACATCGAGTCGGCTTTGGCGCTGGAAACCCGACTGACTCGAGCGTGTGCGGCCGCAAAGCGTGTCAAGACGCAATTGCGGACAGGAATTCAGCCCAGATAAGCACAGTATAACCACCTTGTTGTTTGCGTACTGGTAAACTTTTCGTTGCTTAATGGCAGTGTTCACGATAATTTTCGATTTTGGGATTAATCGCCAAATCTATTGCTTGGCCCCTGGGTAGAACTGAAATGGCGAAGAAATCGAGAAAAACGCATCAGAAAGGCACAGAATTCTTAACTCTCACCCCGCCTCTTTACTCTCAGTGGTACTGTTTGTTGCAACAATAAAATCGTTGTGGACCCTTTGTTTTGCGATTCTCTACTCTCTACTGCTCCATTCTTTCGTTCGAACCCTAATTAATGCTGTTTAGCCTCAAATATTCTTCAATTCTGGAGTAACCCCATTTTTCACCGGTGACTACCACTATGAACATGTTCATCCAACCAGACATCTAGTCCAGAGCAGAAAATAATGATACTGAGATAAGACGTTTAGGTGCGTTTCTCGCCGTTTCTTCGTGATTTTGTTAACACGTGGTTTCCAACGCATTGTTTTGATTGGAAAACTCGGGAACGATAATAATCGTGAACACTGCCTTTATGCTTCGAAGTGAGGCGGATTTTCGCCAACGCAGTCACATTGACTCTTTCATAGGCTGAGATAGCTCTCTTTTTTTGTAGAATAGCCTCAATACTTCGTGTATCGGTGAACTTTCAACCATTTTCGTTGCCCGAGTTGGTAAGAACTGAGGGCGAGTTCCGCCATCCAATCCCTTGCAGAAAATCGCCCCCCTATTCCAACCTTTTCGCGTAGTAACTTTATCTATTGGCAAACTGACTTCACGACGACTATAAAACTATGGTTCAACGACTGCTTCAAAAATCAAACATATTGGTTAAATACATATTTATCACACGCATTCACAAACAAAATAACTTATATTACACTTGAGCATTTTAAGCAGCCTAAAAAAATCTCTAGAAAATGCAAAGGCTAATTGAACCGTCATGGAAATGAACGGTGACTACGCTAGAGAACGTATGTTGCGTATGTTCAAACACTAGGAAGGTTTCCTCGATTTTGGCGTCGGAAACGACAAGGAAAAAGAACTCCCATCAAAGAAAACAGCTGTGATGGGGGACTTCCACCTTGGAAATTAACTTCGATGAAATGATAATGACATGTTAAAACAAAGGATTGCAGATTTTAGCATAACACGAGCAGAAAAAAACCAAAGCTGTTCTTGCAAAAAGAAACATGCCATAACATACTTCTACAGTGCGTCGCATAATTTTACGAACACCCACAAAATCAATGAAGCGGGTATTGAATCAAGCTTTTGAGCAAGCTTACCAGATCCTATGTGATCTGCTACGCCTAAAACGGGGGAGCCCTTATGTTAACATCATACCTCAATTTCAATTCCGGTACCCTTTATTGTTTGCCTGTTGCATAAGTATACGAACACACTGGAAACATAAAATTATATCGCGATTTTCACAGCGAAACTTCTGGTTTGTAATGTATTTCAGACGCGGTATGCTGGGGGAGGGGGAAAGTTATCAACACCCCACATACTGTGCTTATCCTGGCCAAATTCCGGTCCGCAATTGCGTCTCGACAAGCTTTGCGGCCGCACGCTCCCAAGTCAGAAGAGCTTTCAGCGCCGCATCTGCCGATCTGCTGACTCTAGATGGGTTTTGGAAACTGGAAACGAAGACAAATTGGAGAAAATTGTATAACAAAGCCACATCGAGACGGCATTGGCGCTGGAAACCCGACTCACTCTAGCGCGTGCGGCCGCAAAGCGTGTTGAGACGCAAATGCGAGCCGGAATTTGGCCCAGATAAGAACAGTAAAGCCTAGCTTGCTCGGCTGAGTCCGGGCGGAGTGAGTAGCAGAGCGCTCTGTCATGAAGAAAATATTGCAGAAAATATTATCACTGATGATCTTGGCCCCAGCCATAAAGACGACCGAATTTATATCTCTAATTTCACTCCAAATAGGGGTTTTCATGTAATTTTATTGTATTGGCCGTATCTCAGTGAACCAAAAAAAGACTTCACTCGGGTAATTTCGACAATCATATTTTATCGTGAGCCGTGTCTTTGAGATCCTTTCTTCAACAGTCAAGGATTCTCAGGAGGGTTGAAAATCTGGGAAGCTCAACAACTCAGCGAACTGGAAAATCCACATGTAGCGTAGAAATAGAGCTTCATCGCAGAGACTCAGAGTTAGATACAAAACCCACAAATGCTTATCGAGCAGATGCTGCTCCGCTTCTAAGGACCACTTTGGCGGATAGTCTCCCTCCTAACTCGTCCTGGGAAGGCCACTGGCTGACCTTTTCCTCTTTCCCTCATCATGTAGCTCACCACGCTTACCGTGGAAATTTCTCATGTTGTTATTGTCCTGGTAGAGTGAGTGACCAGGACAGGTGGAAGAATAAACGTTTTCCAGGACCCGGAGAACGTTTATTACACACAATTCACACTAATGTGATCAGTTATTTCCTTATCTCTTCCAAAAGTACAAAGGACTTCCGTTTCTATGAGATTTTCTCCACAAGCACTGGCTTTGAAGCAGCGTATGCAAAGATGTCAAATAACTTCGCCATTTTGTTGCTGCATGGAAATTTCCATTGCATTTCTTGATACATTTGTTAGTGTTTTCTCTGTCCGTTGCAGGATAGTCTCCAGCCGATTTCATTAGGAACCCAATTGTATACACTTTCTCAAAAGAACTATGGTGGTAATGGCTTGTGTAACGTTGTAAAAACAATTGAGCATTCGCACTTCTAGACAAGCTAGAAACATCCAATTTTCTCGCAGGATTTTCTGCCAGCAAACTTTCCCGTCACGACATTCGCATAACGGTATTTTTTGAGTTTCGATTCTCTTGACGAGCAATTAACAACACGTATCAGTTCAATATCAATTGTATTGGAAAACGGCGGAGATCAATATGAAATTTCTCATCTAGCTCAAGTTTGGTTAGTTTTCCCTTCTTCAGAGCTTGAAAACAGATCGGAATCATGTTTGAGAATCTGTCCATTCTATCTCATTCCACTCAACAGAGAGTCATGGATTTTAATTCAGTCGTCCATATACGATAGGAGCTCTAGTACACTATATAAGCGCTACCTTGAAATAGAGCGAGAAAATCTCATGAAACTGTTTCGTCGAACCAAAATTTCCTCAACCGACTTCTGAGGAAAAAGTCTTAAATTCCATGTTATCACGTATTCATATAATATATTTACTCATCTTCCATTCAGCTATGCTACTTTGCACAACATTTTTATATCATTTGTTAACCAGCTAATTTCTTTTCTCATTTGATGCCAGATGACTGTCGGAGACCCATCCTCTTCCGACGATATTCGAGGCATTCGACCTCTTAAATCTTCACAACAATGCGTTGGTGACCGGACAAACTCTACCTACGTTCTTAACCTGGCTCATCCAAAGCAAAAAAGAACGTTGAGTGAGGCTCAGTGCCGACGATGGCTTAAACATTCACACAAAAGCGAATAATCAGTTCGTGCCGAAAAGAGACAAATTTTTTGTAATACCCAATTTGTCGATAGGCACGAATGGAATCTCACACTTAAGGACTAATTGTCGAGAACATTAGAGCGTCGATGAGCATGACAGTGTCCTGATAGCTTTTAATGTTTATTTCCGAGATACTGATCAAGGGTGTATGATTATGTAGTGGCTCGAGTAATTCCTAGTTGAGGAAGGTCAATTATTGTTAGCATTGCGGAATGGTGTACAGTACCAAGCAGAAATGCCGTTTAGAGGCGTTTCCTTCGTACAGAAGGCGTCGCATCGCCATAACTCGCTTTAAAGGCAGTGTCCTTGATGAAAATCGTTTTTCTGTTTTTTAGCTTATCTTGAAAACGGTCCCATGCTGATTCTAACGATGTCTCTGATATCGTACACGACCTTCTGGGAGCGGAGTTATGGTCCCTCAAAAAATTGAGCTAGGGAAAATGGTGGACGAGTTGTCCGAGACTTGTAATTTGCGTCTTTTGCTGCCGATCTATGCGAGCTGACCTGAGTAAAGAGAGAAGTTGATAGTGAAGGGAAGAACGGGGCTAATGATTGGAAATCATCGCTCATCTCACGATCTTGAGCATTCATTTGTTTACGTCGGTGAGCGTGTGATGCGCTTTTGAGGTTTGCCTTGCGCTCGAAATGGCAACTTCAGGCTCTTTTGGAGCTTTTCCTGACTCGTTTTCATGCGTGCTTTCGACGTCAACGTTACATTGTGCCCCTCCACTACCCATTCCTAGTGGAAACTGAAACACATTTTTTTATCGTCAAGACTGCTTTTAATGTAGCCCGACAACGATCTAGAATTTATTCTTAAATAGCTACCAAAGAGTACCATACAATAGTATTACAAAATAATAGATCCAACCGAAAAATATATCCGGAATCGGCATACTTCCACCCCAAAATCTCTCGTTGTAAGTGGCTAGATGGTCGGGATAGCAGAAATCTGTCATGTTTTGACTTGTGGTTGATGTGGATTCCGGGAAGAATTACACATTCCCCAATATCGAGGTTAAAAAGACTTTTTTTCGCTCAGTAATATATTCGCCTCACAGAGAGGAACGGAAAAAGTCTCTGAAAAGTCTGTTCGTCAGTTCCGAAGTAAGTTATTGCGAAGCGGCGCTTTGTGAGCAAAAAAAACTGCGAAACGCAGTTTCCGCAAAAAAACTGCTCGGCTCTGTCTGAAAAATCTGAATCATGTTCAAGGATATACGCTAACTCATCGTACGCAATTTCCACTCTAGCGTAATACAGTTAGGACAAGAAACAGTACCTGAACAGGTTGACATGATTTTTAATCCTTTCCTTTTGAACAGGCTTCCGAACGAAGTTGCACGGAATCGACGGTGCGCAGCAGGCATTCCGGGCCTGAATCGTTTCAAGATATCATGAGCTCGCTATACTGATGGCCCAACTGATGGCATTCTTGCTTAAGAACCTTTCCTCTAAGCTGCCCCTAACAGAGTAGTCGAATTAATCAAGATTCAAAATGATTGAACGCATCTACGACCCCGGTAAAATCTGAACAATGTTGTTTTCAGCAACGTTTTCGCCACGGGACAGGGGCTCTCTACACACCGAGGGAGAAGTTGTCCCCTCTTCGGAACGTCACGCTACTCAATGCAAGCGAAGTGGTACCGAGTGGAATTAGAGCCGCGAAATGCGGGACAACTCTTCCCTCGGTGTGTAGAGAGACCCTGTCCCTTTCGCCACCGTCCCCTCATTGGTGGTTGTTCTGACATGCTGTTAAAGCCCACGGGCGTCACCTCGTTGAAATTAGCTATATTTTCAATTTCGAACAGGAAGGCATAAGTCTTAAAGGCAGTGTTCACGATGATCATCCTTTTTGACTTTCTATAGTAAAATGATAGGGGAGAAGTCTCCTAGGCTCCCAGTGCCAAAGGAACGGTAGAAAACGAGCCAGGAGTGGCAGCATAACGGCTGCAAACATGCGTTTTGGTGCCCCGGACACGCCCCGGGCCCCAGATCCGCCCCTCGAAAGGAACAAATGAAGACTCGGATTATAGGAATGATCAAGTGAAGCAAGTGCTGATAAGTGAGCTGTTTGCTTCATTGCACTGATAGGTATCATCCTTCTAGCGGTCAATTCCTCCACGCTCAAAAACCAACGTAAACAAGAGAGGGCCTGTTTTGGCTCAGAAACGCGTCTTTCGTGTCTTTTTAAGCATGCCTTGCTATATAGGGCACCAGACCTTCCGTAAACCGTGGAGATATCGGAAGTGAAATTTATCGTGAACACTGCCTTTAATAACCACCTTTAAAAATTAAAATGGATATAAGCTCCTTCGTAGTTGTAACTTCTTCCTAAACCTTCGTGCCTTACAGAAAATCCATCTTGTTGCGCGCTTTCTTTATCTTAAGCTTCTTCGTGACGGACGTTTCCGGCGAAGCAAAAACGGATGGTACGCCGCACATTAGGTGAGTAGTGGACTAACGACACATTTTTCACGATCACGATCGAAAAACGCGCACAACAGCCGGAACTGCTGGTTACCATCCGTTGTCTTTTCTCATCTATAGGCTTGCGTAAAAGCGGAGTACAAAATTTAGGGCGCTTGGCTTGAATGTTGTTACTTACCTTGTTTCGGTTCTGGTAGAATAGAAAATGTCGTTAGATTTCGAATATCGAATAAAGAACCTTTTTGTACGCTTCCATATTTTTCAGCCACCCTGTAATGACTACAGTACTAGTCATATGTAGGTTTCGGACATGCAGCGGCGCTTTCTCGCGTCCTTCTCCTAACAGCTCTCTTCGAGTTCAATATTTTTCAGATATGAAAATATATTTAGAACCCAGCCCAGGTAAAAAGGGCGATTAAATGATGTTATGTTTGTTAGAAAGATGAAAAGTCGATGCATTCATTTGTTTCCATAAAGAGGTCTGCAGAGTTCAAGTCGAGGCGCATCTCGCAGCGACGATTGGGTGTTGGTAATGTGATATCGATTACTGTGCTTCTGTGGGTCAAAATCCGGTCCGCAATTGCGTCTCCACACGCTTTGCTGCCGCACGCTCCCGAGTCAGAAGAGCTTCTAGCGCTGCAGCCCCCGATTTGTTGACTCTATGTGGGTTTCGGAAACTGGAAACTAAAGAAAATTCGAGAAAACTGTATAAAAGCCACATCGATTCGGCTTTGGAGCTGGAAGCTCGATCGACTCGAGCGCGTGCGGCCGCAGAGCGTGTCGAGACGCCATCGCGGACCGGAATTCGGCCCAGTGAAGCACGGTATGTACATTCAGCTACGGTTGTGACCGACGCGGCGTAAGGGGTATGGTATACTTTGTCGCTGTAATGCGCGTCAGGCATGCAATCTAACACAAATCGCGGCTGGGCCCGCATCGGAGCAATGGCAACGGTTGTCGTAGGAACAGATGTCGCGTGTGGGTCGCAGCGACGTGTCGCGGAGGGCTGACATACTGCAAATGTGCCATAGCCTGTCGCTACCACTGTCGCTGTCGCTGTGCAGTGCACTGCGACAGCGACAGATCTAAAGGGCGGGAGGCGGTCGCTGTCGCTGTGCAGAGCGACGCGACCGTGCGTCGCAAAAGTATACCCTACCCCTAAGGGACAACGAGGGGAGCACCGCAGGATGTTTTGATGCCGCGACGGATCTGCGTCACTGCCATCGAGCGGCAACCGGTCGCGACGATTATGTTTGAAAACATTTCTGTCGCCGCGTCAAGGTTGACGCTCGGCGATCACTCGTCGGTCGCTGCAAATCTGCAGGACCCTATAGAGCGCCGCATTTTGCACGACTCGTTTCTGTCCCATTAAGTCATGAGCAGTCGCCTCGTTCATTTTCGATGCGCCAATCAGAAGAGCGCATGTAGCTGCGGCAGCCGTTGAGGCGTCAAGGAATCCGCGTATTTCTCATATTTTCTAAAAAAAATGCAACTAGGTTTTCAGCTTCCGAAACTAGTGTAGGACCCCACTGAAGACCTACGTTGAATCCTTTTCCTGACCACAAGAAAATAGTCGTCTTATCAAGGAGCAACAGAACCCAGTTTTTGTGGTTAAAGCTCGCGTGAAGCTCCACACAAAGTTTCTCTTTATTTGCTTAATTCAAACTTCACTTCGAGTGTTTTTCCTGGGGCGATTGTCCGATCTTCAGGGGTGTCGAAGGAGAATCGTGTTGCTATATTGGCCACTTGCGCCAATTCACTAATGTGCGGCTAAAGCTTTAGCATGTCATCCGTTACTGTATGTTAGCTAGCGGTGAAATGCTTATTGCTAGCACCCTTGTTGTTGAACAAAACAAACTTGTCAGCTTTTTACCTCGACACGCAAGGGATTTCGTACATGACCTTTTTTTGGGGGCTATTCATACTACTAACCTCTCGCTCTGCCAGAGCGGCCCGCGAAAAAAAGGTGAGCATGAATGGAATTTCAACCTCCCGCGCCTCCCGCCTTACCACAACGGTGTCTCTGGAGCATTCATACCACCCCCTCGCGCAGCTGAGGTATTTGTTGGTAGCATTACTTTTTGCACTGAATTACGTCATATAAGCGTAGCGGGGCTTCAGTGAAAGCGCGCAGTACGCCATAGAAAGTGCGCGGGACATCAGTGGGAGTGTGCGAGACGCAAAAGAAAGCGTATGGAACCCAAGTGGAAGTGTGTCAGGCGCCGCATAAAGTATGTGGGACCTAAGTGGGAGTGCGCACCACGCCGTAGAAAGCGTACGGTGGACCAGTGGGAAAGCGCAGGACGTCGTAGAAAGTATGCGGAAATAGAATGGGAGTGAGCGTGCACAGATGTTCGGGAAAGTAGATTTTGAGGATTTTGAGGCACATCTATCAAAGAAATCCGGAAATCTCGAAAAATGGAGTTTTCCCCTCAAATTTTTTTCCCCGCTGTTATGAACGAGTTAAGTAGAAAATTTTGAAAAATCGACAAATGAACCACAGATTCGTGATCAGCACTCCAAATAACCCCTGGGAGAATTTGTAGTCAAATCTGAATTTTTTTTCTGAAGCGCTTTTAGAGTCTTAAACGTTATCAGTCCACAAAAAGTTCGGAAAATGTGCTTCACCCAAAAGTTGCTCACAGGGAAGTGTTTACAGTGGTAAACGCATCTGCGAGAACGACTGGTGTCGTTACAATCTCTTCTATCTCAGTAGTGAAAATGCGCAGTATCCCGTCTCGAGCTGCCGGTTCAAACAAAATATGAGCATTTTTTAAACTTCACAAAAGGCAAGGGTACCTATCCATCAGACGTTTTATTTGGAGCTCCAAAAAAAATTTCTGGAGTTTCGCTCAAACTTGTATGTAGAGGTAACTCAGGGTGGTGAACACGAATCTGGAGTCCATTTTTCGAAGTTGTGAGGTTTACTGTAGGTTACGGTAGGTAACATATCAGTTAGCACTTAATGGACCGCGTGTCCACACTGCGCACCCACGCCAAAAACTCGATTTTTTGGTTTTACTTCGAGAAAAACGGGCTCCTTCCAGTTATTGCTTTTATATATCTGCTTCATACAACTTCTATAAATGGTATGCAGATATTGAGCGCCATATATCTCCTTTTGACGTAGGCAAATACAACAAAAAATCAGTTTAAAAACTCACTGAAGTGATTGGCCATGGTCCGCTACGGGGGATAGCCGTGGAATGCACGGTCTCTTAAGTGTTAAGGGCAAATCCCACCTTAGTATTTTGAAAATCAAGAAACGGACCTTAAATTCGTAGTCTCCACCCCGAATAACCCCCGCATACAAATTTTGAGTAAAATCTGAGATTTTGACCAAACTACCGTATACCCACCGTAATCTACCACCAAAAATCTATCTGCCCAAAATTGATAAACGGTTTCCAGATTCGTGCTTAGCACTCCAAATAACCATCAGAGAATGATTTTGAGACACATCTATTGAAGAAATCTGGAAATTTCGAGAGTGGGGTTTTTCCCTCGAAGTTGTCCCGGTTTGGAAGCTCCGAACGAAATTGGCCGAAAACTGTTGAAAATCGACTAGTAAACCACAGAGTAGTGATCACCGCCCGAATAACCACCCTGGAAGGGCTTTGAGTCAAATCTGGAACAGTTTTTTGAAACGCTTCGAGAGTCCTCTAATTGGTTTAAATAAATGCCCAACCGAAAAGTCCAAAAAGCTATCAGTTTCGACGGAATTCGGAAAATGTGCCTTCACCCAAACTTTGCTCAGGGGGATAACTTTGGGCGCTGAACACATTTACGAGGTTCGTTTCCGGCTTTTCTGAAGACTAATGTGCCTTTTGGAAGGTACGAAAAGCACACAAGTGACCTCTCCAGGCCTGCGACTTCTCGAAGCCTGCAGCTTGGGGCGCGATACTCAGCATTTTTACTATTGAACCACAAAAGATACTAACGATACTAGTCGTTATCGTAGATGTGTTTACCACTCTAAATACTTCCCTTGTCAGATATACTCATACTTTAATAGCGTTATGAATTATTCATGCTGCACAAACGATTCAAATGAATGAAATTTCCATTTTATCACGGTACATTGACATGTTGCCCTTTGGCGCAATTATCTGCTCACCTCAAGTCGATTTTGTGAAATTACGCGAAACCCAGAGTACTGCCACTGAGTGCCTAAAGTTCATATAGACAACAACCTGGAAAGTTCTCAAAGACTTTCTAGAAACAGCCCTAGTTCATAGATTGAGAGTAATAACTATAGAACAGCCAATAATTACTACTCGTTAGCTTGAGCTGGGGGGACTCCTCCACTGGTTTTCGTTAGCAGAACACTCTGGTAATCATGTGCAGCACTTATTACAGAATTCTTGCTTATGACTATTATACTGTCGTTCTCGGGCCGCAAATGCGTATTCGACGCTTAGCGGTCGCGCACGCCTCGTCTCGGACAAGTCTCCAACGCAGCAGTCGGCCCCTTCCAAGGTTGCGTTCGTAAAAACTTTTCGACTTTATGCCGGTCCCGCCTGTAGTGGATTCTGCAATCTAAGCCATCCAAAATCCAATCTTTTCGTTGGTAAATAAAACTATAGATGTAGAAATAGTGTTTCCGGAACCTCAAGTACCGAGGCTGTAGAATCGTAGAGTGAATTCCAATGCGAATGTTCGTCTATAAGGTGGGTGTGACGTCGCGTCGGGCATCTCTGGACGAGCCACATTCGTAGCAAAGGCGGACGAAAGCTTAGTGCACCTGTAACTATTCATAAAAACTTTCTTCTTTTTTCTTTTAGAATGAAGATGAGTTCTTGACACGAAAAGTTTTTCGGACGAATATTTATGCTATTTTGGAAACCTTGGGTTGTGTTAAGCCCGTTTTGTTCGAGGGAATCGCTGTGTACTAAACTCCTTTTTTCGTTTTGGATTCTTCCCTTTTGTTACTTCTATTTTGTGGTGGACACTTGATGAACCACGACTGGGTTTGAGTTCAGCTTGAAGTTTTGAGTCATAGTGAATATTCAATGAGAAGTGAGCACCTTCAAGACGTCAGAAATGTGTCAGGAGTTAAGTCTAAAGGTGATTTTTGCAGAAACTTTCGGAAAACGGTATTGATACTCAGCAACTACTCAGACAATAGTTGCGCACTGACTGCTGGCAATCAAGGCCTCTGCGGGCGGTACGCCAGCAAGTTGCGGGCGGATCGCTGCCCATCGTGGCCTCCCCGGGCGGATCGGTGCGTTTTGGCGGGCGGATAGTGGCACCTGGGGAAGTCACGCTAGCGGGTGGATCGCTCTAAGGCGGGGATCCGCCCGCCACCTGCCAGCGATCCCCCCAATGGCTTCGATAGCCAGCGATCCGCCCGCTGAGCTATGAAATGCAGCGATCCGCCCGCAAACTGGCAGCGATCCGCTCGCCAGGGCTTTGATAGCCAGCGATCCGCCCGCCACTGCTTTGAAAGCCAGCGATCCGCCCGCTCAAATTTTACTCGGTGAAATTTGCCAATCATTGGAATCAAAGGCGTACCACTTCACTGAATCCTCACGCGGCATTTCGAGGCCGATCCTGGAAGGTGACTTCACCTTTGAAAGATCACTCAAAAGGCGGAGAATAATTTTTGGCAGCTGAGAGGATGGTCCATACGGCTAGCGGGGGGGGGAGGGTGTCGTCCCGCACACGGAGACCGTGGTGGGAATCAACGGAATAACCCACATATGGCATTGAGGGCGGATCGCTGGCTACTGGCGAGCGGATGGCCTGGGAAGTCGATGCGGCCGCCATAAGCCTGCAATCCGCTGGCACCTTCTGTCTGAGTAAGTTTCTGGGAAGAAATAAAAAATACCGTGACAAAAAAGTATTCTCCTAGACTCCATGTTGAAAGCGGTGATTTTGATTGCGAAATGATACCCTAAGTTCACTGAATACCGGATTTTTCAGAAGCAAGAAGCGGTCTCGCACTGAAGGAACCCACAAAACAAGCATCTGAGGTGGATTGACTGTCGTGTTAAATGTGTGACGGCGTTGCGACTGTCCGAGCCTTCAAACGACTGATGATTGACATCCAAGTGCCCTTCCGGTCAGAGATGAGAGCTGAAAACTTTATATATATGGAATGTCTAGAGTTCACTTCATTCAACTGATCATGAAGTTTCCGTTTTGGGTGTGCAGCGTTCTTTTTGTTTTTTTTTTCCAATTCAACACAATCTATAAACGTTGACAAACGACCTGAAGGTCAGAAGGGGAAAGTATTGAAATCAATGCAGTGCACCCTCCCGTTTCACCTCATTAGTCATCACCGGTAAGGGACAGTTTTTAGCCGAACCGTTCCCATGAAATTGCATTTCTTACAGCGTAGTGTCACGCTCGTTGTTCGACAAGGTCTTTTTTGTGCGACTGAAATTTAGTAATCAACAGGTGATATAAGTGGCAACGAACGCCTACTGTTCCTCGCGTTGGACTCACTTCATACTCCTCACGAACTGAGCGGCCATAGTGCTACATGGAAAGTCTATTCTCCCTCGTGATTGCATTTAGAATTCCTTGCTCTTTTTCGCCGTACTTCATGCACCTATAATTCAAATGGGAACAGTCAATGGAATAAGTGTAAAAAAACTGGCGCACATATTAGTTACGCTGCTGTAGTCACGTGATCTAATTTCTGCACATACTGTTCGTTTTGCTCAGTTTAGTGGCAAGCGACTGTGACAGCTGAACCCAACATCTTTTTTTAATGACTATTTTCTAGCTTTTACTCCGTTTTGTAGTAGAGAGCATGAACCACTGCCTGTAAGTTCAGTTTCTAACGAATTTCCCAATCCTCTTCACATCTCTAAAGTATTGTTCCCATCCTCGTGCGCTGTTGCTCAAACGCTTTCCAAATTTCATTCCGCATTAATCAGGCGGTAGAAAAATCGGCAAACAAAAGTACAACGCTATGCAAACTTTTCAGGCATTGCGTTGTCGCGTAATCTCTCTTCCAATCCAAATTTTCTTCCTCCTCGGATTTGTTTGGATTTAATAAGGACTTAATTATAATTCTTAAATGGAGCGCAGCTTTCATGAAGTTCATGACCTACAAAAAAGATTACCTTCTGTGCAGCAACGAACCATTTGGATCCTACCGCGCGCCGAAAAACTTGGCATCTCATACTGAAACTCATAAAGGCCACACTGCGAAAATGTGTGCATTGGAAACGGTCCATGCAGCCACACACGAATGCTGGTTGCTCGATCGCATCATGCATTGAAATTACCACTTTGTAAACCTGCAGGAAATACGTAGGTTTCACGTACCTTCAAGAGAAGCACCTGCCTCTCTGCCAGGGTAGACCTTCGGTCCTTTTAAAACAGAAGACTTGGCATCTGCTAGCCTTCAACTTCATTTCAAGGCTCAACCACTTTTTGATGCTGCAATAATTCCTTTTAATTAAAGGAGTACCAACATTTTGCGCGACCTTAGCGTGCATGTTAACTAATTAAGGAAGTAAAGACCTTGGCGTTTAAGAATGACACGCGAAAAAAAGGGCAGCCGGATCACCGAAAAATCGTCGTTAATACTTCGTTCGTACGAGGCGAAAACGCTCGCTCTCGTTATCCAGCGCTCCTGATAGGTGCCCGTACAGGCAGGAAGACACCGGTAAACACATCCTGGCACATGTTGATTTGATTAAAAACGCTTGAACTGGTGATCACTCACTCGAATCGATTCGTTTGCCACTCATTTATCACGGTTTGGGATGGTCTTGGTAGGCGTATTGGACACGAGGGCATTGCTTTTGAGATAGGTTTGGCTTTTATTGCTCGAGGGATCACCAAATGGCTTGAAAGTGGCTGCGTTTCTTCCGAATTAGGCGCGAGTGAGCGAGAGGAAGCCTAAACGCGCGGTAGCGGAGAAGAGCGCGCGAGAGCGAGCGTGAGCGCACAATCGTGTTCCCTCGATTAACATCGATTCTGAGTAATCGCGCGCCCTGGCAACGTATGGACCCTGCCTGACTCCATATTTGGTCCACTGTTCTCTCGATAGATCAAAACATTTGCGCGAGCATCTGTACTGTGCTTCTCTGGGCCAAATTCAGGTCCGCAATCGCGTCTCGACACGCTTTGCGGCCGCGCGCATTTGAGTCGGAAGAGTTTCCAGCGTCGCAGCCGCCGATCTGTTGACTCTCGGTGGGTTTTAGAAAATGGAAAGTAAACAAAATTGGAGGAAACTGTGTAAAGAAGCCATATCGGGTCGCGCTCGAAACTCGACTGACTCCAGCATGAAGAGTCTGGGTAGGAACATAACTGGAGGGACATTACTCACTCGATAAAAAGCCTCGCTCGTTGTTTTCGGAAGTACTAACCGTGTTATTGCTCTTTTTCTCCCTAATAGAACGTCCAACTCGGCTGACTGAGCGAATTTAGTAGCTTTCGATTCCTGGGCTTCATTGGTATTGTTTACTGAGTCGAGTTGAAGCTCGTATGCGTTGAGTAGTGATAATCCTTCACTTGCGACTTTTCGGGTCTTACAATAAATTTGGTTTCAGTCAGCCTGGCCAAAGAACTTTTTTGCACGCATAATTCGAGTATGCTCTAAGCAGCTGCATGAAATCACTATGAAAAAAGTGATAGGCATTTCTCAAGACCTCGCGGCAAGGTAGGGGACCCATCAGGGAATTTTTAGTGGTTTGAATTTTCTCGGTTGTTTTCCCAAAACTTGTATGTAGTCGTAATCTAGGAAGCTAAACGCGAATCTGGAGAGAGCTCGTTTCTGGAAACAGAGGTTTATTGTACGTTACGGTACGTGCCATGCCATTTGAAGGGCAAAACCTATCTTAGTATTTCGAAATCCGACAAATAAGCATGGAACTCGTATTCAGCACTCCGAATATTCCCCGAATAGAAATTTTGAGTAAATCTGTGGCTTTGACCAAGTTACCGCACACCCACCATAATCTACTACAATCTGTGAAAAAACGAGCTACGGACCTTAGAGACCGTAGAAAACCCCTTTGATGTTGGCAGCTCAGTTTCTGCCTCTGTGCCACAAGCAGGCGCCTCACGTCCGAGAAGCAGAATGTGAGTGGCACCTATAGCTAGGCCCGAATAATTTTGAATAATCCAATCAATTAATTTTTCACCTCATTCTTAAAATAAATTGAGCCCTCTTTGGCTTACAGACATCGAGTAAGAACAAGCTTTCCAGAAGTCATGACAGTGTAAATTTTTTCGTATTCACAGAAGCAAAATTGTCAATTACTCAAAAACATCCGAATACTTTTGGCTAACTGACAGTTGTGATTCTATGAATGCGAAGATTCTATTCTGCGTGATTTATGATAGGTTTCAACAGTATTTGATGTCTAAAAATAAAAAAACACCTTAAGTCATCCTGACATTGGAGTGAAAAAATGATTGATTGAGTTATTCGAAATTGTTCGAGCCTAGCTATAGTGACGACCTATCCTAATGCATGCGGGCCGCCGTAGATAGTGACAACGGTGGCAGCTACATGTGAGTCACCTATGTACCTCAGCACGGTGCTGAGGTCACAAATGGCATCATTGTGTGCGAGACACCAAGCGAAATAGCCTCGAGAGTCACTGTCCACCATCTCGGTCATTGGTGGAGTATGACCAAGGTGGCGAGGCAGCGTCCATGCTTCGGGAGAAAGTGCGATTGATGAACGATTTTCATCGAGGGCGCACGCTTTGATTGCCGCTCACGCGCTCTTCCTCCCGTGCACCTCCGCTCGTTCACGCCCGTTCGCTGTCGCTTTCTTACGCCTGCTCAAAGAAGGAGGCAGCAGGTTTGGAGCTTACTGCTCAATCCCTGAAGTAGGAGACATCAGACCTCTTTCAAAACTGTTGCCCTTGCACCCGATTACCCCACCACAGAATACGCAAACTTAAGGAAATGATCAGCCTTTGCGCTGATTCGAGCGATTGATGACCCGGTCAAAGATTGCCAATCGAATCGAAGCTAGGTGAAGGCTTTTGCCAGTGTTTAAAGGCAGCAGACACGCTCAAAAATGGTACCAATTTTATGACATAAATCAAAGGTTTGGAGCTGGTTGTATTGGGAACTGACGAAAAAAGAACGAAAACTCTGCGCAAATAGAGGAATACCGGTTATTTTGTTATCGGGGGCGGCATGCACGTACGCGGCGGGTTAGGTTGGGGTTAGGCAGGGTTTGAAGCGTCAGCGCGTTTGATGATAGCGGCGCGAGGGCTGAAAGGGGGTTAGGCTAGCACTGAAAAATCTTTCCCCTGCAAACCCTACCTAGGAGGGTGGGGCAGCCGAAATCCCGTTGAGACCCTAACTATTGATTACTCGCACAGCAATCATGAAACGCGCCGACGCCCCAAATCCTGCCTAACCACAACCTAACCTGCCGCGTACGTGGACGAGTTTTACCGCGCGCTGTTGAAACAGCGAATATTAGCCACAAAACAATTGAGATGGAGAAGCCGATATACTCCTACAGCGGGTACTGGAACGTTCACTTCCTTGGAAGCATTAAAGACCAGTCAAAGTGACTGTATTAGAACGATCAATCTGGACGAGTTTGTGTTTTGGGGCGGGGTTGTCGAAGCTTAGGGGCGGGGTTGCAGAAGTTTTTCGATTTGCATTGCTGAAATTTAGTAGTTTTGACTCATATTCGACGCTTCCAACGGCATGAGCAGTCTACTACGAGCCATGCGACTCCAGAAACGTAGTTATTTCAACAATTTTTCGAGCGTGTCTGCTGCCTTTAAGTGCGGGCACGGGCTACGGGCTACTCCAGCGTTGAGGAGCTTTGAGAGGCACACAACAGCGATAGCGCACACTCTCGCCACGTATGAACGCTGCCTGACGGCGCTGGTAAGATTACACGCTCTAGTGGCAAACACTACTCAGTTTCGACCACCTCTATTGAGATTTCAGGCCAAGTTTGAATAATGCAATGATTATGTGAAGCTTTCATGCAGGGACAGCGATTTTAGTACTTGACCTCCAGTCTCTCTTAAGAAGGTGATAAACATCAGAATTTTGTAAACGCTACCGCTACTCAGACAGTGGGGCTTAGTGGGTTGGTACAATGACGTTAATACGCCATTGCAAGCTTTTCGTACTAACGGTCGCTGTGAGCAGGAGCTGCTGGCAAACAGCAGCATATACTGCCAACGTATGCTGGAGTTCTAACGATAAGTCGTACTTGTAGTATTGCCTAGTGGACCTCTGTATTCACGTCTTCAATGACGGATTCGTTCACATAGGAGAGTATGAGAAGTGCTGGATGTGGGGCGTAGATACAGCCGCCACGTTTGGTAGATGTTCTCCGGGGTATAGCCGTAACCAAGCAACACTTGCTCTGTCTTCGTCTTGAATGCTTCCGAATCGTCAGATGTCAACTTTCTTGCCGTATTAATGAAAATCCTCATTACATTGCACTTTATAAACGAGTGCGTGTGACAGGTGCGTGAGTGCAGCAAGATGTTCTTCGACGCTGTTTTCGTGTACAAAACGCAGGAAGATGACGTAGTCGCGCTAAGCAATGACAAGTCAGATGCGAATTTGAGCCCAATACATCCGAAACATTGTCGCACTCAAAACGACGTCGCGAACATGGTGTTTAGTGAGTGTTGGAAATTGCTGCTTGAAGACAATGGCCGCTATTTTGACGAACTTAGAGCATCAATAAGACAGACTCGGAAGGAAACTAGAGAGTTTAGAACGACACGTCCCTCCACCTCGCACTAGAGAGTTAAAAACGGCACGTCTTCCCATCTCGCACTTTCGTTGTTCCCAATGCGACTCTGCCGACACGATGCATGATTGTTTGTGATTGCCTTGCTGATGATCATATAGAAAAAGTCTTGGATTCATTTTCGCACCTCGTCCAATCTGGCACGATAAATTGGAAATGGAGGTGATAACTACTGTGCAGAAATATGCCTACACTGAGAGATGGAAGGAACAAATAGGACCGACAGAGCCTACAGCGCAATGGGGATCTGTGAGAAAAAATGCCCTTTCCTCGCAATCATTCAAGCACTCCCTCAAGCATTCCTAGATGGGTAAGAAAACTAACCACATTGTAATCAGGCATACATCAAGAAATTGAAAATCACCGTCGAAGAAATGTTCACGACCATATGACGACCGTGGAGCGAGCTACACTCCAAAAAGCACTGCAGCTAAGGCCAACAGAACGGTTCTCTTTTGTTGACAAATGTGGAGACTTTGTAGCCATGTTACGGGAGAGAGATACAGCCGTCTGCCGAGTTTTTTATTTCCGACCAAAAGACTTATTCGATTTCTTTGAATACAGCAACAGCATGGAGAGTCTGAACATTAACATCGAGCCTAATTTCGATAAGAATGTTGACGCAAACATAAAGAAGAGCCGGATCCCTGCGTATCCATTTTTTCCTCATACTAGCGGCTTGTGAAAACGCATGAACTCCCTGACAATGATACCAGAGCGAAACGGACGAATACTAGGGTTGACTTCGACCTGTTTTGTCCTCCTGCAGTAGTCAGACTAATGCAATCAGCTGATTTCTACAACAAATTTTGTCTCCCCTTCTGCAGTTCGTGTTCTGCAAAGTCTAAAAAACAGCGACCTCACGGCCTTGGATAAAAAATATCAAAACTTGGTAACGTGGGGGCCGCATTGACACCCCACATTCAGCACTACCCTCTCACTTTCCTTCGCCAACGAATCCTTCGCGAAGGACGTGAACACTGCGATCCACAAGCCGGCTGTTCCACTTCGCCATGTACTACGTCCCCAGATTGCGTAATCTTCTGACGTCATTTAAGCCTTACGGAAATCCATGTTGAAGAGACACCTGTTCCCACTACACTTGCGGTGGAAAACTTTGCCAGATGCGAGAGCACTGTGAAGTTCGTGAAGACTCCTGTATTGGCGAAGCTGGAAAACCACTGATATATTGCTTCGATGAGCACATGGGGGTTTTACGCATTCCGCTGTCCTATCCAAACACTGCTTTTTCGAGACATCGCACCCTTGGCCACGCCCATGAAGCCGTCCCAATTATGACAGTGAGCATACTTCATCGGAGCATCTCAAACAATGCTGAAAGGAAAATCAGAGAGGCAATAGAATTCAAAAGATGTCCGCCGGCAGTGAACAATAGACAGGAAATGAAGGAAGTGCTACGTCTGCTAACGTCAGATAGTGATTAAGGAAGTGATATGCGACTCTTGTTGACATCTGGTTATGCCATTTTACGTTTGCTTTCATCTCGAGTGGGTCGGTTCAACACCACCTTGTGAACAAAAGAACCTCGCTGGCGTGCCAACGCCCGGTCAGTATCTCATTCTGTACCGTTCTCCCTTCAGCCTTGAGTCCATGTGTTCGAATCATTACTGTTTATAGAGCCTGGCAAGGGTCAAGGAAAGAAACTACTCTGAGTCAGCCTGGCCATTCCAAATGAGTTCATGTGTTCAAATGTTGACTATTTATGGAGCCTTATTAAAGGTTCAAAACCCGAAACAAGCCAATAGCTCTCACTAATCTGTGTATACGAGTTTCAACTCGGATCAGTGATTATGCGAATGTTACCAATACTATATAAAAAGATCTGATTTGCACTTTCCCATTCATCTTTGCCTGAGCAAGCGTGGGAGAGGGGTGTGGGAAAGTTTCTCAGGAAAAGTGACAATGGCGGATACAGTAATAAAAATTATTGTCGGCATGTAGGTGACCATTTGGAATCGTCGCACAGCTCTTCACAACAAGAACAAGGTGGCGTTTATAGAAACTTAGCTGGCTTTTTTTGCGCTCAATCTACATGTGCCACTTCGTTTATCTAGAACAAGACTCATAGTTGTTGCGCTACCATTGACACGACCACCGTCCTTTTGAGAGATACGTCACCAAAATCTGAAGCGGTTCTAGGCTCAACGAAGACTTGTGTGCCTAGTCGACGAAAAGGGGGGAGCCTTGAACGAGTTTGGCTTGCGACTCTCGCGGTGCTCTACAAACGACATGAACGCTGCCGTCCCTCTTGTAGGCCAAACTCGTTCGGGGCTCCTCCACTTCCTTTTATTTAGTCCACGATCCCTCCAATATATGATCCTTTCTTTCATGAGCCAAGTTGTAGTGCCCGTGTCGACCACGCCGAAGCAGCTCAACCCGACTGATGATTGGAGACTGTTTGAAACACAAGAATTTCTTTTGGATTAGGGTTTTGCATCATCGACGTGAAGGTGTAGTTGTGCGATTTCAGAATCGCAGACCCAGCACATCAAACTAAAATACTGAGTGATATCGGGACAAGGTTTCTCAGGGTTCCGCCGTCTCGATCGATCTGCACTCCATAGTCGCATACACTTCATGAAATTAGCATCAGGCTCACGGACTTTAAGGTACTAGTCCTTTCACATTAGGGGTAAAACTAGCCATCAATTTACAATTACAATTATTATTTGTTAGTGCGAAAGTTGTTCAAGCTCATAACATCAGAAGCTCACAAGTTTCTTCACCACGCTGAACTGACTCATTACCCTCATTCAACATTTACACAGGAAGGTTTTTTTTTGCCGTCTGGCGAAAGATGGCGGAAATTGTGACTTCAAGTTCTGTGATCTTCAATGAAATCAAGCGGAAGCTAGCGAGTTCCCGCAATCGGCAAATGTGTCTAGGAAAGTGCTTCAGGAAATAGGTTCGATAATTACTAAGACGTGTTGACAGGACACCATACTTTTGATTTCATATTTCGAACCTAGACAGCCATTACATACAATTCACCTCCGCACTGCCGTTCAGTCCGCAAAGTGCACCCTGATTGCGAAATCGTGCTGCGGCGCGGTTGCGAGTATCCTCAGACAGGGATGTGGGATCACCCGGGCGCTTTTTGCCTTTGGTGCCCGAGTGATCCCACCGCCCGGGTGATCCCACATCTCTGTCTGAGGATACTCGCAACCGCGCCGCAGCACGTTTTCGCAATCAGCGCACACTTTGCGGACTGAACGGCAGTGCGGAAGTTAACTGTACAACAAAAGTACTCCCGTATTCCTGGATGAATTATTTCTACGCAACTGTTCATACGTTGTTTACGGCGTAGATGTATTTATAGAGCCATTATTCGGGTGTGCACATACTCCTCTTTACACCGACACTCGCTGCTACCGTAATGCACCGTGGCAGCGCGGTCTGTGCCAGCCCTCTCTCAGGCGGCGTTCAGAATTCACTCGCGACGTGACGTGATGTTATAGTAAGGCTACGTATCGATCTAGCGACGTCGCGTAGCGTCGTCGCTGGGTGTTCATAGTGAAAAGGCACGACACACTCAAAAAGACGCGCATTTTTCCTTCGCGCGGCGTCCATCGCGTCCCCTTGCAAAGACGCGGTGGATGTCGCGAGTGAGCAAACTCGTTGCTGCTTTTCTTTAGTGTTTTTTTCATTAACACGATCAAATCTAACAATTCAATGAGTGAAATAGTCATATCTATGATCGCCTGCACTCAAGAGAACACGAAAAAACTGTTGGTGTTGCGAGAAAAAAAATTGCTGTGGCTTGTTTACGAGAAATTGCGTACGTACGCAATTGCGCGTAGTCGCCCAGCGTTCGCCCACTGTTCACACCTTTCAATGCGACGCGATTTTCGCGGCGCGCTGATATGTACCGTCGCGTCGCCCGGAGAAAACACTGAACGCCGCCCCATCCGTTCTGTCCCACCCCTTTGTGCCAGCCATCGAACCAATCGTTTATATAACCTGCGGTCTTGCTCAAAGACGGTGAGTTGTTTTTTGCCTTCTTCGATTGTTTCGATGATAATTTTAGTGTCTTCGTATTGGGTAGTGAGCAGATGCCCAATCGAATCATAACAGAAGATAAATGTTCATAAAGAATGTTATATAGGAGAAGAGAGAAAAAACGTTTCCTTAACTTTTCGTTAGCGCAAAGGGTTGTGCAGAGCTTCACATACCCCCTAACCTACACCCAATACGATGACACATAAATTAATGTCGAAGGTGTTGAAGAGGGCTAAGAATTGAAAAAAAAACTCATGGTCTCTAAGAATTATATCCCCTTATACAGGCAATTGAACGGTGGTCATGCGAATGGCTGGCACATGGGGTGGCAGAGAACGGATGAGGGAGGGTCAGGGTCAGGCAAACCGTTGTCCAGGACCTCGGCGAAGCTACGCCCCTCTATTGAGGATCAAAATTTTTTGAAAGTGTCCAAAACTTCCACGCCCCCCCCAGATTCCGGTAAAGTTTGTTAGTTTTTCTTTTTAAAATTATTCTTCAATGAATACTGAACTCCCAACCTTAATTTTGAGCGTTGGGGAGTGTAGCTTTGATTCGCTCTTTCTGAATTTTTTGGTTTCCGCGCTTCAAAGCCAACTACGTAGCTCGGTTTGGCTTTTAAGCGCGTTATTTTTTGACATCTCGCCGCTGGGAAATTCGGAATGTTGTAGTTGAATGCCTTAATTTACGGGGTATAAAGGCGATCTTACAGTAGTTCGTAGAGGGTAGGCGTACGATCAAAATAGGGGTTCGCCACCTCAGGGTTGCCTTTCTAAAGGACCTACGTTGTTCAATTCGCGCCGAAGGCGCGGTTCTGGACGACGGTATTGGACAACGTGAGAACGGGTTTTAGGCGATTTTTCCGTGATTCTTAGTAGAGTGAGGACCGAATATTCGAGTTCGAATAAATATTCGAATTTTTCGAACGAATTTTTATTCGAACATTCGGATATTCGAAAAGTGTGAATATTCGAACATTATTCGAATTCGGCTATTCGCAAAAGGTGAAAATTCGAACATTATTCGAATTCGACTATTCGCGAAAGGTGAAAATTCGAACATTATTCAAATTCGACTATTTGCAAAAGGTGAAAATTCGAACATTATTCGAATTCGACTATTCGGGAAAGGTGATTATTCGAATATTATTCGGATTCGACTATTCGGGAAAGGTGAATATTCGAATATTATTCGAATTCGACTATTCGGGAAAGGTGAATATTCGAATATTATTCGAATTCGATTATTCGCAGAGGTGAATATTCGAACGTTGTTCCAATTTGAATACCCGAGCTGGTTCAACAAAAAATATGAAAATCAGCTCTAATGTATGAAGGAATCGACATACCTTTCAAGACTGATGTCAGTCTCTTCATAACTCAATTGTTCCATTTTCCCGAACGCAAGAACTAAATTTTTCCCCACACCGTCTGATGAGGCTACTAGGGCGGTTCTAACAGGGGGAGCCATATGGCAATCGCACTTGGCCACTCCCATTTGTCCATGCCGCTGGGCAATGATAACACCAACCATAGCTTCGTTAGGTGGAGCCATGTACTCCACCAACCCTCACCTCTGGACAGGTGATGGGGGAACCTCCATCATTGGAAAAACCGGTGACAACCGGTGAAACGCCCCGAGGCACAGGAGGTGACGGGAATACGTGGGGGTGCGGTTTATCCTTCCATTGACCAATCACCCACGTTTTAAGGGGTGGAGAGACGTCTGTCGATTGGCCGACGGAGCAATAAGTTCCGCCCCATACTCCGCTCTCCCCCAGTACGCGCAACGAAAAAAAATGAAAGTCACCCAACACTCATGCAAGTCATTTTCAAGATTGGGTGGGTGTCACTGCCGGTTTTTCGTCCATAACTTTTTTGTGCTTGGAGATAGAATTCTGCGTCAACATGTGCTTCCAGTTTGGAAAAATATTCTCGATCCTTCAGCCTAATTTATTTTACGAAACACCGGTTTTTCGCCTATAACTCTTTAACCTGGTGAGGGTTGTTTCTTAAATCTACGTAAAATTCTGCGTTGAATGATATATCGGATTCCTAACTTTGCTCGCTTCATACTCTGTGAGAATCCCCCCCATCGTTCACGGATAGAATCTCCGGTTTCTGGTAGGGGCCGAGAGGATTCTAGCATGGGGCTATCGCGCAACGATCGCGAAATTCTGCCAGTCTCAAACCGAGAGTGTACCGCGTTCGTTCATCGATGCTCCCACGATGCTCTATAGCAAAACCGCCAGGAGTCGAGCCTGGGCCTATCACGGAACGATTGCCAGATCCTACCAGTTTCAACCTGAGGGCGAATCGTGTCTATACATTGACGTATTCGGGGCGTTACATCGCGGATCGGCGACGAAACGAGCTTGGAACTATCGCGGGACGGTCGCGAGATTCTTCCAGCCTTTTGATGGTACCGCATCCAGGCCCTCTCGATGTTTCACCCGAGCGAGTGTTGCCTATCAGATCAACACGAAGCTATAAGGCATTGCCCTCGCCGCATTTCGCGCTGCTTTACAAAATCTGCACAACATGAGAACGCGGGAGCGGGGAGACGATCAAAGTACCATCGCGGATCGCGAGTGCACCACGGTATTAGCGCGGTAAACCTCTCAACGATCGCGGTATTATCACGGTGTGAGAACGAGAATGTCAACGGATGAGTCCATTGGGTAACTATCGCGGAACGAACGCGAATCACGGGAGCATCGCGGTAGTAGCGCAAAAGATTACTCTCAGAGTAAGCCGGCCAGGCCGGTGGAGCCGAGCCCCGTTGCTGGCTCCAGCAGAGCTCCGCGCCTCCCACTAAAAACCATAGAGGCGAATGCACCCTATGGAGATAACTATGGAGCTCGGCTCCACCAATCTGGCTGGCTTATGGGGCAAGCAAAGTTAGTTAGGCTCCTTGAATAAGCTCCTTAGGCTAAGTTGGAGCGGAAAAGTTGATTTTGTAGCATTCTTTGCGTTGTAGCCCGTACAGGTTTAGAGATGAGTCGTGCCTTATTTATTTCAATTGTAGGTGGAAATAAAGCTTTGGAAGAAGAATTCAACCTGTTATTGCCGCTCACTTCGTAGTTGCGCGATATTGCTCTGGATGCTTAAATTATTCGTCATTCGAATATTCGAATTTCGAATATTCGTCCGTTCGAAATAAAAATGAACGAAATTATTCGAAATTCGTTCGTTCGGAATAAAAAATGAACGAATTTACTCGAAATTCGTTCGTTCGAAATAAAAAGCGAACGAATTTATTCGAAATTCGTTCGTTCGAAATAAAAAGTGAACGTATTTATCTGAAATTTGTCGTTCGGAATAAAAAATGAACGAATTTATTCGAAATTCGTTCGTTCGGGATAAAAAATGAACGAATTTATTCGAAATTCGTTCGTTCGGAATAAAAAATGAACGAATTTATTCGAAATTCGTTCGTTCGGAATAAAAAATGAACGAATTTATTCGAAATTCGTTCGTTCGAAATAAAAAATGAACGAATTTATTCGAAATTCGTTCGTTCGGTCTCTTTTTAAAAAGTCCTCACTCTAATTCTTAGGTTATGGGAGGGCTGTTAGGTACCAGTTGATAGAAAATTTCATGGAGATTCCAAATCTTATTTTCGAATTAAAGGCAGTGTTCACGATGGAAATCGTTTTTCTGTTCTTCCGCCTATCTTGAAAACGGCTCCATGCTGATTCAAATGGTGTCTCTGTAATCGTACAAGACCTTCTGGAAATAGAGGTATGATCCCTCAAAGATTGAGCTAAAGAATTATGGTGGACGAGTTTTCCGAGGCTTGTAACTTTCGTCTTTTGCAGCCGATCTACGCGAGCTGACCTGAGTAAAGAGAGAAGTTGAGAATGAAGGGAAGAACGGGGCTAATGATTGAAATCGCTCATCTCACGATCTCGAGCGTTCATTTGTTCACGTCGGTGGTCGTGTGATGCGCTTTTGGGGTTTTCAATGCGCTCTAAGTTGCAAATTCGGGCTCTTTTGGGGCTCTTCCCGGCTCGTTTTCATGCGTTCTTTCGACGTTAACGTTACAGAGTGCCCCTCCACTACCCATTCCTAGTGAAAACTGGAACACATTTTTTTTATCGTGAACACTGCCTTTAAGGGAAATCAAAAACTTGATGGAGGGGGGCGTACGTTGCCCAGTCTATGAAGTGAAGGATGAAAGCATTAATAGGCTCTACTGATGCATGTTACTCGTCTAAAGTACGTTCAATGAACTAAACTTTTAGCTACAGTCTGAAATACTGCTACTACATCGTTATGTATGGAGACGTTCTTCTCTTGTACTGGTAGGCCGTAGTAATACACCAGCGGAATGTAAACGCCCCGCGATGACATTGCCGCCGCTTGCCGCGTGGATCAGGGACTCGTCTGCAAATTTGCGTCTTTGAAGCTATATTGCGTCCCAAAATTTCCGGGCGTTACAAGTGTATTTCATCGATATTTCAAGCTTCTATCACTTGTTTATTGTAGAAAGTCACTATAAATCTATTGCTCCTGTCATAGCTGTGCTCGTTATGTCGTTTTGGTTGTGTTTAAAGGAGTTTAGATATGAAAAATAATCAGCTGATGGAAATTGGCAAATTTCCAACGGGGTAGGTCTCGCAAGGATACATTATGCAGTGCCGCGGCGTGTATAACTGCTTGGTGCGGGCTTCCAGTGCGTTTTCCTGGGACAACTCTTCCTTTTGGCAGGCCTCAGCACAGTTAAAACGCACCAAGTGGTAGTTGTCTTGCTATTTCCGCAACGTCCCGCTGGTGTATAACTACGGCCTTATGGGGCTGGTATTGTTCCCTACCATCTTTTTCTCACTATTACGATATGTATGAATTCCATTCGTGCGAATTTTCGTTATTTTACTTTGTTAGAAGATTTTTTTCCATTGAAAACATCCCTTTATTTTTCGGTCTAAAATATTCACGTATCCACTGAAGAGTTTTCTGACTTTTAAAATTTTTTACATGCCCCCCGTCGTCCGGCTGGAGAATGGGCTCGGCGGGTGGCCGAGCCGCCGCAGTTGGGCGGGGCCTTCAGAGGCTGAGGCCCCCGTCAGACTTCGTCGGAAAACCTGCCGAGTCCGAAGGAGTCCGAATGAGTCCGGGGTGGAAAAGCCTGCTGAGTCCGGTTGCCCCCAGCGCCAACCAGTTCCTCTGCAAAACACGCAATCGATAGTCAGCGGCAGCAGTAGGTGGGGCAGAGCGCAGACGACGAGAGTTGAGATGCGGCGGGACTCGGCAGGTCGCGGTCGGCCGAAAAACATGCACCCAAATCACGTGAGAAACTCCTATATCGACCGGGTGGGGTGAGGATGATTTCGGTGGGACTCAGTGGGACTCAGTCGGTGCATTGGCCCCGCCCTTGTACGCATGAGAACCATCAGTATCGACAGGGGGATTGCGGTGGGCACCAGTGGCTCGCAGTCGGACTCAGTGGGTTGATTTTTTTGCACCCGTCTTCCACGAATTCGATGCGTATCGACTCGGTGAGACTCAGTAGATCCACCGACTATGACGGGGGCCTGAGCGAGGTCTAAGTACCTCAACCTTGTGTAACTGAACCGGCAGAGGTGTTGACATCCGGATAGTGTCTCCGGTGTATACTTACCTGAAGAGCATAATCTCTCGACTATTTTGCGGCTAATTCTAGGCTAAAACTCTAAGAGTAGCATGAACGCATCTCAGCAACCTTTTATTTCTATCGAATCGCTCTTCCGCTTCTCCGAGTGGCTTGTTCATTTTAACTAAATTCTCTGTATTAACACTGGTAAATATTTCAATGCGATCACTTATTGAGGTCTCAATCATTTCAGTAAAGTCGTGTGGGTTACACTGTGATTTCGCCTGAGAATTTGATTTCTAGTTTCGGAATTGTGTCATCAGTATAAATTTTTGAATTGAGAAAATGTTTCTCTTTCCAGGAGGAAAATATTTTTATAATCACTTGTGAGAGTAGGTAGCCATGGATAAGGTTGAACTCGTTTCGGAAATGCTTTTTTCTCTTTCATTATCGTTTTTTTCATTATTAACTTTCTTGGTTTGTTAACTGCCGGATGGGTGAATATACGAGGTGTTAACAAATACTAGCAAAAGAATACAGAGAACTTGCAAACAAAACAAAAGAATCAACAAGAAGTCCCACCTCTAAGATGGATTGAACCTCATACACGTCTATCGAATTCACAAACGAGCATCGAGAACATTTCTTTTTCATTGATAAAAACACTCATTAGTAATGCAGAAAAGTAACAATAGATGAATACAGCATAGGAATATAGCAGCAGTCAGCTGTTAAATTATGAAAATGGAAAAACGAGCACAAAGTCCCGCAAAAATTCAGTCTTACAAATGAAATCCAAAAACAAACTGAAAGAAAAAAGTCTTCTAGAGAAAAGTAATGTGGTAGAACAGATTCCTAAAGTCAACAGCAAAAATGTTCATTTAACATTAAAATGCCTAAAACACACGTGAAATAACTGCAGTGAATAGAACCAACATGAGCGGCTACGTTAGAACATTTACCTGCAACAATATAGAAAAGAAAATCAAAATAAAAAAGGCTCTCACCTCTTATTTGTCAGCGGAAGGTAGGTGGATGAGATGTGCATACGGCCCCATGTGTATTCAGGGGCCGCATGCACATCTTTCCCCGCACGTCCCCGTCCCCGCGAAGCCACTCTGTGATTGATCCTCAGAAGAAATTGACCAATTGGATGGCCTTCGCGGGGACGGGGACGCGCGGGAGGAGATGTGCATGCGGCCCCAGGGGCAGTTTGATCGATACCGGACTATGCTATGTTTTGCATTGTTGTCATTGCTACACACAGGGCAAAACATAGCCAAAGGTGCGTAATTTGCAACGTAATTTCAGGCGCCTTACACACTGCTCTATACTCTACGCCGAAATAATTTCAGAACATTTTTGTACACGGGTGCACGAAACTCGCAGCAGTCTGCGCACTCCATCAACCGGGCACTATTTTGTGTCACGCTGTCTGGCGCGTTGTCGTGTTGTTATGTCCACGCGACACTTGTGACAGGTCGTGACAATAATTGTCAACAAGCTCGTGACAGTCACGAGCCATGTGTTGTAGGATATGATACGAGCCCATAGCTCGCGCCTTTTGGTCGCAACTTGTCGTGACATGTCATGGCAATTGTCGTCACGACAATGGGAAGTTTACTACCACGGGGGCGTTCCAGGAACGTTCCCATGGCAAAACGCGTCCATGAAATCGTAGCCACGGCCACGTGGGCGCAATTTTCAGTTATAATTCGCATCCATGGAAAGCAGATTTGTCCATGTGAGGTTGCTTTTCCTCCCAGAGCGTTGTGGAAACGTTCTTGGAACGCACCCCAGCCCTGACTCTGGGAAGGGTTGCCACAGGCCGCGCCACGTGGTGCATTACGTAGCAGCGAGTGCGGGTGAGAAGGGGAATTTCTGTCTCTTTCTCAGTGAGCTGTTCTTCTGTTGACTCCTCACTTTTTATTTGATATAGACCCGTAGTAAACCCGCCACTCAGTCAGGGTCGACTGAGTGGGTGATAGGACGAGCCCGAAATGTTTCAGACACAAATCAGGCGAGTCCGAAATTGTATCGAGCGGTAGATTGCATTTAAACGGTCGGTCTCGCATATTCATGATATGATAACTTCGATGAAAGCTATCATGGTAAGAACAATCAGCCCTTATTCAGTACTTTTACACTGATACGTCTTCAGAAATGTCAGGAGCGTTTCCTGACCTGGCACGCTATTTTTCATTTCTCTAGCCAAGAATTCAGCCAGAGCTGACGGAGTCCACTTAGTCAGATCTGACTGAGTGGACTCCTACAATTTTGTTTGTTGCTTACGTTTTTCACTCAGCCTAAGTCGCTATCCCACAACGCGCGCGTCTGAAATATGTCCGGCCTCGCTTGACTTTTTTTTGGAACATCGAATCAGTCAGGCTCAACTGAATTTCTTGTCGGGTGCGCTATGGGCCATAGTCTTTTACGAAATGGATATACTCCTTAGCGACTGGCCTCCGTCAGATGTGCGAGCATTTGCTCAACCTATAATTGATTCCTTCTCGCGCTAACGTCAGCAATGAATATGACCAGTTCTCCCCTGTAGGCACTTTGTGAAAATGAGCGCTAGTAGCAATTGTTGGAGGTATAATCGATTGACCCTCAATATCAAAAAGTGCACCCACCGTTTTTCTATGCTTCTTTTAAGCCGTTGTGCTTGAACTCCGTCGTCATACCTTCTTTTTTTGTCATTTTTAAAAAGAAGAACTAGCCAGTAAACGCTTGTTTGAATCACCGATAAAACACTAGCTCGATAAAACAGTACGCGGTGAGAGATAGCTCCGTACTTCACCTTCGCTAGTCATCACATAATTGGTTCTTGAATTTGGATGCCGGCCCTGATTCTCTGAGTTGGCGTGGAGGATCGCACGTCTCCCGCCCCTGAACTCCTTCTTCTGCGCCCACAATAACTGCGCAACTCATTTCATAGCCTGAGGCATCAGAGATTTCGTATTTTTCAGTCTACTATGTTATTGCTCCGTCCGATGACAAGTAGTAATAGCGAGAAGCAAGTAGTAATCTTCATGCTTGAAGCCGCTGCTCACCACGAATTTTCATTTCCTTGCTTTCCACAGAGAAATTTCTGTATATCGTGATCTTGCAGATACATAGTGTCAAACATCAAAAAAAGGCTTCTAATCTTTACGGACTTGATGATTGTGGATTATAGTGCTGTGGTTGCGGATACCGATGCGGCATCAACTTGCAAATCAGCAAGACTGAGACAAACCTTATGATTTTCGATGGGTCGCACGCCTCTGTGAACTTTGATAGGGTTGAACACGAACAAGTAAACGACTTTAAGTATGCACCATCAGTGAAGCAGGAGACTTCTCTGTAGCAGCTGCGGTTGAGCTACAATGCATATATTAGTGCATTGTCTCCCGAGTCTGCCACTGACGAGACATGTTTAGCTGATTACGGCAGTGCGAAATTCGTTGGTCTTCAGATTAGCGTGAAATTGGTGCTTTTCATGAGAGACAAGGACCAGCCGGTCCAGTCATTAGTGACACAGTCCCCAAATTCGAGGTCTCTTGAAAAAGTCTAAAGACTTTTGAAAGCCGTTTCAGCTGGCGTATACGTTGGTCAATTTTGCAGGAACACCAGGCGAGTTTGTAATAAGGCTTTGAATAGATTTTGAACTTTCAAACATTGCCCAAGATTATGAGACCTTCCCTCGCTCATTGTGATCAGAATGTATTAGTCAATACACTCCAATCACATTAGGCGAGAAGGAAAAAAGCCGGATTATCTATTTATTTAATGTAGATAATGAGAAAAAATCTTTGAAAAAAAAACACGGCAATAATAAACAATTGTTGGCCAGACAACAGCAAAAAAATAATCCACCAAAAATTAGTAGCTTAGGCGCCAACGAAATACTCGCAGTATACTGTGCTTCTCGAGGCCAAATTCCGTTCTGCAGTTGCGTCTCGGGACGCTTTGCCGCCGCACGCGCTCGAGTCGGTCCAGTTTCCAGCGCCAAAGCAGCTCGGGGTGACTTTTTTCATTCAGTTTTCTTCATTTTTTCAATTTTCAGTCTCTAAAACCCACTCAGAGTCACCACACCTGGAAGTGGGTCTGACTCGGGAGCGTGCGGTCGCGAAGCGTGTCGAAACGCGATTGCGGACCGGACATTGGCTCCGAGAGACACGGAACCATGCTGTTATTGAAGGGTGATCAGTTAAAGGCAGCGTTCACGATGATCATCATCGGTGACTTTCCGCGGTGAAATAACAGGCGAGAAAGACCCTAAGCTCCCAGTGTTGAAAGAACGGTAGAAAACGAGCCAGGTGTGGCAAAATAACGGCTGTGAACAAGCGTTTTGGTGTACCAGAACTGCCCCGTGCTCCAGATTCGTCCCCCCGACATGAACAAATGAAGACTCAAATTACAGGAATGATCAAGTCAAGGAAGTACTGATCGCTTGATTGCATTGAATGCTACCATCCTTCATAGCGGTCCATTACTCCACGCTCAAAAATCAACGTAAACAAAGGGGGATGAACCTATTCTGGCTCAAGAAACGCGGCTCTCGCGGGGGCCTATTAAACAGGCAGCAGCGACCGTTTATCCACATCGTTTATCAAGCTGAATACGCATGATGTTGGTAGGTTGATACATGATAAAACTCGTAGAACACCTCGACTGGCAAAACAGTGTGGTGGAACACGTATGGATAAACGGTCGCTGCTGCCTGTTTAGGTTTTCTCGCTCTCGCGTCCTTTTCAAGCGTGCTTTGCTATATAGGGCACCAGACCTTCTGTGAAACGTGGAGATATTGGTAGGAAAATTTATCGTGAACACTGCCTTTAAGGGTAAATTGATTCATATTTTGAACTTTTCATATCTCACCAGTACTGCAGACCTTTTTGACCGCAACAAGATCTACTTCCGCCTTAGCACGCAGCTGGATATCCGATCCCGAACTCTTGTATCTCGACTACCTTTTTGAACTGGTGCGCACCCAGGGCGATTGCCAAGGAAAGAGAAAGCAGTAAGGCCAGCAGCAGTGATTTTGCCGGTATGCCCTGAGATAATAGAAGAAAATCTTTAGAATTTAGGAAAAACAGCACAGTTTGGGCAAGCAATTATGTTGCGATTCAGCTACTCAGTTACGAAATAGCAAAAAGAAACACATGTGAAAAAAGACAGACAATACAAGGTTAGCTACTCAGGTAAAACTGGTTGTCGAGAATCAAACGAAAAGTTGTCCTGCAGGCGTACGAATGCAGGACAACTTTTGCAGACTCTAGAGAATTCTGGACAACTCTTAGCCCAATTCTCGACAACTTCTCGACCAATTCCCGACAACTTCTTGCCTGATTCTCGAAAGTTAACACACAGTTATACACACGTACAACCATATGTACTTAACAAATTTTGGGCCTCCTGCCCCACCGCAGATTACAACGGTCAGTGAAACCCACAGAAATGGTTTCGTAAGACTTTGTTTGCTGAATTTAAAACTTGGCTCGTTTTAACCACGTCCGACAGAGGTAAACTGTGCATCGTATATGCTGTGGGTCTACAAAATCGTTCAACATGGGCCGCTATTGGCCCTGCCCAGCACCAGTGCGTTATCAGTATAGCGGTCTTCGGAATTAGTCAAGACGGTGAAAGTTTGAGCAGAGAGTAAATCGACCACGCTGGACTCAAATATCCCACTCTCTTAACTCCCAGTTTTCTAAATTCTCGACTTCCGGGGACCACACCTGAGAAAGGTGTGAGCCATTATACTGTAGCGGTGTTCAGCCTCCATCTTAGGCGGTGAAAGTTTATATACGGGTTGAATCGACCACGATGGACTCAAATATCCTACTCTCGTGGCTCCTTGTGTTCAAAATTGTCGAATTCCGGGGGGATCACACCTGCAGCCAGCGGCCAAACTGCTGGATGCAGGTGTGGACCCACTGGAAGTCCGCATATTGTACACCGACATAATGCTAAACAACCATTGCAAGGTTTAGAGTTGCATATTTCGGTCAGAACTGAATCACTCGAGATTTATTCGAACGAACAATCTTGATTTCAAACGTTGTTCTGATACTTTTTGGGTAACTTCTTGAATAATATACTTTGAATCCGACTGCTGCGACTACCAATCATCGAAAAAAATATCAGTACTTGAATGCTCGAAAACTTTCAAAATTCACTAACTTTGAAATCCCATGTTTTGGTATGTTCGCTATTTTCAGAAAATGAAAATTCAAAGAAAAACGAATTTGATGTTCAAGAAATCGGTTAAATATGTACATAAAAATTGATAACCAGATAAGAGAATGGAGAGAAAAGAAAAAAACCACAGAGGACCCACACGAGAAGAAAATAACAGAAAACAACAGCCGCAACGTTTGAAGAATGTGGTGCAAAGAGGGTTCTGAAGTGATGGCCTGAATTCTTGGGAAATTTTCGACTTAATCGAAACATATTCTCAATTTCGGAAGGAGTTGTCGAGAAATCTGCCCGAATTCTCGGCAAACACTCGTTCCAACGAATTCTCGGCAACTTTCTCTGAAATTCTGAACAAATCGGCCGCAATTCTCAACAAATACTGCGAATCTCGGAATTCTCAACAACTTCTATCAACTTTCTGGACAACTTCTCGATTGTCGACCGATTCTCGACAACTATTCGTCCGATTCTGGACAACAAGTTTTACCTGAGTAGGTACTGCAACACCAAAACTGGATGGACAAAGCAACAGGAGAGATTATGAGAGACGTAATGCTCAATTCCAATATTTTTAACCTTGCTGTCTATTGCTCCAAACTTCTGTAGAATTCAAAATGATGCTGCTGACTTCCATTCGAAGCATATGCTGAAATCTCGGACAAATGACTAATTCTGTAAAAAGACACAGATGATTCGGGTACAAAAACTGTTTCGAAGATCTGGGAGAGCGAAAAAAAATTACATTTTCTGTGGTCTTCCTCTATGATAGATTCATTTGCCAATGTTTTTCAAATAAAGTTGGAAATAGGAGTAAGATTTCGAGATATTTACTTTTCTCATGGTCACCGATATATGGCTAACAATAATTGAAGATGAGTGATCGCGCGCCTGTGACAGTCGCATAAATACGGCATGGCCAGTGCTAATCACAAAAAAGTCATGAGTCATGGCACGATTAGTCATAGTCACGGCTTTTCCAAGAGAGGTTTTTATTTGGAGATGTAATTTGAATTGCAGGCAAATGACTTTACCCTCTAAAATCACCATGTGTAGTTTACATGCAGGATTCTCATCACTGTGATCCCAGTTACTCAAAATTACTCAGCATGAACCGATTTATGGTTTCGTAGTATAAGTATTTCCAAGTCGACCGTCTGCACAAATTATTTCAAGAGTTATTTAGAGAGATTGAGTCACAGGTTCATTTACCCTTGTAAAGCACTATCACTCGTTTGTTACAGGCAAACATTTGTAAAGACTTTGAACGTCAGTACTGAAGTAGTAAAAGAGTTCCAATCCGAAGATCTTTTCATACCACAATCAGCTAAGGAAGGATGATCTTTTATGCACATACATATAAGTGTAATATATGCAAACTACAAAGAAGTTACTATATTAGCGAGGAACGCGGCGTTGCTTATGTGCATGCCTAATAGCTGTCATGCTCTCCTTATTATTGTTAGAAGGAGTGCTTCATCGTAGCTCCAGCACGTTGGTCAGAACTGCTCCTGCTCAAAATCCTTCTTATTTAACATTTCTCAGAGTCTTCATTCCCTCAATTGATTGCTCTCATAGGGTGACATTCATATAGCGTTGAATGTTACGCCATAGATAGTTAGCATATTAAAGAACTCATTCCTTCCAGATTGGACAGTGTCACAACACATCAATCGCTTGCGTACTCATTATAACCAGAAGAGGAAACGAAATGTCAGCTGTTGGATTTCACGCTATACTTTAATTCGTATCTTCTTGTTTGGAATGTCGGGGGTGTTACGCACTTTGCAACAGCACACTCGTCACAAATTCAATTGTTTTCAGACCTGGGAAACTAATTACTCGTTTACTTACTAACATGCACGCTGGGAAAGACATAAGAATAGAAAGCTTAGGGGCATTTCTTGTAAACTACTGATTTTGATACTCACAGGCAGGTGCAGCCGCTTTTTCATCAAAACATTCTTTTCACCAATTATGTTTTACTGAGGCTCCCCGCTCCGCTGCTGGTGATAATTGACATCGAAGGTTCATGGAGTTTTTCCAGAGTTTATTTAGATCAAACAAACGACTGAGTGTGATAGGAAACAACAATTGAGACTAAAACGGAAACTGGTGGAGGTTCCCCGTTTTTTCCCATTGGAAAGTTGCCGGGATCATACTTTCAGCGACGAACGACGCGACGAAATGTTTACCATCAATATCAACTGAAAATCAATATACGTGATGGCTCCGGTCGCGAGAAGTATGATACCGGCCTAATAGTCCTCTGTTAGTTATCCTCTGTTTCTGAGTAGAATTTATTTCCGTTCATCGCGTGCATCTGCGCGCGTTTGCTGTGTCTCTTTCTCCCCACATTTTCTCGCTGTCTCTGCCCACGCTCCGCACAGGCGCGCGAATGAGCAGAGTAAATTTGGCTTCGAAACAGGGAATACACCCGCAGCCTGATTTGAAAAGGCGTTGTGAAATATAAGGCTGCCAGTGTCTCAAGAATGCGGGCACAGGTCAGAAAAAAAGTTAAACGTGGGGTAAATCATTAGAAAAGCTCGCTGAAGATGGGAGGAAGCGTCGCCAAATAAATTGAGACCGCAACCCTTAAAAGGTATCGTGGAACACAAATTGACGTGTCTCCATTCTCGACTCTCAGTTATCCTCAACGTGATGAAGAGGTCTTAATTTTGCTGCTTGTACTGGGCCTTGAGGTTGGCAGATGGCTTTACTGACTTACGTACGTTTTGCCGGAGTCTCCTTCTCTAGTGCTTGAGAGAAACAAATCAGAAATGCGCTTGTACCGTCAAATTTCGACTAACTAGATATATTGATCATTTTGTAAAACGTGAGATAGACGCAGCAGGCAGCCGCCTCTCTCTCTGTGAACCCACTAGGTGGTTTTCAACCTTCCTGTCTACACGCCAGGTAGCTGGGATCCTTCCTGCCTACCTGCCGGGGACCCTGGAAGGGGCCACAGCGAAAACTCGTCCAATAGCGGTTGGACTCTGGACCTTTCCGGGAGGCTCCCAGTGTCTCAAGAATACGAGCACAGGTAAAAAAAAAAAAAGTGAAACGTGGGATTAATCATTACAAAAGCTCGCTGAAGATGAGAGGAAGCGTCGCCAAATAAATTGAGGCCGCAACCTGTAAAGGGTATCGTGGAACACAAATTCACGTGTCTCCATTCCCGACTCTCAGTTATCCTCAGCGTGATGAAGAGGTCTTGATTTTGCTGCTTGTACTGGGGCTTCAGGTTGGCAAATGGCTTTACTGAGTTACGTACGTTTTGCCGGAGTCTCCTTCTCCAGTGCTTGAGAGAAAGAAATCAGAAATGCACTTATACGGTCAAATTTCGACTAACTAATCTGAAGAAATCTGTTCCCGAAACGTAGTTGAAGTAATGAAACCAGGAAATAACCGTATCTTGTCAGGAAGCACGGTAGGCATGCCCTTTCAGGTTAATTTTTGTTTTGGATCGTTTGCCTGGATTCAAAATGTCTCCAGAGTATTTATCGCAGGTGTGTCGGTTGCTCACCCATAACCGCTCCACCCATAAGTTGGAATTTGTTGAAACTCGTAAAGCACCTTCGCTGGCAAAACAGTGAGATAGAACACGTGTGGATAAACCGTCGCTGCTGCCTGTTTGGGTTTTCTCCCTTTTCACTATCATCGACCTTGGGCGGTACACCGTCGAGTATAGAATTAGGAGGGGCACAGGAGAAGTATTCGTTGACAAATTTGGTGTGCTCCATCTGCAGGAGCCTCTTCCGGTTGAGCGTTGAGGTCGCCCAACGTTGACGGTCATTGAAAAAGACAGCGTCATACAACGGTGCAGGAATGTTACGAAAATGAGGGGGAGGGTAGGATGATAGCAGGGGATCATTGGGGTGTGTGGCATTCCTGGGTATGCCGATATGGAATTGTTGTGTCTGCAGTTGGCAGTGTCTAACAATATACAATATCTAATGGGCAACTCTGCAATACAATATGGACACCAACACACTCAACAACATTATCAGTTGGAAGAGCAATGAGGTGTGAGGAACGGAAGGTTTTACAAATGTAGAGACGCCACCACCATGAGAAGTACGAGGAAGGTGGTAAGGCGCATAACCGGGGAGACGGGGGAAGGAGGTGGATGCGCTAAGTTTTGTCTCCTGCAAAAGGATGATATCAGGAGGAAAGCGATTCATGTACACAGTCAGCTCAACAAGTGTGGCATGCAGGTCATTAATGTTAAGTTGAAAAATGTCAAGACTATGATGTGGAACACTAGGGGGAGAGTTTGTGCGAGATATACAACAGTAAGCATCAGTGTAGTCATTACAGCTAGCTAACGCGTACCCAGCCAAGGCAACCACCACACTGCACGCTTGCATGTTGAGCCGATAATCCACAATGACGACAGGGACATCGCGTAGTCTCGCTGCGCGGCCCTGAGTTCCTCTCAATGCCAGCTGGTAGTAGTACAATACAAAGGAGTGCGGCAGCCAGCCATTCGCACTCCCATACAAAAGAACTCCTCGTGGAGTTGTTGATGCCTGTTTGATGAGTCTCGTTGATCTTAATAGTTGACTCCACAGATCAACTACGCGTGGGTTGATAAGCTCGGATCTAAATGCCGTCATAAAGACGGTATCGTATATGCCGGTTTTTTAGGTTGTTTGGGGTGGGAGAGTGATATCAACGATGGCAACAGAGCTTTCAAGACCAGCATTGTTTAGACATTTTCTCAGAAATCTGCTTGCTGCATCGAGAATAAACGGCTTTCTTGAAGGAAGTGGCCGCGACCAAACACGCTTGTCGTCTTTTCCTCTCTAAACCATTTTCTGAGTCTCGAGTAGTAGAACCTATCAAAAAAATCGCGAAAAAACCACTGTTTTGGGTCGAATTTGAAGCCTGAACTTTCTTGTCTTTTGATGGTCGACGAGCCCACTCCACATCATCGGCATCGATGACCTCTTATATTAAGAACATCAGCTGGCTTGAAATTGAATTTCAATCAATCAACCTTCGAATTTATGTACTCATCTAGTCAAAAACATTGACCGAAGTGCTTGCTTTCTTTGTTCCACTGTTTTTATTAGGTAAACTTGCATTTATTTCTTCCTCTGAATGTCGATGATTTTTGACATATCGGCATGAGACTGCGATCTTTTTGGGCCCCGCTGTGCACGTGTGCACGAACTGGCATAATTGGGCCCTAGAAACTCCAATTCCAGCCCGTTTTTCACCGCGCTACTTTCATAGTGTTTCAGCTGTTTTCGATCTAAGCTGATTTTTGCAGTTTTTTTTTCGAAAAAGTTTTTCATCGTGACCACTGCCTTTAAGAAAACTTTCCCTTCAATTGTTTTACTCTGCTCTTGCTCGTGGCTTGTGAGCCCCTGTGTTTGCGTGAGACGAAACTGGTGAGGCATCCGTTTGAAGCAGCTATTGTATGTATGCGCTATTTGACTTTTCTCCGGTACAATCACATCTCGCTGTGTCGTACGTAGAAGCCAATTTCGCTGTGTGGTACAACAGCCCATTCTGTTTGGAAAAGGACGTGCTGATTTAAAATGCTAAATAATGTTTTTGTTACTAGATTTAGGATACAATTTTGTTGAGGATCTACCCTCCGAAAATCTACCTGAACGTTTCCGGGAAATCTACCAGGACTTTTAAAAAAGGTAGCAAATTCTGCACCGGTTTTTCCCTGGTGGATTTTTTAATACCCGACTGACTGTAGGAAAAATTCAACAAACTTTCAACTCAACACAAAGTTACAGAATTAGTTTCCACTCTACGCTTCAGCTGCGAGAAACGCTGCAGGAGTAATTCGCGATTCGAAGTGTATGAACACACTTTTCTGCAGTATTGAGCTAGAGGGCTGTACAGCACAAGGATGAGGCCAATGTGATTCGCTTTCTCCTCGATGTGGGAGTTCTGCTGTAGACAATTTCTATGTTTTTCACCATGAGGTACATACTGTGCGCTGAACTTACGTCAGACTAACTCGATTTTTCCTTTCTGGGACCTATTACTCTTGAGTGTTTTTCTCCTTGACTGACTCAATTCCCACTCTACTTTGAAGGCGATTTTTTGACTTTCCATTCTTCTATGATGTCTGCATTTGAAATTTTTCTGTTACATGGTAAGTGTGTATAGTCTCGATTCATATAGTACTGAAACTCATCATTAAGGATGACCTCTTTTTCTGTGGGTTAACCTGAAAAGAATTCTTCATGTTGGCAGATATTGAAGGCAGTGTCCACGATGAATCTCGTTCTCGAGGTTTCTGTGTGTAACACTAAGCTGGCAGATGCTGGAGGGGATAGGGTCGAAGAAAGCGAAAACTGGTTAGCAATCGATACAAATTGCTCAGAAAGTTATCCCAGTAAGCCTGCTTATCCATTCGGACGAGCCTAAGACGCCGTGGACGTTTCCGAGAGCAAATTGCCAAAAGACTCCTCCACGTCTAGCCTGATAGATTCGCGCACATCTAACTTACGGAAAAAGCGTGCCTATAAGCTCGTCCACGCCCTGAGCGGTAAAAACCGCTATTTTAGCTTGTTCTGAGCGTTTTTCTTCGCTGTTTTTCTAGTATTTGATATCTGACGAATGAGCAACCCCATTTTGGAGTTGAACTTGAATATGAAAATCTTCGTGAAAACTGCCTTCAAAGGCAGGGTCTTACCAGAATTCCAACTTCGGGGTTTTCTGCAAGAGCGCATTCAACTGGTTGTTCCAGGAAACGTGCGAGAACCGCAGATAAAACGATCTGCTCCAAAGTTTTTCATTTCACTGGGTCACAAAAGTGTGCCCTTCGTTCAAGTTTTTAGCCATTGTCCTCGCTTTTTTGACCGGGGGGGGGTGCAAATTGTCTTCCACCAGCGCCGTGACGGCGGCACGACCACCCACACGCTTTGAAAGCAGATATAGTCTTGATAACGCTGTGAATACCATAATTCTTCATTTACAGGCCATTTTCTCCATGAGCAACGACCCATAGCCAGGGTCAGGCGTGGCAATGGGATTGATCGGCGAAGAGTGCGACCCCCCTCTCAGCGGGTGGCTCGTAACTGTGCCCCCCCCTCTCCGCAACCGAAAAATCGAACCTCTTCCACATTCCTTCTCTACTTGCTTTTTTTCATTGTTTTTGAGTATAGAAAAAATTATCAATGTTTTCCTTGTTTGTTGGCTCGTTTTCGATCGGTCCAATCAAGAGTTAAGGCTCTCGCAGAACTACTGCAAGTCATACTAACAATTCCAAACGAAACGTACTTTTCTAGATTCATTTTCAGACATAAAGTTCGAGTATGCCCATCGCAGCTGCCTAGACTCACTCTGAAAGAAGTTATGAGCGTTTCTGAAGCTTCGGGGCATGAAATTGTTAGGGTGTTTCTAATTTTTTTCGAACACGAATATAGGGCTCGCTTGTCTAAATTTTAAGGTTTACTGAACATGTATGCCATTTAGGAGGCATGACCCTACCTTAGTAGATCGAAAATCGACAAATGGGCATCGTTTTCGTATTCAGCAGCCCAAATAGCCCCCACTCACACACTCACGGGAATCGGTGGTCGGTTGAGGGGAGTTGAACAGGTAGCGTGCTGCCGCTTGAAACAAAAAAGGACGGGCTAAGCCCGAAATCTCCCCCATTCATGCCGAAAACTCCGCGTGTCAACCTCCCACCGACCCTACCTTGCCACGTCACAGTTGACCCGTTCACACCGAGAGCTCTGCCTAATCACCTCCCACCGACCACACAATGTGACGTCACACACACGTGCTTACACTGAAAGTTTTGCCTGATCACCTCACACCGACCACCACCTACCACTCCTGCAGTCGCGGGCGTCAGTGGCAAGTCAGGAGGCAGCATTGGCGATTCAACCTGCCACCGACGCCCGCCAGAGCGTCGATATCCCGAACAATGTCGACCAAGACAAGCACAAACACCTCACATCCAAGCGCAGCGTATACATTGGGGCTGCCAATTCCGCGCACTACACGAGAGAGTATCAGAGAAAAACAGTGGAGACACTGCAACACGTTGCCCCGAAAACTCCGCCTATGAGACATTACCACAAAAACTTCGGCAGTCATGAGTCATGCCAAAACCTCCGCCGATCAGCTAGATCCGATCAATTTGATCGGGAAAGGGGCGTTTCAATCGGTCACCGACCCCCGCGATTGCCTGAGCACATAGAAACTTACCAACAAATCTGAGAGCTTGACGAACTGGCAACAGATTTGTGTTGAGCACTCCTAATAATCCCTAGAAGACCGATTCCAGTCACATACCGGAAATAGTCAGAAATCGATTTTGCCGTCAAATTTTTCTGCCGGTGGAAAGCTCTCAAGAAATTCAGTCGAAAACTCCGGAAAAACGTCAAATAAACCTCAGGTTCGTGACCAGCACTCCAAATACCCCACCAGGGCAAACTTTAGGTCAAATATGGAATATTTCCCTTAAACGCTTTCTGCTCCCTGTAATTGATATAATTGAACGCTGAACCAAAAACATGCACAAGTCCAAAATGCTTTCAATCTGCGCAAAGTTTGGAAAATGGGCCTTCCCCCGAACTTTGCTCACGGGGTAGTTTTGGGCCCTTATGAGGTCCGCTTTCGGATTTCCCTGAAATTAATGAGCTTTTTTGGAGGATACAATAAGTACGGAAACCATGTTCAAAAAAAAACCTTTTTTAGAGGAATTCTAGGCAGCTGCGAAGGGCATACTCGAACTCTACGCCCAAAAGCGGTTCTAGAAAAGTACATTTCGATTGGAATTGCCAGTTTCGCTAATAGTTGTTTCCTTGTAAAGCTTTTGCTGTGAAGAGCCCTTGTGAATTGCTTCAAAATAAACCCCATATGGAAAGGATCTACGCGAAAAAGATCTTTTCCATACCTGAAAGCTCAAAGCCTGGAAGAGATTTCGGACCTTTTTGACGCAAAGAATGACACCCTGGTCTGCTTTTTCTTGGCTGATGTGAGGTGGCAAGTTGTTCTAGACAAAAAGTTGTACTGGAAAATTTATTTATTTATTTAGGTACGCTGTATAAGACAAACGCTTAAAAGAAAAAAAAAAGGAAATAATTAGAACCAATGAACATGAGTTCAGATACGCAAAAAAAAACGCCTATGATTTCAGCGAGAGTTTGGCCGTTCCCCGCTTGGATGTTATCATTGAACTGGAAGTGAGTGTGGTTTTACTTAGACGAAGATACGCTGAACCCGTCCTTACTGTGAAGAATTTGCATCTAATTGCGGTTTTCGGCCTCGCAAATGATATTTTCCTATCCCCACCTCGTGTTTTTGAGAGGACTATACTGAAGAAATGTGAAAGTTTAGCACCAGACATCCCGTTCAAAAGCTTGTGCACCATACAAATGTCAAACAATTCACGCCGTGACTCGAGGTTGGCTATGTTGAAATATTGGTTCTGAATTCTGGCATTTGGAATTTCAGAGTACAGAAACCCTCCACGCCGTATTAATATCTTTCTGGTAAAGTTGTTCTGCACCTTTTCTAGAAGAGTGTCATACAAGAAACCGAGATCCTTGATTTGGCTGACTCTCTCAATACCCTGGGCATCTATATTATACGAAGTGGGCAGCATGGAAGAACCAATGCGCATCCAGCAAGACTTTCCGGGAGAAATCGGAATCTGCCATGTCGTTGACCATGCTTGTAAACGATCGATAGCTCCTTGCAGGCGCTCTGTATCAAGAAGGGTAGAGACCGCCCTGTAAATTTTTAGATCGTCGGCATATTGTCTACAAACGACCCCTTTTGGTGCAAAATATTACTCAGATCAGCAGAAAAAATATTAAAGAGTATTGGCGACAGTACACCTCCTTGTGGCACCCCACTTTTGACCTCAAAAACATTCGACAAAGTCGAATTCATGCAAACTTGGAACGTTCTTCCAGTCAAAAACTCTTTGATCCATTTCCGTACTTTTTCATGGAAACCTAGCTTTTCCAGTACGTGAATGAGCTTTTTGTGGCTAACCTTATCGAATGCTTTAGAAAAATCTACATAGATCACATCAACACTTTTTTGGCATCTAAAGCTAATGTCCAATCTTCAAGAGTCTCCAGCATATTTTTCGTAACTAATTTCCCACCAACAAACCCATGTTGACACGGAGGAATGAGATCATTTAGCGCTATATGTTTGAGGATGTGAGACTTCAAAATTTTCTCAAAAAGCCTGCAGAACAGAGAAGTTATGCTGATCGGCCTGTAGTTTCCGGGATCATGGGACGGTTCCTTTTTCAGAAGAGGAGTGATGTAGGAGTGTTTCCAAAGTCGAGGGACCTCGGAAAGGCTCATTGACTGGTTGAATATGTACGATAGTGGATAGGCAATTACATGCGCAACGTTCTTAACAAATATGAAAGAGATTTTATCAGGAGTGAATGAATAAGAATTAGGCCATTCCATCAAGTGTTCATAAATTGTGATTTCATCAAAATAAGGAAAATCGTGCATTGGAAATTGGTGAGGGACGCTAGACTCAGGAAGAAGTCATCATCTTCAAAGAACACTTTGCTAAACTCGAGCCCTAATGCATTAGCCCTATCATGATCATTCAACAAAGTCGATCCATTCTGCTTCAGAGCATCAAAATGTGATTTGGCACTAAGTCTGCTTTTGATAAATTTGTAAAAACGTTGCTTCTGTTTAGACTCTATGATATTTTTATCGACATTTCTAGTGTATTTCATTAGCTGTTCTGCAAACCTTTTGAAAAAGCTTTTGTACTCAGCCCAATAACCGGATAGTTTGGCATAACGAAGAAGACGTTCCCTGTAATCCGACATGTTACGGAGATGAACTGGGAGATTGGATTTGCTGGGATAAACCCAAGCCCAAGGAATAAACATATCAATAACATGCTCAAGAATGGCGAGTAACATCATGTACTTTTCGTCAACTGATGAAGCCGACTTGAATGAGTCGACCCACGCAATGTTGTACAAATATAGCGAAATAGAAGTGAAGTCACCTTTGCCGAACATTCGTTTGCAAATCGGGGGACGCTCAATTACATTACCTCGGATATCAAGAGAAACGCTCCTGTGGTCACTGTCGCCAACTGGTGAATTGACTGAGACACTACTTAGAAATTCATTCCCATTTGAAAATAATAAATCCAGAATGTTCTCCCCTCGAGTAGGCTTCAAAACGAATTGTTTGAAATCGTGGTTGCTGACAACTTCAGAAAAAGTATCCGTGAAACAGGTCTGCTCGTTCCACCCTTGCCATTCGACTTCAGGAAAATTGAAATCGCCAATCAAAATTACAGGATATTCGGTAGTCGCGAGATCACTCAGTATTTTAGTCAGCTCTCCAGTTATGGCCATAGCGGTAGAGGGTGGTCTGTAAACAAACTATTCTGAAGCACAAGTCACCATGAAAGATGTCTACTGCTAAAATTTCGTACCCATTGACAACTGAATTAGAAAAAAACACAGAATGCGATAAAGTGCTTCTAAGAAAAATCGCCATCCCACCACCAGACCTCCGACTTCGAGCGTAGAATGACGAACTCTTTTCTCCAATCGTCAAGCATGGAAGGAATGGAGTGAATAGATTTAAGCCATGTCTCAGAAAAAAGATACAAATCATATTTACTACCAAGATGGAGATTTAGTTCAATGTAGTTTTTAGGGAAAGACCTTAAGTTAGCGTAAAAACACGAAAGAAGTAATACCGGAATGGAAAGGTTAGAAACAGATTGACCCGAAGGGTCTATTTCCCTAAAAAACCACTCTGAACAGAACCTGAGGCATTTGAGTTCGGATTCGATATTTCACAAGAATGAGGTCGTTGCCGGTAGCAATTACTGGGCAAAATAGCAATACTCGGCGGGACTACAGTTTGAACTTGAGAAGCAACAGGAGAAGAATCGTTATGCGTCGCTGACTGCAGAGCGAATGGATTATTGGAAAGTAGACCGCGCCTGCGCCTCCTTTCCTGATCAGTGAGAGATTCCCGTAGGAATAACCCACCACCAGCAAAAGATTTGAGCCACGATGCACGAGTAACAGCAAGATTTTGATGGAATGTAGACGGGAAAACAACCTTGATAAGTCTTTTCTTCCCTGGGAAAAATCTCCCAAGTCGATAAATCGAAGAGGGAAAGCAATCGATTTTCAAATGATCAAGCACATTCAAGACACTTCTTAAGTTATAATTGCGACGGCGAGATAATGAAACATTAGAGAGTTCAGGAACATTGCCTGTCATCACAGAGCGGAGACGTTCTTTCTCACCACAATAGCAGGACACATGAGAAGTAACAACATCTGAACATGGAGGAGCAGAGGAAGAGCTCTTAGAAGATTAGAGATTGCTAACTTTAGACTTCAAAAAATCATTATCGGCACGAAGAGAAGCAATTATTTGATTCTCCTTCCGGAGACAAGTGTTTTCTTCAACTAGAGAACTCAGCTGGCATGTGATTTGATGCAGAACGTTCTTGAGGCACTGTGGAATCGTGGTAGACGCGTTGACCTCATCGATTGCAGTTAACAACTCCGGCGAGATAGCACGACCTTCCATAAATCCTCAAAAGAGAGAAGCAGAGAGAAAAGAGAATTTACTAACAATGACCTGGTGATGTGGCAAATGAAGACGAATATTAGGCTTGTTCCCTTGCCACTAGAAACCGCGCGTGAGAGACGAGCAGTTGGAATACTGAAGCCGGAAAGTTGACAGCGGCCAGCGGAACTGCCAGTTCGATCAGAATAGAGGCGAGTAGAAAGTTGATCAGAGAAGGATGGATATACCTTACATTTGATACCTTTGATGGTCCATCCTCATCGGTGATCTTCTCGATGTGGACCACATTCGCTCCATTCTTCTCTGGAATTAACAACAGTCATCCAGTGCGGTAAATCTCTTTGTTTGAATGATTTGCTAATCGTATCGGCCCAACGTGTCGCTGGTCGGCCTAGTGCTCTTTTGACATCTCGAGGGTACCAGTGAGTGAGCCTGGTACTCCATCTGTCATCCGTTCTGCGCACGACATGTCCTGCCCATTGGTACTTGGCGGAGTCGATGTAAATCAACGGGTCGCGGAGTCTTGACATTTTGCGGAGATCCTCACTGCTCAGACGTTGCTGCCTCTGAATCCTCCAGCTAGTTCTCAGGAGACATCTTTCCAGCGCCCTGTGCGTAGTCCTCATAGCCACACAAACTCCTTTGTTGTGAGCCCAGGTCTCGCAGCCATAGCACAAAGCCGAAATCACTGTGGAGTCGAACAGGTGAGCTCGCAGCTTGACATCGCGTATCTCAGAAGAGACTTCTCGAATTGTACCCGCAGCGTCCCATGCAGCCCTTCTTCGACGTCCGATTTCATTCGTGAGCTCGTTCGTCATGTTCATTTCACGTCCTAGATAGACGTAGCTGTCCACTTTGGTTACGACGTTCCCATGAAGAAACACCTGTCCGTCGTCACACCACTGGTTGACCATCACCTGGGTCTTCCGCATGTTCATCTCGAGACCAATAGAACTGCCCACTTCGTCCAGCTCATGCAGCATCAAATTCAGCTTCTCCGTACTCTTGCTTATAAGCACTATGTCATCTGCGAAACGCAGGTTGGACAGATTCTTTCCGTCAATGAGCAGGCCTCTGTTGTCCCAGTCAAGCTTACCCGTTGCATGTTGGAGTGCCGATGTGAAGAGCTTCGGTGAGATCTTGTCGCCCTGTCGAACACCCTTCTCGATGGGGATGAGCAGCTTTCGATCGAACAGTTGTATCGTTGTTGATGTTCCATTGTTGCACTGCTCCAGTATGTCAACGTATGAGGGGTCGACACTTGCGTGTAACAGCGCGTTGAGAACAGCATTAATCTCCACTGAGTCGAATGCCTTCTTGTAGTCAACGAATGCTAAGCACAGCGGCAACTTGTATTCTCGACATCGCTCGATCAGCTGGGGTACGGTGTGAATGTAGTCCATACAGCAATAATCCAAGGATGGATATAACCGAGTTAATTTAGAAGAAAAATTCTTCTTAGGACGGCGAAAAAAAATGTACGTGGTTCAGGGCAATCGATCGCTCGACCACCACCCCAAAGTCGCGCAATCCTTTCTAGGAGGGTTTATTGAAAATTTGCTTCAATGGGATTGTAGCGCTTTTAGGGGTCCAAATCCCATTCAACGATTTTAAACATCCCGGTGGCTCGTTCTCACTTCAAACAGGAGCTAGATGTTTTAAACTCGAACTGTGAATAGCTCTAGTGAAATACTTCAAAATAAACATCATACGGACAGGATCTATGAGAAGTTTTTTCTCACTTTCACTACTACAAATCCGAAGAAAAAACCCGAGAAAATTTTCTCTGATTTATCAAAAAAACAGGTCACGAAATGTTGCAAATGTTCAAAGAATCACTTCTGTATGGGTGGGAGACCGGTTTTTTCCTTCCGTTACCACATTCGGACTTGGTACATTTTTGGATCTCATCTTGCAAGTTTGAAGAATCTCCACACCACACTTTGAGGATGAAATTTTGCGAGCAGCCAGGCAGTGAAAAACGGTTTCGTCTTCATCGCACATGTCACACCTTCATGTCACACTCAATTTGTTTTGTACCAGTGAGGTGAAATACGTAAGCTCTCACGATGAGCCACCGTATCAAATCATTTTGTAAACGAATTCCAGAGGTTTTTAGAGATAAGCACATTGCCCAGTTCATGAATAACCAGTTCATATGTGGTGTTGGATTTCTGATTCCCACAATGACTGATCATTCGAATCATTTTTGCTTTTTGAAGAAAAATTGTTTGCTAAGTGTACCCACAGTAAGTGACTACAGAAACTCTGGAAGAGCTCTTGTCTGGGGATACCTGGTTTCCTCTGTTTGCACTTCTTTTTGTTGCAAATTATCAACATAGCATCTCTTCAGTATTTCAACAACCACATAGAACGTGCATGACTATTTACACTTAGCACACGTTTTTAATGAAATTTTTTTATTGTATGTTCACATTTATCTAGCCAAAAATGAGGAAAATAGAAAGTTGAAATGAAGGCAAATCCAAGCTCGAATTTCTGAAAAGAAATTTCCTAAACAGAACATTCCTCCGAGCTGAGCAGATCATGATTCTGCTCCCTCCCAAACTGCGCCTTCGCTCTCCTCCCACAATGGGATAATTCCATTGTAGGCTTGACCCTGCTCATAGCTTACAAGACTTCTAAATGAGGTTCACCTATTCCAGGCCGACCTGTTAAGCACAAATTTTGGGAAACACAGAATGTGACTGAACCTTGCCTCTAAGTGTTCTATTCTTCAATGCAGCAAGTTCATAATTTCCTGCAGAAATCGAATTCATAGCGCCTCTAATGGTGAGTTAGAGTGCTTAATTACCTACTTAATTTGTTTGCAATTAGTATTCAACCCCGCAGTGATTCAGTTTCAATTGAATATTCAGCGAAAAATTTCTTCAATCAGATATTGTTCAATTCCGTTTCCTTTCTTTTGCTTCAGAAGAATTTTTCGAGAATTCCAATCTTCTTAACCCTCCTGTTCCTTATGAGTGCTCACAACCAGGAACGGTGGCGTGCACGAATTCCTATTTTCAACAGTTTTGGACCCCGGCCAAAAGAAATAGATCGGAAATGCCGAAGCTGTTCAAAAACGGAAGGGGTTCATTAGTGATCCATTTCGGTATCCATTGGCGATCGCGGCACATACGCACCCATTGCCAGATATGTTAACGGCCCCGGTTTGAAACGCGCAAGTATAATACTTTGACATTCTTGACTGAGCCGTGAGGGATGCAGTGGTTTTGCTGTGACATAGAGGGAAGGAGCGATTCATAGTCATTTGCTACTTTGAGGTAACACCTAGGAGCACCTATTCTAACAGCAAGTCTTATTGTGATAGAACCCGTAGAAGGCTCAATGCGGAACCTTCACAGGAGTCTGTCTTTGCAAATGCCGTTTTCATTTTGGACTACGTAGAATGCTCTGAATTCTCGTATTGCATTGTCGTATTGCGAGTGCTCATGTGGTTTTCAAGTCAGAGTTATAAAAAAATGTGCGGCACGCTTCTAGAGACCGTCTAAGTATGTTCAAAATACCTCGGGGCTTTGACTTGGCAATTAGTTTTTCTCAGAAAAAAAAGTAAAACAAGTTACTTGTAATAAAACTTTAAATTACTAATGTGTCTCAAGTCACTCAAGTTTATAACACATCGTTTATATCGGGTACAGTGCTTCAAACAAGTAATTGAACCGACAGCATTGCCACACCTGAGGCTAGCCTCCAGAATGGGTCGTATTCCCCCCTTCGAAATGTCCTCCCTTCGAAAGGATTGACCACGGTCGGCATGCGATGCACTAAGGATCAAATATCGTATAATATGTAGATATAAGAAGATAGAAAATTTTGAAATCAGGATGTGACATCAGTTAGAGCTAACCAGTTTCCTCTAACTTCGAAACTTATCATAACAAGTCGCGTGTAGCATATCTTGGCCACTCCTAGTTACTTGCGACTCATCTAGGGCCATGTAACATCGGCGTGGATCGTGAAGAGACTTTGCGTTCACTGTTAAAGGTTGGCGCCAACTCGGTGCACCTATGCTATAGCATATGGCGGCGAGTTTGCGCCAACCTTCAACAGTGAACGCGAAGTCTCTTCACGACCCATGTCGAGGTTAAGTCACATGTAACACACACGAGCCGCGCTGCCTTCGGCACCCCCCCCCCCCCTCCCGATATGTCAGATGTGACTTAAAGGCAGTGTCCAAGATGAAACCAGTCTTCGAGTTTTAACCGGAAATCGAGAAATCCGAGACCGATTTCACCAACAATGTTGAAAAAACGGCTAAAAATCAGCACAAAAAAGCCCTATACGACCCCAAACTTGAGTGTTCAGCTCACGCAACGTCCACTCCTTTCAACCGCTACCGATCAGTAGACAACTGAAAAGCTGACTTTAGGGTAACATATTACATTCAGGAGGTTGAAATCCACTCCGCTCATCAAATCTTTCCTGATTTAATAAAAGTCGGGTTTTTGGTTGTACACATTTACCATTAGCCGTTGAGAGAGGACGTGGCGTGAGCGGAACACTCAAGTTCAGGACGGTTCTTTCGTGCTCTTTTTCAGTCGTTTATCCAGTAATATTCATGCAGTGAGCCCCGAGTCTTTCGATTTACGTTGAAAATTCGAACACAGTTTTTATCGTGGACACTGTCTTTAAATGACGATAAGTCACAAGAGACTTGCACTGGGGTAATCTATGTGATTAGAAACATGCTTTCGGCCTTTTATATTACAAGTAACTTTTTTAACTTTTTGAGTTAGCGTAGCCCACTTGTTATTACACATGTCCATATAAGTGAGAAGCGGTGGGCTATGGTGGATCACATAACATCACGCTCACAATCGGTTGAGCGTGAGCGGTTGCACTGCAATGAGTGTCATGTATGTTGACACTTCTTACTGATATCTAGGTGTGCAAAATCTGGTGGACTACACTAGAAATTCAGCAGCATGTTTTTGCATTTGGAACATCCCCTCGAGTCAAGTCTGTTTTATAGGATGATATTAGAGCTCAGCTCGAAAATGTGCTTATTTCAGACAAAATCGGATAGAATTACTACGTACTAGCAAGGGCAAGCAAAGTTCTCGCTCGAAAAGTCTCTTCTGTGCGTCAGCCTCCTGAAACAGATTATTTTTTCGAAACGGAGTTCGAATTTTAACTGACCCTGTTGAATACTCCGGAACTTGCTTAAGAATATAAATAGGATTTCCGGGGGAATAAGCTTTTGAGTGTTGGGCTAAGAGTCTGAAACATTGTATGCAAGTCTTAGAACATCAGAATCCAGCGGTAGATTGTCTTCTAGCTGTCGTTTTTGCATATTCATCACTGCCATGATAAGAACAACCGGCGATTGTTCTGTAGGTGATCATTCACAAATCGACCAGCTCCATCCTCCTTTTCTCAATAAATGTTATAAAAAAGAATTGTATACAGAAATTTGCTGTTTAGAGAAGGATGATTTCGATAAAATCACATTGCCAACGAATTAATAACAAAACCGAGAGGTAAGTGAGCAGAAACAACTGAGAGGTAATAAGTGGTGAAAAGGTAGAGGAGGAGCGCAAGTGAAGGTGCTACACGCTCTCCTAGATTCGGGAAAAAATGTCTCAGGAGCTCTGCCCAGTTCTCAAAATGTGTCATAATCTTTCCTAGACACTCGACTACATTTGAGTGCGTCCTGCACACTCCACCTGAGACATTGCAACTTTGCGTTGAAGTTCTGCGAACGAATTATGAAGTCTCACACCCACCAAATGGAGTCCTGCGCACTCTCACCAAAGTTCTGCGCATTTCCTTTGAGAACCTGCAGACTTTCTCTCACGTCCTGCCCACTCCCACTAAAGTTTTCCACACCCCACTATGGTCCTACTCACTACCACTACGGTCCTGTACACTACCAATGAGGTCCTGCACCTTTATGATGTCCTACACACTTCCACTGAAATTTTGCATGTTTTTATTATTTTTTATTTATTATTTATTATATGCACTCAAGGTGCTCAAGACAACACAGTGAAATGAAAAAGCGGCTAAGGCTATCCAAGGATAGCAATAACATCAACAGATGCAACGAATACAACATGACCAACAAACGAAGAGGATTATTGAGCTGCAGAGCCAAATCGATGAGTTTCCATCAAACATGGCATTACTTCCTGGCTAAGTCTAGAAACCGTGACTAACGAAAAAATCATACCTAAACTGTTCACTGGGCAAGCACAGAGGGCAATCGATAAAGGAAATTTGCATACTTCTAGCCATATATGTATTGAGCAGCTTAATCTTCGCCCTTTGTTTTTACGCATTTGTTCAGAGTAGTAAGCGAAAAACTCGAGAGAAGCAACAGTTGTCTGTGATCTGAATTCGCAGGAGGGAGTGTGTACTGCCATCACTGGTAAAGAGGTCAGCCTGGGCAACGCAAATAACCTGATATTATTCCGGGGCGGGCCAAATAGGGTCCTACACACTCCCCTGTGGTCCTGCACACTTACTGTAAAGTCTTACACACTCACATTGGGGTCCTGTACACTTTATATGGCGTCAAACAAACTTTCCATGACGTCGTGCACACTTCCTACGACGTCCTGCGCGCGCCAACTGAAACCCTGCAAACTTTCCAGTACGTTTTGCACACTTTCTGTGACGTTCAGCGTACTCCCGTTAGTATTTCATGCTTTTTTTGATGCCCTGTACACTCCCACAGAAGCCCTTCATACGTTTTATGACGTCCTGCACACTGCTCAAAACCTAGTGATTTAATACGGCGTCCCGTTCACTGCTACTGAAACTTGTCCCTTCGATTAAAGCGTAGCCTTTTTAGCGCGTCATATGACTCACAGAGGTTTTCCTGACCCACGGCTGTGTGACCAACGGACAAATTCGTTTGCCCCGAGACGCGCAAGGTTCTGTTTTTTCAGATTCTGGTTTTTTGTAATCGACATAAGTCCTACCCACCTGAATATTGGTAGCATTTCATGACAGTTTTGATCAGAGATTTCGAAGATCAGCGTGAAACACATAGATTTTGCGTAATAATTTTAGTATGATGAATGGACGTGGCTGCGACGGTAGTTCACCCCGCGCGAATCAAAGCCCCATTCTCCAGTGAGGCCGCCAACCCCCCACGGCTAGCCGCCTGGTTCATGCGTCAGATTAAATCGAAAACGGAAACCATACACACATATACACATCGGGAGAGAACTGCTCTAGGTACAAAGATCTATAGCTGGATTGCGAAAGGCAATGGTTTCCGGAACAAAACTCCCAACTAGGGTTATGTACATGATGTAAGAAAATACGAAATTTCCGTGATTCCTTCGCGTGCGTTCAAGGAACGATCGATGGCTAGGGACTGCGGGCAAGCGGATGGGAGTTGGGGGAAGCAGCATATCGCGCACACTTTATGGTTGATGTGCATTCGGCTTTTTGCGGAGCATACTGTGCTTATCTGGGTCAAAATCCGGTCCGCAATTGCGTCTCGACACGTTTTGCGGCCGCACGCGCGCGAGTCAGTCGAGTTTCCAGCACCAAAGCCCACTCGATATGGCTTTTTTATACAGTTTTCTTCAATTTTGTTCACTTTCCAGTTTCTGAAACCCACCTAGAGTCCACAGATCGGCGGCTGCGGCGCTGGAAACTATTCCGACTCGAATGCGCGCGACCGCGAAGCGTGTCAAGACGCAATTGCGGACCGGAATTTTGCCCAGATAAGCACAGTACAATCGCTCTTGAGCTTCGGTCAGGTAAAGCACGTAAGTCGTGTTCACTATTTGAGCGGTTTTTTAAACAACTCCCTCCACCATATGGTTCTGCAGATATGAAAGAAATACTCAAGATTTCGATGAGATAGTTACATATGTTGATTGCTAAGTTGCATGTTTTAACGAAAATATTTCAGTGTGTCACAAAACAGAAATACAGTATACGGAGATAAAGTGCTGTCTGTGCTCCTATGACGATCTGGAATTAACATTTCTTAACTCTATCAAGCAGGCAAGCAGCCTGCCCTATCTGGGTACTAAATAACTTTTCAGTTCCTAAAAAATTCTATTTTTAGAAAAAAGCTGTTAGAAAAGAACGCTAGAGACGCACTAATGGGTTGTCGCTAGCCTTCGTACAAATTTTTTCGAGCTGTAGTGTAATTATAATAGCATATGATAGACACTTGCGAACCTAGTGGTCGCCGTAGTTATAGCTACCACATTTCTGCGATTAAATAATTTAAAACACTAAATAATCAAATAAATTTTTTCGCCTCTCTGAAGTGCAGGCGCAAAACTAGTTTATGTTCGAAGAAATGAAAGGAGACGTGCCTAGAAATTCTGAGAACCCAATGACTGGTCCGAGGCTGAGCGACGTACGGATTTAATAGCTCTGTATTTCCTGATTTTCATCCTGTTCGCTCATACTGCTTTGGTTTCTGTAGTTGAAGACGATTATTGTTTTGTCATCTCGCTGTCCAACAGTTTATTAAGTTTAACTGACGGGTTTTAATGTTCCGTAAACATGTCTCAGGTCTCTGCCACAATCGCACAATATCACGGCTCCTTTCGTTTGTGCTTTCATTCCAGAGGTGTGCTTGAAAATAGAATAACAGATTTCTCGCTAATTTCGCTGATATTTGCGAGGTAGAGTAGGATAGCCCTTTGATCAGAAGAGGCCTCAAAAATCCTTTGAAATCTATATATCCTGATTTTTTTCCGACTTGCACATTCCGAGTTCCTAATGCGTTCCTGTTTTAGGAGCCCTTTCGAATTACGACATACCATTCCCGAAATTTTCATTATAAGACTGATCATCGGCAACCACACAAGGACCACTCAAATATCTTCCTCTCCAAAATAAAAGACAACACCCCAGAGCAAAGCGTCTTGGGCGCTTGAAGGTTTGCTACTTGTATTGATTTACGAGAGATAACAACTTCCACTTGACGCCGATGATGCCGCGAGCGCTCTTCCGTCCTTAAGTATCCACGATAGAATCGCTTTTAATTGAAGGAAATGGTAGAGCCGTTAAGAGTTTGGTAATAAGATACATATGTTGCGATTAAATCAAGGTCTATTGTTGATAGTGTTGTGTGAAACTTACCCACTTTTCAGGAGACAAAATTTTGTAGCACATTCGAGAATGACAAAAAAATGTCCTGCTCCCATGATGTCCGAGCCACTGCGGATCGCGGTCAGCGTTTGGACGCTCTTCCTATGTTTCTTTTCTTTCATTGCTCAACTGCCAATGCTTCGGGTAAGGGATAGGAACTGCGAGACATTTTTTTCCGGGTTGAATTCCGCCTTCTTTTTTAGGTCACAAAAAAACTCGGAGGCTGGAACTCAGATTTTTCATTTACTGTTATGTTTTTCATGTCAGTCGTTGCTTTGCAGTTATATTTTGGCGAAATTATATCCCATATAAGGTTCGCGCTCCAAGTTGAGACGGATGATTTCGATAAGGTTAGTTGTTCCTGTTACTCTGCTCTTAATGCGAATTGTACCAGGCTGGCCGGAATGTTCTTCGAATAATGTAGGTCGGTGAAACGTTCCTTGTCGCTTTAAGATCATCAAATTTGTTAGAGTCATCGAAACCTTTGAATCTTCCTTTAAAGGCAGTGTTCACGATGAAAATCGTTTTTCTGTTTCTCCGCATATCTTGAAAACGGCCCCATGCTGATTCCAATGGTGTCTCTGAAATCATACAAGACCTTCTGTGAACGCAGGTATGGTCCCTCAAAGATTGAGCTATGGAAACATAGTGGACGAGTTGTCCGAGGCTTGTAACTTCCGTCTTTTGCAGCCGATCTATGCGAGCTGACCTGAGTAAAGAGAGAAGCTGAGAATGAAGGGAAGAACGGGGCTAATGATTGGAAATCATCGCTCATCTCACGATCTCGAGCGTTCATTGGTTCACGTCGGTGGGCGTGTGATGCGCTTTTGGGGTTTTCAATGCGCTCGAAGTTGCAACTTCGGGCTCTTTTGGGGCTCTTCCTGGCTCGTTTTCATGCGTTCTTTCGACGTTAACGTTACAGAGTGTCCCTCCACTACCCAATCCTAGTGGAATTTCGAAAACTTTTTCATCGTGAACACTGCCTTTAACGGCACAGTCCTTGCGCAGGGACGAAATCTGAGATTTCAACTTAATGTTGAAGTAGACCCACTATATATAACACCTACCCAGCGCGGTTTTTTCGTTTATTTCGAGGGACTGAGCCAAGAGCTCACTTCCTAGAAATAAGCGAAATATAGGAGAGAGCCACTATGGAGCTCCCACAGCAAGAAGCTATTTTGGCACAGCCATTTTGGCATAGACAGATAAAAAGAGGTTCTGAGGTTGGACTGTGCCTTGAATGATTCAAAAGCGTTGACTGCCCCGCGTTGACAAAATTCTAAACTGCTTCGAGTTCCACACCAAACTATTGAGAAAGTTTTAAGCATCGTTTATCTTTCATCTTCGCATATTTCGCAAAGCTTCTGGAAATCAGGACATACTAACTATCTTGGTAATATGAATGTGCTACGATTTTAGGGCATCCAACCCCACACCCCTTAGCATGGAGTGCTTTACCCGCACAGCGACGATTTGGAAAACCATGTTTTCTTAGCTGTAGGTGTGTGACAGTACATAACGCATGAGGCGGGCCTTTCTCACATATTTAGCTGTCTTTTTTTGTAACTGGCTTTGAACCAAACTTCCAGTGAAAGTTAGGCAATATTCGGAAACCCATCGCTAAGGGCTACCCAGTGCTATACCCTTTGTGAGGCCAATGACGATCAGACAGCCCCTATTTACGGGTACGATGGCGGGCGCGGCACCGCTCACTCCGCCATCGTACCACTAAATCTTCTGCCGATAGACAACTCCTTTTGCTCTTAGAGGAAGGTCTGCAGAGGACATACAATTAGGAAAACCTCAACAAGAGGAATTTAAATATCGTCTCATCTTCGCCAAAAATTGAATTATTGAAACTCCTAAAACGCCGCCGCATACGTTCTGACGAAGAGGCACGAGCGACACTGTACTTTCCCTAGTAGAGGAATGAAAACTGAACCGAGCAGACTCCTTTTTTCCATCGTGGGTTTTACCGACACTCAATTAAACCTTTTTTTAGATACTTGGCGACACCTTTATGACGTCATTCATAACCGATGTTGTGCTTCATCTGACCCTAGTCCTTCACCGCGTTGCGTATACATTCTACCCGTTCAAAGCCGGCCAAGTGCTCACACGCACCGTGTTGAAGGTGGAGTAATAGCATTCATACATATAAGTTTATACGAACGCTAAAAAAAATCAAACAATTGTCGTGAGTTGTTTTCTGTTTAGACTTATCTATGTTGTGTCGCAGTTATACATTTGGTGCTGCTGTTCACCTTGATCAGTCCTCTTGCTGGGTTCCATTTCTGTCCTCAGACACTACATCGATACTTGGACAATGGACTTCTAGCTCCAGCTTTTCAGTGGTGAGTGGTTCCCTCTCAAAAATAACATCATCTGTACTTCCGAATTCACATTTACCTTGATTTTTTTTCAGGATCAACAGAGCAACAAACTACATGGTTGGCTTTGCCGGGCTATTCGCTTACCTTGCCATATGCGTACACCTTTTCAACCAAGGGTCTCTTACTTTTCATAGCAACGCCGAAATTCGACTAACCTTGCAGGTTTCTCAGAATTTTTAATAAAGTTATACCCATCAGATTGTTCGTAAAGTAGTTTCTTTATGGTAGGCGTCTTGCCTGATCACATTCATTTTCTCAATCATCGATCACTTAGGAAGATTGGATTTTTACATTATTTCAACTTCCCAACAGATTACCAGTTACCATTGACAGAATATTTATCATTAGATAAGGCGATGCCCACAGTACCTATAGCCTAGCTCCCTCATTTTGAGCCGCTAGAAGTGAGGCTTATCAGGCTTATGATATCAAAATGTCCTTATCAATGTTATATTTGGCTATGACAGACCGTTTCGCTGCTTGCTCCGCCCGGGCTCATCCGAGCAAACTAGACTTTAACTGTGAAGTTGTGTGCCTAAAGTTCGCTGTATAATGTGCTGTCGGCACTGATGCTTTGCTTGCCTCACTGTGAATTGGTGCGAAATTGGTGAGCATATGAATATGTTCTGAAATATGTACCAGGCCGTCCAATAGTTCCTGTCCGAAAATATTCAAAATTCTATAATTTTCCTTAGAAGTGTTATAATAGCAGGCAAGTATAAGGACCTTCTAGAAGGCTCTCCAAAGTTCTACGTTAGGGGTATATAAGGCGCAGTCGCCGCGTCTAGCTACCAGTACAAGCTAAAATGGACCAAGGTCGAATTCGTACGTTCGTGTACTACGAGTGGCTGCTGGGCAACGACACGGGCACCGCGGTCGCCAACATCTGCAGAGCGTGCAAGGAGGATGCAGTCTCCCAACGCACAGTCAGCCGCCGGTTCAATCGTTTCTAGAGCGGCGACACGAGCCTCGAGAACAGGGAGCACAGCGGTAGGCCTTCTACGGTGGATGATGACGAAGTCCGTCGCTGTATCAAGGAGAAGCCAGAAGCCACCACCCGTGGACTGGCGACGACGCTCGGCTGCAGCGAATCCACCATCCACAATCTACTCAACTTACTCGGCTACCATAAAGTTCTGGCCCGTTTGATCCCCCAACGTCTGACGGACGCCAACAAGCAGAGCCGCGTGACCGTCTGCCGGTCCCTCCTCCTTCGTCCGCATCGCAAGGAGTTTCTCGAGGACCTGGTCACTGAGGATTAGAGCTGGGTCCTCTACGACAACGTCGCCGGCCGTGCCGTCTGGATCCCGCGCGGAGAAGAGCTGCCGACGACGCTGAGAGCCGACCTGCTTTTGCTGAAGATCATGCTCTGCTGCTGGTGGGACACCAAGGGCATGCTGTACTTCGAGCTACTCCCGCAAGGCAGGTCGGGCACCGCCTCCATCTACACCGATCAGCTCGAGAAACTAGCCGCCGCCATCCGAGAAAAGCGTCCCCGACGGGCCTCGGTCCACCTGCAACACGACAACGCGCGCCCCCACGTGGCGAAGGAGACCCAGCAGAATTTGGCGACGCTCGGCTGGGAGACGGTTGCCTATCCGCCGTACTCCCCGGACCTCGCCCCCTCCGACTACCACTTGTTCCGCCCGTTGAAGCACCATTTGGCCGGAAGAAAATTCACCAACTACGACAACCTCAAATCCGACATCGCGGACTTCTTCGAGTCGCAGCCCCCGGAATTCTGGGCGAAGGGCATCGGCGACCTGCCCAATCGATGGGCCACAGTTGTGGATAACTGTGGTGAGTATATTGTTGGTTAGACTTGTTTTTCAATAAAGTTGAAAAAAAAATAAAAATGGTGAAATTTTCGGACAAGAACTATTGGACAACCTGGTACGTGCAACGAGTTTGCGCCAAGGCGCAATTGGAGAGAAAACCTAAACAGGCAGCAGCGAAAATTTATATCATCAGTGTCTCACAGGTACAAAGCCGCGCTCAGCAATCGGGCGTGAAATCATTCTATCAATTCCCTTTGTTTTACAGCGCGCAATAATTCCCGCCAAGCAGCGTCGCGGCTACCTCCCATCCAGCATATCGAATAGGTAGGCGTACTCGAGAGTACTGCGTGCGAGACAGCCCGGCTACGATACATATGATTTTTTCTAAACTCAGCAAGCAATGCTTTGCCTACGTATCGACCGGGAAGGCCACGGAAGGGACAGGCGGAATCAGTCGGGACACATCGGGGGAATTTTTCGACCTGACTGAGAAATGTATTACATGCTTATCGATCGGGCTGGCTACCGCCTATCGGCCGACAATGGAGGGAACCTAAATTCGAATTTGCTTTGATCGGTGTATAGCCTAGCTCCCTTATTTTGAGTCGGTCGAAATAAAGCTCGTCGGGCCTATCATGCTAAAATCTCCTTATCACCGTTATATTTTTCCATGACCGACCGCTCTGCGGCTTGCTGCTCCGCCCGAACTCACAAAAGCAAGCTAGGCTTAACGATGTCTTCAAGAATTTGGTAGGTGTAAAGAAGACAACAAAGGACAATTAAAAATACTTGGAGCCCAAAATATTTTCCACACTTTGACGAAAAATTTGAAGCAGGTATCGTTTTGAGAGCAGTACTAATCGCTGATACTTAATGGAAGACTAGAGCTTCCGAACGGTTCACCACATATGTATCAACGAGAGTTCACAGGTTCGGACAAATCCTACAGAAGATTTTTTTGAGGTTACAAGAAAATCATCAATACAGCAGTGGGCAAGCAATGTGAATGCGCGGTCTCTCAAGTGCTGGTTATAAATTGGAAGCATCTTTTAAGCGTGCGAAATGGAAGCACTTTTCTGAGAGATTTGAAAGAAGAATACCCGTGAAATGCCTGCTTCCTGCGTATTACCATTTTTAGACGGGAAATGGCTGGTTGCAGTCAAATGCCTGGTAAATAGCCCAGAAAAATGCTCTAAATAATGCTGGCTGCAAAATAGCCACCAAATAATGCTCACTTCGAAATTGCCGAGAAATAGCCGAGAAATAATGCTCTCCAGGAATAAGACGCATTCTTGAGATATGAGTCAGATGCCAACACCTCCGTCGGTTCAATTACCCAAGTTTGGGGTACTTGGACCTCGCTCAGCCTCTGGAGGACCCGCCGAGCCGGGCTGGGCGAGGCGGCGACGGCCGCAGCGGGTGCCGGTGTGCCAGCCGCCTCTGGTTACTTCTCATTATTCATATTTGTTGGCTAAAATAGCCTAGAAAAAAACAAACGAAAAAACCCATTAGGAGCCGCTGCGGGGCCTGGTGGGCTATTTCTCGATCGAAACTTTCAGAATTGTCCTAGACGTTCCCAAACAATGACATTCGACTACACAACTAGCAGGCGCTAAAAGGTTTTGGTACCTCTTGCCGGAAGTGTACATGCTAAGATCCAAACAGCACTTTTTTCGTGAGAATCAACCTCGTCATCCGCGTGTTCGAACATGCCCTTGTCGTGAGTCTGTGAGCCATTGATAGACGAAAAGTACACATTTTTCAGGTTGTGGTGATGTCAACAATCGGCCTGTTCTACTTCGTGTACTGGGAATTCGAGATTCTTTATATACCAGAACCGGCGTCTACCATTGTCTACGATACCGTCTCTCTATTGTATTTTAATGCTGAATTCGCGCCATACATGTTCTTGAACAAGTAAGTCTCAGTAAATGGAAAGAGAGTGATGTCATTATGAACCCTTGAAACTGACTCGTGTTTCCTCGATCGTTTACTCATTTCTCACCCTAACCTTGATAATCACAGGTTACTACGGAGACGATAAGGTTTCTCGTTTTTACGTGAGAGCCTTGAAAAGTTCATTGCATTTCGCCACAACATTTTATCAGAGGAGGTCTCAGTAACTTTGACTTGCTCGTCACGATTCATGTTCTGTGACCGAAATTCAGCAGTATGAGATTCTCAGAAAGACAAGCCTCCTTCCCACGCTCACGTGGACTCCAGTGGAAGTACTTTGCTTCTACGGAAGATGTTGTCCTTCGCGTAAGATTGACAGCGCTGTAGTGTTCATGTTCATCACGATTTGTTGCCCCGGAACTTCACCAAATGGTACTCTAAAGAGAGAAGCACAGCCAGGAGAGGATTGCAATACAACTGCGCACTTAGGAATCTCGAGCCAACAATGCTGACCAAGGACAGAATTGCGAACCCACCTGTGAAGGAAGAGGATACACTAGAGTGTCGGGCTCAAACACTCACCGTGTCCTTTTTTACAGACGGTTTCTATGATATTGTCATCCCCAGAAAATTGGCAGGCGAGAAGGTTCGGAATGAAGTGGGCCAGCTCGTTACAGAACTCAGCCTTTTGGTGCATTTGAGCACGGGGACTGCCTATTTGACGTGCTTACCATAGCTTCTTACGGGGTACTGCTCCCTGACTTTGAATCGTGTGTGTGTGTATCTCCCTTTTCATTTCAATGAGCTCCTAAATAGGTTACCTCCGCACACTAGTTTGATTAGTATCGCTGACTTTTTTAACTCCCCCTGTTCTTTTTGATATGCTCATTTCAAAATTGCAGGTGCAATTTTCATTTTACAGGACCTTCCGCAAAGAGTACTTCTCGTTCCTGACAAAGAAAAAGAAGAAGAGGAAGATGCCCAAGGTTGCCGTCATTATAACGCGTTGTGACAGAGAAACGTGAATCAGATACAATTCGCTGTAAACTATATTGCCATCAACGAAACGGATCGTCTGTATCGGGTCACACATTCGATGTGGCCTTAGGCAGACAGGAAAGCACACCGAGCCATCTGAGCATGAGGAGTTTGTTTTGAACTAGACGAATCACGAGCTCGCGAGGCTCACGGGTACACCTTAACATGCTCTCGGACTATCAGCATTTTTTAAAGCATTGTCCACCCTAGAAACAATTGCTGAGTTTTTATCCAAAATGTCCCCATACGACTCACATGTTCCTTTCCGTTTTTTAGTGTGACTATAATATGACAACTATGTAAAGGGAGTAGCATATCCTGCGAACTCTGTGGGAAATTTAGGAACGGAATTTGTAGTGGACACTGCCTTTGAAGAGCCGTAAAGTTCTATGTTCTAAAGATGTGTATATCTGATTGTCAGTATACGATTTTCGCGTGATTCCTTCATATCAAGTGTAAAGCCATCGCGATTCTAAAGTGCTCCGAGCTCATTACAAGTTTCTATCTTATTGTAAAATCTCTATTCATTGCACTCCAAAAAAGAAATCGTTAAGCGATTGTTATTGCTCAGATTGTTATGTCATAACGCAGCGAACGCAAGTACTCTAAGTTATTGCTCAAGAACAGGTATGAATGAGAGGTATAAGAACAGGCTTGATTATTCGTAAGTTCAATAATTTCTCAACGCGCCTTGTATCTTCGGTAACGACAAATCTTTCGTGAGCTTGAGATAAACACTCCAAGCTTGTATAGTCGAAGATCTCGCATGTTGACTACATGGTACCTTTAAAGGCACTGTTCACGATAAACTTCATCCTCAAATTTTTCATGAGAAACGCTTCTCGTGGCTCTCAGAAGCAGAACAACGTTGAAGAAACGGGACGAAAAACTACGCAGGAGCCGCAAAACGGCTTAGAAAAGTGGGCAAACTACTCCGCTTCGGGCAAGTCCGGTGCCTTCCCGCCCCTCGACGTGAACAGTAGAACACTCGAGATCGTGAGATAAGCGATGGCTTCCGATCAAAAGCCCCGTTGTTCCTTTCATTCTCAACTTCTCGCTTTACTCAGGTCAGCTCGCATACATTGGCTGCAAAAGACGGAAGTTACAAGCCTCGAACGATTTGTCCGCCATGCTTCCCTAGCTCAGTTTTTGAGGGACCATAACTCCGTTGCCAGAAGGTCTTGTACGAATCCAGAGGCATCATTGGAGTCAGAATGGGACCGTTTTCAAAATAGGAAAAAACAGAAGAGGTTTTTATCGTGAACACCGCCTTTAAGTTAGCTTCTCTAGTTCGCGATAGGACTGTCCTGTAGAAAAGTTTGATAAGTTTGATTACTATCGAGTTATATTGTGGGTCATAATCCCTGCACCGACAATCGAAGAACAGGAGAAAAATGCACCGGCTTGTAAATGACGCTCTTGGAGTTCTCGAAAATACCCCCAAACAAGAAGTCCCTGATTCACTCTAATAGCTTGCCTCAAAAATATTTTTAACTATCTTCGATTCAGATTTCTCTTTTCATAGCATGAAAGGAAATTGTGGTGCTTATTCTACATGTAATAGGCGGAGCGCAACTTTAGCTCGCTAGGAGAGCTGGCCTAGGAGCTTTTTTTCTACTGCGAAAAACTTAAAATGTGATACGTTCCAGTTATGCCCATGCCTCAACAGGTTTTGATCTGATTGGGAAAACGTGCCTATTGATGTAGTGGTGGCCAAAGTCCCTCATTGATTCCGTGGCAAGAAAATAAGAACTTGAGGCAAATAAGTGAACTGAATCTGTCGTCGTTTCCAATAGAAATCTCATGTTTTCTTTTTTGATGAGGGTAGCGATAATAGGTGCGATAAGAAACTCGCGGGCTAAACAAGGGACGCATGTGCCGGTAGGGATCATCTTTGGAATTGTGATACACTCGAATCTTCAGCAGGAGCCGGCCAGCGATGCCACGGAAGAATCCACGACGCTAACAACAACAGCGACTTCGAAAAGGGTTAACGTCTTGAAAAGAGGAACATACTGCGTGACACCTTGTTCACATAAAGGGTGCCATTCTTATGCCATTATTCTGAAGGATAACGAAACCATGTGCAACACCACCTAGACTCTTTTTGAGCCACTCACGTGACACCAGCCGCAACTACCAGGCCGTCCAATAATTCCTGTCCGAAAATTTTCAAAATTCTATAATTTTGCTTAGAAGTGTTATAATATCAGGCAAGTGTAAGAACCTTCTTGGAAGTTCTCCAAAGTTCTACGCTAAGGGTATATAAGGCGCAGTCGCCGCGTCTAGCTACCAGTACAAGCTAAAATGGACCAAGGTCGAATTCGTACGTTCGTGTACTACGAGTGGCTGCTGGGCAACGACACGGCCACCGCGGTCGCCAACATCTGCAGAGCGTGCGAGGAGGATGCAGTGTCCCCACGCACAGTCAGCCGCTGGTTCAATCGTTTCGAGAGCGGCGACACGAGCCTCGAGGACAGGGAGCACAGCGAAAGGCCTTCTACGGTGGATGATGACGAAGTCCGTCGCTGTATCAAGGAGAAGCCGGAAGTCACCACCCGTGAACTGGCGACGACGCTCGGCTGCAGCAAGTTCATCATCCACAATCGACTCAACTTACTCGGCTACCACAAAGCTCTGGCCCGCTGGGTCCCCCACCGTTTGACGGACGCCAACAAGCAGAGCCGCGTGGCCGTGTGCCAGTCCCTCCCCTTTCGTCCGCATCGCAAGGAGTTTTTCGAGGACCTGGTCACTGGCGAGGAGAGCTGGGTCCTCTATGACAACGTCGCTCGCCGTGCCGTCTAGATCCCGCGCGGAGAAGAGCCGCCGACGACGCCGAAAGCCGATCTGCACCCGCTGAAGATCATGCTCTGCTGCTGGTGGGACACCAAGGGCATGCTGTACTTCAAGCAGCTCTCGCAAGGCAGAACGGTAGTCGCCTCCATCTACACCGATCAGCTCGAGAAACTAGCCGCCGCCATCCAAGAAAAGCGTCTCCGACGGGCCTCTGTCCACCTGCTGCACGACAACGCGCGCCCCCACGTGGCGAAGGAGACCCAGCAGAATTTGGCGACGCTCGGCTGGGAGACGGGTGCCCATCCGCCGTATTCCCCTGACCTCGCCCCTCCGACTACCACTTGTTCCGCCCGCTGGAACACCATTTGACCGAAAGAAAATTCACCAACTACGACAACCTCAAATCCGACATCGCGGACTTCTTCGAGTCGCAGCCCCCGGAATTCAGGGCGAAGGGCATCGGCGACCAGCCCAATCGATGGGCCACTGTTGTGGATAGCTGTGGTGATTATATTGTTGATTAGCCTTGTTTTTCAATGAAGTTGAAAAAAATTAAAAATGGTGAAATTTTCGGACAAGAATTATTGGACAACCTGGTATTTTCAGTGTCACCTGGGCCCATTAACAACCCCCCGTGATGTTGCTAACTCAGCGCTGCCTCCGTGCGATCAGCATGTGGCTCACATTTATGCAGCGAAGCGTGCGCGCCATCCTATTTTAATGCATGCGGGCCGCCATGGATAGTGACAACGGAGGTAGATATCTGTCAACGGTACGTGAGCCACCCATGGACGTGAGGTAGGTGCTGAGGTTGTATGGTGGTGGCGCGATTTGCAAGACAGTGAACGAAATAGCGCGCGCAGCCACGTGAAGCACAATCTGCGATCTCGATCATGGGTTGGGTACGTCTGAGGTGGTGACGTCGAGGGTAAGATAACATGCCCCAATGACTAACTTTGTGCAAATTTGACCATCTCCACTAACCACCAGCTGCAAGCTCAATTTTCGAAATGGTTTAAACAAACTTGATGACAGGGTCAGCGATTCCGATTCTGGAACGGCAGCCCCTCTCTCCAAATCTCAATCATGGTAGAAGGGAGAATCTTGTAATGTCGAACTGCTGAGGAAAGGTGGGATGGTGCGGCAGAGGTTATAGCTGAAACACGTGGCCGTCTTCTGACAAGACCCAAATCAACTTCTGGCAATAATCTTTTCTTTTTGTTTTCTGGCATTCTTGCTGTGGTCTCCCATTTTTTTCTGTTTCTGTGTCTACACGTTTCTTACCTTTTCATTAATCGTTGCATATGGAGAACAAATTTGGGAGTGATGAAAATTGATTGCTTGCCTACGTTTCGATAGGTTTTTACTTACTTTTGAAAAAAATCGACAAACTTATTTTTAGGTGATGTAATGCTTTAACAATGTTTCTTTCTGCTTTGAGAAGAACATTTAGAGCTGGTTTTCAACAAGAAAACTTGAAGCTATTCTGAAGCCAACTATTATTTCTTATTTCGCATGATTCGAATGTTGCCCGTTTATTACCATAGCAGTGCCATCGATGGCTACTTATTTTTGTTGAGGGCCTGCGTCGGCACTTGTTGTGGTGCATTGGTGGAGGCAATCCACATGTTTGAATTAGTATTTTGATTGCGCGAAATCCCCCCTTACGTGGTCTATATATTGTGCATATGTGTGTGCTCATAAAACATGAAAGGTGTGTATATTACATATCTATGCATAATCTTCTTTATGAAATCGGTTGAGTAGCCACTTTCTTACATTTCTAGAATAATTTCGCTAACCACTGTGTTCGGTTCCCTCGGTGAAAAGCATTTACCTGTTTTTCCATTTAATTCATTATTCACTTGAGGCTGATGACAATTATCCTACTGAGAAGAGGGCAAACAGTACATCATTTGTACTTCACCAAAGACCGAAACCGCACAACCACTCTAACCTCAGCCGTTAGACTGCAGTTGCATGATTCTAAAAAGAAGTTTGATTCGAATAAATACTTGGTCATCCGATTTGATTTTTGAATATCCAGCCCCACTGAATCGACGACATATTTTTGAATTTATTCATTCCTTGACAAATTTCGAAAGGTCTTCTTCGCATTTGTAGTTATGTTAAAGGTACGCTTGATTTGCTCAAAATGAATCTGAGGTCCGTTAAACGATATTCAGACGTTAACACCTAATGGCAGCATACACGCTCGCAAAAGTTGTTGAGATAACTACATTAAAGGGGTCGCACGGGCCCTAAAAGAGCCTTCACGACGTTGGAACAGTTGAAAACGAGTTAAAATGGCCGTATTTCAGCCGTATTGAGTCACAAAATCATCCTTTCTCCGCCCATCAATACGGGCTCCGCCCCTCTATACAAATTTTCAATGATCGATTACGGTCATTTTGGCTCATTTTTACGCTTCTAACCCCGTGAGCGTTCCAGAAAGGGCCGTACGAGTACACTAGCGTCGTTATCCCAACAAATTTGTTGCTAGCTCCGCTATTTCAGCCAGTGCCGTACAACTTGTCCATTTCTGGGCCAATATAGAAAGAACCATTATATTTTCATTTCAGTTGATTTTTTCCCGGTTTTTCGTAATCTGTGAATATTAACAGCTTCTGACCTTCGATTCATCCCATCAAATTGATATCATTTTTGAGCTTGTACGCTGCCTTTAAGAGACCGCTCGCAGGAGCGCTCCAAATGCTTGACCACTAGAACCGGTAGAAGGTTACACTATGAAGAACCCATTCGTATTAAAGAAACACCCCACATTTCAAAACTTTAAAAATTATCGTGTATTTTGCTTGCGCAGTGTGGACACAAGGTCTCTTATGTATGTATGTGTGTGTTGACTGTAAGGTCCGGTATGTACATTGCCGTTTAGGGGGCATAACCTACCTTGATATTTCGGAAATCGGCAATTGAACATCAAATGCGTATTTGGCAGCCCAAATAGCACTCGCAGAAGAATCTAGAGCCAAATCTGAGACTTTGTTGGAACTACCGAATACCCATTGTAATCTACCGTAAACTGCCAAAACATAATAAAAAGATCTCAGATTCGTGTTGGGCAGTTCAAATAACTCCCACAGAAAACTCTTAGGCATCAGCAATTGTAGAATTCCATAAATCGTCGGGGGTCGCGTTTTGTCCTCAAATTTTGCCCCGATGGAAAGCTTTGAACGAATTCAGTCGATAAAAAATCGACAGATGAACGTCACATTTGTGATCAGCGCACCAAATAAGCCCCATGCAAAAGTTTTGGGGTAGGGGCTACACACAGAGGGAGGAGTTTTCAAATTTTGGCGGTTTGACACATCACGCTACTCAATTCAAGCGAAAAGGTCCCGACAGGTATTAGAGCCACAACAGGCCGGACGATTACTACCTCGGTGTGCAGAGGGCCCCTATCCCGGAAATTTTAGGTCAAATCTGAACATTATTCTCAGACGTTTTCAGGACCCATATATGTAGGTGTGTAGAAGTAATCGCTCATCAAACAAACCCTATCAGGGGCGAAACGCAAACACTCTGTTCAAAGTATGAGAGATGTGCTTTAACCAATACTTTGTCTAGAAAGGTTATTTTTGACGGTGAACACGATCGTGAAGTCGGTTTGCGGATTTCAGGAGGATCAGGCAAGTTTGGAAAAAAAGAAATTACAAAAAAATGATTGTTTCAAGCTTATAATTTCCTGGAGACAGCAGAATGTTGCGCATTTTCATCGAGGATTCTCACGAAATTCTAACAATATAATTCGTTTCCGCAGATACCACCTACGCTTTTTATACTTCCCTTGTCAGCAATCACCAGTGATAATCCAAGTTTGCGGAAAGTTTGCGGTGACGGGTCTTTTCGAATGCTAGAGGAAAATCAAAGGTTTGTATATTCATACACCGCAAAAATTTCAAAGGAACTGCATTGAATAAAAAAACACATAACCCCTACCGAACCTTTGCCTCTGTAGCAGAAGACTGCCCCAACGGTGTAGGTAGTAGCCTCATCGACTGAATTCGATTCACTCGTCTGAAGAAGTACAGGTCTTATTGACCGGCTAGCTACTTCATTATAGAATTAAGCATCGGCAGAAGCAATTGCTTTAGAACATCGGCTTCAGAGCTCCAAAGGTTAGTTTGCTGTTTCGGATGCTCATCGAAAGAAGCTACATTGGCAGGAGCCTAGGCTGTAAAGAGGCAAATTATGCAGTCGTTATACAATCGTGCTTATCTTCCCAGACATGATATCAACAAAACCTTGTCGCTAGGATTCTTTATTGAAATGTGATTCGATGTTTTCATCTCTAGACCATACAACAGTGCAGTCGACACGGATCGCATTCTCGATTCTGGTTCGGGTTTTCGGTGCACAAACCGATGGCTTCCCAAAAAGGGAACCACAAACGGCATAGCGAGTCGCATCGACTATATATGATCACTAGTGTTTTCGTAGAGCGCTCTTGAAATTGAACTAACTTGAGAGCGGAGAGCCGTACACGGTCTCTATGTCTCCGGACTTACCCTGTACTGAAACTGCAGAGCTTAATCAGATGATTATTTTCTGGGTCAAATTTGTGAAAACTACAACAAAGAACCATAAGCAGCACTGCAACGATGGGAGGAATAGGATAAGGTAGAATTTCTGCAATAAATACGTGATGGGAGAAGAGAAGATTCGTTTATTCATTTATTACATGCGCGTTATAAGATGGACTCTATGGAAAAAAATTCTTACTCATCCATCAGCGGAACATAGTGTATAACATACTGTGGGTAACTCAAATAAACAAGTGGAACAAACTTAAAAAAAAAGAGTACGTTCTTTCCAGAATTGCAACTGCTTCCCTCTCGACAATCGCTTGAAAGAAAGCAATGAAGGGAGCGTTCGATTTCAACAATGAAAAAACTGAGCCAGCCTTACACGTACCAAGTTGTTCAATAAGTTTTGTCGTTCGATAAGGAAAACACAATTTTATGGCTCAAAATACACTTTATTTTTCAGTATAGTCTCCCTGAACATTAATACACTTGCTCCAACGATCCCCCAATCTGTGGATCCCATCCCTGAAGTAAGAATCCGGAAGGTCTGCAAACTACGCTTCAACAGCCGTTATGACCTTTTCATTTGATGAAAAACGCTTGCCACGCATAAATTTTTTAGGTACTGGAAACAAATAGAAGTCGCTGGGAGCCAAATCTGGTGAACACGGCGGATGCTCCAACAATTAGAACTTTAATTCATGGATTTTAGCCATTGTCAAAATGCTCTTGTGACACGGTGCATTGTCCTGATGAAATAGGTTTTCTTCTGCAAATCGGGTCTTTTTTCACGAATTTTTTTTCAACAGTCTTTTATCACGAATTTATTTTCAGCTGGTCCAAAAGGTTGCAATAATATTCAGAATCAATAATTTTACTAATTCACAAGTAATCCAGAGACGAAACTCCTTTCGAATCCTAAAAAACTGATGCCATAACCTTCTTGGCCGATTTCCGGACACGAACTCGTTTCGAAGCCGAACATCCAGGTTCACACCACTCTTCAGCCTCTTGTTTTGATTCAGGATCATGGCGATAGACCCAAGACCCACCCCATACTGATGAATCGACGCACAAAATCCGTTTTATCCTTTTAAAATGCTCCAAATGTTGGTGAGAAAGTCGCATTCGAATGTGTTTTTGTTCCTTGTTAGCGAATGCGGCACCCATTGTGCACAGAGCATTCTAAAACCCAAAATCTCACTTAAAATATGGCTCACACTGCCTACTGAGATGTGCAGAGCCTCTACTGAATCTCTCTTAGTCAATAGACGATCTTCCAGAACCATATCCTGTATTCTGGCTATGATTTCTGGTGTTGAAGCGCTTTTTGGACGTCCTTCACGTAGATCGTTTTCAAGGCTTGTACGACCCCGTTTAAATTCAGCAACCCATCTTTCTACTGTTCTAGTTGTAGGTGAAGAATCATTGTACACATTTAACATTCGTTCGCGAATTTTTTTTGCTGCTACACCTTCCTAAAATATGAATTTTATCACTGCACGATATTCAATTTTTCCAATGCTGTGACACGGCAACACTAAGTGGCTTGTAGGCAAAGAATGAATTGACAGATTGAAATGAACCTTCACATACGTTCATATGAAGAGTGTAACAGCAGAACAAAATAATTTGGGCTTGTAGCAACGCCCTCTCTTATTGAACGACAAAACTTATTTAACAACCTGGTAAAAACACACAGGCTGTTAATCTCCAAGTCCGGTTTTCTTCAAACCTGGGCATCACCAATATATGTTTCTTTTTTCGCTGTGCCAATCCAGGTTTTGTATGGTGGAATCGTTTTTATTGGCCTTACGTTTCGGCAAGCTCGCCGTTATCAGAGGCCTGAAATTTCATCGAAACAGGTTATTCACGAGTTACACGGTCAAGCGCGTCTTCGCCTATTGCGAGTATCAACGCTTCACAAGAGCTTCAGAAACTGAACAGGTCAAACACCGATACTAACCCGCCTCGATTCCACAGCAGCCAAGCTCCGCTACACTTCGTAAACGACTAGGAGCAAATGAGACACCATTGAAGCTCCTAATGTCAAAATGAGCGGTGACAGTGGGCAGAAACAACCATTTTACAATCCACATAGCGGGATGAACGGTAGAAATTCATTCGTTATCGTTATGCACTCACTGCGATTGTTTAGTTTTGGATTTCGCTTCAGTATGTAAAACGCCTCAAGGGCTTTCCGGGCCGCGACATCAGTTTCGTGGTGGAGAATAGTACACATGATCTCGTAGTCGTCGTTGTGGTGATGTTCAACTCTGTGCTTACCAAGCGGTGTAAGAAGAGACTTGCGCCTTTTACCGGCTAGATGTTCCTTAAAGGCAGTGGTCGCGATCAAATATGCTTGTCGTCTTCTTCTCTCTAAACCCTTTTCTGGGTCTCGAGTAGTAGGACCTATAAGCAAAAATCGTGAAAAACCACTCTTTTGGGCCAAATTTGAAGCCTGAACTTTCTTGCCTTTTAATGGTGGACGAGCCCACTCCACATCATCGGCATCGATGATCTCTTATATCAAGAACATCAGCTGGCTTGAAATTGAATTTCAATCAATGAACCTTCGGATTTATGTACACATCTAGGCAAAAATATTGACTGGAGTGCTTTCTTTCATTGCTCAACTGTTTTTATTTGGTCAATTTGCATTCATTTCCTCCTGGGAACGTCGATGATTTTTGACTGCTCGGCATGAGACTGCGATCTTTTTCGTCATCGCTGTGCACGTGTGCACAAAGTGGCTTCTTTGGGCCCTAGAAACTCTAATTCTAGCCCGTTTTTCACCGCCCTACCTTCATAGTTTTTCAGCTGTTTTCCACCTGAGCTGATTTTTGTAGTTTTTTCAATAACGTTTATCATCGTGACCACTGCCTTTAAGTCGGACACACAGCAATCTTCCCGTCTCTCCAATATATATTTCGTTGCAAGCCAAACACTGGAGTTGGTATATAACGCCACTCTGGGCACAATCCCCTTCTCTTCCATGTGGGCACGTTACGCAGTTCGTTGTGATACAAGATCGATCGTAGAGCCTGTTTCTGACGAGCTGATGCTTGATATTATCTCGCGGAATGTTAACAAGAACAACATCATCTTCCAGGTCAGCTCGTGCTATGCATGGACGATGCTCATCACTGATCCTATCCGATATGAAAGGAAGGTTGAGAGAGATCTTGCCATCGTTGATGTTCGAAGAGCGTGTTCGTCGGCCCCCCTGGCGTCGTTCTGTTGTATATCCGTTTGAAGTGGCGATATCACTTGCTAGTTTCCTCGATTCCTCACGTTCAGTGGCGCCACTACACACCTCTAGAGCCGTTCTAAACAAATTGCGTACGATAGCTCGCTTGACGGCTTGAGGGTGCGCTGACCTAGCGTGAAGTATGATGTTCTTAGAACTCATTTTCCGATACCACTTTACGCTGTACACACCATTGGAGAGCCTTATCTGTGTATTGAGGAAAGGGAGCCATTGATTTCTAGGGGTTTCTCGTGTGAATCTTATGTACTCGGATTGTTGGTTCAGAATATTGAACAATTCGTTCATTTCTGATTGTGTTGATGTTATAACACAACAATCGTCGATGTGTTGTGACGATTGTTGTGTTATAACATCAACACAATCAGAAATGAACAAATTGTTCAATATTCTGAACCAACAACCCAAGTACATAAGATTCACACGAAAAACCCCTAGAAATCAATGGCTCCCCTTCCTCAATACACAGATAAGGCTCTCCAATGGTGTGTACAGCGTAAAGTGGTATCGGAGAATGAGTTCTAAGAACATCACGCTAGGTCAGCGCATCAAGCCGTCAAGCGAGCTATCGTACGCAATTTGTTTAGAACGGCTCTAGAGGTGTGTAGTGGCGCCACTGAACGTGAGGAATCGAGGAACCAGCAAGTGATATCGCCCCTTCAAAGGGATATACAACAGAAGCACGCCAGCGGGGGCGCCGAACACGCTCTTCGAACATCAACGATGGCAAGATCTCTCTCAACCTTCCTTTCATATCGGATAGGATCAGTGATGAGCTTCGTCGATAGCACGAGCTGACCTGGAAGATGATGTTGTTCTTGTTAACATTCCGCGAGATAATATCAAGCATCAGCTCGTCAGAAACAGGCTCTACGATCGATCTTGTATCACAACGAACTGCGTAACGTGCCCACATGGAAGAGAAGGGGATTGTGCCCAGAGTGGCGTTATATACCAACTCCAGTGTTTGGCTTGCAACGAAATATATATTGGAGAGACGGGAAGATTGCTGTGTGTCCGACTTAAGGAATATCTAGCCGGTAAAAGGCGCAAGTCTCTTCTTACACCGCTTGGTAAGCACAGAGTTGAACATCACCACAACGACGACTACGAGATCATGTGTACTATTCTCCACCACGAAACTGATGTCGCGGCCCGGAAAGCCCTTGAGGCGTTTTACATACTGAAGCGAAATCCAAAACTAAACAATCGCAGTGAAAGCATAACGATAACGAATGAATTTCTACCGTTCATCCCGCTATGTGGATTGTGAAATGGTTGTTTCTGCCCACTGTCACCGCTCATTTTGACATTAGGAGCTTCAATGGTGTCTCATTTGCTCCTAGTCGTTTACGAAGTGTAGCGGAGCTTGGCTGCTGTGGAATCGAGGCGGGTTAGTATCGGTGTTTGACCTGTTCAGTTTCTGAAGCTCTTGTGAAGCGTTGATACTCGCAATAGGCGAAGACGCGCTTGACCGTGTAACTCGTGAATAACCTGTTTCGATGAAATTTCAGGCCTCTGATAACGGCGAGCTTGCCGAAACGTAAGGCCAATAAAAACGATTCCACCATACAAAACCTGGATTGGCACAGCGAAAAAAGAAACACACAGGCTGTTAACAAATTTTGTAGTGTTACAATAGATTTTTTCCGAATTCTCTTCCTAGAAACCTGATTTGTTTAAGTTTCATTACGTCAGCTTCAACTAGGTATTTCGCTGAGAACTTTAAAAAAATCATAAGAGCACCAATCACTTTGCGATCCTGAAGTGTGCAGTCTACATTAACGATTTCTCAAAAAATGAATTTGGAATTTTTTGTATAGAAACCCTACCATCTCAAAACATGACATTCATGAGATAAATTGACATTTTAAATTCGCTTCCGATTCCTGGTCTGCAATATGGCGTGTACTCAAGACGTGGACTCCCAATTCTTGCGGTAAGCCGCGTCAAAGCCATTGCGAGACGTTTTCTATCCTCCGGTGTGTAATTTGGGGCCTGAGCAGCGCGACACATCACAAGTAGCATAATGCATGACGCAGGACACGTTACGAATGTCCAGACGATACACAGCTTTCCCTGCTGATTTCGGGACAGTTCGAGTAAGATTCGAGGTAGTATTATCATGGCTTCGAATCGAAAAATGTAGCATCCAAATACCTGTTACAAGAGAAAGGGCTCGCGGCGATTGAGACCTCTATTCTGTGTGATGGTGCATCTTCCCGCCCAAAAATGTAGTGAGTCAGAGTATCGAAAAGATTGCACAGCTTTTTCCATGGAAAAAGTTGCTAGCTTTTCTGTACAACATTCAGTATTGCGAAGTTTTCGCGAAAGGAGTCGACTTGATTAATCCTAGGCGCGAATGAGCACAATGAGGCTAAATTATAATGCTGCGATGCCAACGTTCGCCGGGCAAAGTCATAGAGCCGCGTCAGAGTACAATTTGATGCTATTCATAAGAGGTAGGGGCAGACGTCCGTAGAGATCAGTGTCTTTTCCTTTATAAATAAAACACGATCTCGATTACTTCCGTGTTCAAGCGGTATTGAGTCGAGCGTTGCCATTGAATTGGTATCACTGTGACTACAATATTTCAACAGTACTCCTTCCACGGTCTCAAAAAGAGTGTACGTCAAATAAAATTATATGATTGTAGTTACATAAGTTACTCTTTGTTGTCGCTTTTTCCTTTTTGTTTGATGAACTTCTGATTATTTTCTGTAATCGAATGCTCTTTGGAATTTGTGTGTAAAACAAGCTAATTTCTGGGAAATCGCTGTCAGAGAAGCCGTTAAACCCCGACCTCATCGACATACTCAATCATTATATTCTGTGGCGATTTACTACTTGTGTTGCCTAACATTTCGGCTCGTTCTCCCAATCTGTGGTTCGGTTTATGTTGCTGTACGAGCCACTGCTGTTGCTTTCCAGGCATCTGCTATTGCTATTCAGGATCCACCAGTTAGCCTGAACGGCACCAGCAGAGGCACAGAGTTTGGAAAAATAAGCCGAACGCCAGGAGACTCCAATCCCTGCTCGGTGCTTAAGGCAAGTGCTCGCCGTGACAACCTTTCGCATTTCGTTTACTGCGTGTGTTGGAATGTCACCTCAGGGGTTCGCTATGTGTTATAAAGCATTGGCATTGAAACTTTAATAGATAATTGTACGACCAAGTGAGACTGTGAGATAACGCGGTTCTTGCCAGTTTTGCCTTCTCGGGTTAGCTATGCGACTTTGCTTGCTTCACTCATACTTCAACTTTTTATTGCAACATGCCGTCTGTCATCAAACCATTCTATCTAATATCGATCAATCCTTGGCTTCTGTTCTTAGATTCTACTGCCGCTTGTTTGAAACACTCCGCTGGACCTACTCTCCCAAGACCGCCACACCCATCGCCCCAATTTAAAAGTCTGTCGAGTAGGCATTAGAAAATTTGATTGAATAATGTTGATGACCAAGTGCGTGCTCCTGCTTCGGAAACCTCATGGAGAGAGAATATTTCCTCGCCTCGGTTGTTTCAATGACGTTGTACTTGATATATGGGGATCGCACAATGAGATCTATGATCAGAACCCTATTTACTTATTATATGCTCTCAAGGTGCTCAAGACTACACAGTGAAATAAAAAAAATGAGCTAGCTCACTTTCTTTGTAATGCCATTATCATACTTCCAACGACGGGCGACGCGACGCAATGCTAACCATGCATATCGACCGAAAATCGATATGCTTTATATGTACCGTCGTTGTCGCTGGTCGCGGTGATTATGATCCCGGACTAAGCCTATACAATTGGTCCCCCTGAAGAACCATGTGAAGCCACTTGATCTGAAACGATAGTGTATTATTTTTGAATGCCGTTCGAATTTAGAACTCAAAACGGCACAACGGATTTATTTTTATTTTGTACTACATAACACGACCGCTTCCAATCAGCTCTCGAAGGTGCAGTTTTTTCCATGATGAATTCCTCTTGTGTTTCCTTTTGCATTCTGAGAAAATATAAGAAAATAAATATACAGAAGAACATAAAATTTGAAGCCACAAGAAAATATGAGGGAAGTTCGAAAAAACAATGACTGATCGAACCAGATTTCAGTAGTAAATCTTGAAGGAAAGAGGTACGAGAGAGTGCCCATTGAAAAAATTATGTATTGATTAGACGAGAACTTGAAAATAGACGTGAAAATATGGGTGCATTGGCAGAAACCTTTCCTGCACCAAAGTATGGGAAGCTTGACCAACACAGGGTGTGCGTACGTGAATAAAAGGTGCTGGGTTACCCAAAGCAAACTCAATTCTTAAACCCAGGTCTGCCAAACCCAGAGTTGGTGCGAATCCATTTCCCAATAATGAATCCCGCCTCTGTCTTCCTCGTTGCGCTGTCTGTTTCGTGCAGCATTCCTGCTTTTTGGCTCGAAGGCAGACAAATCACAGCTACCTAACCCTGCAGCTAGGGTTTGTTGAGTACTAAAAGGTACGAGCTACTAAGCCAAGAAATTCTCCTGGTTTCTACGCGTGTTAATGTGGAGCGGAGGTCAGAGACAGCGAGGGAGCCTATGGCAAATGGAGGGAGCAGCATAGCGCGCGCCGCTGGCGCCATGAGTGATTAGAATTGCGGTTTTTATAGAGGATAAGTAACATCGGCACGGATCCTGAAGAGACTTTGTGTTCTCCATTGGAGGTTGGCGCCAACTCGGTGCAGCTACGTAATAGCATAGGGCTTCGAGTTTGCGCGAATATTCAACAGTCTACAAACTGGTCTGCAAACTGATTAACGGTAAAATCAAGATAGGTTTCCAACAGATCTTCCGCCTAAGGCGAACTAGAACGAGAGGTTAACAGTATAAATTTTTCACTGCTAGAGCGCGATCTAACATAGCAGCTCACGCTTTTGCCATTAGAGCCGCCACTGTTTACGGCCAATTGATGCAGAACACTGCACGTATTGAAACATTTTTGGGTTTTAAGCGTTTTGCTTAAAGGCACTGTTCGCGATAGAAATCGCTTTTCTGTTTTTTTGCCCATCTTGAAACCAGTCCCATTCTGATTTCAATGATGCTTCTGGAATCGTACAACACCTTCTGGGAATGGAGTTTTGGTATCTCAAAAATTGAGCTAGGGAAAATGGTGGACGAGTTGTCCGAGGCTTGTAACTTCCGTCCTCTGCAGCCAATGTATGCGAGCTGACCTGAATAAAGAGAGAGAAGTTGGGAATGAAAAGAAGAACGGGGCATTTGATCGAAAACCATCGCTCAACTCACGATTTCGAGTGTTCCTTTGTTCACGTCGAGGGGCGGAAAGGGGCCGGACTTGCCCACAACGGCGGGGTTTGCCCACTTTTCTAAGGCGTTTCGCGGCTCCTGGGTAGCTTTTCTTCCCGTTTTTTCGACGCTGTTCTGCTTCTGAGAGCCACGAGAAGCGTTTGTCATGGAAAACTCGAGGATGGAGTTTATCGCGAACAGTGCCTTCAAGCGGGGTTGCTCACCAGTTAGTGTTACGTGGTTCAAAGGTTTCTCAGAAAGCAAATAATTGGAATGGATTTTTTTTCACTCAGCATTTCCCTATTGCATATCGCGTGATCCTTTCGTGTTTGCTTAGTATTATTGATATTTCGTTCTCTTTTTTTTTCACGGCAACTTATATGTCGTAATAAATCTAATCTAATCTTATCTAACAGTGGACGCGGAGTCTCTTCCGGATTCATGCCGACGTTAGTTACCTAGACTACTTCTCTATCATGAGATCTCAGCATACTCAGTCGCCCTCCTCCCGCGCGTACCATTGAGTTTAGCCTGCACTGTCTCTCTATCTCTCCTGATACGAACACAGAACTTGCGCTGATACCCACAAGCAGAATACAAATTGCACTAACGTCGCCACACCCAATCGGTCAACGCTTGGCGGAAGTTACCAGCTGGCTTGGTATAGCATTTGTTTGCGTTTCTCGAATCATTTCTCCATATTTCTCTGCACATTGGGAGAATGGCGTTCTCATAGCGATAATTAGACTTGAGAATTTTTCTTGAGGTTATTTTTAAGACAGCATACACCTTCAATAACACGGTTGAGATAACAACGTCAGTTCTCCGCATACCTCCTACAATATTGCCAAAGCCCCTGAAAGCGTCGTGAACTATCCAAGTGGTAGCAACAGAGCAATCATGATTAGCAAGCCTGCTGAACTCCACCCCTCTGAGTAATAGGATGACCGGAAAACCACAGGTACGAGTAATAGAATTTTCAGGTGTGAAAAGACGGATCAAAAAGAGTTGTTTATATCGACATAAGAAGCTATACATATTTGTCGAATCCTCCATTTTGAGAAGAGAGGGAACGAAGGCTGGTCTCCTGTAATCTATTCAACAGTGGAAGGTAATACTGGAGAAAACTTGAGGTATCGTGACAATTCAGCCTTTCACATACGATTACCGGGACGGAGCTTCGGGGACCCGATCTGCTCCGCGATCGGTAGCGGCGCGGCGCAGCTCACCGTTACCATTTCAGCCCTCTTGCAACACTCATCGATTCGCCAATGAACCAAACTAATGAAGAATCACTATGTGCTATAGAAAGTTCTTCCACTATCAGATGCCTTAAAGGCAGTGTTCGCGATGAATAGCGCACTAGCGTTTGACCCAAAAATGGGATTGTTTGGTCGTGAGGTAACTAACAGTGAAAAAACAGCAAAGAAAAACGTCCAGAGTAAGTCAAAATAGCGGTTCTTAAATTAAAGGCGTGGACGAGAATCATGGGCCCTGCTGATTTCGGCAAGCGCGCGCTAATCGCGAAATCTGCGCGAATCGCTCATGCTAATCGCGGCAGAGTTGCTTGGCAATTTGCCATCGAAACGTGTGCGGCGCCACAAGCTCGTCCGATTGGGAGAGGACCGGGATAGGTAGGCGCACCGGGATAGCTTTCGAAGCCGTTTTAATTGACTTCTGGCCAGTTTCCGTTGCTTTCTTCGACCCTATCCTCTCCAGCATCTGCCAACTTAGTGTGTCACACCGAGACCTCGAGAACGAGACTTATCGTGAACACCGCCCTTCAAGCGTTATCAGCCGTTGTTTTCCATGATCCCCATAAAATTACTTGGTTTTATTTTGAAAGAGGTATCATTCGTTCTTTTTTTTCTCCTCCCTAGTGCGAGCACTGCTAATGCTGCCGAGCAGCGTCCAGCGCTGACCCGCGACGCGGCCGCGAGCGGAGCAGGACGGGCCCCAGCAGCTCTGTACTCGCACTCTCCAAATACTTTCTCACTCCCATCTCAAAGCAGTGTTCACGATAAAAATATGAGGAACGGTATAGAGCTTTGGAAATTCAAACGGCTCATTCTTGTTTGAACACGATAACAAGTCTTAACACTGTGATAAGCATCACAGCGTAGCTTGATATGGTGGTTATCAACACGTGATCACGTTGTGACGTGCTTATCACGTGCACAGCCGGTATAAAAAGCGCATTTCACTCATTCGGCACTCTGATGCCGGTCCTGGAAGGGTCATTCTCCGGAGGCCAGCATATTTTTGACCAGTGGGGGATAGGGGTATCCTCTCGGCTGGTGTGGGGGGCGGTTTTCGCCGCGATCCTTGGGGAGGGTGGTTCCACACCGCAAACCGCGGCGAAGATTACGTCCTTGTCGTGGACCCAGGCGGGGTCCTTCTCCACCGTGGGACCGCGACAACCCGGGGCGACATGCTTGTGGTGAGTATTAAAATGAATAACCCGTGAAGTCAATGGCGTCATCTTTGGACTGCTCGTTGGGGTCTCCCCCTAGGCATTTAGGTAGTGTTCCAACCGTGATTGTGACGTCCTCACCAGTGTCGTTATGCAGTACTCCCGATGCTCTTTATCGTATGACTCCGCGTAGGTCTGTGTTTTTTCTCCTATCGGGAGTCTTACGCGGAGTCAGAGTCAAACGGAGCGTTGCGTAATTTTTCGAAATCGGAGCGCCCCCCCTCACATTTTTTTCCAAAATGCAAAATTTTTGCGATCCTTCCTTCCCGATGTCGGGCAGTTCATAGTTGACTACTAAAAGTTTCAGACGCCGAAAAATTTTTAAGTAGTCGAGCCCAAGCGTCTAAAGCCGAATGCTACGATCCTACCCCTGGGGACCAAAAGTAACACTTACGTTGACTCCTAAGAGTGGAAGAGTTGACCGCTATAAAGGATTGATACTTAAAAGCAGTGGTCACGATGAAAAACGTTATCGAAAAAACTACAAAAAACATCATAGATCAAAAACAGCTGAAAAACAGTGAAGCTAGCGCTGTGAAAAACGGGCTAGAATTAGAGTTACTAGAGCCTAAAGAAGCCAGTTCGTGCACACGTGCACAGCGGCGACCAAAAAGATCGCAGTCTCATGCCGAGCAGTCAAAAATCATCGACATTCAGAGGACGAAATAAATGCAAATGTACCTAATAAAAACAGTTGAGCAAAGAAAGAAAGCAATCCAGTCAATGTTTTTGACTAGTTGTGTACATAAATTCGAAGGTTCATTTATTGGAATTCAATTTCAAGCCAGCTGATGTTCTTGATATAAGAGGTCATAGACGCCGATGATGTGGAGTGGGCTCGTCCACCATCAAAATACAAGAAAGTTTAGGCTTCAAATTTGGCCCAAAACAGAGTTTTTTCCGCGATTTTTTCTTGTAGGTCCTACTATTCAAGACCCAGGAAAGGGTTTAGAGAGAGAAAGACGACAACCATATTTGATCGCGACCACTGCCTTTAACAAGGCAATCAAGCAATACATTTGACTCACTTATCTGTACCTTTGTCAATTAATCACTTCCTGTTATCACAGCCTGGTATTTTCAGTTGTTCACGTTAAAGACACAGTACATGCTTAGATATAAATTATGTAATTTGCATTTAATTGTGTACTAGACCCCTCCTGAATAACAGGTGCCAAATGCGTGATCTGGATTCCTCCAAATAAGCTAGATATAGGCGACCACCACGGGCCCAACCTCCTTCATTCACCACCACAGGCCACACCCTCTATCTGGTTTCCGAATTCAATAGCGGCTAGATGGTAAGATGAATTTCAACTTTTTCTTCTCTTCCTTGCCGACCTGTCTCATCGTTCTAGTAGTCTCATGCAGCGGCTACGAATGAAGAAAAATACAGGCCTGAGACAACTCGTCCACTGAATTGTACCCGTCCCCCAAATATAGGCATTTTCAAAGAGCCATAACATCGTTTGAAGGAGCCTCAAAGGCAGTGTTCACGATAAAAACCATGCCTGATTTTTTGATCGGCAGCTGCGGGACCTGGCGCAACCCTAACTTTGAAAAAAACTAAAAAAAATGAGCTCGGAACGGTCCCGTACGGCCCCAAAGTTGGACACCCGTCAGCTCGTCACACCCCAGATGCACTTTCCACGCCCACCGACGTGAACAAATGAATGCTCGAGATTGTGAAATGAGCGATAATTCCCGATCATAAGCCCGTTCTTCCCTTTATTCCCCACTTCTCTCTTTACTAAGGTCAGCTCGCATACATCGGCTGCGAAATACGGAAGTTACAAGCCTCGGACAACTCGTCCACCATGCTTCCCTAGCTCAATTTTTGAGGGATCATAACTCCGTTCCTAGAAGGTGTTGTACGATGCCAAAAACACCATTAGAATCAGCATGGGAGCGAATTCAAAATAGGCGAGAAAGCAGAGAAACGATTCTTATCGTAAACACTGCCTTTAAGCGATTTCAGAGCAGCCACTGTGATCAGCGTGTAATAATCTTCAAGAGAAGCATAAAAACTGAAAACGATACGATAACAAATGTGTTTTGGTTTCAATTAGGAATGGGTAATGGAGGAGCGCAATGTAACGTGAACATAGAAAAAGCGCATGAAAACGATCCAGGAAAAGCCCACAGTTGCCACTGAGCGTAAGGCAAACCCGAAAAGCGCAATGCCCACCCTCCGATGTGAGCAAATGAAAATTCGAAATCGTGATATGAGCGATGGTTTCTGATCTATAGCGCCTTCCTTCCCTTCATTGTCAGCTTCTCTCTTCAATCAGGTCAGCTCCCGTACATCGGCTGCAAAAAACGGAAGGTACGAGTCTCGGGAAACTCGTCGTCCCCCGCTAAATTTTTGAGTGACCATAACTCCGTTCCCAGAAGGCCTTGTGCGATTCCAGAGACATCATTGGAATCAACATTGGACTATTTTTAAGATAGATGGAAAAACATAAGAACGTTTCTGAGGTTGGACTGTGCCTCTAGGGGGCGGAAGGGGGGCTTCAGAATAAGAACGTAAAGGCCAACCGAACATTGCTCGACACGACACGGTCGCGTCACGGCTCTAGTAAACAAAATTGATGAAAGCCAATTGATAAAGGGTAGGGTATAAAAGAAGTGGAGAGCGGTGCGTCTTCATTCACATATCGTCCTTCTCCAGGGGTCAGCAGCTGAGGATCTGCCTGGACTAGTAATTAGGAAACAGCAGCACCGGTGGTCAAGATATAACAAAATCGAATTGAAAACTCAGAAAATTATAAAGCCGTGACGCGACCGCGTCGTGTCGAGCAATGTTCGGTTGGCCTTTACGGCTTCAGACGCTTCGATAATTTTGATACTCTGGTTTGCAGCCGCACTTATGCCATGCCTGGCTTATCTGCTGCAATTCTTTCGACAATATAAGCCTAGAATTCCCCTCGCTCATCATGTTACTGTCAAGAGCAGCCAATAATGATTATTGTGAACGCTGCCATTGAGTCATGTAAAAAGCGAAGGACGCATTCGCAGTCTCCTTCAAACCTTGAGTTCATAACAGTTCTCTGAAGTTTTCCTATACCAGAGAAAACGATTTGATTTCCCAAATCATCAAAATTGTGGCAAGTTAAATCGAAAAAGTCAGCTGAATTCACGTGATTCAGAGAAATATAACCAAAAAGGATCATCAAAGGTATGCCCGAGTGAGACTGTCCGCCCACACGGTCGACGGGTGTGTTGCTCGGCCGTGGCGAAGGTATTTTCCGGAACTGTGAGTGGACTAGAAGTAAGATCAGACGAAAAGTGAACAACATGCCAGTTATGTAGTTGTATCTCGGCTGTAGGTAAGCTCGTCCTAAAAATATCTGCTTGGAGGCTGCTCGACGCTCACGCCGACAGCATGGACGGACAGTCTCACTCGGACAGACTTTATATTATTTGTATAGGATATGATTAGTAACCAACAAATAAAGCTAAACTACAGTTAATTAAAATAATTTCATATTGTAAGTTGCCAACAACAATTCAATAGCGTGGTCTCATGTGTTCATCACAGAATGAAACTGCATTTGAGAACCGCCCAATGACTGCGCATTATATAAATTTTGAAAGTAGGGCAACAAATCCTTGTATTTTTTTGGTCTATCCAATTACCAATCTTGCAAGTAAGCCACTACAGCTGATAGTGTCAAAAAATAAACCTTTCGGTGATCGCTGCCAAACGAGCTGGCGACCACCTGCTTAGCGGCGGATAAAGCCATCAACCACGATGAAATTCGTTTCCGAGTTTTCCATACATAATGGAAGCTTAAACACCTCATAAAACAGCTACATTGAAAAAAACAGCGAAAACCCCATTGAAAATTGACGGAAGTCGAGACATTCCTCTTCTTTTATCTTCGCAATAGAGCGCTAGTAATGCAAGACACTTCTCCAAAATTCTCACACGGGTCCAAACAATCAATTGAACACAAACAAAAACAGTTAATGGTTTCAAGGCGAACGATGTCTTTAACTTACGGCAACCATGCCAATTACTACCATTTCCTGGCCTCTTCGATTTCTGCTTCTCATTTCATTCTTTGTAGCGATGGGATTCATCAGTCCTGTGAGCCAAGGCTGCTCACGTACTACCATCTTCGATAGTTCTACGTTATGGTGCGAGGTATACGCCACCCCATCATCGTTGTGTTGCCCAAACCATGTTTGCGAGCGAAAACTTTGGATCAGTAATAAACCGAATCCGTCACGTCCTCAATTCTGTTTGGCTGAAATCAAGGGAAGCCTATGAATCTGAATGGAAGTCGGGTGTGCGGCGCATTCCAGAAGAATTGATTGATCTTGAGAGCTTTATCCTCAGTCTTCTCTCCATCGTGCAGCGTATAATCGAAGATTCAGCCGTATTCTTGTGATCCTTAACTTCTGCTCTGGAATTTCATTTACTACAAAGTGAGGAGTAGTTCCGAAGAGTTTAGTGAACTCCATTAGTGGGAAGCAGTCGCGGTGCATCTCCTCCACCACGACATTTCTTTGAAGGTTTTCAAATCCCCGGACTTCCGAATCCTCAAAAGTATCTCACCAAAAATCAATCATCAAAACTGCGATTATGGAAAATCAGTGCAGTTTAGTAGTGACCCAGGATCCATTACATCTGAACCTACAAACATGATTTAGTAATGCCATGTCTTGAACAAAGGCAGCTTCTACAGGAGACACCGTTTCCGAGCTTGTCGTAGGTTATGAAAGGCCTGGTGCTCTCTGTGAAAGCTGTAGTAAGCAAAAGCTTCGAAACGCCGTTGCTTCGCCGAGCAGGGTACAATCAGAATCCTAAACTTAAGGCCCTATCTCCACAAAAAAAAGATGGGGACTCCTGAATGTAAAGCCGAAGGCAAATTTTATTAACCCAGTTTCACTTTAGTCCATGCCATAGAACATCTAGTTCTTTTTTAGGGAGCTTTCGCATCGAAAGTGTTCCTGCTTATCTTCACTCTGTTCACAGAAGCGAAAAATATGGAGGTTAGACGTTTGCTTCTTAGAGTGTTTACTGCGCTCAAAAGAAGCAAGGAGGAAGTCAATAGCAATGTGGACGATTGTAGCTCAGTTCGATGACCGTGTTATAATTCTACCGATCTCTCATGTCCTCATTACGCTACCCTTACACTGCTGCCTATAAAAGCGTTGCACAGATAAGGAAGTTAATTGGGCCAACTGCTGCTCTAGAGACAAATATATAAAAAATCCTCAGAAAATTCACTAATCCCAGAAAACTTCGAATTGGTAACTTTGTGAAAGTATTCTTCATAGCTTCACTCGTGTTTGAGAAGATTGCCGTATTTCTGTATTCTGATTTCTTTTTGGAACTTCTGCAAGTCCCTTGTATGGTATGGACATTTGCTGAAAAATGATGATTAAATTCTCCTATATTTTTCTTCATTTCGCCTCCTCGTGGTAATCGATTCATCACAATCAAAGATGCGGAGTGGCTGTTTCAAGATGAACAAAACTATGAGAATGGAGGGAAATGACCGCACTACTTTCATGATAGCGATGCAAAAAACTGCGAGTAGCAGGTAAACGAAGCGTGTCTTCTGTAATTAATCAACGCGCAACCTGAACGAAGAAGGAATTCTTGATGGAAAGTAGAAATCAAACAAAAAATTCAATCATGATGTATAGGATGAACATCCATAATCAGTACCGCACCTTCCACGCAAACCCTTGTTGGGGCAGTGGGTAAGCGGCTGGGACCATGGAGTCTCGGTACGATTTATTCGAGATACGTGCTGCGACAGCTGTTGTCCGCGGCCTCGGACCGGAATTCGTTTCGATGAGGACAGTATTTACCAAAGCACCACGTGTTTGAAAGGGTCTTATGATGGCGCCTAACTACCCAAATAGACCAAACGAGCCTCAGAAAATGAAAAGAGAATGTTTACTGGAATGTGGTGATAACCACATAGTGCTGGAAAATATTGTAGAGCTGATTTTCAACTACTGCATAAGTCTGAGGGAAGGAGAAACAAAACTGGATGCGAGGTCGCGAGCGGTCGCTGTGGGAAGAGCAGATGACCAATCCGATAGAAACCACAATTTATTAAGAACTAAGTGAATCTAGCAATAGTAGTAAATGAAAATTCTCACCTCAATGATCTGGAAGGGTAATGAACCTCAAAACCTGAACATATTTGAAGAATTTTCTGTGGAAGGTAAGCCCTTGGAAAGTTGCGAGATTTCCAAAAGCTTAAGCCCCTTTCACAATTGCCCGACCGACGTCGGACGACTCGTTATCGAATGTGTAATATCTATCTACCCTTTCCTCTCCATCTCAGATAGAGACATCACACTTCCCGCGGTATCACTCGCCGACGTCCCGTAACCCCTTCCGCGGAAGGCCAATAGATCGGTCGCGGGCAGTCGGCAGCGCTGTTTCGTTGACTGCCCGTATACGGTGAACACGCACTCTGCGGCCCTTCTGCCACCGCCTTACGGCTAATCTGATGACGGACAGAAGACAGTCCTAAAACAGTTTGCGGCACATTTAAGAATCACCCTTTAAATAAAGGTCTCTCCCTAACAAAATTCGAAAAATCCGCTCTCTGGGAGTTTCATCTTGAACTGCATTTGACAAGTAAGGAGTGAGCTTCTACGGGCAAGCTTCTTACACTCACTGCTTCTTGCAGCCTTCCCATTAGCAGATGACATTATCGGACAGTGGTTCACCTGCCCAAGGCCAGCGTCGCACATAGCGCGGGTTTTGGAAAGAGTCTCAACACAGCGTTCTCTGCTCAGCAATTGTTCATTGGCTCCACTCTAGTCTGAGGTGCAATGATGATTCCAATGTGGGAATCGATGAGTGAGTGTTCGATGACCCCCAGGAATAGCCGACTGCCCGCCGACACTCCGCGGAAAGACGGTAGAGCCTCTCTGTCAGCGGGAAGTGGGGCGCTGTGCCACGCCCACAAAATTGGGGCCGCGCGAAGTCGACTAGCCCGACTTGGCCGGCGGGAAGTGGGCTGTTTTTATCTGAGCATCTTATCTATCTTGACTTATCAGATTCGATAACGAGTCGTGCGACGTCCGCCGGCAAACTATGAAAGGGTCTTTAGGCTCCGCGGAAAAGATGAAGGATTTGACATTGCTCAAAAACGTTGCGAAATTTCTTCTATGGATTTGGCGATCAACAAATTCTTTCAAATGTTGTGAAATAGTTGCAGATGGATTTGGAGGTCAACAAAATCAAGAAAACGTTGTGACTCGGGTAAAATTAGAACGAAAATAGACCTAGCAAAAGATGGAAGGCATTTCACATATTTTCCATATTAAAAACCTAAGCAGGACGCCACAAAGTACTTCAAGTTGTCTTTCGTGAAACTGGATTCAATTTATGTTCACATCATTTTACTTAGTTTTTCTACTTGAATTCATGTGTATGATACAAGAAGGGTAAGGCATGGTGCTTTGACATGCCCTTCGAGATGGCGGCCCCTCACTCACAGCTTGGACGCTAGTGAAGACTCAAAGAGGTTTATAGAAACTATGCGCCTCGGACCTAACCTTTTGGAAAACATTATGGATTAGATGAGTGGTTTTGCTAAATGAAGAAAGATGACAGATACATTTCGTTGACGTCTCTCCTTCCTCTTGTCCTATAACTTATGGTAACCGTTTTCATTTTAGTCTGACGCATGGACCAGGCAGCAGGCCGTGCGGGGTTGGCGGCCTCAATGAAGAATGGGGTTTTGATTTGCGCGAGGTGATCTATCGTCGCAGCCCCGTCCATTCGTCAGACTAAAATGATTGCGCGAACTCTATGTCGGAGGGAAAACGTTACAGAGCCTTGAGACTACAGTATTTTCTATAATTCTGGAGCGTTTATCCCAACGCATTGCTCATTTCAGCTGTACCCGGGAACCGAGTGATACATTCAACAAATAATATGTAATCTGGAGATTATTGCGGGCATGCCTCGAAGGAAGCATCGCAAAAGTGGCTGAGATAGTGACGTTAATGGGGTCCTACGGCTCCTACTAGAGCGTGCACACCAGGGGTGTGCGGTAATGGGAAATTCTATTTTCGTTAAGCGTTAATCGGTAATTTTCAAAGAAAAACCGCGTAACCCATTAATGCGTTAACACGTTAACCTCGCATTTCGTCAAAAACTTCAGAAAAACATTTCCTAACCATAGCAAAAATCGACGACTCACCAGAGGTCTCAATAATCGTAAAACAGACCTTGAGATGGCGTCAGGAGGACGTTGTGGAAAATGGTTTAGGCATTACGTGGAGCGTGTGTCGCGTCGTGAAATGTGAGTAGCGCTTCATGTGGAGTGTGCGCCGTGTAGTAGAAAGTGAGTAGCGCCGTATGTGGACCGTGCGCAGCGCCGTAGAACTCGAGTAGCGCTTCATTCGGAGCTCACGACGCTTCTCAGAAATTGAATAGCGCTCCATGTGGAGTGTACGCAGCATGGTGCGCTCCATGCAGAGCGTGCACCCAGTGACAGAAAGTTACTGGAGCTTTACGTAGAGTCTGCGCTGTGTCATTGAATGTGAGTAGAGCTTGATGCAGTATTTACGTCTATGACGAATAGATATAGGTGAGGAACACATGTTCGTCGACCGTTTATATGCAAAGACGATTTGATCATTTCCGTCGTAGACGGAAATTGACTGGCCTGCGAGCAGTCAAGACATGCGTAAGAGTATCACCGACCCTGTCTTCAATTCCCCTGCCAACCCTCATTTGTCACCCTACTCGACAGCATAGATGTTGATGAGACCTCATGTTTCACTTTTGGTAAACGAATTCAAAATTCTTCGATATTGACAAGAAATGACCACAGTAGATGAACAGCGGTATGGAAAACATTGAGGTCAGTTACATATTTCACAACAAACTACAATTGACTGCGCCTACGGCCGATGACCCTGGTTTACAAATTTGCAAATGGAGCAGATCAGTAAGTGCCATTGATCAGCCAGTATTAACGAATCCAAAGTTAACGTAAGTTTAGGACTTTTTTCAATAAGCTGTTAATCGTTGAATTTCACAAGAAAACTCGTTAACCCGTTAACGTGTTAACACGTTAACGTTATAACGCATAGCCCTGATACACACCATTTTAAGTGCAAAGATTGAGTTGAAATGACTGTGTTCGAGCTACAATAGCCGCGCTAAGTTTTGTGCAAACGGGGAGCATCCATCAAACTTGGCAAAAAAGCGTCAGATGCATGTAACTTTTTTGAATAAAGACTTTTATGAATTATGCAAACGCTATTATATCCACAGATTAAATTGCTACCGAACTATGTGACGTGTGAGCCGAAGTCCTCTAGAATCGCTTGGCTTTTTGAGGAAATAGTTTTTGCAATCGTTTTTCATAATGTCGCGCGCGGTGAAGTGCGACGAAACTCTGAGCAGTATTTTTACAAGTAATGGAAGAGCAATCTGTATGCTTTGTTCGCAAGTTAGATGCAGGTTAGAGAATCTCAAGGTTTGTTTTGGTTGAATTTCCGGAATTCTTCTATAAACACGCTTGAGAACTACCTGAAAAGTAGGGGTTTTGTTGCGAAAACCCTGGACTCTGAAATGAGGGATTGCGAGAATTCAACCAACATAAATCTTGAGATTCTCTCACTTGCGCCTATTTTATGAAGGAATCATTCGGATTGCTCTTCCACTACTGGTACAAATACTGCCTAATGTTTCGCCGCGCGAGACGTTTTCGAAAAACGATTGCAAAAACCATTTCCTTCGAAAACAAAGCGATTTTAGGGAGCTGAGGCCCACAAGTCACATAATCAGGTAGCCATTTGATCTGTGAATATGAAAATTTCAGAATTCAAAACAAATCTTCATTCACAAAAGTTATATATATCGAACGCTTTTTTTGCCAAGTTTGTTAGATGCTCCCCGTTTTTAGTAAACTCAGCGCAGGTATTGTATATGTACGGGTCTCCAAGTCATCCGCTATCAGCCCACTTCCGATACGGGTCTGCCCCCTCAATACAGACACCCCCAAACTTAATGCCCGAGAGCGGTCATTTCGGAACTTTTTTTACGCTTCCAACTGCGCAAGTTTCCAGAAGAATAAGAGCTAGTCTGTTAGCGCCGTTATGCCAACCACTGTGCTGCTAGCTTCGCTATCCCCACCTGCAGGGTGTTACTCGTCCAGTTTCGAACCAATTCAAAACGGTACGTTATTCCTTCAATCGAGTTTGCACGGTTCTTTCCCGTAATTTTTCAGTACTAGCAGCTAGCAGATATCGATTCATGCCAGAAAAAAATTTATACCGTTTTTGGCGTGTGTGATGCCTGTGAAGTAATTGAGCATTAAAATACCCGCACGAATTCACTCAAGAAAAGCCGCGAAAGTCGCGAAGTCGCGACTTCTGCGACGTTTCGTCATAACACGGCTCAATGTCACCCGTTTGGGGAGCTAGGGGTATGTTTGGAATCTGCATAGAGAGCTCTTCAATTTGTGCACACATTTCTTGACCTGCTAACAAGGTATATAGGGTTAACAGAAAAATCGAGTGAACGAAAACACCACGGACGCCCCGTTCTCAGCTCAAACGGGACCAATTGACCTAGGACTTCGGCTAGAGCTTTCCTTTCTGATCCTCTTTCGAATGAGCACTGCGGCTGCTCAATCCGGAAAAATTGATTTTTCAACTCCCTCACATGTTCCAAATCCATTCTCGCTTCAAACGGGATCAGGTTAAGACAAATGTTAGCTTAAAATGAAGAGCTTTCGATGCTGATTCGAAATGTGTCCATAGCTCCCCGACCGGGTCAATTTGTCGCGATTTCGCAACTTCTGCGGCTTTCTTGAGTAAATTAGTGCGAGTATTGCATCGCTGTTTAGCCACAAAAACCGGTCGAGGTTCAGCTTTTGCATACTTTCCGTAAAAAACTGCCAGACTGTTCAGAGGTGCATTACAGTCAGAAAAAAAGATAAAGCTTCTGGAGTTAACAAGAATACTCAGCAAAAGCGGAAAGTCAGGACTAATACAGTTCTCATAACACATTTAGCAAGGTAGTTAAAATCTATCACAATATACAGTTCCATTGAATTGACTTAAAGGTCGTCTGAAAAAGTTTTTTGTGAGAAGTGCATCACTTTCTTATCGTTCTGTGTTTTCTGAAGCTTAAGATAATTAATGTGGGCGGAGTAACAAGTGGCCAGTCTACATTTCTAACCTGTACTCATGTGCCCAGACTGTAGGCATCTTCACACCTGCGGTAGGCGGAGTACGAGGCTGCCTGATACAGCAAATCTGTTTTTGTGTGCTCTGAGCTGTTAGCGCCTCACTGAACAGGAGTTAATCTTGCTCGTTATCTAACATGAAGTAGATCTCTACCTCTCACTGCTTTTTCTTTCTCAACAATTGCATGACAAGGAGTGAGTGAAGTTCAAAAGACATGCACTCCTCAGCGTTTCGGAAGCTTCTGTTCCACAATCGTCAAAGGGGTATTGGAAATTCCATCAGAATTTCTGACTTATTCGCCTTCTTTGTACTGCCACCGTCATTTTCAAATAAGCAGGAAAAGGCGTGCTGAGCAATCTGAAGATTACTGTTAACACCAAGTTTTTTTCGGAGAAAATACAAATCTTCCTACCAAGAGTTTTCAGCTCCAAGAGCTTTCTTAATGTAGCACAGACACAAAATTGATTCCAACAAGCAACCAATTTTTGTAGGTAGTTTTCCTTGGTATTTGCGTGCACTTCCGTCAGTTGTAGAAAACGCTCGTTTAGCGGGGTACGTCAATGGCGGAACCTGAGCCAGAAAATACCATTTCCACATGTTTGCCTTTCAAGTTTACTTTTCTTTCTTGCTTGCCAACGACGAATGAAATGCGAGCCTCCATTTTGTGTGAGGTTTTTATTTTGATTGTAGGCAACAGAAAGTTCTTGGCAACTAGTGGAGAAAGTTATGTTGCATTCTACTCGAGTTCCAGAAAAGGCTGAGCACGCGTCTCGGGAACAACTATGGCGGTGCATATGGTGCGCTGCAGAGAGGTCGAAGGTGGTCCCTAAAAAACGCCACCACAAAACAACTATCAAAGGTGGTGCCTAAGAGAAGGCACCACAAAAAACCGAAGTGATGTTTCTTCTTCATTTCGAAAGGATGTTACCAGACAAGAGCTCAATCAACGATTTCGTCTTTTCTAGTGCTTTTCTTCATGTATTCACGAAAAATCCAGGTTTAAGCCATCTGAATTGACGCGATTTGTCATAAACAGTCGCGTGCTCTCTGCAATCGCTCCCGCCGCGAAGCGGTGGGAGAGGATTGGTTTTTAGATGTTGGTTTTGCCGTTTTTTCGAATTCGGAAACGTAAGTAGCCTCTTAAAGGCAGTGTCCACGATAACAACCATGTCAGATTTTTTGGTGGAGATCGGCAGCTGCAGGGCCTAGCGCAACCCTAACGTTGAAAAAACTAAGAAAAATGAGCTCGGAAGGGTCCCCTACGGCCCCAAAGTTGAACACCCGTCAGCTCGTCACACCCAGATGAACTTTCCACGCCCACCGACGTGAACAAATGAATGCTTGAGATTGTGAGATGAGCGATGGTTTCCGATCAATAGCCCCGTTCTTCCCTTCATTTTCAACTTCTCTCTTTACTCAGTTCAGCTCGCATACATCGGCTGCATAAGACGGAAGTTACAAGCCTCGGACAACTCGTCCACCATTTTCCCTAGCTCGATTTTTGAGGGACCATAACTCCGTTCCTAGAAGGTCTTCTGCGATTCCAAAAACATCATAGGAATCAGCATGGGACCGTCTTCAAGATAGGCGGAAAAGCAGAAAAGCGATTCTTATCGTGAACACTGCTTTTAAGGTAGCTGGCAACCACTTCTAGAGCTATATAAAAGGCGACGAACCGAAAATGCACAAATTCTCATTATTTGGGGGCGGGTCAACACATGGTATTGAGCTGTTTAAAATCATTTTTGCCCGTTTTTTTCCAAGAACATTCCCATGGCAAAACACGTCCATGGAAACGTAGCAACTGCCGCGTGGGAGCGATTTACAGTTATAATTAGTGGCCATGGGCAACAGGTTAGTCCATGGAAAGGCTATTTGCCTTCCCACGGCGTCATGGAAAAATTCTTGGAACGCACCCCAGATCTACTTTCCTATGGGGGCAAAAAACAAACACTTTAAACCGCACACCCTGCTCACAGACGGAGGGGGGGGGTGTTTCTGAAATTATAAAACACACTGTAAGGTGCGTTTGAATGAGAATGGCGGCCCATGCGGCCGGCGTGCTTGGCAGGCGGCCGTCGTGTTCGCCGCTCTAGGACGAGCATGCGAAAAGTCCCCACCGCCATCGACTACGAATGGGGCCGCCACCGGCTGGCAGCAAGTACTGCGACGATCAATCAGCACTGTAGACGGGGGGGGGGAGAGAGAGGGAACGGCCGTCGTTGAATTCCAACACTCGTTCGAGGGCGACACATGCGACGGCCGCCTACCAAGCACGCCGGCCGCGTGGGCCGCCATTCTCATTCGAAAACACTTTATGTGCTTTCCGTCCATTTGGGATTTTATATGCTTTTTCATGGAACTGTTTGTATTTCCTTTCCATGTTTTGAAAGCACAGATGAGCATCTAAACCTTGAACCGAATCAAAAAGCTTGTTGACCTGGAAAATATATCACTTGAAGATAAAACACATAATGCTGGAAAGTCCATATGCAGTTTTAAGACGATTACTAGGCAGATACTCTCAGTTCGCCATGCACTGTAAAGCATCATTTGTCACATAGAAGCCTGATATCACATGTCAGACTCCTTTGTGTACGAAAATGTTAGCTTAGGCTGATGTCTTCTAACCGCATGATAGAGCTCGAAAAACGTAAGCCTTTGTGAGAGAGCTTTGATGAGGCTTAACGACCGGTACTAAAAAGTCATGAGACTGATTCGATTAGGTGTCCTTTCTAGTGAATGTTATGGACAGTTTTAAACATTCAGTGCATTAGTTTGATATCGTTAAATGTGCTCAAACTTTAACACAACGATTGGTGGGCAGTTTTTCAAGTGCATAAATTTATTGCCATGTTCCTCAGGTGACATGATTAAATGTTCATTACATAATGATAGCTTACATTCATCCCGACAGTTTAGAGGATATGCATCGGCTTCGCTAACTTCAGCTATTCTCGTTCGCTGTCTTATGTCCCGGAATGGAACTGAGCAGTTGGCAATGCTCTCTGTAGCAATCCACGCCAATTTGAACGCCCACCCAAAACTCCTGAATGATTCGCATTCGTGTAACTTTCCCTACGTGCCTCGGCGTCTCTTCTCAGCATGCGTAATCAACTGTGGCCTTTTCCATCGCGACTCAGACAGTCGGGGATAGCACGTCGGCACAATTGGGTTGGTTCTCCAGGGCAAATATAGGATCTGCTGCTACGGCAGCGTGTCCTGTAAACGTATGATGGAGTTAAACCCCTAGTTATCGAAAGCCTTTTCTGCAAACGGAGAGAGAATTCGGGCTAACACCCTCTTTAGCGGTGTTGAATATCATCTCTGTCACGGTCAAAGCAGGGAAGCCAACCTCGCCACGGTCCGCAACAAGGACATAATCTTTGCCGCGGTCCACAACGAGAAGGCTTCGCTCGTGATGGGCCATGAGAACGATTCCCTCAGCGTCCAAAATTTACGTCCAGAAGTGACGCAAGGTCACCTTTCCGGACCGGCCTCAAACGGCCAACTGCCCCCTAAGCAAGACTGGCCGCCTTATATGTATACCCGCCGTCGTCGTTTAGGAGGATGCTACAATGTTCATTTGTACCGAAGAAGTCAATGCAGGGTAGTGTCAGCAGGCACTGGGAGGGTGGGGGGGGTCGCCGATCTCAAGCGTGCCAGGGTGAACTAGTAGTGTAGTACTCCAGCACAAGCAGCAGAAGATCCTGCTGGTTGGCAGCAGCTCCTGCTGCTAGCAGTAACTCAAGCAGGGTTGCCGCAAATCCCTTCGTGAGTACTAACCTTATTGTGCCGAAGTACTACCCCCCCTGATTGTGTGAGGACGAGTCTCCCCCAACCTTTTTAACCCACTATGATAATCAAGGAAGCTTCTTGACAGATTTACTTTTGGTTATCATTCGTTACTGCCGTCACAAAACTGAGTTCTTCGCACATATCGAAAACTTTAGTCGACCAGAGAGAAAGGATCAACCAGTAGCTACTAACAACAAGAAGTGGGTCAACGCGAGAGTCAGGCGGGTGTTGTTTAGCCGGACAACGGGGGGCACGTAAAAGTTTTCCAAATTTAGAAAATTTTTAAGGCGGGACGTAAAATTGGGCTCAAAATAAAAACAATAGTTAGGTATTTTTATTGGAGAAAACGCTTCTGACAAAGTTAAATAACAAAATTCTTACGAAAGGATTCTATACACATTGTAATAGGAAGAAAAAGTTCAAAGGGACCACTACCAGCTGTACAACAGTACAAATGAAAAACGTCTACAAGCGTAACGATGCAGTAGCAGTATCTTAGACTGTACTCGAAGTTTTAGCTCATAAGACGTACTTTCAGGTTACATGCATAGATGGAGCCTATTAATGCTTCAGGTCGTCACTTCTTAGAGGGGATAGCGTACGTATTAGAACACATAAAATATTAGATTTTCAAAATTCTAAAGAACGATTTGGAATCTCCGTAAAATTCTCTACAAACTGATACCTAGCAACCCTCCCATAACCTCAAATTCATGGAGGAGATTTCTTAAAAGTCGTTTACAAGTTATCCAACACAGTTGCCCAGAACCGCACCTTCTGCCGAATTTTGACAATGCAGGATTTTCTTCGAAGAAGAAAATGCTGTAGTGCCGACAGTTCTATTTTTATCCTAGGCCTTCCCTCCACAAACTACGGTAGGATCGCCTGGATCCAGCTAAAGGTATTTAAGAGCAATATTTCAATTAGCACTGCGGCGAACCGTCAAAAAATAACGCGCTTCAATGCCAAGCCGAGCTGCGTCAGTGGCTTTGGAGCGCGGAAACTACAGAATCTTCAAAAAGAGCAGTGAAAACTACACTCTACAAGGCTCATAAATAGGGTAGAGAGTACAGTCTTTAATAAATAAGAACTTTAAACTTAACTTGAGAAAAACTTCTCACTGCAAAAGTTTAAATGTTTTTCGGAATCTGGGGGGACGTAAGTTTTGGACATTTTTTGAAATTTTTGTTCTTCAAGTGGGAAGGGGCGTAGCTTCTTCGAGGTCTTGGACAACAGTCTGCCTGATCCTGTGCAACAACTTTTAGGCGACTGCGCTCAATACTAGCAACTGGCTGACCCTTGGAACGCTATCTATCTGGGTAGTCAACTTGATAGACATTCTCATTACTTTTGCGACCTACGACGCTAGTTCGAGTGGGAAGGAACGATAGCCGAGGAGCTGATCTGGCTGCCATTTCATCCCTTATTCTCCGCCTTCTTGAAGTCGATTCATTCAGCAATTGATGTTAAGAGATCGGTTTTTGTCGAGCGAGCCACTGCCTAGCAAAGGCGAGCTAATGAGTAAGACTCGGGCGAAGACCTAGCGTTTGGTCGATGAACAGTGAAGTTCGTTGGGACAGTCAGACGTTCTTCGCTCAGCTGCTATCGATCTACTGGCAGGTGCTCATGTTCATAGCACAGTTACAAACCTGCAGCTCGCCCGCAATAGACGGTTGCTTTTTTTGAATGAAATCCGTTTTTCGCTCAATAGTTTGGAGACGAAGAACGCTTCCGGTCTCTGAGATAAACTCAACTTTGGCCTTCCTAATCTTTATAACCTTCTGCAGCACATTTTTTCTGACATAGTGAGAGTTTCTGTGACAGATACATTGTGAAATGATGTCTGTGCTATAGTGATATATAATCAATGACTACAGGTATCCGTTTTGAACTAGCTGATGGCCCTTGGTTCTGCAAGTCATCGATGCACGGCACCGGACGCGTCCACCAGCAGAGAACGAACGATTTAGGATTTCTAATTTCACCCCCGAACTGAGCTTAATTTCTGATTTTAGGTATGGGTCTTACTACACTGAAGCAAAAGAAGACTCTACTAAGGAACTCTCGACGCTCATATTTCATCGTTACACTTTGAAGGCATACTCCAAACTCAGGGAACATTTTTGGTATTAAAGTCGGCCGTCGTGCCTACAATAAGCAACCCTCGCTGATATCAGTTCGCTCAAAAGAGGGGACCTTCTCCTCTTCCCCCCATAAGGCGTCTTTCATAGTCCTCATCGCAAGCGCGGCACGTGCGTGGCACGCGGGATGCGCGGGGGACTATGAAAGTTCTTACCGCGCGGCACACGCGGGACGCGCGGTAGGAACTTTCATAGTCCATCAGCAGCGCCGCCCAAACCGTCGTGGCGGTTCAATCAATACTTGCTTCTCGATTTGAGTTCACTCCAACATAAATAACTTTGGGACTATCTTGCGCTACCGCATACGCAAATGCAAGCAAGGAATTTCTATGCATGTCACAGTTCAGACCCAACTTTTGCCCTCACCGAAATGGCGATGCCGCCGGAGAATTTATAGTGGCTTCCCGCTCGTCACGCGCGTGCCGCGCTTGCGGTTCAAACTATGAAAGATGCCTTAAAGAGAAAATGGGTCACGCCCACCGACAAGATTCCTATGTCTGTTTGACGACATGCGCAATTGATTGTGATCAATTTTTACGTTATTCCATTTGCTATTGGTCTAGCTTTATAATTTCCGAGCGATAGCTGCGGATGGCGACAGAAACAGGGCCGAGTAAACTCGCCATTTAAATTCTCGCCGTTCAATTTAACACAGTCTTTGAGGAGTAATAACTCTTCTAGGTGAGTCATGTGCAATCCGAGATACCGGTGTGGTCAATGCGAAATTCTATCCAAGATCAGCAGTATAACTAAACGCTGATTCTGAGATCGTGCCCTTTGACTTCTAGAAACAGAAAGAAAATGCAAATTGATCACTTAACTTTTTTATTTAATTGTAAAATCACCTGACGAAAGAATGTCGGGGATATTTATCGGCTACTCCTTGTAGGTATTTAGTTGAGTCTCACGTTCCTGGCGGAGTCCTACCGGGCTGAGCAACTGTTTGATGATTGCCTTTTGAGAATTGGATTAAGCATCCCGTGTAAGATAAGACTACGCTAAAATTCTTCCGGTATTTCAATAATGTTAACTATCTCAAAACCGCATTCATGATCGAAAATCCGAGTGAATTTGACCATACTCTTACTTTAGATCGGTCACTTATTTTGCGTCAAAACGGCAGTCATCAAGCTGTGTCCTACCCCGGCAGTTTTTCGAGAGGAGTGTGTTGTTAGTGCATTCAACAAAACACTCGCCTATTTTGCTGTTTTGCGAAATTTACACAAGGTATTGAGTTGTTCGCGAGACGCTTGGCTTCGGGCGAGATTGAACCAGCATAATCCCTTTCCGGGGGCTGCAGTGCGATAAGACGTTCCTCCGGTAAGGGAACATATTGGTTGAATCCCGCCCGGAGCAAAACCTTCTGCAACCAGCTCAGCACCTTATGTAAACATATACTCTGGTACATCCGTACTGACCTGTTGATTTCGATTATCACCAGCAGCGGAGCGGTGGGCCACTGTGAAATATAACTAGCGATAAGAGGATTCGACGAATAAGCCGCCGCTCCGCGCTGTGTTAACCGAAAACATAAGTTCACTTGGATTGAAACAGAGAATCGCGTAAGACTTAACGCGTTGTCCTGAAAGGTCTAAGACTGTTATTGAGCCTCTGACGGTATACCTGTTTCATCCAGTTATGCGGTTGAGGTACGATTTCTTCGTTGGAGATTAACGAGCAGCTGAGTGCGAGCGGCGCTTGGGATTCGGTGGTGCTGTGCAATAAGGTGCTTCCCCGTAAAGGAAATACTCTGGTTCAATCGCGCCCAGAGCCAAGCGTTTTGCGACCAACTCAGCACCTTGTGTAAACACACTATAATGTGCACGGCGACGTTAAACTGCAATTACGGCTGAAAATACCAAAAAATGTCTTGGGAAGCTCAAAGGAATCTACGTGATGTTTAGTAGAAAATGTTTAACTATATCAGAGAGCTAGTGTGTCGGACAAATTATGCGTTGTAACGTGACATTAATTAAGGCAAACGAGCATTTGTCTTCATTTGTGTTTTCATTAAATCCAAGAATGAATTTCCAGGGATAATATTACACTTTACACTAGTGGTGCTCCAGTTTGCAATTAATTTTTCATCGTTTCAAGTATTTTGCTGCACAAATACTGACTTATTAGTGACTTCGTACAATTTCCGTTCTAATCATTTTTCCATAACTAGAAGGGCATCAATTGAGAATTCTCGTCGTGCGTTCGTTGTTGCTACGTCCCTCCGTAACGATGGTCGCGCTCAGTTTAAAGTAGGCTGCGCCCTTTTTTGGAAAGTAGAAGACATTTTCCGCTGAAAAGTTTGATTTCCAGATTTCCTGCTAAATCGGATCGCAGCCACACTTTGTTCCAGAGAAGTTGCGAAAACTGCGGAAAAAACCGTCTCTGTTGTAGGAAAAATAATACCCTTAGAGGTGGCATGAGTGTACTAGGTGGGTAGGCGAATGAGCGCGGAGTTCCCTATAATTGTTACGTGGACCGATTCCTCCAAATCCGCGTTGTCAAGAACGTGACTCCATAATTGTTTGAAGTGTTAGTTCTTCAATGACGAATTACGGGCCGCAGGAAACTATCCCTATGGCCTCGGTAATAGTTGGCCAATCGGCGTAGCCAGCTCGGTCGATAATCATGAAAGACATGAATGAGGTGGGGCGAAAAAACATCCGATGCGGCTGACCCGACCGATGTTCACATAATATAAGGTAAGAAATGAATGATATTCATGATATCGTTCCACATAATTCATACGTATGGACCTCGTCAGCCAAATCTGGCCACACCTGTGCCCGTATTCACGAAAAACTGGGAGCCTCCCAGGAAGGTCCAAAGTCCACCCGCTGTTGGATGAGCTCACGATCTAGGTACCCGGCAGGTAGACAGGAAGGCTACCTGCTACCTGGCGGGTAGACAGGAAGATTCTTAGCCACCTAGCTGGTGGACGGAGAGAATGGCGGCTGCCTGCTACGTCTTGCGTTCCAGTGGTCGTATTCATGAAACGGCAGGCGCAGGAAGGAGGCGTAACCTTCCCGAACCCGCCGCATGGCCACCAGTTTTGTGGCTGCTCTGTCGACATTTCAATAGTGGCGGCCTCCTCTTCTCCACCTGTCAGAGTAAAGACAGGCGTGGGTAGCCACCTGCAGAGACGAAGAGGAGACCGCCGGGTAGAAAACTGCTGTGTCTCAACCCCGCTATCAATGCATTCCGGCGGGCAGAGCATGCCCGACCTCGACTATGCGGGTGGACGGGCAGAGCGCGCGCGGCCTGCCAGCAACATATTGATCACGTTCTGAAACGCAAGATCGACGTAGCAGGCAGCCACCATTTTCTCCGTCCACCCGCTAGGTGGCTAGGAACCTTCCTGTCTACCCGCCAGGTAGCAGGTAGCCTTCCTGTCTACCTGCCGGGTACCTAGATGGTAAACTCGTTCAACAGTGGGTGGACTTTGGACCTTCCTGGGAGGCTCCCAGTGTTTCGTGAATACGGGCACAGAACGTGGTCAATATGTTACTGGCAGGCGGCGCGCGCTCTGCCCGTGAACCCGCACAGTCGAGGTCGGGCATGCTGTGCCCGCCGGAATGCACTGATAGCGGGGTTGAAACACAGCAGTTTCCTACCCGACGGTCTCCTCTTAGTCTCTGCAGGTGGCTACCTATGCCTGACAGGTGGCGAAGAGGAGGCCGCCGCTATTGAAATGTCGACAGAGAAGCCACAAAAGTGGTGGCCATACGGCGGGTACGGGAAGGTTACGCCTCTTTCCTGCGCCTGCCATTTCATGAATACGGCCACTGGTGTTTTCTGTAACCTCCATCGTCCGTGTTTTTCATTCGTATCGACAGGGTTAGCCACGGCGTTTTTCTTTCAACCAACTCTGACAGGGGCCTATCAGACGACGTGATGATCTGATATTCTCCCAGAGGAGTTTGAGATTATCATAATTTCGTACTGATTTATAGTTTTCGTCAATTTTCGCGCAAACGATCGCTGTAATTTTGGCTCCTAGTTATTCCAATAGAGGTAATCGAGCGGTCACTCTCTTATTTACGATATGATAACACTTATTGATACCTTTGATGAAATGAACAACCGGATGTTATTTTGGTGAAGCAAAACGTGCACCTGATTTGGTAAAGGACTGCTTCTGCTCACATGTAACACCCGAGACTCTTAATTCGAAAAAATAAACTTGGCACTCTCTCATAAGATGGAGCAGTGAACGTACAGCCAAAGTTTGTGAGTCCGCTCTTTCTAAAAGATTAGATTGCTGATCTCACACAAAAAATTGGAGTCTCAAGAATTTTTTTATCGTTATATGTCCACTATCGAGTGTCTTTTATATCGCATCTGCCCGAAAAGCTTCAATTAATAAAAATGGAAATGGCATCATACAGTGAGAATGCGATCTCCGTTAGCATGAATGTGTGTGCTCAGTAAGGCGCGCGTGATATGGCCTTTCAAAGCCACAGTAAACTATCAGTTTTTAGTAAAAAAGTGCACCGCCAAATCAATAGTACACCATTTCATCAGTTTTTCGGCATTTCCTCGGTTTTTAATCCCATGCCAAATCGAATGCGCCAAGTCTATCACTTCTTTCAACGAGATTCTGCACGTACGACTACGCCAAATCATCTCCTTTATAGCGATGGAAAGCAGTAAAAAAATCTACATATAAGGTCACTCACCAATCGGCTGACTCCATAATATCTTTCTCAATGATTGAGATGAGATTTTTGTTGTTTTGTGAGAGCTGATAATGATAGTTGATATGCTTTCTGAAAGATATAGGTTGCTCCTAAGTGCCTCTTGAGATTAGGACGACCTTATCCGAAAACGCACGCCTGAGTAAGCTAACATCGCCTTAAAGGCAGTGTTCACGATGATCCTCGTTGACTTTCCACAGTAAAATGATAGAGGAGTAGGATCCTAGGCTCCCAGTGCCAAAGGAACGGTAGAAAACGAGCCAGGAGTGGCAAAATAACGGCTGCAAACAAGCATTCTGCTGCCCCAGACACGAGCCGTGCCCCAGATCAGCCCCTTGAAAGGAACAAATGAAGACTCAGATTATAGGAATGATCAAGTGAAGCAAGTGCTGATAAGTGAGCTGTTTGCTTCATTGCACTGATAGGTATCATCCTTCTAGCGGTCAATTCCTCCATGCTCAAAAATTAACGTAAACAAGAAAGGGCCTATCTTGGCTCATGAACGCGTCTTTCGTGTCCTTTTCAAGCATGCCTTGCTATATAGGGCACCAGACCATCCGTATACCGTGGAGATATCGGAAGTGAAATTTATCGTGAACACTGCCTTTATAGCTGAATGGTGCGTTTTCAGACGAGATTTATAACCTTCACCACATCATCAAGAAAATCTTACGGATCATCTGAATATTTCTTCGACTAATCGTTTAGATTCATCTTAATTTCATTCTGAGGGGCTTGCCACATCCCAAAGTTATCAGATGAATCGTTTTCAGCAGCTCTGCGCAGCAAACCTGGCACAAATCGATGTTTTGATGAGCTTGAGTCCCAGTAGATACTCCTGCACCCTCTTGAAGTACTGGTCTACATGGTCATAGTAGATGTGTATTTCAAGTGGCCAGAAATCCTTTGAATGGCATCAATCACATCACCTGCCACTATTTAAAGGCAGTGGTCGCGATAAAATATGCTTGTCCTCTTTTTCTCTCTAAACCTCTTCCTCGGTTTAGAGTAGTGGAGCCTATAAGAAAAAATCGCAAAAAAAAAACTGCTGTTTTGGGCCAAATTTTAAGCCTGAACTTTATTGTCTTTTGTTGGTAGACGAGCCTACACCACATAATCGGTATTGATTATCTCTAATATCAAACACATCAGCTGACTTTAAATTGAATTTCAATAAAAAAAGCCTTCGGAGTGCACTGCTCGAATATTTCTGTCCTCGTGGAGTTATATTTGAACAAAGGACTTGGTTTCATCGTTCAACTGTTTTCATTTGTTCAAACTGCATTTAATTCTGGCCGTGAACGTCAATGATTTTTGACTGCTCAGCATGAGACTCCAGTCTTTCTGGGTGGAGCTGTGCACGCGTGCACGAATTGGCCAATTAGGATCCTGACAACTCTATTCTTTGACCGTTTCTTGCCTCGTGCCCTTCGTGGTCTTGTAGCCGTTGGTGGATCAAGCTGATTTTGATTGTTTCTTCCACAACTTTTCTCATCACGACCGCTGCCTTTAAGCGGTGCTAGTCGTGATAGGGCTGTGTTAATATGTTCTACTCTGTGTTACGTGTTACTATGTGTTAATATGTGTTACTTATCAATGAGAAGCGGTCGATTGGAGATCAATGAACATGAAACTCGTTGCAGAACAACCGCTCTCGCTCAATCGGCATCGAGCGTGCTGGTATGGGATTCATGCTCATTGATCCCCAGCCGACCGCTTCTTATTGATAAGTAAATGAGGCACTCTCGGTGGACTCCACTATATGATCATTGTAATCCTTCACTCTCAGTGTTGTTGTGTAAAGCCTTCCGGAGTCGCTATGTAATGCCCTAAAACCCGCGAGGGCTACGGTGCAGTCCAGCGGGTGGCCCGATCATCATTGTTAGTTACATGTCTTCATTGACTCAAAAAACCTTTAGTCCACTCGTCTAAGAGAGCTTGGCTGCCTACAACAGTCCTCATTACGTTTTCCTGCCATTTCGTTCAGCAACCGTGTCACAAGAGTGTGTCCATCGTCCATGTCTTTCATAAAGTCCACGCGCACTTTAAAACAGACCTGTAAACGACATTGTGGCTATGATTAACATGATTGCAAGTTTGATCAGACCTTACCTTTGAATGCTTGTTAAAATTGCAAATGTTTGAACAGCAAGAAAAAGCAACGGCTTCCCAAAGGCATTGATTGGCTTCGCCCTGATGGGAGGTCAGCCTCGCGAGAACAGACTCAATAAAAAAAATGGAAAGGCAACAGCAAGGAACGAGGAATAGAAAGCATTGCTCTTTGGAATGAGAGTGCAGATGCCGATTTTTTCGCAAAGATCTTTGCAGCTCTAGGTTTTCTATCTAGGAGGCTCTAGTTGGGCAGAAGGTCCTTCTGATGAAGCCCCTTGCATGTAAACGCAAACTCAGCTAGTTTTTCACCAAAAAAAAATCGAGATTGCCTCATCACGAGCGAGCTGCCATGGCGGCTTTGCCGCAGTCCGAAAGGCAGAGAAGTGATTTAGGCTCCGTCCATAGCAGACGTCCTAGCGTCAATAAAGTGACGCTGGGGGTTTGCATCTTCATCACTTGTTATTGATCTGACTACCCAGCGACAACTGCAGCCGGCCAGTCGCTGACGGTGGAGGAATAGTGACCGTAACGGCTGTCACTATTATTATCGATACCATCGTTAATCACGTGCCGTCCTCAGACACGTTGAATGCGCCAGCCGTTGAGCGTCATGCGCCAGCTTTTGAGCGCTGGTGCACGATGCTCCGACGCCTTGACGCTTTGCCGCTGGTCGTCTGCTATGGACGGAGCCTTACTCACGCCGGATCGATTCTGCATGAGATCAAAAAACAGAGTCATTTGAAGTTGTTCTTTACAAACTCCGCCCTTGCTCAGACAAATTTTTCAACCATTGGCTACCGGAATGCCCGCGAATACTTCAAATTTTCCTGTCGCGGAGTAAAAAGAACTTCCCGAAGCCTTCCAGCGTTATTAACCCATTCACGACCACGCCTAATTTTGGGTGGCTGCACGTTCGGACCGCGTGCAATATTGCGTTACCGTATAACGTGTCCCACCGGTGGGACACGCTGGCTTGAATAGCGTCCCACGGGTGATTGTTTTCCCTTTTTGTGTCTATATTGTAGCTATGAACGAGGGTCGGACAGTATCAGAGTTTGAGCTTCCGAGACGTTTTCGTTATCAAGAAACAATTATTCAAAACCAATACGGGGTCAACTGAGCTGCGACGGTTTTAGAAAATGAATCGTGTTTCAAACGATAGGTTCCTACAAAGCAACCTAAAAACTAGTAATAGACGACAAAAGAATTTATAAGGTGCTTCTGAAGTCATTTTACAGCCGTTTTTTCCTCTACTCCAGCGCACCTGATTTTATGAAAGTCTAGATATGTTGTTGCACTTGACCTACTGATGGACTGCGAGGTTTTTATTCAAGTATTGGGTAGGTCAATATATTGATCATATGTAGGCTCGAAGGTAGTTTCTTGTTACGGAGAAATCGATTTTTGAAAATGGTGGGCCAACGGTGGGACACGCGGTCCGAAGTGGTAGTCAACGCGTGTCCCACCGGTGGGACACGTGGTCGTGAATGGGTTAATATTACATTGAAGGGGAGTCAGTGGTTCGGTAAAATAGACCAACTGGAAAGGTGGAAGAAAACAATTTCGCTTGTTTGGAGCGAGAAATAGAAAGATTTGCCCTTTGGGAAAGTGGTATAAAGAGGCCGTTCTTCCCAAATCGCTTTTTTAGTCTTTGTCTTTTAGCAGCAGTCAGGTAGAAGTTTCCATCGAAAACAATTCTACTTCAATTTCTCTCAATTTTTTCCGACTGAAAGGCACAGTACACCCTCAAATATGAATTTTGAGATGTTTATGTAATTGTGTAGAAGACCCCTCCTGTAGAACACGTGCAGAATGCCAGATCTCATTTTATCCAAATAAGCGAGATATAAGCGACCACCACAGGCCCGACCCCCTTATTTCACCACCACAGGCAAGACCCCCTAACAGAATTTCGAACTCGATAGCGGCTCGATGGATGGATGAATTCCAACAATTCATCGTTCTTCAGTCCATTGCCAGACTGTCTCCTTATCCTGGCTTTCTCTCACGCAAGGATTGCGAATGAAGAGGAATACAGGCTTGAGACAACTCGTCCACCTATTTTTCACCCTCAAAATCTAGGCATCTTTGGAGAGCCATAACTCTGTACAAAGGGGGTTTTGAACGATTTCAGAGATACCACTGTGATCAGCGTGTGACTCTTTCCAAGATAAGCATGGAATCTAAAAATTAATTTTCTGGGTGTCCTGTGCCTTTAAGTTACTTTCTCCTTTTGTGAATGATCTTGAGAAATTTTTTTTGAAAAAAATCCAGAAAGCGAAGTTCTCGATACTCATTCAGTCTCTGCACCTCCTGATTTACTTTCGCCTTCCAAAACTGAAAATTAAGACTGCAAAGGCCATCTGGGGGGAGAAAACCGTCTCTTCGAAACACTTCTGAAAATTTCGGATTATTCCCAGGGGGGACTTGACCCTTGTTTTCGTTCTCGTCATCACTTCATACCGGTACTGCATTAGCTGAGTACTCGAGTGAACTATTGGCAACATGTTCTCTGCTAAATGAAACTTTTATATGGGCTGTGCCGGAAAATTAAGTTTTTCCGTATTTAATCAGTTCGCTGGGTTTTTGTGATTGTTTCAGATCTGGTAGTGCATGAATTGAAAATTCGAGTAAACTATTAACAACACGTTTTTCTGATAAATTGAATGTTTGTTTGAGCTACGAACCATCGCATGTTTTTAAAGTAGGCTCACGACAGCCTAGTAGAGCAAGAAAAATTTTTAAAAGGTCTACTCACATTGTTAATCAATGCGTAGGTCGTTTTGGAGAAAAAAGAAAAAAACTCTACGATCTCGTTCCGCAACCAAATGCACGAAATACATGCTCGGTTTTGAAGGTGCTACTCTTGAAAAGGTTGTGTTGGAGGATGAACGAAATCAATAAAAGTTAACGATAATCATATAAATTTTGTTTAAAAATTTGACATCTATTTGTAGAAGAGCTCTGGTATCGATATGAAGTGTTGGTGTTGTGTCCGGGAAGCTTTGGGGGAGGTCCACTGTGGGGAGTTCACGCTGTCACTCAGAAATGGAGCTTTGCGCCACTTTCGCAAAAGTTCGCTCTCATTTTTTGAAGATCATCACAATTTGAAAAAAAAAACTGACAAAAAATGGTATACTGTTGTGGACTATACTATTAACAACGCTTGGTTAAAGTCTGCAAATTCTAGCTTGTGTTTCATCTGCTAATTCTAGCTCGTGTTTCATGAGGAAAACGACAACCGCCGTATTCTCTTCAACGCTATATTTAGAGTCCAGGAGTAATACAAACTTCCTATGATGACAGAATGTCCGGCACCTATTATGTCGGAACCGCTGCGAGTCACTGTGGCTGCCGTAACGCTATTTATCTGTCTTCTATGTTTTATACTCAATCTACCAATGCTTCGGGTCTGTGTGTTTATTAGCGAAGTCATTTTTAAGGGAGTTTGGGTAGACTTTATTCAGGCTACGAGGAAGTTCGCAGGTTGGAATTCCGACTTCTCATTCACCATATTGTTTTTGATGTCATTGATTGCACTGCAGCTTTACTTCGGCGAACTCATCTCCCATGTGCGATTTGCTGGTTTTCTTGAAAAGCAGTTTATTGACGAGGTATGGTTTGCATCCAATCACTAGGAAGTCGCGTTGCAGCTATTGTCTCACTATCATGAGAGCAGAGCGGTTGTTTCTCCATTTCTAACAAAGTGTTATCTCAAAAAACAACAGCTGGATTTCTATGATAAAGCTGTCATAGAAGTGTCGCGGCTTCTCATCCAGGAATTGACAATAGAATCTGATTGGCATCTTTGCAGTAAATTGAGATGCTGCCTCATTTTCATTCTAATTTAGACATTTTTATGACAATTCAAGAGCGCAGATCATTTTCGGGGTGCACGTACGCAGAAATCGCTCGAACACTGTTCTTTAAAGCTGTCATTGTGTGCAGCGACAGCGAATAGATATAGATTATGAGGACCAGCGACCACCACGGTTTTGAGTGTAGGAGCTATACCTGTCGAATAAACATATCTTGAGATCTGCTTCGACGTGGAGAATTGAATATCATTCTCTTCGGAGATGCGCACACATTCGACATCCACTAAAAATCGTAGAGGCTTTCGAATGTGTATTGGGTGTATGCAAATACTTACGGGGATTCAGTTCAGTTCAGTATTGTTACCAGATTTGTCTAGGATGATAAAAACACTGAACATGTTCAGTGATTTTACCCTCCCAGACAAATCTGGTATCAATTTACCAACCGTGGAGGTATAAAAGACTCGGTTGACCTTGGGCGAGGATCGTTCTCTCCACCGTGAGTGTGAGAGCGGTGCCACTTGTCACTGCCCCACAAGCGCCCCTAGGCCAAGCGAATTACTCTTTGGAATATGACATGGAAAGGAAACCCCGGGTTCTAGCAAAGTTTAAGAAGGATGAAGAGTTAGTCGTGGGCGAGAGCTTTTCTAAGCTATAGGAGAAGCATGACCTAGGGAAAACGCGATACTCACAATTGTTCACGCAAAGTTGTGAAAGTACTGTTTTTTTTTCTTACGCAGACGCCAAAGCTTTTTGGTTGTGTGCATTGTGCTGCACCTTTTGATTCCATTCTATTCGGACGCAGAAAAACGCTTTTTGTTCGAGACGCAGCGATAGTTCTGCAATCGCGCTTAACTTATAATTGGAGACGCCTGTACTTCCAATTTTCTACATTTTCTCCAATAGAAGTACACCACTAACACATGTAATCAGAAATGGAGAGCTTAGAATCACAAGTGCATTATTTTTTGAAATCCACCTCTATCACAAGTGAAACCTGCCCGAATGAGACTGTCCCCTTGTGTGTACAGCGGTCGTCGCTAAGACCTTTTCGGCCCTGCAAATTGATGAGCAGTAATATTAGACGAATAGGACGGGCTGTGCCGTTGCTCCTATGCTGGTCCCGCCACGATTTGTGCTTAACATCATGACTGTTGCTCCTGACAGCGACAAAGTATACCATTGACTTAAATTGCCCTCACGACATTTGCTCGACACGCGCGTCGACCGCGTGGGAGAACAGTCTCATTCATACAGACTTTACGCCTCCTCTTGTGGTGCAGCTCTGGTACAAGGACCGAGCGTCGTTGACATACCAGATTGGACCAAAGTGTGGTTCTGCGGTAAAGCCAACAGTAATATCCCTGAAAAAATTGGTTCTTACAATTGCTATGGTCACTCTGTAAGCGATAGCTCTCTCCGCTTCAAGTCACATGAATACACTCCAAAAGTTCAGCTTACCGGTAAAAGTTACAAATTAGCATATTTCCGTGGAAATAGCGATCAAAACAATCTAAGGAATGTCTCGAAGTTTTTTAGAAGCTGATCTGGCGCACAATAACTCGAAGTAATGAGAAAACTGGGATATGTAGTGAAACTGAGCAGAAGTACGATTTGGCGGTTAAGCACAGACCAACCGTCGATTAATAGTGACAGACTGATTTCACAAGCTTCTTAATTAAACTTATCGAAGCAAAATCAAGCGCTTAACGGGAGCCTCGAACCCTTTTTTTTGAAGCTCTAATACGGCAGTCAGCACAAGTGTAACTTTTTGAACCAGACGATGTTCAAATCCATATCGTCTTTAATTTCGCTTTGATACATTTGTAGGCAGTGGCCGCGATAAAATATGCTTGTCTTTTTTTCTAGTCCGAACCCTTTTTTGGATTCAGAGTAGTAGGACCTATAAGAAAAACTCGAGATTAGGCCTCATCTTTCCTGTCTTTTAATGGTGGACCAGCCCACTCCACATAATCGGCATCGATGATCTCTAATATCAGGAGCATCAGCTGGACTCAAATTAGTATTCAATCAATGGACAATATCCTTCGGTCTGACTGGCTCAGATATTTCTGTCCTCTTCGGGTGAAAGGTTGAAGGAAGAGCTTGCTTTGATTGTTAAACTGTTGTCATTATCTAAGATTGCTATCATTTTCTGGCTGTGAACGTCAACGATTTTTGACTGCTCAGCATGGGACTGCTATCTTTTTGGGCGGAGTTGTGCACATGTGCACGAATTGACAACTTAGGATCCTATTAACTCAACTTCGAGCTCGTTCCTTGCCGCGTAACCCTTCTGGTCCTGTAGCCGTTCGCGGATCAAGCTCATTTTTACGATTTTTTCCACAATTTTTGTCATCGCGATCACTGCCTTTAAAGGCAGCATACACGCTCGTAAACGTAATTGAGATAACTACGGAATTAGAATGGTATGGCACCGAACACAACGCTCATGCATTTTGAAGCTTCAAAAACAACCCACAATGACGCCACAGGAGTGAGAAGTTGGTCCCGCCCCTGTATCTGCCCGCCCTCTGTATTTGCCGTCTCTTCCAAAACAGGGGTGCTGGGCCATTTCCAACGTCATCGATGAGTGTGCTTAACTTATTGTACCTATTCCACCACCTACAAACGTGGCCGACGGTGGGAATGGCCCAGCAGCCCTGTTTTGGGGGAGGACGCAAATACAGGGGGCGGGCAGATACAGGGGCGGGGCCAACTTCCCACTCCGGTAGCGTCATTGTGGGTCGTTTTTGAAGCTTCAAAATGCGTTGGCGTTGTGTTCGGTGCCATACCATTCTAATTCCGTAGTTATCTCGATTACGTTTGCGAGCGTGTACGCTGCCTTTAAAGGAGAAGCTTGTAAAGTCCGACACCTCTGTGTCTATATATCGATAGTTGGTATATGCTTGACCGCCAAATCATAGTTTAGTCATTTTACTGCATTTCCTATTCTTTCAATACTCTTCGGGTCATCCTGCGTCAAATCATTTTCTGAAATATTTCGAGACATTTTTTTTGATTTTTTTCAACTTCTAATTTATCGAAGAAATGACTTAACCAAATTGCTACTTTATTCGGGAATAGGGCTTTGCATTTTCGGAAACGGAAATGGAAGAAAAATGACCAAAAGAACGCCGAAACGGAAATCAGTAAACGGAAGAGACCAATAAAATTTTTGGGTTGTCTCAGTCTCACGCTCCGCTGTTGCTCATTGCTTGCAGCTCCCATTCAATATCCAATGATTTCAGTCCAGCTGTTATTTATTCGAAGTAAAGTCACTACGAGGCAACCAACGATTTCGAAGTCTCTCTTCTAAAAATCCGGAGAGGCATTCTCTAAAAAGACTAATTATATGTAGCCAGCTACCCGACGAAATAGTGTGCATTATGAATCTGCTGTAATTGCCGTTTGCCGATTGCAGTTTGCTGCCCGTCTTGGCGTTTGCCGTCGTCGTTCGCCAAAATTTTATTTTTCGTTGCCACACACCTCTGTTGCACAGCCTGTCCTCCAGAAAGCAGTCCAAGCGACACCAAGTTTCCTTCAAGGCTGATCGGGGATCAGTTTATAGATAATCAGCGTCTACTTTCTCTTCTTTCTAACCATATTTGGGATTGGAGTGAATATCAAAGGATTGAATTAGAAAAATGAAGAAACCCTCGGTGAAGTGGGAAAATTCTCTTATTATCTGCTTCAAACGAGCCTCGCCGCTGCCCGTGGTCACCTCCATGTGGGTCCACCGAGGCTACTTTCTGGAAGACAGGCTGCACGTGCAAAAAAGCAATCTCGATTCTTGTTGCTGTCGTGGCGGTAAACAAACGGAAGTGGAATCAAGAAGGAAAGCTTCACAAAATCATTGAATCTCAAGAAAAAGCTACATATTTCGAAAAACAATTTTTAAGAGACGTTTAGATTCCTGCCACGCTCATTTCGCGTCATCATTTTATAGGGTCCCGCTCCCAGGCCTCCAAACTTCGCGAATGATCTCAGCCAAGCTCAGATATTCGCTTGACAAAAGAGGTCGGATGTGATTTTTAACGTCTCATGGAACCTTCAAAAGTCCTTGCCTAGACCCACTTACATAGATAGTGTTGCACTAAATTATTCCGTTTCCGGGCCCAGAAACTCGAAAACGGAAGCGGAACGGAACAGTCCAGAAACACCGGTAATATGGAAACGGAATTGTTCCGCACAGCCCAACCTTGATATGCAGTGACATATCCTCACTTATTGTATGAAGACTACATACGGCCCCCGTCGTAGTCAGCCGAATGCCGAACTGCGCCGTCTTCTCGTGTACCTAGTGATCCAGCGCCGTCCTCCGCCGTCCCTAGGGCCGGGATCATACTTTCAGCGACGAGCGACGACACGCAATGCTTGCCATCAATGTCAACCGGAAATCGATAAGCCCGATATGCACTGTCGCTGTCGCTGGTCTCGGGAAGTATGATCGCAGCCTAGTGGTCAGCTGCATGCTTATCGATTAGGCTGGCGCAGTCAGCGCACTGCGGACGCCGCAGTCCGGCCACAACGGGGGATTTTCACCCTCAGTAAGCATTGCATCGACCGGGACGGCCACGAACGCAACCGGCGAGATCATTCCAGACACATCGGGGCATTTTTTGACCTAAGTGAGCAATGCATTGCATACGTATCGACCAGGCTTGCTACATTCTATCGGACCACTATGACCGGGACTCGAAAATGATATCAAAAGCAAGGTTGACGATGAAACAGTCGTTGAGCTTTGCTTTTCTTATAGTCTCGCTTCCACTGAAGTGGAAAACAGTTGGAATTTGGAGGAACAACCCAACACACGCAAAAAGTTGAGATGGGCTTTGAAAATCAACTTTTCAGAAGATAGGAGTTCGAATGAAAAAATAATTGCTTGATTAGAGTGAATGAGAGGCTTGATGAAGCTTTTTATGTTCAAAGGCAGCATTCGCGATTAGAATGTTTTTCAAGTTATACTCATAAAATTGCATATCTGGTCATCTCAAAAGTAAAACATAGCAAAATAAAAGACGCCAAACGAGCAGATATTAAAATATCATAGCTTGGGGGGCTTCACCCGTGATTAGTCGTCCCAGCTTGTTCCACAGCGTTTTTTCTCAGCTTTTTATTCATTTTCACTATGATGACCAGATCTACTCTCTCAAGAGCTTAGCGCAACCATAGTTTTCATCACGAACCCAGACTTACACGAAGTTTCGAGGCGAAGTTTTTCAAGATGGGGAAATTTTACCTTTTTTGTCAAAATTTATTAGTTTTTCTCAAAACAGGAGTACCGAAGACCAACTGATCTACATTACTTTCTGAAATAGTGATGAAAGCTTCCATAAAGAACCTAGCCTTCAACGGGAGTGAAATTGATCCACTGATTACAAATTGAGTAAGCGTTTTTTCGCCTATTTTCGGGGGGGGGGCTATATAAATTACTGGGATGAGAATATGTTGCTGACTAGGGCTTGTTCTGAATATATTCTGATTGTTGCAAAGCGATGGTTCGCTCCCCCGGGTCCGACACCAGTCCTGACTGAAATGTCAGTCCTGAAAGATCTAACCGGCAGACTCCCTACAGATGACATACTCGACTGTACTAATTACCCCAGCACGCTGTATACCATGACAAGGGGGTAACAACGATAATACCACATCCTAGGATTGACAACTTGGTGCCACCTACATAGATTTCCTGGACTAATCAAAACAGACCCCGACTGTAGGATGACTACTGCGAAATACATACGATACTCTTGCATACACGACAGAACACGAGCTAAATTAGATTAGTTTATACTACAAGATAAACATGGAGAGAGGTTAGAGGAAAAGAGAATAGAAACATGAGATAAACATTACAAGAAAGAAAGCATCACTGAATTAAACATCATGTTCAATGCCACGGTCGTTGACCTGTTTACTGAATATGATCTTCGCGAGCCAACTGTACTACAGGTGAATTAGTGGTGCCCTAAAGACCAGGGGCTCCGAAGCGAAGCACAGCAACGGCAAGGAGAAAACAGCAGCACGGATCTGCAGGGCGAAAGACCAAGCTTGGTCGCGGCAGGGGCGAAAACTGATGACTCAGACCTCGCCGCCCGAACCAGTCCGACTTCGCCTCTACCTTGCGTGAGGTGTTCCCTGACTGCGACCATGCTTCCTTTGAAGGCACAGAACACCCAGATAATTATTTTTTAGTTTATGCTGGTCTTGAGGAGAGCCACGCGCTGATTACATCCTTGAAGATGCTTATAAATTGAGGGTAAAAAGTTGGTGGACAAGTTCTCTTAGGCCTGTATTTCTCTTCGTTAGCGATCGTTGCGCGAAAGCAAACTAGGATGGGGAGTCAGTCCGGCAATGAAGTGAAGAACGACGACTTGCTGAGAATTCATCCTCCATTTAGCAGCTATCGAGTTTGAAAATCTGGTAATTGATGTGTCCCATGGTGGTGAGCGAAGCAGGTCGGGCCTGTGGTGATCGCTCATGTCTCGCTTACTTGGAGGAATAGAGATCTTGCTTCTGACACGTGTTATACAGGAGCGGTCTTCTATACAAAAATGAGAATCACAAAATTTATTTCTGATTGTTTACTGTGCCTTTAAAGAGCGTTAGCATCGTGATTTTGCGACAACGATGTTTTTGAGAAGACCGTATTGTGGAAATTCGGAGGTATGGTCCTGTGTTTTTCTGTAATAATTGCTCGAAATTTTCTAAAAGCCTCAGAGGTTCTCACGAGATTTTTAATTTTTAACAGGGGGGGGGTGTTCTCATAGCTTGGCGGAGAGAAAAAAGGCACTGAGAGCAATTCTTCAAGGTCTTCAGAATAAAATCTTCCATTAGTTTTTCTTGCCTCCGAACTTTTTTACATGGATGTTTCGAGCGTTTAATGCGGAAAAAGTGGGGTCCGTCATTATCATTACACAACATTCCTCCTATTCTAATACTCTTCCCATTGTGAGGCTACTTGTGCAGATTTAAGCGCGTTTCTGCAAATCTAACCCTAAAGATAATCAGCTGATGGAGATCGGGAAGCGGGTTGATCCCGTAACAACACAGTGCGAGGGCGACGGGTGCTTTACAGCTCGTGCGTCCTTCCTTCGCGTTTTTCTAAGCGCAACTGACTCTTTCGGAGTGCGTCAGCACAAAGGAGGGGCCTATTGGTAGCAGTCGTTTTTTTTTCATTTCCGCAGCGTCCAGCCGGTAAATAAGTACAGCCTGAACGCTCTCCAAGCTCTAGAACCAAATCGACCCTAGCGTTTTCCCGAAATACAAGATGCGTTACGACGCCTCATTATTGCTTTTTAGAGTATGACCGGTAACAGGATTGGAGAGCGCTTCTTTTGATATTCCTAGAAGACAGGAGGTAATCAGATCCAAACTTTCTTTCTGTAATTATGAATAACGAAATTCGCAATGGGATTTGTTTTTTCACTATATCGAGACAATCACGTCACAATGAAGACCTCCTCCCAATTTCTTATGTTTGAGTTCAAACTTCAACAATCGTTATACCATTTGATAGCACTTCTTACCATTACTAATTATTCGACTCGTAAAGAATAAAATTCTAAGGGAGCTATCAAAAATGGAAACTAAAGACGCGAAGACGTAAACCCGCACACCTTCTGAACAAATCACACGAGTAGTATTGCCCCTAAGGGAAATGTCGATGAATCATGTAAACGTCTCAGTCAATGTACCCGCACAAAGGTTTGTCGGATTGAGCAGGACATCTATTTGAATATTTTTATATGTGGGTTAATTAGCAGTCAATAGAACCTAAATGTTAAACAGCTGTGCTGAAAAGTTATTGATAATCAAAACTGTTAAAGGCAGCAGACACGTTCAAAAATGGTGTCGATTTTATGACACAAATCGAAGGTTTGGGGGAGGTAGTATGCGGAACTAACGGATGAACCAACAAAAACTGTATGCGAATAATGGAATAACGATTGCTTTTGTTATCGGGTAAAAATGGAAGAGTTACACTGCGCGCGGCTAAAGCAGTGGATATTAGCAACAAAACGGTAGAAATGGCGAAGCCGATAGGCTATTTAGAGCCCATACTGGAACGCTCACCTCATTGAAAGCATTAATAAGCATCCAAAATGACCGTATTCGAAGAATCAATCTGGACGAGTGTGTCTTAGGTTGATGCAAAAGTTTCCAGACTTTTCACGACTTTGAATAAAAAACATTAACTTCAAAAACAAACAAGGCTCACCCAACAAAGTAATTGCCATCACATTCAAGGATCCTTCGCCACCGATTGGGCAGATCATGAATTACCGAAGCGTAGAACTCTGGCTGTTTCGAGTCGAAGTATTCTCCTGAGGCCATTTTGACTTAGTCATCATTAGTGAACTGTTTTCCATCCAGGAAGTGTTGCATCAAGAGGAACAGATGGTAGTTGAAAGGGGAAAGATCTGCGCTATATGGAGTGTAAGGAAGAACCTTTCCAGCCCAGGTACAGCAATTTCTGTCGGGTTATCCGAATTACGTGTGGCGAGCATCGTCGTGAAAAAGGCGACAGAAACTGCTGGACCTGGGCTGGGAAGTTCTTCCTCGCCCTCCATATAACCCAGAACTTCCGACTACCATCTGTTCCGCTCGATGCAGCACTTCTTACATGGAAAACCATTCAGTAACGGTGACAAAGTCCAAATGGCCTTAGAAGAATACTTCGACTCGAAACAGCCAGAGTTCTACGCGTCGAGAATTCATGATCTGCCCAGTCGGTGGCGAAGGATTCATGAATGCGATGGAAATTATTTTGTTGGTGTGCCTTGTTTGTTTTTGAAATAAATGTTTTCTATTCAAAGTCGTGAAAAGTTCGGAAACTTTTGCATCAACCTAAAATTTGGGGGCGGGGTTGTTGAAGCTCGTGGGTGGGGTTGACAAAATTATTCGACTTGCATTGCTCAAATTTATAGTGGTTTCAATCGTTTTTGACGCTTCTAACGGCGCGAGCCTTCTACTAGGGGAAATACGCCCCAGAAGCGTAGTTATCTCAACAACTTTTTCGAGCGTGTCTGCTGCCATTAGGCGAATAGCACATTCTGACACATTGTATAGTTTTTGTTGAATTTGCTGTAATAAACGCGGTCGCGTTTTCATGGTAACCGTATCTGGCTGGAATTAGCAATTCAGAGGCAATGCCCAATTCAGGAGTTTTTATCATGTCATTCATACATGTCTCATGTTTACATAACTGAAATGATTGCTTTTCACGAGTGAAACATGCTGATTTTGCGTATGTACGCGATTTTTCCGAGAAGAGAGGGAAAACTCTGTGAAGTAAACAGGTGGACCCCGCCACCCGGTGAGAACCGCGGTAGCAAAGTCCCTCCGAGTAAAATTGTAAACTGTAAAGTAGACTTCCCGACGGCCAAGTGAGCACTCCGACATTCTGATTGTTACTACAAACCACCGTGTGGTTTGAGACTCTTTAATCTAACGCATTGTGACCCACTATGATCAAGTAGAAAGGCCAACCCGGAACCTGAAGATATTATCTCACCCGAGTAGATCATTGTTCAATGAAATTTTGTACCGCATGAAAAAACGTACCTGTGCGCGTCTAATATGCCCCCAACCTTCACGTCTGTGAACAACGTTTAAGAAAAAAGCATGAAACATTAACATAATCACCGGCTTTTGAATGACTTTGGCCTTATTCAGATAACTGGTGCAATATTCATGACGTCATTCTTAACCGATGTTATCCTGCATGTGACACTGGTTCTTCATCGAGTCGCGTACACATTCTTGCCGGCGAAAGCCCCTAGAGTGCTAACAAGCACTGTTCTGAAGGTTGGCTTTAACAAGCTCTTCGAATATTTGTAGACGGAATCATGAAACCTCTTTCACAAACTGATGATGAAGTGTCCGCTTATCTTTAGGACGCCTTCCATCTTTTTCTTTGGACCAAGAAGTTTTGGCGGCTGTATTTTCTCAGTGCACGGAGAATATGAAATCCAGAATTCCTCTTTTTGGATTCCACCTGGGCTGTGAATAAGTCATGGCGTCACTAGTAAAAGCACATTTAGTAGTTCAGTTAAGCTCGGGAGTTGTTTCAATGCTACTCGAACTAGAAATTTGTTCCCGTGATAGCATTGCATTTTCCCGTGACGCGGAAATTTACAAGGTGGCTATTAAAATCACGGGATTCTGTTGGCGTTGAAAAAAAGGCACCTACCGCTAAACCAACCGACGCATTTTCGAGACACAAAATTGAATTAGAACCAGGGTTCGGCGCGGGTGCGGGCCTCGCAGGCGGGGGGGTCTGAGCTCCTTAGGGGTGGAAGCGGGGGTCTGACCTTTTTACGAAGACCAACTGAACCAACGTGTTTGTGAGTACAAACTGTCAGAAGCAGTTCTTCACGTAGACTTTCAAAACAGTTTGCGATCTGACTAAAAGGCTGATTTAACTGATTCACGAGTCGCGGGTTTCAATCAAGAAGTCTAGGGTGAAGAAGAGGTCTTCTCAAAAAAATATTCAAGACAAATGAATCCTCCGTGTAAAGTGTCCAGAGCAGCTCGACTACTTAATGCTAAATGATTCCTGCAAATGATTATTAGTTAACAAGTTATTACTGGTTAAAGCTACTACGTTGTAATCTGCTATTTCGCTATCAATTTAAGGGTTATTTCACCGATTACGGCAGTATTAGTAGGTATATTTATGTTGATCAGACCATATTCATCAAGAAACAACCCTGAAGTGGAGGTAAACTCTGGTACCGCCGTAGTGACCTGTTGATTCCGATTATCACAGCGCGGAGCGGTGGCTTTTTCGTCGGAACCTCCTTATCACTAGTTATATTTCACCAAGGCCCACCGCTCCGCTGCTGGTATTGATAGAAATCAACAGGTCACTACGGCGGTACCAGAGTTTATGTGCTAATGGCAACGAGTCATTGCCTCGAATTCTTCACCACTATTCCGGCCCACCTCACCGTCAATGAATGTCAGGAGCGAAGGTTTTAGGCATACGCTCAGGGGTTCGATTCCCGTCACCGACGATATGGTCGCGAATTTTTGCAAAAAAGAATATAACAATGTTTTTATATGACTGGGTTTTTAAAAAGGTTGATTTGCTTCATTTTAGCAGCGTTCTTCACAAATGATCAGAAAATTCAAAAATTGAGTACTTTTCAAAGTTTTTTCTATTATAGCAAACCATACTTAAGGTTGTTCTATAATCAGTATTTTATTTCTAGAGAACTTCATTAACATATGTATTTTTGAGAATATACAGCAAGTTTGCCGCATGTTCTGTGCTCCTCGGTTTTTCAACTTTCTGACGTACTCGTGGCAGAAAGCTGGATACGTTGACCATCATTCCGGATCTTTTATAAGTCCGGCAGATTAGCTTTTCGAGCTCGAGACTGTCGACTGCTGTGAAAAGGGTTGCCAGGAACCAGCCTGCATCAGCTGTGCAGTGTATGAATCTCATATCCATTTCGTTCATTTCTCTGAAATGTGCCATCAGCGCTGAATAGAAGACTTATTAATTTGAAAATCGCATATTGTTGCCACATGAAGCTTATCACAGCGGCTATCTAGAGCTGTTTACGTTGAATTGGGGTGTGGATCGAGAAGAAGGAGTTTTCCCGGACCGGTTTTCAAACAAGATTGCCCTGGGGGTACCACCATGCATGCAATTTTGGTATTTGAGGACGAAAATTTTTTTCGTAGTTTGAACTGAAAATGTTCACAGTGTCTTTTTTAACAAGAGAGAATAGCCCTATAAGGGGTTTCGAGTTTTTAAGATGATTTTTTGAATGTTTGAAAATGCCACATTTCAGCAAGCAGTTTCAACAAGAGCGCTCGCCAAGCCCTGCCCATTTTTGTTATGGGGACCGCAGCGCTCGGGTTCTGTAAGCTTGAGCACCATTCTTGTTATTGTCACTGTTCAATATATTGTTCAAATCACGAAGCACTCGCTCGATACTCGAGAATTACAAAAAACTGTTAATAACAACGTGGTAACTTCAACTAATAACAACTTGTTAACTTGAGTTCCATAGCAAAATCCAGGGACAGCTTCGGTAAGAGCGTATCCGAGTTGACCTAGAAACATTCACAGTCTCTCAAAAGCTCATACCTGACTAGCGAGGCTCCCTAGTTAGGTGTGGGCTTAGCTGTGGGCCCTCAGTGCACTTTGAAGAAGAACCCACACCTAGTAAATTTCCCTCAAAGGCTTTTTCCAGGGGTGCGGAAAGTTTCAAACGGTGAAGCATAAAGTCTAGTTTCTTATAGCTAAGATTTTTCCATAAAACTCGTTCAGCTTTTTAACTTTTGAAGTTCCAATAAACCTACCTTTTTCTGGACGACTTTTTTCATCGTCTCCCGCTCTCTCTGTAGCGGACTTCGACATTAATCTGAGATGATGAAAGCAAGCAATAAGGGTAAATCGACCACGCTGAACTCAAATATCCTACTTTTATGACTCTTTGTTTTCAAAATTGTCGACTTGCGGCGGGACCACACCTGAGAAAGGTGTGGGCCCATACAGTGTAGCGCCCTTCAGCGTCCATCATAAACGGTTAAAGTTGGTATACCTTGTAAATCAATCACGCTAGACTCAAATATACCACTTCTGTGACTCGTAGAAGAATATGGACTTCCGGCGGGGTCGGACCCTCTTTCAAACATCCGCATTTTATTACACAGCAGAAGCTGTTACCAGTTACATATACTTGTGCAAGTTCGCCTCTTCTCTGCATAAATGCAATAAGCGATGTTTGAGCTCTCGTCCTATCGAACATGCGAATTTTTTTGCGAAGCATTGGCTTCGAGCTGTCAATCTTGGTTTTTCAACCATTTGACAACTTTATACTCATTATTTGAGTACGACAAGAGAAAATTCACTGCAGTGAAACGTTAGAGGTATGTAAATCTGCTGGATAAACTGCTTGAACACATCAGCTCTTCGTGGGTGTGGAAAAAGACGGTCAAAATTTGACCTACTAACGTTCCTGGGGGGTCTGAGCAAATTTGCCATAAGGCAATTGTTATACCCCACGACAGGCCTGTTGCGGTCGCTGAGCACTGCTACGTCGCTGCGCTGAGGGCCAGCAGTCGCTGTCGCTCAGGGCCAAGAAACTCCCGGCATCATGCCGGATTTGGCTGGGTCGCTGTCGCTGACACCCGTCGCACTGCGACGGACAGCCGTGACAGCGACCGATTACCGCACGGTTTCCACATTTCAGACATGACATCCCCTTTCGAGCCAGCGAGCGCGACAGGTGCTGCAAACTGTTCTTGCCACAGCATTTTTCTACTGTGTGGGTCTGGTCCCGACACGATTTGTAACAGTTGACCGCACCTGTCGCGGTCGCAAACTTTTGGTATAACAATGACCTTAGAGGGGGGGGGGTCTGAGCAAAACTGGTCGGCCCTCACCTCGTGCAGTACCCTGATTGGAACATTGAAACATTAACAACACACTCATGAAAAAAGTGGGCAACACTTACTCTGAATTGAATACTTAGACCCCAATGCATTTACAAAGATGTTTTAGAAGATTGTCGAAGTTGGTCGCGCACTTTTTCACCGTCACCTAGCCATGATCGACAGATCCAGTGCGAAGAAGGATCAGCAGAAGGCCACGGAATTGCGTGTCATCGCTGATTTCCGAGCTCGGAGGTGGTCTATACCAGCATTGCGCAGCCAAAATGGCGACGCTGATGTTTCGTGAGCTGAGGGTCAAAATCGACTCCGCCACTATGAGCAGCGAGCTTTCTATTATGTACTTGATCCGTGGTGGAGTCCAAATTTTGGGCCTGACAGACTCACTCTTCCTCACGATTGGACCCCTCCAATAAGCTGAATCCCGAATTTCGGAGCAAGGATGTTTAATCAAACCCGCTGGATCTTGATCCGATGGACCGCTCATTCTTGTAATAGTTTTAAAACTTCAATGAAATGATACACGTCCGTCAATGCTGATGAAATAGCTTGACTGCGACAAGATTATGATTGCATAGAAAGCGGGAAATATCTGCATCCTTTATCAACGACCTTGCAAATACATCAGAGCCGACAGGTCCAATTTCTCAGCAACTACTGATTAGGTTGCATGCGAATGAAGGACTCTTATCATGCTACCTGCGACCTATCTTCAGTAATTTTAAGTTACATGTGACCTTCAACATAGTAAGTATATTGCACGGTGCGAGCTAACTTACAGGTGACATAAAGCTTTCCCGTGCAACCTACATGTGTCATTTTATCACACACGTAACTTATCTGGGCGGCAGACGTTTCCAAGTCAAGTATACGACGCACTCCTGAGACAGGAATCAGATTTGTGCACCGTCGTCGGTTTGATTATCCAAGTTTCAGGTAATTGGACCCGCATAGCCGCTGAGGGCCCCGCTCAACCCCTGACGGCCCCAGGTGGCGCTCGGCGGGCCGGCCGCATCGCGCGTCGGTTCGCCGGCCATCTCACGTGTCGGTGTGCCAGCCCCGTCGCGTGCCGTTATTCTTTCTTTCTTTAATCGGTTGGCTTTCGCCTGACGCGGTCATTCCGCATCTTCACCGAGGTGTGCCGTCCTAGTAGTCAGCCGTGTCCATTTTTCACGGTCTTCAGCCACAATTTGAACACATTCCATCCAGCTGTCACTATTCCATTTCCTGCGAAACGAAACATCGCGCCTGAACTGTCTTTCGATGCCGAGCAGTCGAAGTCGACTTTCCATTGCTGCTTGAGATGGCGTTAGGAGATGCTGGCACCTCCCTCGTGTCAAGCGTTGATGTACTGCGTCGATTTCCTTGTAAAGGTCTTCGTTATGGCATACACGCGGCCAGAAATATCCAAGCAAACGCCTAAAAAGCTTCCTCTCCGTGCAGTCCAACCTTTCCATCTGCGTTTTCGGTGCTGCCCACGTCTCCGATCCGTACATCATGATAGGGCGAATAGCGGATAGGTAGACGCGCAACTTGACTTCCTTCGCGATGGTGGTAGACCACAAACACTTGGTTAGAGAATTGAATGCAGACGTAGCTTTCGCGCATCGTTGTCGAATATCCGCTGCATAACTACCATCGTTCTTCAGCAAACAGCCCAAATAACAGAAATCGTCCACCAGTTCGATACGTTGTCCGTCCACACAAACTCCAGTTGAAGGCCTCTGAGAGACCCACATCTGCTTGCATTTGTCGGGACGAAGACAGAATCCATAGGCTGCGGCATACTTCGAAACGAGGTTCACAATCCTTTGCAGTTTTGCGTTGTTTTCAGCGAATAACACAATGTCGTCGGCGTACTCCAGGTCGACAAGGGAGCGTCCTGATGGTGTTAGGATCACATCCGCAGGAAACTGTTCTGCAACTCTACGCATGATGTCATCAACGGCGAAGTTGAAAAGAAAAGGTCCTGCAACGGCTCCTTGCCTTACTCCTGTTTTCACCTCGAAAGCTGACGTAAATCCGACGGGTGTACGAACTGCTGCTGTTGTTCCTTTGTTCATGTCCTCGATTAACCGAACATACTTTTCCGGGACTCCATCTGCTCGCAGAGCATTGAGCAATCGATCACGATGAGGAGAGTCGAACGCGGCTTCAAAGTCCAAAAAAACAAGCTGTAATGGCTTCGAAAACCGCTGCCACGATTCAATTACTCTTCTCACGACGAACACTTGGTCGATGGTCGATCTTCCAGGTCGAAAACCGGCTTGCTCATCTCTGCTCGTTCCTTGACGATGTTTGATAAGTCGCTCGAGAATGATACGTTCTAAAACCTTGTACATGACACGAAGTAGAGAGATTCGTCTGTAGTTCTTAGGATCCGTGACGGATAGCTTCTTGTGAAGAGGTACGATGATCGCATGTCTCCACGAATCGGGTATCCTTTCGCTCATCCATATGGCACGGATGGTGTTGGTCATTTCACGAATCCCAGACGGAGGAAGAGCTTTCAGCATTTCAGCAGTGATGTTGTCATCTCCACCTGCCTTTCCATTCTTCATTTTCCGGACACAATCCAAAACTTCAGACTCAGTCGGCGGTTCCTCACTGACATCGTAATGTGCTCTCTGAACATGCGGGAGCTCAGGTACTGACGGCGCTGGACGATTCAGTAGTGAACTGAAGTAATCCTTCCATATTGGCAGCGTCGCATCACCAACTGCAACTCCATTGGTAGTGTTCAAGACAGGAGAACATCTCTTCATCTTCCCGCTATACTGTCGCAGCAACGTGTAGGCTTTCTTCGGATTCTTCTCCTCCCAAGCCTTCTCGAACTCCTTAGCTCTACACGTCCACTCTCGTTCGCGGTCACTTTGAAGCTGCCGACGCAACTTCCTCCTCAGACGCTTCTCCTCCACGAAGTTTCCTGCAGTTCGGAGAGCACATACTCTGTTGTAGGTAGATGTTGTTTCTTCTGAGACGTAGGCGAACTTCTTCTTAGGCTGTACAACCGGCAGTGCCTCTTTCGAAGCGTCCTGGATGCACTTGACAAAGACTCCGCGTCGCAAAGTTTCTTCTCAGTCCGTACTCCGATGTGAATAGAAACGCGTTGTCGGAAATTCCTTCTGCACTCTTCATCTCTGAGACTTGTCATGTCAATCCTCTGGAGAGGCTGAGCCCCTCGCTTCCTCTTATGAATCCTCGCAGTGAAGTTCAACAAAACAGGACGGTGATCCGAATCGAATGCGACATCCCACACAGCTCTAGATCTTCGAATGTCCGATACTGGAATATTCCTCGTCAGGACATAGTCAAGCTGTAGTTTCAAAGTTGTCATCTTCCGCTTCCGCTGCTCTTCTGGAGATAGCCGGGTTGGTCCCTGCCACGTAAGCTGATGGCGGCGATGATTCCTCTTGAATGTCTTAGCAATAATCAGACCACTGCGTTCACAAAAGTCGACAAGGCGGTAGCCATTGTCCGATGTTTGCTCCACTGGGTAGAACCATTTACCGAGTACTTCGGATTCCTGATCAAGTCCCATCTTCGCATTTGCGTCAATCCCCACGACAACAGCATGTTGACAAGGTATCCTGGCCAGCAACGTATTGAGTTCCTCATAAAACGCATCCTTCGAACTGTCTTCGGCGGTTTCAGTGGGCGCATGAGCACTCACTATCCACAGATTGAATCCTCTGTGATCCCGCAGTCGTACGAATGCATTCCGACACGACGTTGAGCCGAACTCCTTGACCATACCATTGAAATCCTTCCTTACAGCTATTGCACAGCCTCCCACTCTCCTATCGTCAGCGTTACCGCAGTAGATGGTGTACTCTCCGACGCTGATGACGGGTCTATCCTTGAGGCGGGTTTCCTGCAAAGCAGCAAACGGTGCATGGAAATAGCTCAGAAGTCTGGATAGCGCAGTTTTTTGGATATCACTCGACAGCGATCGACAGTTCAGGGTGGCGAAATTGTGGCTTGTGGCCAAAGACTCCATGACTCCCAGGGTACGGATCTAAGGTGTTATGGACCAGAGCCTTAGTATGTGCCGGACGGCGACACCTTTATGCAATGTGCGGGATACTTTCGCGATATAGTTGTGCACGCTATATCGCTCGAACGTTCCTGTGTACACTCAAACGTCTGCTGGGTTCAGTAGAAGCAGGGGCACCAACGAGCAGGTACCAACAGACTTGTATACACACCCCCGTGCCGTTATTATGTTACATATAACAGCTTTCGGAGTTACTCGCAATGTTGTGTAAGTTACGTGTAATATTGAGTCAAGTTACGCGTGACTTTAGTCGGAAATCACGGCAAGTTGCACATAAAATTGTCTTAAGTTACATGTGAATTCAGAGTAAGTTGCATGAAGCCATCACGCAACACGCGTCAAAGTCTCAAGTAACTTGTTCAGAAATTTCTGAGTGTGAGTGTTTCGTCACACTGTTTTTGTGTGAATGTATTGTCATGTATGAAGTACAACTTTTAAAAATGCATTGGCTGGTTTAGCGGTACGAATCACGGGTAACTGGTCGGTAACCCGGGGAAATGTTAAGTGATGCGATGATCAAACCTTTTCCCTGAGTATTTATTCAATGGGAAAGGTGATCGCTCACCTTCTCCGATGCACAAGAACTGTTAATCTCGGGATGTGCACTCGCTCCACCTAAAAGCCGTAACAGTTTTTCATGTTGTTTTACGGTCACATCAACATTCTATGAAAAATGCTAGATGACAGGTGAGAACTGGTGGCGGATCCTCATCTTTAAAGGCATCGTTGGCGCTGAAAATCAATTTTCATTTTTCAGGCTCAATTTCATGACTGAGCCCGGTAGACCACACTAGTAAACTTTGGCGCGTCAAAAGCGTTGGGCAATTAGGTTGGAAGGCGTCAAAGATAACGATCCGCCACCAATTCTCACCAGTCATCTAGCACTTTTTCCTAGAATGTTGGTGCGACCGTAAGAAAACATGAAAAATAGTTACGGCTCGAACTCCACATGCAGAAAAACTCCGGAAATGACAGTAACGAGGCCTCCGAAAGCAGAAAAACTTCAAAAAGGATTTTGGCGCAAAATTCAAATTCGTATTTACAATGTGCTCCGATTGACTTTTCTTTACAAATGAAGGTTTTTCATGGGTCTCTTCGACATTTTCGTTTGCTAGAGAGGCCAAGCTATACAAAAACATGCAAAAATAGTATACGGTTTTCTGCGCGTACGATGCCTTTAACCCCTCCTATTCTCACAACCCTACGTTATTGACGCGTCGAAGCTCACCGGTGTGGTGTGCCCAGCTCACTCATGAAATCAAGCCTGAAAATGGAAATTGGTTTTCAGCGGAAACGGTGCCTTTAATGTAGACTAATTTAATTTCTCTGATGAAAATAAGGTCAAAACAATTCGAACGTATCTCGGAAATCATAAATGCTGTAAGTTTCAACAAATTTGTCCCCCTACTACTGCAGTGACTGCTATGAAACCTGTGCACTTGATTTTAATTACGGGCATTCTCAAGTCGCACTTCATGACCATTAGGCAAATCGAACTCTCTGGCATGATAATCGTTTTGAGTAGAAAGGTTTTCTCATAAAAACAAGCTCGTCACAGCGACGAGGTCTCTTGTTCTCTTGGCGTGATCACAGTTAGAAAGGGGCTGATATGATAAATTTTGCGCAAAATTTTTTGATTTCAAATGTAAATTAAAGTCCGAATTTTGTTCCGGTCAAAAAATGCACCTTGAACCGATTTTCACTTCAGAATCCATAGCATAACTTGACAGCAAGAGTATGTGCCAGTTCTGGAGACAAGTGTCGTTGAGGCGTAGAGAGAGCACATTCTCCTGGATATCATCTCCTTGCCGACATGACCGACCAACAACTCAGATCAGTATCCCTTGTATTGGTTTGTGTGATCATGAAATTCTCAAGAGGAGTTTTTGGTTCTGTGATGTGTCCGCCCTGGATCACTAAAGTTTTGAGCGAAATTTGAGAGAGTGTTCGACATCATCGATGCCCACTACAATACTTTTGTACAGTCGACATGGATTCTAGCGATACTTTGCGTTCCTCATTGGAGGTTGGCGCAAACTCGGCATCCCTATGTTATAGCATCTGAAACTGAGTTTGCGCCAACCTTTAAAAGGGAACTTAAATTATCACTAGGATCCATGCCGGATGTGTTTCAATTTGTGTTTTCAGTGCTATCTGTGTGTGGTTGGGCTTGCTCACATTTTGCTGTTGGCACTTCTTATAACCCCCTATACTGGATACCAATTCTGCCCTCGTACGTTGTCACGCTTTATACAGAACGGACCGGCAACTCCATTTATAATATGGTAGGTCAAGGTTATCGCCTGAGTGAGCAGTTTGCTGTTGGCCTGCGGCCGTGTTCATGAAACTACGGGAGCCTCTCGGGAGGGTTCAAAGTCCTCCCGCCGCATAAATAGGGGAGGCTTCCTGGGAGGCTCTCGTAGTTTCACGAATGCGGCCACTGGAGCACTACAACACCCCAGGAAGCCGGTTTTCATCATTTGCCACAGTACAAACCGATTAAGTTTTCTGACTATCTCAACTCACAGGATTAATAGAATTTCCAACTACATGGTCGGCTTCGCAGGACTCATTTCCTACTTTGCAATATCTGTATATCTCATTCACAGGAGAAATATGAAACTTTATCGCAGTGCAGAAACCCGTTTTACTATACAGGTTAGTTGTGCTCGCAAAGCACTGCAACCTCTCTCGAGATATTTCTAAAGTGTTTCCTTCTACATCAGGCTATGGCGCGAGGTGTGATGCAACCCAACACTGGTCCGACCCTCCACCCAAGTCAAGCGATTTGCTCAGCCCTCCCTCTTCTGGTAAATAATGATGGCGACGACCGGGGGGGGGGGACCTTACTTCGCAGGTTTTCTTAGTAAACGAATTTTTAGATCAAGACTACGTTGATGAATCGATTGTATTAATCTATCGAAATAATGCAATAAGTAGTAAATGTTTTCCACGAAAGCAGACGAAAACAACTCTCCTGCGACAATGAGACCAAATGTTTGTTCAATGGCTGAACATTGATCAGTGCCCTGAGGACACATAGGTGCGGTTTAAGGCATAAAACCACATTTTGTAATTGACTAACCGTATGTGAAAGCGCACCCAAAATTACCCAAAATTCCATGGCCACAGCTTCAAGCCGAACACAGGGTCTGCAGAGCCTGTTTTCATGCCCTGAGGGCACATAGGTGCGGTTTTGGGCAGAAAACCACGTATGATAATTGGCTATCCGAATTTGAAAACGCACCCAAAATTTCATGAACGCGGCTCTAAGCCGATCTGAGCTACATAGTGTGGGGTCCATGGAAAAATCGACAGCTGTGAAATAATTACAAGTATTTAGCGAAATTTGAATTAGGGAGTTTCGCGTTGCTACAATGTACGGAGAGCCTAGTCACAGACCCAAGTAATTGACTTCATTCTTTCAACCGGTTAAAAACGTTTCTTGAAGACCCATTTTTAGGTGTGATACAACCGATTGTATCACACATAAATGGGTCTTCAAAGACCGTTTTTAACCGGATAAAAGAATGAATTTGATTACTTGGGTCCGTGACTAGGTTTTCCGCACGTTGTAGCAACGCGAAACTCCCTAATTTTAATTTCGTTAAATATTTGTTATTCTTTCACAGCTATCGGTTTTTTCATGGGCCCCACCCTATGTAGCGCTGTTCGGGTTAGAGCCGCATCCATGAAGTTTTGGGTGCGTTTTCAAATCCGGATAGTCAATAAAAAATGTGGTTTTATGCCTCAAACTGCACCTATGTGCCCTGAGGGCATGAAAACAGGCTCCGCCCACAGTGTGTAGCGCTGTTCGGCTTAGAGCTTCGCCAATGAAATTTGGGGTGCGTTTTCACATGCGGACATTCGTATTCAAAATGTGGGTTTCGCGCCCGCAACCGCACCTATGTGCCCTATGGGCATAAAATCCTTAGATCCGGGCGATATCGCATCTTGGACTCGAGTCAATTTCGTGGACGAAATCGCAAGAGATATCACAGTGAAGAATGCTCTTCTCAAACAGTCAACAATCCATTAATTCTCAGAATTGCGAATTTTTTTCCTTTAGCGGGATCGAACCTGTGAATCCTGAATCGCCTGGAAATGCACTCTAGATTACGGAATTCCAGAACATCTGTGTCATTTCGTTGACAGGATAGTCCGATTGTAATGGCCTCGATGAGAGCGAGTACTCAACACCACCGCTGCTGACATATCCAGGATCGCTTTGGTGACACACTTTACCTGGCCACGACTCCTTTTCCATGCAACCCCCCCCCCATCCCGCCCTGATAGTAGCCATCTTGTTTCCTGGTTGGCCGAAGGTCCGACCCCCATCCCACCGGATGTCGACGGGTCCGACCCCCTCTGTGATACATCACACCTCACGCCGAACCTTGTTCTACATGCATTTGCAGACAATAGCTTGAGAGCTAGCGTAGCTTTTGTGCTCCGAAAATAATTTACAGGTTACACTCATGTCGACTATAGGAGTATTTTACTTTTTGTATTGGGAATTTTCTGGATACCTCAATATACCATCTCCATACAACACTATAATATACGACGTCATATCTCTGCTTTACTTCAACGCAGAGTTCGCGCCGTATTTGCTCCTGAACAGGTCAGCTTCTTTTCTCACCAACTGTCACTCAAAGAATATCAGTTCACGTGAAAGTTTAGCATGGTGCGTTTGCGACTGCCATTCTAACCACATAAGGGTTAGGGTTTTCACTTTCGTTGCATGAAAACAACTTTTTTCCGCGCCTTATGCGTTTTAATTTTCATCCACGAAACCAGAATACGATTCGGCAACATAGGTGGGTGTCACTGGGAATGTAAGAGTCACCAGTTTAGCCTGGTGATTAGACGGGGCTGCTATGATACATCGTCGTGCGCGATCGAAACCCTTTCGGCCGGTGATGCTGCCAACGCCTGCGCCTAGTCTATTGGCTGGGCTAAACCTGATACGGAGATAATAACTAGTGTACTGGGCTTCTCTGGGCCGAATTCCGTTTCACAATTGACACGCTTTGCAGCCGCACGCACTCGAGTCAGTCGAGTTTCCAGTTCAAAAGCCGACTTTATATGGCTTTTTTTATACAGTTTTCTCCAATCTCGTTAAGATTCCAGTTTCTTTAACCCACCTAGAGTCAAAAAATCGGCGGCTCCGGCGCTCTTAGCTCTTCCGACTCAAAAGCGCGCGGCCGCAAAGCGTGACGAGATACAATTGCGGACCGGAATTCGGCCTAGAGAAGCGCAGTACATTGGATCCGACTCATTCCGGAAAACCGCTAAAACAGGTTTCTCTCTTCACATTAAGCCTGATGCTTCAGTGAAAGATCGTTTTTCATTCGAAATCATTACACGGTGTTCCACTATTACGGCGTGCAGATATTCAAGTGTTTTTCGAACACAGAGTTGCATCTCAAGGATCAAACGAATTTAGAAGTTAACTTGAACCATAACAACTTCTAAGTATTTTGAGTGTGCAAAACAAGAAGAAAAGACTCGGAAGTACAGAAAAGGCTTTAGCTACCATGAAGAATATGAGAGGGGCGTCACATCGGGTTTCCGTGACAGTCTGGGGAAGCAACAAACGGACTGCAAGACTCTACTGTTTTGCGTGCATTCTGACCTCAAAATCATAATGGGAATAGGGGAGGAGGCGAAGTCTGAAGTTGTTTCGAAACTTCAATCCATGTTCTTTTCCGTGTTCTGTTCTTTGACTCAGCGAGACTTGTGGCTATCTATTGGTTCTGTACTAATGGAGACGGCGAAATTTGTTGGATGCTGGTAAGAGCGAGACCACTTCGAATTGACTAGGCGGGAAGAATCGCGCTCCTGCTCACTGGATTTCATTGTGGCTTATGTTTGACTTCGCCTTCTGTTCAGATCAACACACCAAGTTGGGTTCATCGAAGGCTTATTCGGAAAACGCCTAAGATTAAGTGATGAAAACTACAGGCGAGAATGCTAAAACATCATCAAGAATCGACTCCGAGCCTGTATTCTTGGGGATCACCAACATTTTGGGATTTAGGTATTGCTTAGTCTTTGCAATGGTTCAAGTAAACCTATCCAATTGTTTGATCCTCAAAGTGCAACTCTGTGCTCTGTGTTGGTTAAACACTTGAACATCTGCTCGCCCATAATTATGGAACATCCAGTATGGCATACATGTAATGACAGCTTTTTTGCCGACTTAATATTAAGAGTTCACAAAGTGAAGGCCGTCGTGGCACGAGAGCAAACCAGTATGAAGAGAATCGGCAAGGAAGTGAAGATCGAAGACGCGGTTAAAATTCATCCATCTATCTAACATCTATCTTTTCTTGATTTTTGAACTCAACATGCTATAGAGTCCACAGATCAAGAAAAACGGCGTGGCCCGAGGTGTTGTTTAGGGGTAGGGAACGTTGTGATCGCCTAAATCTCGCTAACTTGAAGGTATTGAGATCACGCATTTTCAGGAGGAGTCCATTACAGAATTACATGAAGATCTCAAAATTCATACCTGAGGTCGTACTGCGCTCTTAAATTCCCCGCAAGGTTGTACAAAATCCTGTTGTAACTGTTATAAGTGTTCGACGCAGTGCGACTAATACGTGCTCAACGCTTGCCTTAGGAGCTTTCAAACAAGAGAGGCAAACTAAGTTGGCTTGCCTTAGCCAAGACAGACTGCGAATCCTGTAATGCCTAACCTAACAGTTTTTGAGTTGCAGTTTCAAGTTTTCAAGAGCGTGAATTTGTTTTTTGAGTGACACGAGTTCCTAATTCCGCTTAATTAGCGTTGTTTGAAATCCCCTGAGGCTCCAAGCAAGCTTCACGCGCGGATTTTTGACACCATATCTCGCATCTGCAACTATCAAAACACGGCTTCTAAAACTCGAACGTAATCTAAAGCAAATCCTAGTAAGAGGGAATTGGGAATTTTCTTGTCATGGTTGTATTAGTGTATTATTATCATGTACAATACCCACACTAAGTTTTGTAAAAACGGGGAGCATTTGCAAAACTAGGCCAAAAAGCGTCCGATGCATGTAACTTTTTTTGAACGGAGACGTTTCTAAATTCTGAAAATGTTATCATGTTCACAGATCAAATTCCTTCATAATAATGTACATTGTGGACCGAAGTTCCCGAAAATCGCTTTGTTTTCGATTAAAATTGTTTTTGCGGTCGTTTCACAAAAACGTCGCGCGCGGCAAAGTGCGGCGAAACTTCAAGTAGTGATTGTAGAAGTAATAGGAGAGCAATTTCTATGTTTTCTTCGCGAATAAGATGAAAGTGTGGCTATCTCGAGATCTTTGCAGATTGAATTTTCGAAGTCCTTCATTTATCGGTCTGGGGCTTTCGCAACAAAAGTCCGACTTTTCTGCAAGCTCCCGAACGTGTTCAATGAAAGATTTCAAAATTCCAATCTGCAAAGATCTCGAGACTGCTCCACCTTCATCTAATTAACAAAGGAAACATAGAGATTGCTCTTCTATTAATGTACAATTACTACTCAAAGTTTCGCCGAACTTTGCCGCGCGCGGCGTTTTTGTGAAACTACCGCAAAAACAATTTCACTCGAAAACAAAGCGATTTTAGGGAACATTGGTTTACAATGTACATTATTATGTAGGAATTTAAGCTGTGAATAAGATGGCGTTCTCAGAATCCAAAAACGTCTTTGTTCAAAAAAGTTACAAGCATCGGGCGTTTTTTCGCCAAGTTTTGCAAATGCTTCCCAATTTTACAAAACTTAGCACGGGTATTGTACTTGATGTCATAATGGCATGGCTCATCTTTTTCAGGAAATATCGCTCAGAGTATTTCTGGTTTCTCCGGAAAAAGAAAGCTCCGAGGGTAACGGTGATATTACTTCGTTCGAAAGGACTCAGTTCTTGAATATCCGACGTGGCAGTGATGACAACCGGGCTTATGCGGTATTTGATTTATACCTTACTTGCTCAGAGGATTGCAATGTGGCCCATCCACTCAGCGGATGCCCAACACAGCGCCTTAAACCACTAGCCTACAGGAACCAGTTAAATGAACACTGCCTGTATACTTGCAACACTGCCCTCAACAGTTTCTTCTCATCCACAAAAACTTTTGAATCGAGTAGTGGTTGTAATTTTGGTATCCAGGAAACATGCCCATGCGTCAATCTCGAATCTCTGGCCGATAGGCTGTAGCCAGCCCGGTCAATACGTAACCAATACATTGCTCAGTCAGGTCGAGAAATCCCTCCAATGTGTCCGGACTGCTCACGCCTGTCGCGTCGTTGACCGTCCTGGTTGATACTCATGCTTACTGAGAAGTAAAAACCGATGTGGACGGAGTGCGCCGTTCATAGTGCTCTCTAATGCGCCCGCCTAATCGATAGGCATACAGTCGACCACCAGGAACGGGGATGACGACGCTGGATCACTAGGGACGGGAGAGTACTATCTTTAGCCAGTTTGGCCTTCAGCCAACTATGACGGGGGCCTTACAATTGAGCTATTTTTAACTATAAATGATGAGACTTTAAAAAATTTTCCGCAAGATTCATTCATACGACAGAAATTCCAAATGAAAGTGATTCGCAAATTTTATCGCTGCTTGAAAACTACTAGGATTGTGGTGCAATTGTCAAAAAAGTAGACTCGTGCCCTTTTGCAGGGAAAACCAAAAAGTACAAATGTTCTTCTCAAATATTCTCTACTTGTTTCTTTTCCTAGTCTAGAAAATAGTGGTTTTATTCCCAGAGGGAGAATGCAAAGCGACACGGTGCACGTAAGGTTTATACCTCTTCTCGAGCACGGAATCATTTCGCAGCTATCTTTCATAGATGAATATCTAAATAAACCCAACTTTATTATACTTGCCGTTAAGAATTATTGAAAAAATAAAAGAAAGATGGAATCCAGAAACTCTCACGCATTTTTCGCGGAGTCATTCTTCTATGGGAAACTCTCCCATATGAGAAATAAAAATGAGAATGTAAGTGATAAAAATACTATCGCATCGAAAGTTTGAAGAAGGACCCAAGAAGTATCGAGTTGTAAGAAAAATGCCGCGAGCCGAAGAGCTTGGGATAAAGAGTGCATTTACGTCCGACGCACACCAGTATACGGCATGCGCTTCAGAGCCGTCCCGTCGCTCGACGGTGCGCGCAGAGGACGCAGGCGGCTCCCTGACCTCCTTTTTAGCGTTCATGCATTCCGCCCCTGACCGCGCTATCCAGCGATCATCTCCTCGCTTGACGCCCTTTCTCCTCTGGCTCAGCAGCTGTGACAGACTCGACACTCCCTCTTATGAGTCAGTCGCCTTGCCAAAGAACGCTATTCGCTACCAGGTGGCTGATCACGACGGCCATTAACCACTGCGCCTCGTGTGCATTCATATGCCGGCGTGTTAACTTTGATCTTCGACAAGTGATTGGTACACTCACCACGCAGTGACGGCTGGTAGCTCCCTCCTTCCGAAATGGTTGCTACTGGCCCAGTTTTCTGCAGCGGATCAAAATTTTGTGCCCATGAAGACGTAAGTTTGTATAAGACAGAACTTCTCTGGGAGATCCATGCTGGGTCTCTCCAAAATGTTAGGATGATGCTCTCTAGTCCAGGTCGTTTTCAATTTGTGATATTGTATCAAGATTACCGTGGCTAATATTGGGTGCGCTCCTTTTTGCGAGCATGTTGTGGACGGTTACATTTCTATCATATGATATGCTTGCATATACTTCATTTCAGGACACTAGGATAGTACAGTATACTCTATACAAAAAATCATATGCTTTCACATGATGCGTCAACGACTTCTGGACCTGGTTATCTGCCGCACTTCACTTGGCTGCAGTCTTTCCACCTGCTTCGGGTGAAGGACAAATTCAAGCAACAGCAATACGGGTTTCGCAGATTATACGTTTCTCTTGCAGATTTTTGTTTTAGTGAAGAATCCTGCAATTGCATTTGTATAAGCGATAAATGAATTTGATAGTAGCAAAATAATAAGATTTCAAAAATCTGTTATTTCGAACTGTCCAGCAGCATACACTTTTCTGGTTTTCTTCAATTGCTTTCCCCTCCGGAGGAAACATTCTTGCCTTGTTAAGCATTTCTTGGACGAATCAAGATTAAGTGAATTCATTTTCATCGTTATTTACCGATCATTGCAATATTACTATGTCATTGCGATATAATTGGCACACATCAGTTATGAACGAGTAACTTGATTCAACCAATGAACATATCATTAAATCTCGACGGTGTGATAACGGAACTGATTCACATGAAAAGAAATAGGCAATGTTCGACCCACTATTTCGGTGGTTGAATTTTTAACCAGTGACATCATTGTTAGATCAAGCAATTAACCCTACTAGGAGATCCAATCGCCGCCTAGAGACGAAGTTGTTCCCAAGAATACGCCGCGCACTCTTCTCTATTGATTGCATTGAGAATGAATTTACTGTGCTTCTCTGAGCCAAACTACGGTCCGCAATAGCTTCCCGACACGCTTTGCGGCCGCACGCGCTCGAGTCAGTCAAGTTTTCAGCGCCAAAGCCGACTCGATATGGCTTTTTCAACCAGTTTTCTCCAATTTCGTTTAGTTTCCAGTTTCTAAAACCCACCTAGAGTCAAAAGATTGGCGGCTATGGCACTGGAAACTCTTCCCACTCGAAAGCGCGTGGCCGCAAAGCGTGTCGAGACGCAATTGCGGGCCGGAATTCGGCCGAGAGAAGCGCTATAAATATTTGCCCTGAATAGTGCATTCTCAGACAAACATTACACTTCTCCAGGCAATCACGACACTGATGACGTACGCCAACACTCGCACGGTCAAAAGCTGGGTAACCTCGTCACTGGGACTCAACACGGCTTGTGTATACTCGCCCCGATGTTGTAAAACTTCATGTGTCAGAATTGTGGGCATATATCTGTGTATCAATGATCCGTTCTTAAGAGGTACTAAGCTCCTCGGGGGAAATCAGGAGAAGGCAGAGAATAAAGCTAAGCCACCGAACCGAGATACTGAAGAGAACAAACTCAATCACCCATAAACTCATAAAACTGTAATTCAAATAGTGCCAGAATTCTATCAATATCCCTCTATGCAATTCCGCAGGTTCTCTGAATTGCAGTGCTCAGTTTCTTGAGTTTAGAAATTGGCAAACTTGATTCAATGATGAGGCGGAAATCCTGAGAATCCCAATCCAGGTAAACAAGCTCTTGGAGGTTTCAAATTTCAAGAATCACACGGAAGATCGACACAGATAAGAAGAAAACTCACACTCTGAACTTCGTTGCAACGGTACTTTCTTTTTTAGAAGAACTTGTACTTCTATTTTTAGCCCTTTTTTCAAGTGTTTTTTCTGATAGAGGTACACTTCAAATAAAGGGTGAACTTCTTTTTCGCAGCCTTGTCTTTTGGAAATCTCAATGTTAAAATTTTGAAAAAAAAACATGATTTTCGCGATTTCAATCATGAAAAGGAAGGTATGCAAGATAAGTCGAGTCATCGCTTGCACAGACGTTAATACTAACGTCCTCTTCTAAGCATTACCACTGCTGTAAAATCCAAATTTGTATTCCTTCTCTTACTTTGGAATGTACCACTATTTGAGGTATACTTCAGAGAGAAAGTGTACTTTAATACTTAGCCCTCTCTTTTTCGTGTACTCCTATTAGCCGTGTACTTCAAACAGAGGTGTATTTCTAATAGAGGGAATACGGTATTTGCCATTTGTTGTGATAATCGATACTTTTTCTGTATTTATGCTAACTAGATGTTGATGTTCAGTCAGTATACACACTATAATCACGTTGGAGTTCCACTACATCTTTCTTCGTCACCTATGTGCCTCGAAAGTTACATTGATGAATTTCGTCTGATGATGGAGGCGGAGCAAGCATTATTGGAATTTTCGCAGTAAGTTAACCGCTTTTTCTTCTTAATACAAATAACGCCAAACTTCAACCTTTCGACACATTTAGGAAATTTAGAGCAGGTACCATTGAATTACAAAACAATGCCTATTTGGGAGTTGAGACGACGCTGATATTCCACAGCCATCTTAGCCTACATTTCTGTAAACATCTCATTCTTCTATACGGTAGCATGAAGTTAGAGGAATAACCTTATCGTCCTAAAAGCAACGTGCATTTTTGTTCTTGTTCCTCTTCCCAACATGATGATGTTTCCTTATGTTTCTAACACAAAATGTTTCTTCTGATTGATGGAGCCCTAGTCTCACAGCAATTCTGTCGGTCAACTTCATTTAACAAGGTCCGGGCGACCCGCCTCTTTCTAAGCCTTTTCAAAATTTCTGCCTTGACCAGATCATCAGAATCCTGAGAAGCTACGACAATCTTGCCGGAAGGAACAGATTTCAACTCAATGAGGCGCGCGCTATTCGAATGGATATAATAATGGCTAATTCCGAGAACCTCAAAGGTCAGGTAGAAACATTCAATAAGTGTGGCACAGAAGCACTTAGAGTTCGCGCGAAAATTTTAGTCTGATATATGAACGGAGCTGCGACGGTAGATCATCCCGCGCTAGTCGAAACCCCATTCTCCAGTGAGGCCGCCAACCCAGCACGGCCAGCCGCCTGGTTCATACGCCCGACTGAATCGCAAACGGAAACCATAAAAGTGCAGTTGCTCTCCGCTGCTACCAAACTAATACCCAAGAAACTGTTTTGCGACTTAAAGGCAGTGTTGAGGCATCATTTTCGACTCAATAAAGAGCAGAGTCTTCAAAGGTAGAACAGGAGTCCAGTATGACAATGGCTTTCTCACCGATTTGATGTTTGCTGACGACAGCGTCGTTGTTGCTAATACCGACAGAGACGCTGAGAGTACGATCTCTTCTATTGCACAAGTATTAGGAACTCTCGTCTCTGCTATTTCCGAGTAAAAGATGACGACAAAACGTACTGATTAAGCGAAAGCAGTGACGGCATGGACTTGAAAGCGCCTACCTGGCTGACGTCAGCAAATCTGCTTTCAAACGGCATGAATCTTCGCTACTGAGGGTTTATCCCAGGTTGTTGATATCTTCCTGTCCATCGTAGTTGCATTCTTGAGCAGTAGACCGAGAACTTTAGGCTTTAATCGGGTAACGTTTCGGCATCCATGCCTTCGCCAGAGGTCGTCTTCTTGTTTAGTTAGCGTAGAATAAAATCTTCTTTCCAGGCTTCAAGTCCTGACTACGTTCGCACAAAGCTAAAAAATTCTATTGAAATTCTACCCCATCGTGCATTAAAACGGTATCATACAAGTTGGAAGCTGAATCTTCGAGGGAGAAACGCCGTTACAAAATCCTGACCCAACTAAAACATCACAACAAGGCAGGGTACCCTCCCCTTCCCAAATCAAAAGAGAAAGTTGCCTGGAGGATTGATCATTCACGAAAAATCGAATTTCCAGCTGGCCATACTTTGCGTATATGGAGTTACCTAATAAAGCGGAGGGTGTGAGTTTTCATAGAATCCTGTTCGCCGAAAAAAGCTATCTAACAATGAGTAGAGATGTCTGTTTTAAGAGAAAAAATTTCCACGATGCCGTGGGAAAGCGAATATAGCAATGGTAGACCTGATTCGTTTCCTATCGAAATCGTAGTTTCTCAGGAAATGAATTTTGAGCTCGTCTAAGAGAAGATAAAGTACATTCTATTAAAAAATTAATGGTCATCAGCCGCATATCGCACGTACACAAAACGGATCCCATTCTAGGCATCACTAAGTGTTTGAACTCTTTAAAGGCAGTGTTCACCATGAGAAATGTGTTTCCAATTCCACTAGGAATGGGTTGTTGAAGGGTACCCTGTAACGCTAACGTTAAAAGAACGCATGAAAACGAGCCAGGAAGAGCCCCAAAAGAGCTCGAAGTTGCCACTTTGAGCGCAAGGGAAACCCCAAAAGCGCATTGCCCGCCCACCGACGTGAACGAATGAAAGGTTGAAATCGTGAGATAAGCGATGGTTTCCGATTAATAGCCCCGTTCTTCCCTTCATTCTCAACTTTTCTCTTTACCCAGGTCAGCTCGCACACATCTGCTGCAAAAAACTAAAGTTTCAAGCCTCGGACAACTCGTCCACCATGCTTCTCTAGCTCAAATTATGAGAAACCATAACTCCGTTCCCAGAAGGTTTTGTACGATTTCAGAGACATCTTTGGAATCAGCATGGGACCGTTTTCAAGATAAGCTGAAAAACAGAGAAACGATTTTTATCGTGGACCTGCCTTCAAGGATTTCTGATATTAGAAGGAGTGACACCGCTAGCATCTATGCAGCAATTTGATATAACAATTGGACATTAGCAGAACTGTATGACTCACAGAAGGGACTCGTCTTAGGAAATTATGCTTTGATGAGCAAAAATCTGACCATAAAAAAGGGAAGCTTTCGAAGAAAACTGCTACGGTTTGCGACAGAAAGAAGACGGCAAGATGAACAAGACGAGAGTGAAGTGCGAGAGACTACAATACCCGCCCTAATTGTAAAAACGGGGAGCATTTGGCCAAATTGGCAAAAAAGCGTCCGATGCATGTAACTTTTTTGCATAAAGACTTTCTCGAATTTTGAAAACGCTATGATATTCACAGATCAAATTGCTACCTAATTATGTGACTTGTGGGCCGAAGTTCCCCAAAATCGCTTTGCTTCCCAAAGAAATAGTTTTTGCAATCGGTTTTCTAAAGCGTCGCGCGCGGCGAAACTTTGAGCAATAACTGCAAAAGTAATGGAGGAGCAATCTGTATGCTTTCTTCATAAATGAGTTGCGGGTGAGCATCTCAAGGTTTGCGTAAGTTGAATTTTCGTAGTCCTTCATTTAAAGGCAGTGGTCGCGATGAAAAACGTTATCAAAAAACTATAAAAATCAGCTTAGATAGAAAACGGCTGAAAAACTATCAAGGTAGCGCGGTGGAAAACGGGCTAGAATGAGAGTTTCTAGGGCCCAAAGAAGCCAGTTCGTGCACATGTGCACAGCGCTGCAAAAAAAGATCGCAGCCTCATGCCGAGCAGTCAAAAATCATCGACGTTCAGAGGAAGAAATAAATTCGAATTTACGTAATGAAAAGAGTTGACCAATGAAAGCAAGCACTTCAGCCAATGTTTTTGATTAGAAGAGTCCGAAGGATAATGTTCATTGATTGAAATTCAATTTTAAGCCAGCTGATGGTCTCAATATCAGAGATCATCGCTGTCGATGATGTGGAGTGGGCTCGTCCACCATCAAAAGACAAGAAAGTTCAGGCTTCAAAATTGGCCTTAAACAGCGGTTTTTTTCGCGATTTTTTCTCACAGGTCCTACTACTCTAAACCCAGAAAAGGGTTTAGAGAGGAAAAGAAGACAAACATATTTCATCGCGACCACTACCTTCAAGAATCCGGGGCTTTCGCAACAAAATCCATACTTTTCAGGTAGTTCGCAGGCGTGTTTAATGAAGGATTTCGAAAACCCAACCAACACAAACCTTGAGATTCTCTCATCTGCACCTAATTTATGAAGATAGCATATAGATTGCTATTCCATTACTTAAATGCTCAAAGTTTCGCCGCACCTCGCCTCGCACGACGTTGTTGAAAAACTATTGCAAAAATTATTTCCTTGATAAAAAAAGCGGTTTTTGGGGAGCTTTGGCCCGTACGTCACACAATTAAATAGCAATTTGATCTGTGATTATTCTAGCGTTTTTAGAATTCGAAAAAGTTTTCATTCAAAAAAATACATGCCTCGGACGCATTTTTGCCAAGTGTGCCATACGCTTCCCGTTTTTACAAAACTTAGCGTGGGCATTGTACAAGGTACGATCAAAATTCCAATGAGTCATTAACTCGACTTTCGTTCTGTACGCTTGTTGGTGCCTTCTACTTATCTGTTGCGTACCAAACCGTTGTACCATGGAACAGCCCTCGCGAAAGAATTATTTGCTTTTTCTCAATGTTATTTGGCAATAGTATGCTAGACGCAATTCAAAAAGTGGTTGTGAGGCCCAATACATTTGCTTGGCGGACCTACTGTGACGGAAGCAGAACCATCAAACCACCACGAAAGCGTAATGTAAACATTAAACATTTTTGGGTGCTTCTTTGTTGCCCACTATCGGTAAGCTTCTGGCGAAAATGCCATTGACCCAACCTTGAAATATGTATTTCGTTCCATATTTACTGGATGGTAAGGCTTTCGAATCGGTTGAGACAAAGGCTGTTCGTGAAGGAAGCATACACGACAAATTTTGTTCGCGTTCTTTTACTCATTATGAAATATCTGGAACCCATAACAACAAACATAGAGGTTTTGTTATAATTCAACTGACCCAGGAGAACGTACATATTAAGACAGAACGTAAAAATATGAAAATATATCTTTCTGTCGAATCAGGTAATCCCTGGGGTCGACTCTCGCTTCGAGTGCTACTTATCGCGCTGATCGTGTGCTTTCTCGAGGTCGATGATTCAATGTGTTCTTAGTAGTCCTGACCCCACTGAGAAACCCCTCCGTATATCGGCCCTGAGCTCTTAGCAACAAACTGGAATTCGCAAACACTTATACAATACCGCTCGCAGGTTTTGGTCAGGGAGCGAGCGAGGTCGGCTTTTGGCGTCATTTTTGTCATTTTTGTATAACTCGCTTCAAACGCAACTTTTAGCTGAACTAGGGTGATATTGACGATCCTGGCGTTAAGGGCTTCCTAGCGATTCAGCTCTTGTGGTGACTACGTTGATACCTTTAGAGCTTCGCAATCAACCAGGTTTGTAATTACCGTGGCGGATGGGGCGCTACCGTCTTTGTCCGCGTATCTTTGTGTCTATCGTACATGTTTAAAGATGTGGTTGATTGCGAGACTTCCATGGTTTTAACGAAACTCCGACAGTGGCTACCCCATTGGATAGCCCTCAACGCCAGGATCATTAACATCTCCCTAGCTTCGCTATAAAACTGCTTTCGAGCGGGTTATACACAAAAGACGAATAAGACGTGAGAACCCGAGCTCGCTGGCATTCTGACCAAATCCTGTGAGCGGTATTGTAACTACGCGTACTGAGTATATAAATATTGTTGAAAATGACCTGATCGTCTAATAGTGCTTCGCTGGTTGGCAAAGTACATGCAATGATCGGAAGGGATAGAAGTTTGCTCCAAACTGCAACACAAAGCTACTCTGATTGTTGACCAAGTTGTTCAACCGACGATGGTCCGACAGCGATGCGCCACTCAATGTGCGACACAGTCGTCCGTGGATCCTTTCTCAACTACTCGAACGCTAACGTCGGACAAGGAACGAAAATCTCATGCCGTAAAATAGCGTGTTTTAGTGTGTCGATTGCGTCCAACACTACTCATTTTACGACATCATGGAAAAAAATTCACGGCAACGTTCTTTCAATTTGCCTGTACACACCGAAACTCAGCCTAAATTGGAAATGCTTTGACGTTTCAATCTCCTTATACGTAAATTATCATGTAAATTCTGTTCTCTTCTAAAATAAAACAAGGAAGTCCAGGAACGCATTCTCCAAGGTAGCAAAAATTTCCATGGCGTCGTACAATGAGTAGTGTTGGACGCAATCGACACAACAAAACACGCTATTCTACGGCATGAGAATCTCGTTCCCTGTCCGACGTTAGCGTTTGAGTTTCTCAACTTCGAAAAAAAAAGATCTGCTATCAGAAATGTAATCCATATCTCTATCTCAACTATTTTAATACAGTTTTCTCGAACGTTGAGGATGATGTTTTGTTGAAATGTTTGAAATTCGCTTTCATGAATATTGTTTTCACCTAGACTTCATTCTGTCGGCCAGACGACACAACATGATACTGTTTTTCGGTTTTGCGCTCGACTGATCACAAACAAGAGTCATATTTCGGAAGTTTTAACCAGCGAATAAATATAGGGATCAAAAATTGCTCGAAAATGAGGTTCCTGTAGTGAATTGATGAAGGAAGTTTTGACATATAAACCCAGGAGATGGACGCAGTGGCACTTCAGCCCGAATCGCCATGAATCGGCGACTCCTGCTCACTTTCGGTCTCTTCCTAGGTATTCCTTAGAATGCTCAGTTTCTTATGATGAGGTGTTGAAAATAGCTAATATCACATTTTCAGTGCTTGTCGCATCAGTTTATTCTCAAGAGGAAGAACCAGGTGTGTTTCTGTTTGGATTAATGAATTCAAAATCTCAAGCGCACTGCCAAACAGCGACCAATGATGCAGAATCTATTAGGGGAAGGGGCACTTTGTTGATCTCTTTCAAGGACTTGCGACATTGAACTTCTCCGTGCACTGAACATTTCTTCCTCAGAATGCAAGTTGAGTTTTCTAAAGAACGCGGAGTTCTCAGTGGCCATGTGTGAAAGTAGAATCCTGCTCTCATGAAGGCAACCACGATATCAAACGCTAGCAGCTTAGATAACCACACGTACGTAATCAGGATATGAGTGGGGTTTAGGAGTCCTATACTGTCTTGGGCGGTAACATCAAGATATACTATCCTCAACGGAGCTAAATTCCGCTCCGCAGTTGTAGGCAGCAGCTGCTGCGGCTAGCAGCACGATTATCATCATGCTGTGTGCTGCAGCAGCGGTTATCCGCGAGTGCGGAGCGGAGTTTCATCTTTTTAAGGGCAGTAATTATAGAGCAAGTGTATGGTGCAGCGAAATAAGCTTTGAATAGTACAGCGTTCTAACCTATCGTGTACACACATAGCGGCAAAATAGCCATTTGGTCTATCATGTTTTCCAAGCTCTACCAATGGATACCACGAAGTACTACATATGTACTATAGCTGTACCGCATTTTAGTTTCTGTGAGCCCGTAAAGAGGTGAAGATGCAGGGATCGGTTGTGGAACATCGAATCACTCTTACTTGGCGAGAGAAAATACGTCGACGACCAGATGATTCTGCAGTGGTTCAGTTGAATGTGAGATCGGGAGGGCCTAGGCTACTTTTGTCAATTCAAAGCTTATCTAGTCAATAACCCAACAATTGAGGCAGCAACCAAATACAAAACTCCTTCTACTGCCACAGATTATTCGTCAAAATCTAGAAGCTGGCATGGACCCCACTTGAAAACATTTGACCGCCCGTAATATTAATTGAAGACTGTTGAGAAGTCGCCGAGAGAACTTTGCGGCATTCCCGGCTAACGGAGGTTTCATCGTGAGCTACCATATACCTCCGCAGCCCCATTCTTTCATGAGACGAAACTGTACAACAGAACTCTTTTTTTTGACTAGCCGAATATTTCAAACGTATTGCAATATTATTCAAGTGTCGCAGCCCTTTAATAACCATTAGCAATAGCGATCAGCCACACATACGGATTCTCGTCATTTACGTCAGTTGCTTTCACAACAGCATTGTGCTCAAGAAAATCGTATATGAAAGGTCACTGAATATCATTGCGTTCGTGGGAGAAGACTTTAGACCAAATGCTTTTGGTGACAAAGTTACTCCTAAGACAGTGTTCACTCTCCGAGTTTTCACCGAGATAGAAAGGTTTTGGGTCCATTGCAAAGCTGACGCCGAAAAATAGCTGAAAGTGAGCATCCGAATAAATGAATGTGACATGTCCACTCCGCCCACTTCCTCGATGTCGTTTTAGGACTAGAGCGGAACGGTTCTGCCACATTCATACAAGATCCGTGGCAGTATAGAGTTATTAGTCCTGCGTTTCAGCAGATTTTTTTTTGCCATAAATGTTCCAATAGGCACCAGAATTTCAAATTTTCGAGGACTGCTTTTATCATGAGCACTACCTTTGACAGAAACGGCAATCTACAGCTCTCAATCCTCTTAGGATCAAGGATCCTATCTAGATGAAAACCCCAATGTCGAAAAGTTATTCACATAATTTCAGGAAATAGCGACGAATTCTTAGAAGACGATTCAGGGGAAGGTTAGTAATATGCTTGTGAGCCGGCAGCGTTTGAAGGCATCGTACGCGCAGAAAACCTTATATAATTTTTGCATATTTTTGTGTAGCTTGGCTTCTCTAGTAAACGGATATCCCATCATTTGTGAAGAGAAGCCTTTCTGAACACACTGGAAATTTGGATTCAAATTTCGCGCCGAAACCATTTTTCAATGTTTTCTGCATGAGGAGATTGTAACGTAACTGTTTCGCATGTTGTTTGCCGGTCGGATCAACGTTCTATGAAAAAGTTCTGGATGGCCGGTGAGAACTGGTGGCGGATCCTCACTTTTGACCCGTTCGCACATGATAATCCTACGTTTTCGACGCGCCGGAGTTTACCGGTATGGTCTACAGGGCTCATTCATGAAACTTACCCGGAAAATGGAAAGTGGTTCCCAGTGCGAACGATGCCTTTAACCTTGTCACCCCTATAAATGCGGAGCTATCTTTTTTTTTGAAATCGCTATTTCAGAACCGAGTGGTGACAACCCTGGAGAGAATTCAGGTGAAGGTAAGTCTTAATAGATGAATTGTGATAGTGATAATTCTGAAATTTCAGTGGAAATTCAAAAACCCGAGATGGGTTCTGCAATCCTAACTTTGCCAGTAGAAGGCTTGTTTTCTGCATGTCTTTTCGGATGCAGAGTTCTATATGAAGACCCCAAAGTTCTCATGGCAACTTTATTTGCTGTGCTTGTATAGTCTACAGCAATGGAAGTAGGACCTGGTGAGGTTGCGGACTCGTACTGACATACGGTAGTTTGTGAAAGATATCATCCATTTTTCAGAAACAGCTGTGATAGATCGGTGAGTCTGTGTTTTCAACGATATGACTGCATCTGGGAAAGCCATGAAAACAGCTGAAAATGTGAGAGTGGCAACAGAACCTCACCGACCAACCTCAGTTACTTCGAGAAAATGAATGATAACACAATCAGACTACCGTATGTTAGCACAAGTCCGCAACCACACCATGTCCTTTTAAAATTTCGGTAAACTATACATTGTCCGTGTCCTTCACTTCGGAAGCAGCGAATCTGCTTGGTGAGAAAAGTAGTGTTGGCGCAAAGGAAAGGATGATAGATATGAATTGGGTTTGCGCTTAAAGGCTGTGTTCACGATAAATTTCATTTCCGATATCTCAACGGTTTACGGAAGGTCTGGTGCCCTTTCGAGCAAGGCATGCTTAGAAAGGACACGAAAGACGCGTTTTTGAACCAAAATAGGTCCTCCCTTGTTTACGTTGATTTTCGAGCGTGGAGGAATTATCCGCTAGACGGATGATACCTATCAGTGCAATGAAGCAAACAGCTCACTTATCAGCACTTTCTTCACTTGATCATTCCTATAATCTGAGTCTTCATTTGTTCCTTTCAAGGGGCGGATCTGGGGCACGGGGCGTGTCTGGGGCACCAAAACGCTTGTTTGCAGCCGTTATTTTGCCGCTCCTGGCTCGTTTTCTACCGTTCTTTCGACACTGGGAGCCTAGGTTTCTTCTCGCCTATCATTTCACTGTGGGAAGTCATCGAGGATGATCATCGTGAACGTTGCCTTTAAAATCTGGGTACGGCTTTCTGATTGAATAGCACGGATGATTCAACTGGCTGCCTGTTGCATACGCCAGTAGTAATGCCGCTGCTGCGACGATGAACTTCCGCTTATCAAATTTAGTCCAATGGACTAAGCAAGCGTGATCGTTGCGGTGGTGTCGGCGATTCACCAGCCAACGAGGTTTCGATAGTGCGCGGCAGCCTTCCTCCGCAGCCCCTCTACGCAATTGACAAAAGTCTACAAGAAGACTCTATGTCCCCAAACTCATTTTTACAGTAGTGTATCCGATGGTCTCAAACCGCATGTGTACCCTGCAAATCACCTGCAAATGTTTTCTTTAGAAACAACAATTCAAACCACAGCTCAGTCCCGCAGCGATATTTCTATCCTATACAGCGTTTCGCTTCTGTTTTCTTTGAATAACTATACCACCTCAGCAGTAAGAAGAACTGTGCAGCTTCTTTATGTGAAGTAATAGTCCCCTTCAAGAGTGTCAAACTTCGTGATTTCATTTCGGAGTGGAAATCCTATCCGTAGCGTCTCGATGACACATAGTGCAACGGAAAACGTGCTGTGACCACGGATAATCGTTTAGGGATTACGAGGTCCCGGCACCATTATTCCCGCTGTTGTGTGCTGCAACAATTTCGAACAGGATTTTCTTTTTAACGAAGACCTAGTATCATATTCGATCAGTATTCCAATCCTGACGTTGACAGAGCATTTCGAACGGGGCATCCTTGACTTCGCTATAGCTGTGTGAGTCGGAACCTGTCCACTTTTCCACGAGCCCTAATTGTTATATATCTCACTAATTCTTTTCGTTCCGACTCATCTCTTACGGCGCAGCCTTTGAGGTTCCGGTATTGTAAATAAAATTGCCAAACTTCTGAACTTATCATTTTCTAGGGTGAGAAAAGTCGTCAACTAATGTTGTGTGACCATAACGCATTTGCCTGATTCTTGTGGATAGCTCGACACGTGTTTACTTATGCGAAATAGTCAGCGATAAGATAAATAATACTTCGACGAATACTTGGAGTAATTGCGGAATGCTTCCGAGGTATGATATCAATTGTATCACAGGCTATCTAGCAGAAGTGGGCGCGTGGCGCGTCCGCGGGCAGCCGGTGAGGCTCGATCGCGTAGCCCAATACGGTAGTGTCAGAGTGTACATCTCTGTGATCCAGACAATCTCTTGAGTCCAGTAGAAACTTTTTATGCCGATTGCGTATTTTGATCAATAAATCGCCGTAATCTTTTCACCTCTATATCTATGTAATTCCGAGTTCAGGAAAAAAAAAGAAGTCTTTCATCTATCATTACCTATCGTCTCCTTGTTGCAACTTCATTTTAGTTCCTTTCTGTCATGAGATAAAAATTTTGACCAAGTTTACTGGAATCATTACCACCTGCTACATGTCTTTTTTCCAGAACCCAGCGGAGAAAATTCCGGCGATAACTCAGGAGGCGATCCCGGAGAAGGCACCAGAATTCCTGTTGAAGGAAACACGGACGAGAACTCCGGCGAGAATCCTGGAGAAGGTACTGAAGAACCTAGTGGAGAGAACTCCGGCGAGAGCTCGGGCGAAAACCCTGGAGAAGGTACTGTAGAGCCCAGTGGAGAGAACTCGGGCGAGAGCTCCGGCGGTAATCCTGGAGAAGGCACGGAAGAACCCAGTGGAGAGAACTCGGGCGAGAACTCCGGCGAAAATCCTGGAGAAGGCTCGGAAGAGCCCAGTGGAGAGAACTCGGGCGAGAACTCCGGCGGGAATCCAGGAGAAGGCACGGAAGAACCCAGTGGAGAGAACTCGGGCGAGAACTCCGGCGAAAATTCTGGAGAAGGCACGGAGGAACCCAGTGGAGAAAGCTCGGGCGAGAATTCTAGCGGAAATTCTGGAGAAGGTACTTTATCAACTCTAAAGTTATCTACTATGTCTCTCACTACGAGGTGTTTTTGAAATGTACATTATTCAGGACCAAGTGGTGAGACAACGGGAGAAAATCCTGGCGAAGGTAAGTGTTCTGCGGACTTTTGTGGACTGCCAGCAACCTACATATATGGTTTGCGGAGAGCTCACCATGCCTGGAAAGAAAATTTTGCCTCGACACAATGCGATACGCGTATAATGTGCTCACAGTGGCTTTCACATTTTTTTATGAAAACATTCTCCGTTGGATATAGAAGATGTAGATAACTAAGTGCCTGAAAAGCAACGCTTGTAGAACAACGGACAGGCCTGCAGGGTGACATGACTGCCTCGCACAGGCGACGACAGCTCAGTAATTCCGTTTGTTTCAGGATCCAGTGGCGAGAATTCTGGTGAAAATTCAGGAGGTACTGCAATGTAACGCATACGGTAACATTGGGTTTTCAAATGGTATAATATTTCCCTTGCAGAACCCAGCGGTGAAAATCCCGGCGACAACTCGGGCGAAAATTCAGGACAAGGTTCTTTTCAAACTACATGATCCATCACCATAAAGTCTCTCCGAACAAGACTGTCCACCTACGTGGTCTACGTGTGTGTCGAGCGGCCGTCGCGAAGGCTGATTTCATACGGCGTTTTCCACGGCTGCAGACAGCTGACTGGGTATCATTCAATGTTGGTCTAATGTTCCTGCTATTCAATTTGGAACTTCAAACAACTGCCTTTACGAGGGCCACCGAACACGCACGCTGACCGCATGGGCGCACAACTTCATGCGGACCGATTTTATCTCATGGTGAAAGAATTTTCAATTGTTTATCGCTTCAGGATCCAGTGGCGAAAACTCAGGAGAAAACTCTGGAGAAGGTACTGTCTTCGGGATTAATTATTATGCATTCTTAAAGTTAAAGAGGATGGGCCAAAATAAAAGCATTCATCTTCAGAATGCAGAAAGACTTTCGTATAGCGAGGTCTGATTGTCAGGACGTTGGGCGATAATTCAGGGGTACGTGGAGTAAGTCCAGTTGTAAGTGTCTCTTGCCCACCGCTATTTTTTCAGTGGGTCAATCTGCTAATATTTTATTCGTGTTCCATCTTGTTTTTTCGTTGCATCTGCACCCCATGTATAGATTGGGGTGGGGGAGGGAGGGGAGAAATAATGTGTAACTTTGAGAAAATCTCATAAGCAGTTCCCTCGTAAGTCACTGAAAAAGCTCGGACGATATTGATCGCCACTTGGTCTCTCTGTCTGAAAATAGAAGGCACATAATTGGGCGCAAGCCGGGAATCATATCATTCTTACCAGAAAATGTGTTGTACAACATTCCGGCATGACCGATTTTGCCGGCAGTGAGATAAACACAAAGCCACAAGGTTACAGAAGCAGGAAAATCTTACCAGAAGAACAAATTCTTTTATAGGAACTGGCAATGGCAGTGGTGAAGGCTCTGGAGAGAACTCTGGCGAGCCGGGTACGTATGAAGCTCATTCAAAGCTATGCGAACTCAAAAGATGTGCCTGAATTTAGAACCCAGGATCTGCACCTGCGACGAAGACTGCAAGAAGGGATTCAAATGTTTGAACGGAACTTGTGTTCCTGCAGGTAATCTAGCTAAAATTTGAAGCATCTCAAGGTCATGGTCGTCGTATTTATGAAAACTGTGGATCTGAATTAAGGTCCACCATCCTGCAAAGTTATTCGTTGTGCCAAAGGCTATGTTTGCAACAACGGCATCTGCATCAAGAAAGGTGATGATCATTGAAGATTCTGAAGTTCAAAGATCCGACGCCTAACAATGATAATTACCTTTCAGCTCGTTCCTGCCATACCATTCGTTGTGCTAAAGGATACGTATGCAAGAATGGTGTCTGCGTCAAAAAAGGTGAGGGCCAGTGACGATGTTCGAACACCGAAAGTACTGATGAGTTTAGGACCCCCACCTTGTACCTGTGACGAAGATTGCGCGAAGGGCTACAAGTGTTCAAACGGAGCTTGTGTGCCTACAGGTATTATACTAGCTGAATCAGAAAGCAATTCAAATTCGTGATGGGAGTACGAGGTCTTCCGATGCCTAAAAGTTGCTATTTAGCTCCTTCTTGCGATACCATCCGTTGTGCTAAAGGTTACGTCTGCAAAAGTGGTGTCTGCGTTAAAGAAGGTAAGGACAAGTGAAGGCGAGAAACGAAAGTTGTGTGTATATGACCTAAAGCTTGTTGGGGAACTTTGAGCACTTCTATGTGGGAACAGACCTAAATACTCGCTTCGCATTTCTGGTATCCAACTCAGCTTGATGGGCATGGAAACAGCTCGTTGCGGCTGTATTCCTAAACTTCCGAACCTGTGGGTAGACTAATTATTTTTTCGATGTTAGAAAATTCAATTTAGCTCCACCTTCTTGCAATACCATTCGTTGCGCAAAAGGCTACGTCTGCAAGAATGGTGCCTGCGTAAAAGGTGAGATGCCATTGCTTTGCGGATTTTTCCGAGTAATGTGGCGGCTTTATCAGAAAGCACCCAGATTTGAGGGATCTTGTGATTCTTCCATTGTAAAAGGAATGATATTCAGCTCCTTCTTGCGACACCATTCGTTGTGCTAAAGGCTACGACTGCAAAAATGGCGCCTGCGTTAAAGAAGGTAAGGTTCACTGATTCGACGAAATGCGCATGGGTCTGTTGATCTTTAGATGTGGCGTAATTGGAGAACCAGATCTTCATGGGGCGTATTTTTGAGTATACTGCCAAACTCGGCTTTTCTGCTGCAGTACAGCTCAAATAATGTATCGGCACAAACAGGAAGCATTTCAGCATTGTGGAGAGACTAAGGACGGGATCATACTTCTAACGACGAGCGACGCTACGCAAAGTCACCCAGCAGTTTCAACCGAAAATTGATATGCCTTTCGCCGTCGTCTGTCGCGGGAAGAATGAACCCGGCCTAATCCCTTTTTAAAATGGGTGAGGAAATTAAAGGCATCGTTCACGATGGATTTCGTTTTCGAGATTTCCATATATAAGGAGAGCTCTACCTCCCTATATAATAGCTACGTTGAAAAAACCGCGAGAAATTAACTGAAAACCCCTTTTTTAGACCCAGAATATTTCAGTCGACTTTTGACAAAAGCGTTAGTTATAGCCGTTTTGACCGACGATCTCACGATCAAATGAAGTTTATCTTTCTTCCAAATGATTTGTTGAGAAAGAAAGGTTAGTCGAGGTGTGTTGAAAAGTCATTCTTCACGTAATCGTTTGGTATATTCCATCAACTTTCCCTCAGTTGCACCGTATCAAATGTTGAAAATTTACTTATATGATGGCTGACAGCAAATTGTGTCAAATAACTGACGGAGAGCCGGCCCCTTTTGACGGAAATTGAGACACTCGACCTCGATTATCTTCACAATAAGGCTTTTTCCACCGATCAAACTCTCCCTACGATCTTAGGTGAGTCCAGAGAATCATTTGACCCGAAAAAAACGGTGAGTGGTTTTCAGAGCGTATGATGCCTTTAACCTAGCTCCACGTTTTCGCGGAACCACCAGTTGCGCTGAAAGCTACGTTTGCAAGAATGGTGCTCACTAGACTGTTAGCCCGGGATCATAGTTACCACGACCTGCGACGCAGCATAGTGCTTGTCATTCATCTCGACCGGAGATCGATACGTCTGGTATTCACTACCGCTATCGCTCGTTGCGGAAAGTATAATCCGTTATTGCATCGCAGCAACTCGTGCTACCTAACCCATCACCCCACCGTTCCCCCTAAGTTTACCCACCCCAAGCATCAGCTAGGATTTTCCTTCGCGATCACCATTCATGCGTCCGTGTGGCCGGTTGAAAAAAATATTACTCGAGCAGCGACCGTGCGTCATTGCGGTAAGCGGTGGCTAGTGAACGGGGAGCTTTTGCGCTTCGTTATATTGTCAAGGGCTATTCTAAAATTCTCGAATTCGAATACCACCAGCAGGATGTTTTCAAACATTTTTATCACCCGTCGTATTTCACCACGACCCAACTGGTCATAATCAAAGCTCTATAGAAATGTTTCCCAATTCACATGTACCACAACAAAGAGCTCTGGCAACACTGTTACAATGTGAAGCTGAAGTCAAAGAGCATCTGAGCCAAGGTTTTGCCCTAAGGGGTCGTTTATAATCCCGCCGCCGGGCGGCGCGGCACAGAGCATTCCTGTTATTAAAATCACGCGGTGCGGCACGATCGATACTATAGGATTGCACTTCGTCGCGCCGCTCGGCGGCGGGAGTATAAACGATGCCTGAAGCATGATAGTGATTGTGAGCACACACCTTGAGCAAGAAGCGAGCGCATATAAACACGACTTCTACTGACATAGGATTTCTTTATTCAGAGCCACCAAAATGCGACTCTTATGGCTGTTGTCCGGACGGTTTTGTTTGTGAGGAAGGCCAGTGTGTTCCCGAAGGTGAGTGAACTTTGATGTTATTTATTGGTTTCTTTAGTGTGCTTAGTTGTCTTGGCAAAGGTTGGGTGAACCGAACCTCCATTTACCAGATGCCTCAGTTGCTTCACAGTGTGGACAACTTACATACTAAATTGCAGAGAGCAAGCCGTGCACACGCGGCCGTTGCCAGGAAGGCTACGTTTGTTCCAAGGGAGAATGTGTTCTCGAACGTAGGTCCACCGTTTTGTATCTTGCTTATATTCCAATATTTTTCAATTTTCATGCTGAATACTGCAGTTTAGAACGATGTAGTGCAGCTCTCTTACCATAGAATGAAGCTTACGGGAGAGTAATCTCAATATTCGAGGAAAAATGCAGCGCAGAGTTCCTCATAGGCAGCTAATGGGTAGATTTCCACTCAAAGCCAGATGTGGGGCAGAAGGTCCGAGACTCGTGAAAGTGCGTTCGGTGAAAAACATCAACTAACCCAAAAGCCGAACTACAGCCACAAAACTGAGAACCGACAGCTTCGCTGCAGTGCATTTTGCACTAGTAAAAAGCAAATATATTTATCCATATGTTTTGTTCGCAGAATTTGTTCCTCAGGGTCTTCGACTAGAAAGGTTGGCGTGTTGACACCTTGAATAAGTATCAGCTCAGTGAAAAAATATTCTCATTCTTATGCTTCCGATAGATCAATTCAAAAGCAATGAATTATTGATTCACATATATTTCAGCATGTCCAGATCCGCTTGGATGCTACGGTAAGTTATCATTGCGAGCATGCGTATGCAAAGCAGCATTTTGCGTTCTATGTGTGCATGTAGACGGTTTGCTCAGAGCACTATGGAGGATACCAAAAGAGGAGAGCCTAAACATTTGTTTTGCAGGAGAGTGCCCCAAGAACATGCAGAGAAAGGATTGTTATTCAGAGTGTCCAGAAGAATGCAACAAAGTAAGTTCACAGTTTGGTGCCTTCTTTAAATAACGATTCCTAAACCTAGACTATAAACCGAGTCAACTTGAAAGGGTTTAAATGCTACATACTGCAGAAATCATCTAAGGAGAACAAGGGAAACAAAGATGAGAAGGACTGCAAGAAGCAAAAGTGCAGCAAGAGCCGGAAGGTTTGCGTCTGTAATCCCGGGTACATGCTGGCGTCAAGCTCGAACAGAAAGCAAGGATGCGTGAAGAAGAGAGATTGTCCTCGTGAAGACGACGATTAGTTGAACACCACTGCTGTTACTCGTCCAAAGAGGTTGTTCTTGTGCAGAAAGTTGATGAATGACTACAACGAATATGTATCTTTGTGATGAAAGCTATGCTGGGCATGCTAGTCAAATAAATGTTTGTCGAACAAAAACTTGAATCTTGCTACAACAAGGTATGGGTCTCAGAACTTCCATTTTCAAGTTTTGTATGACAATAGTTGAGCAGGAGTGGCTGGGGATAGAACTCATATTCTGGGCAACATATCGTCAATCTCTGGATGGGGGAAGTTGTGACGCTGTTTAGCAGGAAACTTTGCACGCGGGAAATTGAAGGGAGAAATGCTACTGATTGATTGATTTCGCGCCTGACTGTGGAGCGCGGCTTCCTAGTTGAGAGACACTTACGATAATATTAACTACCTTCTTATCCGAGAAGAGATATGTATATTGTATCGATCAAGAGTCAACCTGCAGACCAAAATCCTGCAATTCATTTAAAAACAGGGTTCTCGATAAAATCGGCTGTTGCTTTCTCCTCATGGAAAGGTACTCTGGCAAACTGGGGCGTCGACAACAGGTTGATCCGCCCACCATGAGTCACCGCTGGCCAACACGCCGATATTCGGCGGGGCCGGGGCCGCGAGTTATGCTCTGGTCGATGTCTAGCTGTTGCACAGCAATTACGGCCGCGAGTTATGATCTCGTCGATGTCGAGCTGTTGCACAGCTAACGCTTTAAATACAAGGGAAGTATACGACGCACTTTTCAGGCATGCTGTGAATGATGAGTGCGCAGAAGGATCAACCAGGCATCTTTCATAGTCCTCACCGCAAGCGCGGCACGCGCGTGACGCGCGGGACGAGCAGTGGACTATGAAAATTTTCACCACGCGGCACGCGCGGGACGAGCGGAAAGCCACTATGAAATCTCCAGCGGCACCGCCATGGCGGTGCGGGTAAAAGTCGGGGCTCAACTGGGACTTGTACAGAAATTCCTCGCTTGCATTTGCGTATGCGGTGGCGCAGGATAGTCCCAGAATTATTTATGTTAGAGTGGACTCGAATCGAGAAGCAATTATTGATTGAAATGGTGAAACCGCGACGGTGGTTTGGGCGGCGCCGCTATGGCGGTGCTGATGGATTATGAAAGTTCTTACCGCGCGTCACGCGCGTGCCGCGCGGTAAGAACTTTTATAGTCCACCGCCCCTCCCGCGCGTCACGCGCGTGCCGCGCTTGCGGTGAGGACTATGAAAGATGCCTTACCCAAGTTTGCGGTACATTGGCCCCGCCCAGCATCTGGAGGTCCTGCCTATCCGGTGGTGACCCCAGTGGAGGCTGGGGGACCCAGCCGCGAAGCATGTCGGAGTGCCGTCCGTGACACGTGCCGGTGTGCCGACCGCGACGCGTGTCGCTGTGCCGTTCGCGACGCGTGTCGGTGTAAAGTAGTACGTAAGCTAGATGAAACAGTCCTGTAGGATGTGAACTGCTGCTAAATAGGCCGCTAAACGCGACACATCGAGTTTTCAACAGCCCGACAACAGGCGGACGTCGCTGGGCAACGGGTAGGTCTCAGGCTGACAATACGCGCGATTTGACTTGTCAACAGGGAGCGGTTTATGAGATGACAACTTATCAACCTGTTGTCGACGCCCCAGTTTGCCTGAGTAGATCTGGTCAGCACAATAGTGAAAATAGGTGAAAAGTTGCAGAAAAAACGCTCAGGAAAATGTTACCACCTTCCCCTTCCCCAATTATCGAGATTTTTATAAAAGCTTCTCTTTACCGTCTTCTTGTTCCTTCTGAAGTAATTGCTGAGCACTTTTAGAGACTACTGGCTACTTTCAGAGCAAAATAAAAGAGGGATAAGCAAGAAACTCATGAAAATCTAGTTAATTGGGGGGCTGGAAATTAGCCGTCCTGGCTTGTTTTTGTAAGTTTTTCCTGCAAACTTTCACTCTTTTCACTCATTTTTACTTCTGTAATTACCGGCCTACATTTCCATGAAGATAGCTCAACATTTGTTTTCATCGGAAACCCTGCCCTTAAACATGGAAGTTATCCACAATTGTTGGCCGGAGCGTGCCGAATTCGAACACAAAACGCATTGTGAATTTAAAATACGAACTTTCATTGTGTTCGGGGAGTACATTTCCGATGGGCTTTCACAAAACCGTGTTCTGACAATTGTTGGTATGGGGCAAAGCATTGATAATCTGTTTTCCAGATCCCCCAAATGCCTCAGAGTTTTGCAAGAGCTTTCCAAAAAAGGGCATTTTCATAGCTTTTCGTATTGAAAAGGGGTGCACGAATGGCAATTCTTAGGGTGCTAAAAAAAATGTCTCCGATTGAGCTGAGATTTCGAATTTGAAACACATTTGTCATATTTCGAAAAGTACGTCTGAATTTTTCCGAAATATCTATGTGGGGAAAACTTTGCTGGCCAAACGCGACATTTGACGATTTCGAAAATGCTATGATGAAATCGTCTTGAGGCTTCTGTATAGCATTTATTTGGGCCGCCTAAGTCGAATCTGTAAACGGTTTATCGATTTTTCTTGGGTTACAACATGTAACGGTAGGTATGCGGTCGCTCGGTCAAAGTCTCAGGTTTAACTGAAAATTTTCCTGTGAGTGTTATTTGAGAAGCTGAACACGAATTTTGAGTCCATTTTTCAATTTTGACAATTTTAAGGTAAGTAACGCCAGTTCAAAAGCGTTATGCCTACCGTAACCTACAGTAACCTTAAAGGCACTGTTCGCGATAAACTTCATCCTCGAATTTTCCATGACAAACGCTTTTCGTGGCTCTCAGAAGCAGAACAGCGTCGAAAAAACGGGACGAAAAGCTACCCAGGAGCCGCAAAACGGCTTAGAAAAGTGGGAAAACCCCGCCATTGTGGGCAAGTCCCGCCTCTTCCCGCCCCTCGACGTGAACAAAGGAACACTCGAAATCGTGAGTTGAGTGATGGTTTCGGATCAAAAGTCCCGTTCTTCCCTTCATTCTCAACTTCTCTCTTTACTCAGGTCAGTTCGCACACATTGGCTGCAAAAGATCGAAGTTACAAGCCTTGGACAACTCCTCCACCATTTTCTCTAGCTCAATTTTTGAGGGACCATGACTCCATTCTCAGAAGGTCTTGTATGATTCCAGTAGCATCATTGGAATCAGAATGGGACCGGTTTCAAGATATGCAAAAAAAACGGAAAAGCGATTTTTATCGCGAACAGTGCCTTTAAAGGAACAGTACATCCAAAAAATTATTTTTGAGATTCCAGGCTTATCTTGGGGAGAGTCATACGCTGATCACAGTGGTATCTCTAAAATCGTTCAAGACCCCCCTTTGAACAGTTATGGCTCTTCAAATATGCCTAGATTTTGAGAGTTAAAAATTGGGGTACGAGTTGTCTTAGGCCTCTTCATTCGCAACCGTGGCGCGAGAGCGAGCCAGGATAAGGAAACAGCCCGGCAGTGGACTGAAGAGCGACGACTTGTTGGAATTCATCTATCCATCGAGCCGCTATCGAGTTCGAAAATCTGTTAGGGGGTCGGGCCTGTGGTGGTCGCTTATATCTCGCTAATTTTGAGAAATTGAGATCTCGCATTTGGCACGCGTTATACAGGAAGTGTCTTCTACACAGTCACATGAAAATCTCAAAAGTCATATCTGAGGGTGTAATGTGCCTTTAAGTCTGGCGAGGAAAAGACTCCAGATTCGGGTTCGGCGCCCCAATTAACCCCCATTCGAAAGTTGCAAACGGAATCAGCGAAATTTTTTCTGAAACCCCGAAAATTTCCTGATTTCCCTTATCTTTTTGTGGACCAATGAAAATGTAATTTTTCGGAACCCCCGAAGCCATTTAGGAAAATCCAAGCACGGGTCATTTACGCACTGTCACAGACCTACAGCAACGAAAACATGGTTTTTCAAACCCCCACGGAAATTTTAAGGTAGCCCCTAGTTACTAAAGCGACTTTGCGCTGGTGAAATTCCTTTTAGGATGAGCCCTGATGATGGCTCCCGGAACCCTTGAACTATTTTCAGAAGGTGGTTGCCTTGAACGACAAACTTGCCTTTTCGAGTGTGCACGTTGCCAATATGCAGCTCACAGCTTTTAAATGTATTTATTACATAAGTATGAACTTATGTGAAAAAGAGAAGCATTCCTCGGCGAAAAATTCCGTCTAGGAAAAACTGATCGGATTTAACGAATATCCCCCCTAAGAAACGTGGGACAACATAAGAAAAGTATTTGACCCTACAAAAAAGAAACTGATGAACCCAAAAGGAGCCAAAATTTCACTGCTAGTCAAGGGGGAAAAGATTCAGTCAACTTTGGTAAATCTCTAGTAAGGTGCCGATTTGTTTATCACCAGCAGCGGAACGGTTGGCCTCGATGAAATATAACTGGTGAAAAGGAGATTCGGACGAGGAAGCGATCTCTTTATGTTGTGATGATCAAACACAGGATCCAACTCGCAACGAACCAGAGCTTACATATACAGGGTGAGGAAGACAACGTTTCCAACCTATGTGCAGCAGCAATCGACAGCCCTCGGGGACGTTTCACATGAAAAAAGCTCTTGAGCTCTCACAATAGAGTTCCGACTAGGCCACGAGAACGCCGTACATAGGCTCGTGTCATTGCCTATGTACGGCAAAATGGGCGTTTCCGGGGCGGAGACTTGCCTTCCTAGGCCAGGGTCGACATCAGAAACACTTTGCCTTGCTAGGCCAAAGTCCGCCTAGCTAGGAACGAGTAAACCGTACCTTGCATGCCTTGCTAGGTATGGTCGTACGTCATCTAACCTTTCTAGCCCATACGCTCTCTTTCCTCGGGATGCAGGAAGCTGTATGGCTCACCGAACTCGCAGGCAAGCAGACAGTAATAGCGATAGGAAAGGTTCCCTCATGATCTGTAGATTTAGCCATCACCAGTGAGAAAGTAATTGGGAAATCGTAGGCGAATTTAGTTTGATTTAGTTAAGTTTTATTACGATTACATAAGGCAACCGTTGGAAGAACATCTAACAACAAAAAAAAACTGCACAAACTGCACAGTGTAACAAACGAAAAATAGAGTTATGAGCGCAAGTGCTGTCGATACCAATCAAACTAGGATAACTCGTAGCTATGTAAAGGTTTGACATTCTCCGCATAAACTGAGCAAAAGTCATATTTGTAGATGGAGTATTTTTTGTAGCTTTGAGATTGGCACCTCCTGCTCTGAAAGTAAACGATTATGCCCGAATTATAGGTAACGTGATTTTTAAATGGCTCCCCTTAGTATTGGTTGTCGTGGAACTAAAAAACGTTTAGGGACGAAGTAACCAGGATGAATATAGAAGCTTGTAAACCATGCATAGGTCATATACTCGACGTCAGGATTCACCTGTGGGCAGCCCCACGTACTTGTTTCTAACTGCAGCCACGGGAATACGAGAGTATAAGAAACCTCCATTTCTAACCATTAGTTTTCTTGTTAAATTGTTCTGAATTTTTTCGATGTCATAAATATGTTTTTTCTTGAATGGACAAAAAACTGTTGTACTAGCTTCGACTATAGGGCTTACATACGTTTTGTAAGCGCGCAAGAGCACCGGCTTGCTTCTACTTGACAGTCCTCTTAAAATATGAAAAGTGCGTACTAGAGCTTGCTTAAATTTGTCTCTAATGTGACCCGCGAAGTAGAGCCTGCCGTTATATTCAAATCCAAGATCCTTTACTCCTTTGACTTCCGAAACAGCTACCCCATCAATCATGTAAGTTTGATTTGACATGCCCTATCGCAAACCTAACTTCATACAAACCGTCTTGAGCGGGGATAGAGGCAATTGCCATTTGTTAAATCAGTCCATCATGACATTTATAGCTTCCTGCACTACCCTTGTGTCACCCGGTTGGGATACAACTCTGTAAACTTTTATGTCATCAGCATACATCTTACATATCGCCCCAGTGTTGTGTATGAGGTTGGGAATCCCGGCTGTGAAGATGTTAAAAAGGCTTGACTCGTGACGATGACGAGTGCGAGGTGGATACACATTGTGCGGCTTCTGAACTCTGGCACCTGGGGGAGGGGCGCTGTACGTGTCCTTCTGTAACTGCACATAAAACTCTTAATCCGGTATTCCCACGTCAGCAGAAGCATGATTTCGCACACATATTGCTTGATGGTGCCCGTATTTGTCGCGGATCCAGCATCATTTCCCTCCTACACAATTTCTGTAGTGATGTTGAAGGCATATCATGCATTTCCGATTTCGAAACAGTGTGTACGCCAATGCACGGAGACTGCGACAGTTGTGGCACTCCGCTGAGGGATGAGTGTTTTCTGAGCCGCTTTGCACGTGCGGGTCGACTGGATTTTCTAGACGATTCGCTGTGGTCATTTGGCATGACGTAGTACGGCTTAGCCTTACGCAACCAGTCGTCTTCGCTAGGAGCTGTCTTCGAAGAGCAGTGACTCGAAACGATCCTCTGAGAAACTGCGGTTGAGCGATCGGAATAGGAGCTGCGCCTCTTTAATTGTCTACTCAGGCAAACCATCGCTCCGAGCGGGACCGGCTCCTCCCAATTATGACGTCATCGCTCGGACAGCGGCCGAGGGGCCAACTGGCACCGCGGTCCCTGTTCGGTGCCAGTTCGCCTCTCGGTCGCTCTTCGGTCGCTCTCGGGGCCACAGCGGTGCCATCGCCAGACACAGAGAGTCGGGATTGGTTAGTTTCTTGAGTGATAACGTGCGAGCCACGTTATCACTCAAAGAACAACCAATCCTGCGGGTATAAAAGGCGGCTCGCCTCGTGTAGACGGGTAGTTGGCCTTTCGAGGCGAATCTTGAGACGTGACCTCGGATCACTCTCAGGATGACAATTTTGGGCGGCCGAGGGGATCCCCCATGGCCCGCAGTGGGGAAGGCTTCCCCATTGCGGACCATGCTGGGATGGTATCCTTGTTGCGGCCTGTGGCAGGATTAACCTCCTGACTCAAAGGCTGTAAAAGGTACCTTATCCTCTTAACAAGCTTAATCCTTTCCAGAAGAGGCGGAAATAAAGATAAAATAGCAATTAGGAAATTTTTGAAAATCGCCCGAACAGAGACCGCGGTGCCAATTGGGACCGAAGATCGCTCCGAGCGATTCTGCTGTGGCCCGAAGAGCGACTGCTGTGGCCCGAGTAGATGGCTAATTTTCGCTCGGAGCGGAGAGGCAGCGCCGCTCGAGTAGCTCTCCGGTACCGCTCGGAGCGATGGTTTGCCTGAGTAGACGAACTACGGAAATCAGATCTCCTTTCCCTCTCTGATCCAGCATTAGACTCTCTCCTGGGTCTCGATCCGGCTGCGCAAGCATAGTCCTCAGGGTGTCTTGACTCAGCCTGGGGGACAGCGGAAAAAAATTCATCTCGTGCGCACGCGTTTTCAATTCTTTCCGAGAGGTAGACGTATTACGATGCGGTGGAAGGAGGACGCTCCACAACCTCGAGGTGTTTCTGAGCTGCTTCTTTTGCAAGAAGAACGGAATAATCGAATCTTCACCACTGCAGTGCTTGCATGTACGAAATAGTATTGGCTTTAAACTCTTCTGGAAAACCAGGCTGATCCTTTAGGAAAGTCTTCACAGCCTGCGGAACCGGGGCTTTGGATTCATCGACGATGTTGGCGCACATACACGTTTGCATGGCACTCACGTACGGAATGCATGGGCTGATACGGCGGATGATAACATGAGCTGCTCCTCAACGATCGTTTGTATGACTCCTAACGCATGCATGGCTAGCCGCAAAAAGTGAAGGTTCCTCTGTGAGCCAAAAACACGCGGAACAAGAATTTCTCAAATTATTTCGCGCTGGTTCGTAATCGCGACAGCGTAGAGTAGTTCATCGATCCAACCCGTGAATACAGAATACGCATTATCACGGGTTTTGTTGGACTTCAAGTAGTCAGCGAGTCGTGTAAACGAGCGTATGGCGGAGTCTACCAGAGTGGAGAGTGTCCTCACCGCAGTAGATATCCTAACGGAGGCTATCCTGTCTCTGTCCTCGACCAGTATAGACTTCCCGTCGAAAGGAAGACTTGAGCTCTGAGAGAGCTTCTCTCTTGCCTGGCTCGGTGATGAACTCGAACACTGTAGGCAATTGTCTTCCGGTGAGCTCTTGAAGAGGGAGGTAGTCCACGTAGTAGGATCTATTTTCAGTTATTGATCCTGTCGAGTTGATGTTAACAGCGGACGGATGTTGCTTCAGAGGGTTCTCTTCTACCAGTAGCGACGTATTAACTTGGCCGAGATCTTAAGTCATTCAGATCGCCGATTGCTTGTATTAAACGAAGACCAGCCAATGACATCGCTGAAGATCGTTTGGCAGCGTCTTCCTCCACCATCTTTATGAGTTCTTTGACCGAGACAGCGTTGGGAGGAGATGACGTACTACTAAGAGTGTGACGTACTACTTTCCATCGATGACGGAATAAGGCAGGACGAACTATCGTTCATAGGCTCCACGAGATCCATGGTCGGTACCTACTCTGCCCACGATGTGGGCTGAGCAGGGACTTGAAGCTCTCCTAATTCCGACGTATCGGAATCGGGAGTTCTTTTTGACTTACTAACTATCTCCAACGTCTCCATATCTGACATTCGCTTGGGAGTTGCCTCGTGACATCGAGGCAACGCCCGCCAAATCGACTTCGGCGTAGCCTCCTTACGGTGAAAATTTAGCCCCAGCTGGGAAAAATGTGAGGCGACTCTAGTGACAGCCCGATGAGATGCTATCTCGCCTCACTCTCGCCCCACTCTCGCCTCACATTCTTCTCACACTACGAACTATGTGGTAAAGTTGTCGCCTCACATTCTTCCCACATTGCGAATTTTGTCTTGAAATCGTAGATTTTTCCTTTATCATACGCGCATATCGCTTCGCATTCTTCTCAAAGTGGAAAATTCATTGTAGATAATTGTTTATTGATCAAACCCATTACTAAAATTAGTACAGCAGCGAGGAAGTCGCTAGGAGAGCAACAAACGATATCAAAACAGCCTAAAAAACTATAACAATTGTTTATCTTAAACAAAGTGATGAGAGAATAGTAGATTCTAACCCTCTGCTTCCGAGCCGAATTTACTTTGTTTCCTCGCGCGCTTGTGCGGAGCGAGGGTAGAGACAACGAGAAAGTGTGGGGAAACGGAGACGCAGCCTACGCGCGCAGACGCACGCGAGTAAAGGGAATAAATATCACTCGGAAACAGAGGATACAATTCCTTTGGAGCAAAAATGACCACATTCAAGATCAGAACAGGGAAAGGAGTCATACAGCTATGGGCTGCAGGATTATAGCGGATAACAGCTAATTCGCTAAAAACAAAAGAGATAACAGCTCCTTGAATAACCATAACATTTACAGAAAAGGAACTAGATGCGAAGACATTCACACCGTCAGTGTGAGGATTTCATAGCCGAGAAACCGGTGTAGAGAAAACCGTTTGGGATTATGCAACTATTTTCAGAAAAGCTAACAACTAGAACCGGATATCCTATGTAATTGCAATCTGGTACAGAGAAATCATTTTTTTTTCAAAATTTCCGCATGTGGGTGGCAATCGGACTACGGTGTACGCCGGTAGAATTTTATGATGCTGAGTTATAACAGCCAAAACAAAGAAATTGGAATGCAAAAACACAAAAACAACATATGCGCACCAGTTTTAACAAAAAAAAAACGAGGCTACTAACTTATTCACTAGGAAAGTTCAGTGACCCAAGTTTGACGTACATTTCGTATTCCCTTGGGCGCAAATCGGCGGTGACCTCTGTTCCTATCAGACAGAGGACGTTACGACAGCATGTGCGTATTTTTGTCCTTAGGCCCCCCTAGTTGTATTATAATTCTTGAATATCTTCATATCAGATACTCTCCCGGAGCCGCTGCGGCACCATCGCTGAGCCGAAGCCGCTGCCACATCGCCGCTACGGCTCCGCGGTAGTTCCGCCGCGACTCAGCGGTAGTGCCGCCGCGGCTTTGCGATAGTGCCGCTTCGGTGCCTGTAGGCGCTGAAGCGGCACTGTCGCGGAGCCGCAGCGGCAATTTCTCTCAAAGTGGGACAAGGGAATATGAAGTTTTCCTCGCTCACATGAGTCCAAACGGAGCAAGCAGTGGAACGCTCGTTCATGGCAAAATATAATACTGATGAGGAGGCTTTGACATGATGGGCCCGAAAAGTATAACTTCGAATCGCTTGAAATAAAGGAGAAAGACTATACATGCTCGAGACTTGAGTACATATCGAACACGTGTGGAATATTGATTCTCTGACTGAACGTTTTGAATAAGGCGTTGAGTCTCGTTCCGAAAAAATCCGAAATTTCGAAGGAGTTCTAAAATTAATCCTAAACTACGAACAAAATTCGAAAAAAAAAATCCGAAGTTTTGAACGAGTTTCGAGAAATTCAAAATTTCCATTAGTTTTAAAATTCGTTCGTTAGAACGAAATTTTTCCTAACAATTTTTTTTACTTTTCGTTCGTTCAAAATTTCGTCGAACAATTTTTTTCTCTAATTTCGTTCGTTCGATTGTTTTTTCGAACGAGTTTTTTTCATTTTTCGTTCGTTCGAAGATGTTTCAAACGGAAAATCTTCAAAGTTCAATTGTTCGACATTGTTTTTTTTTTCGAGATTGTTTATCTATAACACCCACACATCAACCACAATTATCACGAAAATTGTCAGACGATAACCAGAAGAGAAAAGAGAACTAAAATGAGAAAAAGAGAAATCAGAACACAGAAAGAGGAACTGGTTGGCGGCTGGTGATGGAAAAATTAGCTATGAGCCATATCGATCGTTTTCCATCGGGAGTGGCTTTGGAAAAGAATGAGCGAGCTGGGGGAACTTTTTTTCTGGAAGTCGCCTCACATTTTCACCACTTTTTTCCCACTTTTTTCGGCGATGCCATCGGCGCGACGTGAGAAAAATGTAGAGCAGCCGAAAATGGTGAGCGAAACCGGTCCCGCCCTACGAGGCGACTCCCAAGCGAATGTCAGAGATTTTTATGATGAAGCAGTGACTGATATCAATTGTTCGAGAACGTTTTAACGGTTCTGTAAATGATTTGTCGATCCGAAGGACGAACTTAAAATATTCCGCGATAATACACCAATTGACACGATAGTTACGCGAGATGTAATATTCGGACGATTATAATGAGCATTCGTACATTTTTCTTTACCAATGAAGGTGCGCATGGTGAAGTGGGACTGGCGCAGCGAATGTGAAAGTAATGCGATGAGGGTTTAGGAGCGCGAGAAATAGTAGTTGCGCAATTAACGTGGCGGCAAGATACCAGCAGTAGTTGCAGAAATGCGGTCGAGGTATTTGATAAGAGTTTGCAGCAGCGTTGTGAGAAAATCCCGAGCCGAGCGACGCGAAAATGCCTGCAACGGCACGAAATTGTCAGCCGCGACGCCACAACGCTCGTCGCAACGCGGCGAAGATTGCCGCGACGCGACAGCACCTCGCGACGCGACAACGTCCGCCGCGACGCGACAATGATTGCCCCAACGCTAAAACGCCCCGCGACGCGACAACGCCTGCCGCGACGCGAAGACGCTCGCCGCAACGCGATAACGTCCGCAGCGACGCAACGACTTCCGCCGCGACGCGACAACGCCCGCCGCGACGCGACAATGGCTGTCGCAACGCGGAGCCACGCGCCACGAAGCGACGAAGCCCGTCGCGTTGCGACGATGTCCTCGGCGACGCAATACACACCGTGGCAACGTAGTGAAGGGTTAACGCGGCGTAACGAATTTATGAGGACGTGAATACGCATGACGGAATATTGGTCTTTCACGGGCCCGCGGCAGGTCGCGCCTTCAAAGCTGAGAATAGGGACGACCACGTAATTTCATGCTAGCCTCCCATCTCCATCACCGCGACTTCTCCGATCACATGAGTATTCAATATAGTCTCGGAAGTATTATTAAACTCGGCAAAGGGCTAACAAGGACCCAAAACAGACTGTTACGACGCGGCAGAACTATGAAGACACCATGAAAATAAGGCATGGATGCCGTTGGAACTCTTCGTGGGATGTAGCAAAAACGAATTTTCGTCTGAATGACCGCAGACTAGGAATCGTTTCAGTGAGATCAAAACGAAATATTTTTTTCATCATCAGGAATGAATTCGAGGTTTGTCGTGGTCAATGACACATGAGCTGCGTTTCCTTCTCCCCACACTTTCTCGCTGTCTCTACCCTCGCTCCGCACAAGCGCGCGAGGGAACAGAATAAATCACGCTAGGAACCAGAGAATACTTTCTTCTAAGTTGCCATAGAGTGAATGAGCGAAGCAATATAGATATTCTACTGGTTCGTTGCATCAGCAGTCACGTTATGTCCGTACGTATTACTGACGCAACGCACCAGGAACAGTGGAAAATGTATTAGCAACGGTTGGCAGGTGGAAACTAGACACTCACTCCCGGGTGAAGTGGTATCGCAATACTACCGGTTTCATAGTAGACGATAAAGATGTCATAATACAAATGAAATGCAGTTTAGGTGCAAATGCAGAGTAAAGCAATAAGCTGAGATATGATAAGGACAGCAGAAATCGTAAAATACAATTTCTGAGCTAGGCACACGCCCGGAGAAGCGTCGTTTGCTGAGCCGAGTCACTTCATTTGGGAACGAATGCAAATTTGCACGCGCATTTAGATGCTCATGCGCCGCGGTACGGTAGTAAACGGGGTTTTTCGCCGTCGAAGGTTGGCAGTTCGCCAACCGGTTGATTTTTGGCTCGAACGTTGCTCTGATTCACTTATATTTGATTTTCCTTGCATTTTCACGGAATAATTTCCTCAATGTATTCTTTCTCAGACTTTCGCCGTTGTCTACAGGACGTTGATCCGCCTAGAACGAGTCACCGCTGACGAACAGGCAGCTCTACCGTCCCGGTGAGCAGTGGGCGACGGGCCGTTGAACAGCTCATCGACCAGAGATCCTGCCGACTGCTAAAAATTGACGCTGACCACGTTGTCGTCCACAGGACGTCAATTTGGGATGTCTGCGGCGGTGCAGGTCGATGAGCTGTTCAACAGAACATTCGCGGAAGGGGCGGTGGCAGGGTCCGATGTATAACGAAGATTATGCCTTCCGAGTTCTCATTTTTGGCTATATAAGATTTGCAATTCGTTCTCCTTTTTGATGATGCTGTAAACTTCTATAGTAATTCTTCTCATTTTTTATTTATGTGAGATCTGTGATTCGTTTATAATAACGCCTTTCCGTGGAAGGGGTGTTGGTGACATGCCGAGAGGTGCTCCTCGCGGAGTTCCCCGTGATGGACCCGAATGTTTCCGTGGTCCACGGAGCTTTCAGCAACTGCCTTCGTAGGCAGATTTCGGTTTTTTTCATCCGTTTATGTAAGTCATCTGCGTCGTTTTCTGTTGTTTGTCAAGAATCTGATCATTCGGTGGTGTTTATTTACACTGATTTCCATCCATGTTGTTAATACTCGAGGAAAGGTAACTGTAGCGAGATGACAAAAATTGGAGGTTTAAAAAAATAAGCGTAGTTAGCCGATATCACTTTTTCTGGTTAACAAGGGAAGCCATTTTAGCTAAGTCCGGGATCAGCGAAATGGAGTACTTGCGAGCTCAAAAATTTGCCGCATTCAATGTATGTATCGAAATCGAGTGACGAAACCCATTGAAAGGGTGTGTTGCAGGGAAATGTGCTGCAAAATTTTACCGTACGAGCACATGTTGCAAAATTTAATCGCATGAGCACGTGCTGCAAGCTAGTCCAGAGTTATCGTAGCAGCACACCGGCACGCGACGCGGACCGCACACCGACTTGCAATTCGGCCAGCACCATCTGGGGCTGCGACGGGTTGGACGAGGTCTCCAGCGGCTGGACAGGAAAATTACCGTAACCTCTTGTAATTGAACCAGCGAGGCTGCCGGCATCTGTGTCCCGCCTTGAGAGTGCGTCGCATTCTTTCCTTTTTTTGGGAAATCCCTTTCCCATCGTGTTGAATGTATATCATGCACACATTGGAAGTTTTATTTGTTGGGGCACGTGCTGTAATTTGAAACACAATAAGAGCACGTGCTCCTCTAGCAACACGTTCCCTGACTGTGCTCCTAACCGCCTTGTCATCGAGTTGAATGCATATTCGGCGCGCATTGAATGCGGCGATAATCTGGGAGGATGTTCTTTATTTATTTTTCTCCGGATATTGCCTAAAACATCTGCTGCTGAGCACGGATATGGTACTCACTTGTCGAAATTTTAAGGCTTACTGTAGGTTACGGTAGGTAACACATGGTATTCAGGAGGCAAAACCTAATAGTTCAAAAATAGACAAATGCACGTCGAAATCGTATTCAGCACCTCAAATAACCCCCTCATAGAAACTTTGAGACAAATCTGTGACATTGACCGAACTACCGTATACCCACCGTAATCTACCTTAAGCAGCCAAAAATCCATAAACTGGCATGGGATTCGTGTTGAGCACTCTTAATAAACCCCAAAAGAACGATTTGAGCCTTATCTGTTGCCACATTCTAGAAATCGCCGAAAGTCGATTTTGCCGTCAATTTATTCTGCCGGTGGGAAGCTTTGAACAATTTAAGTCGAAAACTTAGGAAATCCACTAATAAACCTCAGATTCGTGATCGGCACCCCAAATCACCACCTAGGGTGAATTTTAAGTCAAATCTGGAGAATTTTTCTTCAACGCTTTCTGTGCCCCGTGATCGATATAATTGAACGCTGAACCGAAAATCTGTAAGTCCAAAACGCTATCAGCCTGCACATAGCTCGCAGAATGCGCTTTCACCGATGCGTTGCCTAGGGGGATGTTTCGGGCTCTGATATGGGGTCCGTTTCCGGATTTTCTTAAAATTAATGCGCTTCTTCGAGAATAGGCACAAAAATCAAAGGAAAAAACTGCTATACGTTTTCCAGAGACTCTAGGCAGCAGCAAAGGGCATGTTTGGACTCTACGTCCAAAATTGGTTCTAGAAAAGTACATTTTATTCGGAATGGTTAGTATGACTTAAAGTAACCCCAAATTCGTTTTTAGCAACCTAATTAAACAAATTTTTGAGCAAAATCCGAAAAAAAAAATCGGAACACCCGAAAAAAGTTCTGATGGGAACCCTTTTTTTCCAAAAGCTTGAAAAACGCTTTTAACTTCTTGGGACCTACAGCTCGAGGCGGGATACTGCGCGATTTTGCTATTGAGGCCCAAGAGATACTAACAATACTAGTCGTTTTCGCTGATGCATTCACCACTTAAAGGCAGTGTTCGCGCAGATTTGGGGTTGCCTAGTTCTTGCCATGAAACACTTAGTTGGATGCTTATTGTTGCTGCTACCACATTGAAACCGCGGAAAACTCACTTTTTCCTTTATCGGCCACCAAGATTTGACGATTTTCCGGTAGTGGACGAGTGTTTTCCTCACCATTTCGCGCTGGTGGACGAGTGCATCCCCCGTAATGGAATGACGTGATTTCTCTCTTAATCAATTCCATCTGCTGGATGACATTGGGACAGGGTCTCTCTACACACGCAGGGAGGAGCACGAACGAGATTTCATGCTGACGCGACGTGCGAACCGGAATTTTTGATCTGATTACCCCATCACTGGAGCGCGCTTGCCACAATCTCGCGAGATTTCATGACATTTCATGTGTTTATTGATTCTCATATGACTATTTCTTTATGTTTCATAATCCAGAGCCAAACTGGTTGTCGGCGGCAAGGATCCCATCACTTCATCTAAAATATTGCTCGATCTTTAGACCCATATTACATTTTCTATATATATATATATATATATATCAAGCGGTACAACGGCAGGAGAACATACAAGAGTTATTGAAATGAGTGTCCAAGATAAGATGATGAGAGGAACAACTCAGGAACATAAGGAAAAGTCATGTGAGAATGAATAAAAACATGAAAGCCCGTGAAATCTCGTGAGCCTGTGGCAAGCGCGCTCCAGTGATGGGGTAATAGGATAAAAAGCACCGCCGCGCGCGTCGCGTCAGCAATGAATCTCGTCCGTGCTCCTCCGTCCGTGTGTGGAGAGACCTTTTCCCGATGGCATTGGGAGGCCAACCATCGCAAACGATTTTACCTGCCTTTGGAATCCCTCATTGCCTTATCGGTTAGCCTATCATTGAAATTTTTCCTGACACTCTATGAACTGGATTTCTACCTCAATACGTATTTTCATTCCAGTAATTTCCTTAATTTGGAGATTCGCACTCATTATTTTTACCTGTCCAATTGGAAATTTCTGAACTTTCTTGTGTGGTTCATGCGAATCCGGGAAAATGTAGTGAGTGCAGTGGTACCACCCTTACCTATTGCCCTTGATGAAATAGCACAGGAACTAATTCATGAGAATTCTGGAAAGATACTCTCCGGCGTTCTGTGTAACAAAAGTAATCGTCAATCGATGAATTATCGAAACGTGCTCAATAAACGTTGTTTCAAATGCTTTCAACATTAAATTATATTTTTTTACCTTCCATTTTTTAATTTTCGAGAATTTTACTTTTCGATGGATTCACTCCCAATTCGGCTAAGGTTCAGATACAGGCCATAGAACGGCCAAAGTCTCACCGTCGACTGCGTACCACGCGCTGCGCGACCGCACGCGCGTCGGAAGCACACGAGTTTTGGCCGCCGCGCGACGAGTTCCGGCCGCCGCGCGACGTTTCGGCCTCCGCGCGACGAGTTCCGGCCGCCGCGCGACGTTTCGGCCTCCGGGGGGCGGCCGAAACCCGCCGCGCGGAGCCCAAACCTCGTTCGCTTCCGACGTGCGTGCGGTCGCGCAGCGCGTGGTACGCAGTCGACGGTGAGACTTTGGCCGTTTTATGGCCTGTAGCTGATGCTCGATTGAATAGCCTAAATTGTCACAGGAGTACCACAATTGGAGAATTCAAATTGAAGGCAGTGTTCACGACAATCTTCAATCTGAGATTATTCGCTAAATCGATTGTTTGGCCCCAGATGAAATTGAAAAGAATAGCAATTTAAGAAAAACGCATCATAAGGCCACGAAATCCTTTGCCCTCGCCCCGCCTCTTTACCCTCACTGTAACTTTTTGTTGTGGCAACGAAATCTTTTGTGGACTAGACCTTTGCGATTATCTTTCTGTTGCTTCGCTCTTTGCTTTGGGCCCTAACCAATACTGTTTTGCACGAAATATTCCTCCATTTTCGATTAACCCCATTTTTTATCGGGGAAGATCACCGAGGACATGTTCATACAACCGGACTTGTTCATGCCAGTAATATTGTCCCTGGGATAAGACGTTTTGACGCGTTTATCGCTTCTTCTTCGTAATTTTGGCAACACTTGGTGGCCAACGCATTGTTTTGAGTGGAGAACTAGAGAACGAAAATCATCGTGAACACTGCCTTTAAAGGAGATTTGATAAAAGCGAAGTTCGCAGAGTTCGCGAACAAAGCCGCTTCCAGCCTGATGACATAAAGACCTAACATCGGCGTGGATCCTGAACAGGCTTTGCGTTCCCTATTGAACTTTGGCGCAAGCTCGATGCCCCTATGTATAGCACAGGGCAGTGAGTTTGCGTCAACCTGCGACAGTGAACGCAGTCTCTTCCGTATCCATTTTTTTCCGCAGGTTCACGCACCTGCGCAGGGATCTGCATATGATATTCCAAACACTTTAGTAACGTTTATTCGGTGCTAGAATTCGAATGAATGAATAAACCCGACTAACTCCAAATTTCTCATGAACTACCTAGAGCACTATCAATTCTATTCAAATATTTACCAGAATTTCCTAGCAATTATAAATTCAGAGAAGTTTTTTCTATTTGATAAATGGTGCAACTATACTTCGACGAATGATGTGACGGCCACAGCTTGGGCGAGAAAAGGATCATAATCTTGTAACCGGAACACCGCAGGCTTCCCGCTTTCCATACGTCTTTTTATAGTTCGTCACAAAATAAGAGGCGGAACATTACGGAAATAAGATCAAGTAACTTGTTTTTTTTTCAGTGAAGATCACAGAAAAAGGTAACGCCGAAAAAATGTGTTCTTGTGATAAGAAATTTCCTTATCGTGCAGGTCACGCAGTCAATATACAGTCGGCACATGACACTGCAACATGACACCGAGTTTGCGCTAACCTTCAGTAAGGAACGCGAAGTGTCATTGCTATCCGTGCCTAATGTAGTTAACCCTGTACGCCACTTTTACTTGAATATTTGCGAGTGAACTTCCCAGCATGTTCGGACTGCACTCATTCAAAATTTAACTTGCTTTGAGAATGTTTTTTTCCGAATATGCTCCAAAGTCGAACGTTGGTAAAAATTAAATTCCGAACGTTCTCGAAAATCGGGTGTCCAAAGAAGTCCATCTTCGAGCACGATGGTGAGTCTGGTGTTCATAGATCAGAATTTCCAATATAATTGCGAGTAGCCAGTCGAGAGAAAGTCGAATGTGCGAAGTATAAATGCAAATGAAAATCTCCTCCTTTGATTGAATATTTGAACATCGCATTGAAAAAATATTCGGATTGATCAAAATGAAATTTACGAGCTAGTGAAACATTAGAATATCCGAACTATTCATTCAATTGAAATCTAGCGCCGAATGATCGTGTCCATATCTCAGGTACTCAGGGTGACGGCCCGCGAACCTTTCCCAGCTTGCCCGCGGTCTGCGTCCTCCGGCCGCCCGCTTTTGGTTCTCCGGCCAGCTTCATGTCGACGGCCCGCCGAACTTCACCACATGACCCGCGATTATTATTTGTATTATTAATTACCTCAAGCATTTCACCCCGGGTCCACGGCGGAGAAACGCCACGCCGCAGTCTGCGGTGAGGAACCACGCTCCCGAGGATTGCGGCGAAGGCCCCCCCTCCCCAGCGGTGGGGACACCCGTCTCCTCTCAGCGGACAAAAATATTCTGGCCTCCGGAGAGTGACTCGAAGTCACCTTCCACGGCCGGCATTAGAATGCCAAATGAAGACTTGAATGAGATGAGGTGCCTTTTATACCGGCTGTGCACGCGATAAGCACGTTAGGACGAGATCATTCGTGACCATTATCAATTGTATTTCCAACCGGCCGAATTGAAGACGGCGTGGCGTGTTTTGTGACTCGCAGGCGAGCCAATATCCGCGCTGCGTGTGCGTCGCATGGTTCTCCGTTGGCCGGCACCCTTGAAATGTGGGGCGCCGGCCGTCGTTTTCGGCATAGAAGTTCGCCGGCCGTCGCCCTGAGTGCCTGAGGTGGTGGGCAGTATTCGATGCATCAAGTGCAGATCCTGGCGGTGGGTAAATTCGGGGCGCGACAACTCGCCAAATTTCATACCTCACGCTCCGCCTTTTAGGACAGAAGGCGGTGACACAAAAGTCGTGTCAGAGTCTCAATCACACATCACGTAAAAGAAAAAAAATGTCCACTGCATGTTGGAAATGAAAACCGAAATTGAAAATGGAAACACACCTACATACATGAGTGTTTAGTCCTCTCGGGAGTGAACCAAGATGATGCGATGACAATCGTTTTGGGATGGTGTCAGCCCGTATGGAGGAACACAGATCTAAAAAGCATAAAGTGAAAGTACAAAGCGATACCAACCTAATTCGTCTGCAATATCACAGCTTTCAATTTCAGCTGGGCGATTCGAGGATATTTCGCGCACCCTTAGTTACAGACCGCTATTTTCCAAAATCTTCAAACAAGATTGGACGCAACCGAGATAACACTGGATAATGTTTGAACTTAGGTAGACATTCTCGCTTGATCCTTTTCGAACACAGCTTTTGTAATCCCGCATCTTCCATAGGAACCATCACTTTTCAAACCAGACTTTCAAAAGGCCTTTGAGTTGACATTTTCCGGACCAAATCAGACATCTGTAATCAAAACATTCTTTGCACAAATCGTCTTCTCTCCAAGTTGAAGAGAGCTTCATGCAGCCAAAAGCTCAACTTTCTTAGCTGTTCCTAATATTTTCCATACCCAAAACAGCGTATGAAATCTACTCCACTACAGGTTAGTTACGGTAAGGTTAGGGTGGGGAGAAACACAAAGACGAAGAACGGATCCAATCATCAAGATAGGTGCCAGATCGATTCCTCCTAACAGCGATAGCAACGCCTTCTGACAACATTTCCGAAATAAGCTGCCCTCAGGGTTGTTTATTATCCGCTGTTGCAAACGTCCTGCTGTACTGACATAAAACAGGAGAAAAAATTCGCCCTGCGAAGCCCGAAAAGTGGAATACTGTTTGAAAATTTTAGTTTAGATAAGGAGTAACCCACGCACCAATTCAAGTATGAAAACGGCGTCCTCCGAAAATCTTCCCTTCAATCCTTCGCCCGCCAGCGATTGTGTGCAAATTTTCCGCGTGTGTGGGCGGTCGCAACGTCGATACAGGGCAAGAAGCCAATATTTGAAGTGATTTATTTCATAAAACTCAAAGGAATAAGGGTGGCCTGCTACGGGAACAAATGAAAACAAAGAAAAATGCACGGAAAGTACATCCACATACGACGTTCAAGCCAAATTAGATAACTCATGCAAAAGGGATTCGGCACGTTTTGAATGACATTGAGAGCTGTTAAAAACAGACCAATTGTTTTTGTTCTGCAAATATCATCAGCGCTTACCAAGGAAACAAAGAAAAAAAGACAACGCAATGATAATACATGCCTCGAACTATTTTTCACCAAAGTTTTTACATGTCTCACCCCCCCCCCCAGTTAAATGAAAATGAGGTTATATACGGGTTAGGACTCATCGCTAAACAGTACGAATAGAATTGACAATGAAAAGAGGTGAAACAGGTTAAGGCAACAGAGAACCGATTTAATGACAAAAAAACAGTTGACGAGAATAACGCAGTACACGCCATCAGACGACAAATGCGCGGCTTCGTAAGCAGGAAGCATCGTCGGATTTTATTGTGTGGACAACTCTACCTGAAAGCGGGCTGAACGCAGCACTGGGTCGACTGCAGCACTCGAAATTCACCTAGTTCCCGCCACTTTTTCGCAGCCCTTTCTTCACTACTGTGAATGAGTGGACCCAAAGCACAGGATTATGCTTGAAGCCCGAAAATTTTATGATCGCGAACACTGCCTTTGAAACACTTTCATTGTTAGCTAGCCACATGCATCCAGTCAGGTCCAGGTGACTTCGAACAGTGCGCCATTGTCGGAGATGCTTATCACTAAAAATCAAAACAGTAAGACGTTTATGCTCATTAGCCAACTTAAGCTAACTGATCCATGGTTGTATTTGCGACTCCAGAAGACATAACTTTCTCTCAACTTGAACTTCAATTTTTAAAGAAGTACGCTCCCCGAAGATCGATTTTACGAAGGGGTCAAGACGGGAGGCTCGGACCGATTGATGTCGCCGCAGCAGCCTTTGTCAATTTCACCAAATCCTTTTACAGCTTCATGTTCCTCTCTTTCACCTGCAAATGCGGTGCACTGTCCGGCAACAATCTACAAAGGACAAAATTACTACACCAAACTTAGCAAGTGCTTTTTCCCATGGGCTAACTCTAGCTTTCAGCACCTGCTGCTCCATAAATAAATCGTCATAGCTAGAACTGGACCATGCCAGTTTCTTCTTGATCTCAACATTTTCCTGAAAATTCTACACTAACCGAAAATTCCTTTTCACTCATGAGCGCAGGTAACCCAACTTCCGATAGCGATTTTTTTCTTTGGAGCTCCAAATTTTTCATTTCGAGCTCATCAGCCTTATTGTTAGGCGATAATATCGCAGTATGAGTCATCGTTTCCAAACGCGTGCATAGTTTACACTTCGGAGGTTTCTGAAATGGCGACCACAACAAATGACAATCGAATTGAGAAGAAAAGTAGAAAGAAAAAAAACGAAGGAAAGAAATATTCCTTTTCACTCATGAGCGCAGGTAAACCTACTTCCGATGGCGATTTTTTTCTTCCGAGCCATCAGCCTTATTGTTAGGCGATAATATCGCAGTATGAGTCAACGTTTCCAAACGCGTGCGTAGTTTACACTTCGGAGGTTTCTGAAATGGCGACCACAACAAATGACAATCGAATTGAGAAGTAGAAAGAAAAAACGAAGAAAAGAAAAATTCATTTTCACTCATGAGCGCAGGTAAACCTACTTCCGATAGCGATTTTTTCCTTCCGAGCTCCAAATTTTTCATTTCGAGCTCATCAGCCTTATTGCTAGGCGATAATATCGCAGTATGAGTCATCGTTTCCTAACGCGTGCATACTTTACACTTCCAGGAGCTCAATAAAGAAACTGAAGAGTAAACGAAGGGGAGTAATTTTACGGACGCTTTTGTTGCCCCCATCCGCCTACTCATGAAACCCAAATCTCTTTTATTTCACATAAAACAAAACTGGTGCTATGTGGGATGGGGGGCGGCACTGATACGCGATGCACTTGGCCAAGCCCATTTTTCTATGCCGCAATGACTCCTGATTTTGGCAGGAGAGGGAAACCCCTCGTAGGGGCTCAAAATAACACCACAAAACATATACAAAAGTGATAAAAAAGAGAAACTACGCAAATATAGGTGAAATTATAAATACAATGGAATTGAAGAGAATACAAGGGGAACTCAACCATTTGATCCGCTCGATCCCACCTCTTGATTATCTGAAATCGTTCGTCCGCTTCTCAAGTTCACAATGAAAAATTTGCTAAAGCCGCACAACAAATTAGCAAGCCAGTCAACAATAAAAAACAAGAAATCCGACAAATGTCGTCAAATATCTCTCGAAGGCTACCGTATTACTACGATGTGCAGGTTAGCGATGAAGAAATTATTGACCACCGGAGGCCGACCGCCGCTATGCGACTGCGCGCGGCGCGGCAGCCGGCTTCCTGCACGATAGCACGAGCATTAGCGTCCTAATGTTTTGATTTTTATTAATTATCTCCGACTATTCCGCGCTGTTAGAAGCCAGCTCGACCTGACTAGATGCAAGTGGCTGGCCAACAAGGGAAGTGTTTTAAGGGCAGTGTTCTCGATGAATACCGCACTCGAGTTAGACACAAAAATGGGATTGATCGCTCAAGAGGTAACTAATAGTGAAGAAACAGCGAAGAAAAACGTTCAGAGTGAGCTAAAACAACGGTTTCTAACGTTCAGGATTTGGACGAGAATCATGGGCCCAGCTGATTTCCACGAGCTCGCGCTAATCGCGAAATCAGCGTGAGTCGGTAAGGCTGGATGCAGCAGAGTTGCTTGACAATTTGCCATCGAAACGAGCGCGGTGCCACAAGCTCGTCCGAATGGGCGGCGGACCGGGATAGGTAGGCGCACTAGGATAATTTTCAAAGCCGTTTTCATCGATTTCTGGCCCGTTTTCGCTGCTTTCTTCGGCCCTATTCTCTTCAGCATCTGCCAACTTAACTTTCACATTGAAGATCGAGAACGACATATATCGTGGACACTGCCATCGAGTGGTAAATGCATCTGCAAAAACGACTAGTACTGTTAGTATCTCTTGGGCTTCAATAGTAAAAGTGCGCAGTCTCTCGCCCCGAGCTGCAGGTTCCAAGAAATCACAAGCGTTTTTCAAGCTTCACGAAAAGGTTCCCATCAGACATTTTTTTGGGTGTTTAGATTTTTTTTTTCGAATTTTGCTCAAAACTTGAATATACAGTTCAATTACAAAGGTTGCTGAAAACGAATTTGGGGTCTAGTTGCCAAAATTACTAGGTTTACTGTAGGTTACTGTAGGTAGAATGTCTTTTAGGAAGCAAACCCTACGTGAGCGTTTCGAAAATCGACAAATGGACATTACATTCGTATTCAGCACCCCAATTAAATCCCGCACAGAAATTTTTAGTCAATTCTGGGACATTGACCGACCTACCGTATACCCACCGTAATCTACCTTGAGCTGTAGAAAACAGATAAAAGGGCTTCAGATCCGTATTGAGCACCTCAAATAAACCCCTAGGGAAACATTTTAGTCCATTTCTAACGTAGCGTTCCTAAAATCGTCAGAAGTCGGGCTTTGACCCTAAATTTTTCAACAGTTGGAGGCTTTGAACGAATTTAGTCGGAAACTTCGGAATATCGACAGATAAACCTCAAATCCGTGATAAGCACGCCGAATGAGGAAGTTCTAGGTCAAATCTGAAAAAAAATTAAAAGCGTTTAGTACCCCCAAATCGATAGAAGAAACGGTCAACAAACCACTCGTGCAATGGGGCTATTCCCACAAAACTCTTCATTCGAAAGGGAAAAATCCTTGAAAAATCCAGAAATCTAAAAAAACAGAATCAAACATGGAATGCAGGCTTCGGGAAGGATGGCTCATACTCGTTGGTTGCGCGCTACCGCGGCGCGGCGTTATCATCCTAGCGCGCCTGCTATCTTCCCTAACACTCCACTACCCATAATCGGGGTTGTTCAGGCCCCAAACAAACAAGCTGATTCAATTTTCATTCATTTCTGTAAAAGGTTCTCATTCACACAAAAGAAGAAGCAAACAAAAAACAAACACTACACAACCAATCACTCAATAATTTAGAACCATTCCCAAACCAATGATAAATCTCTAGGGCTTCTTTGAAGGTGGATATTTTCAAACCAAAAAGGCCCATCCTAAGCAGCTCATTGAACTAGGTATCAGCACTATTTACAAGGAAATTCGGTCTCACAGTTCTACGAGCTAAAACTTGGGAAGAAGCGAGACTTGGGAAGAAGCAATCCTGGGCGCCCACATCACAAGGCGTTGATTCCAGAAGAAATTTTTCGTTTCCGCGAGTACCGTAGCTAGCAGGAGCACGAATCGCGGCAGGACCCGCCATCAACCGCGACGCACATTAGGCTCGACAGCGCTGGCTGGCACTTTGCCAACCTCTTCCAGCCAGCGTATGACTCATCGCCTGGTGGATAATCATCAGCCGGCTCTCGCGTCGTTTTTTTGTTAAGTGATGGTCATTCATGTAATGTAAAGGAAATTCCGAAGAAACTTGGAAAACTCAGTAAAGAAAAAACTCCGAACGGAAGGGCGAAGCTCGATAAATAATGCCGGAAAATCATAAAGCTGGAGAATTTTAAACTTTAGATTAGAATTAGAGAAAAGTAGGTAATTAGAAAATTTCTTCCGAAGCAATTTTTTTATACGAACCACGTTCTACCCAGAAACCCGTGTGGCATGACGAAAACCGAATCCTTACCCCTTCCGTCAACTTCGTTACCACTTCGGTGCTTGCCGGCCGAGCCTTTGCGTTATCGATCAATCGGTGATTGCCGGAGAAGGCTGGAAAAGCGCCAGCGTTGTCGAGCCACGGTGTCGCGTGTGTCGCGGTTGGTGGCGGGTCCTGCCGCGAACCGTGCTGCTGCTAACTACGGTATTCGCTGGACGAAAAATTTTCCCCTGGATTCAATGTCTTGTGCCCACATCAGGGAGCCACTTTGGCGCGCCCCTTCGTCATTTTTTTGAGCTCAACCATGACGAGACGAGGGATGGTTTCCGATCAACAGCCTAGTTTTTCCCTTCATTCTTAGCCTCTCTCTTTATTCAGGTAGGCTCGCATACATCGGTTGCAAATGACTCGTCCACCATGCTTTCGTAGCTCAATTTTTGGGGCGCCATAACTCCGTTTCTTGTGAGTCTTCTACAATTCCAGAGACATCATTGTAATGAGCGTGGGACCGTTCAAAAATAGTGAAGCGAACCTGAAGTCATCAGCAAATGTCCAGCACATGACCCCAATCAGAGAAATGATAGCAGGATGTTCATATGTAAGGCCTAGTGCATGCCTCCCGCTACGAGCGACGCGACAAAGTGTCTGTAACCCATATAAACCTCTAGACCAGTAGCTATGCCATACATGCCCCCCGAAATCGATTTCCTGTCGCAGTGGGTGGCATCGTTTTCAAATACCCTGGCGCTCACCCAGAATTCCCGCCAGTTTCGCGTCCGCCTCCGCTTGCCAACCAGATTTCGGAGTGCCGCCGCCGTGATTGGCTAGTTGTGTGGGGGGCTTCTCCTTGTACTCACTATTTCTTTAAGGCACTGTTCGCGATAAGCTTCATCTTCGAATTTTTCATGAAAAACGCTTCTCGTGGCTCTCAGAAGCAGAACAGCGTCGAAAAAACGGGAAGAAAAGCTACCCAGGAGCCGCAAAACGGCTTTGAAAAGTGGGCAAACCCCGCCGTTGTGGGCAAGCCCCGCCTCTTCCCGCCCCTCGACGTGAACAAAGGAACACTCAAAATCCTGAGTAGAGCGATTGTTTCCGATCGAAAACCCCGTTCTTCCCTTCATTCTCAACTTCTCTCTTTACTCAGGTCAGCTCGCATACATCGGCTGTAAAAGACGTAAGTTACAAGCCTCGAACAACTCGTCCACCATTTTACCTAGCTCAATTTTTGAGGGACCATAACTCCATTCCCAGAAGGTCTTGTACGATTCCAGAAGCATCATTGGAATCAGAATGGGACTGGTTTCAAGATTGGCAAAAAAACAGAAAAGCGATTTCTATCGCGAACAGTGCCTCTAAGTTAATTTCAAGAATTTCTGCTGCGATGGCCAACATTTGTTCATTGGTGTGTCATTAAAAGGAAATCAAGTTTCATTTCTTAGCCGATCGCAGCAACAATGAGAAGCTTTTTACGTAACACAAAAAAGTGTAGGAGTTCTGAGCGTTCTCTGGAGAGTTGTTTGATTGAGAGCCGAGTTGGCCTTCACTTAGATGACAGTGAGGGTAACGCGGTTTTTGATGTGTCGAAGGGAGAGTTTGATTTGCTGCACTCCTAGGACCAACTCTAAAAGCAAAGAACTTCATCCTTCATGAGTGGTTTTCATGTGACGAGTGGGCCCTTTTCTGGGTAGTTCAAGCAAATCCTGGGCGATGATAATGAACAGACGTTGAATTGCACGTCTTAGTGCTTGAAACTACTACACAGGAACTGTTCATTGTGACGAGTGAGATTAGTAGTAGGTCATTGGCATGTCGGAGGAGAGAAACCTGGCTCACAAGGAGAGTGTTAAGGCCCGCGTCAGACTTCGTCGAAAAACTTGCTGAGTCCGACTGAGTCCGAATGAGTCCGGGGTGGAAAAACCTGCTGAGTCCGACTGAGTCCGGTTGCCCCCAGCGCCAACCACTTCCTCTGCGAAACACGCAATCGATAGTCAGCGGCAACGGTACGTGGGCAGAGCGCAGACGACGAGAGTCGACATGCGGCGGGACTCGGCAGGTCGCAGTCGGGCGAAAAAAGGCACCCAAATCACGTGAGAAACACCTATATCGACCGGGTGGGGTGAGGATGATTTCGGTGGGACTCAGTGGGACTCAGCCGGACTCAGTCGGTGCATTGGCCCCGCCCTTGTACGCATGAGAAGCATCCCGCCCCCGAGCTGCAGTTTCCAAGAAGTTAAAAGCCTAAAACGGCTGTTTTTGTCCTCATATTTGTGTTTAGCGCACAAAGTAGCTCCCCTTGCACGAATTGTCTGTTGATCGTTCCTTGTATCAACTTGGTGGTACTAAAAGCGTTTATTTCTTTCAGATTTGACTTAAAACTTCCTCATTTATTTATTTATTTGAGACGCGGAACAAGTCCACGTAGATAATACGCATCTCAATACACTGAACCCTGATGAAAAATCGCCAAGATGCCAAAATATTAAACGCAACTGCAGAAACACTCACTAAGCAATCAACAAAATGGATAAGCCAGAAAATAGCGTTGAAAAACATGTTAGAATAAGCAAGCGGGGAAACACCATCAGGAGAGGTAGAAAGGAGATCAGATGTCTCTTAGAAGGACCTTGAATGCAATCAAAGACATGCTCAGCAGGAACTCATTCTCACCTAGGATGTGGTTGAACATTCTCGCGCTGCGGTAAGTGAAAAAGCTTGGTCTAATTTGTGACCTCGCAATTGGAATATAGAATCTAAGCTTTCCGCATCTGCTTCTTGAAATTGGAGCTCGAGAAAATTTTACTGGATCTATAGACAATTTTCTAGTAAGTAGTTTGTACATCATTACAAGATCGGCTTTCTTTCTTCTCTTATAAAGATTAGGCAGTTTAAGAATTTTAGCTCTTTCAGCACCATTGGGCACCTGGGAATAAGCGAGTCCAGAACACCTCATAATTAGTTTGAGGGTGTAGTTGTTTTGAATGGATTCCAATAAGTCAATATCCTTCTTCTTCACGGGGTTAAAAACTGTGATTCCACACTCAACTAAGGGCCTCACATAGGTTTTGTAAGCTCGTGGAAGTATCTGCGGATCATTACTTCTGAGTACCTTAAACATATTATAAGTGCGGTAATTAGCCTTCCTAACCAAGTTACCGTAACGTGGTCTGAAACTCAAATCATTGGATATTTAAAAACCTAGATCTCTTACTTCAGGAACGGACGTGAGAATCTGACAACTTAACGTATATGTTAAAGTAATTTCGTGACTGCTTTCGCCGATTCGGAGGTGACTCGATTTTTCTATGGCCAAGGGAAGCTCCCATGTATCTGCCCATTTAGCTATGTAATCAATTGCGGCCTGAATCGCCCTAGAATCCTCGCAGTTCTCAACTTTCTTATAAATTTTGATATCATCCGCGTACATCTTGCAGTTGACACCAAAACGTGAAACGGAGTCCGGAAGTTCGTATGTATAAATTAGAAAAAATATAGGCGAGAGGACGCCTCCTTGAGGAACTCCACTGTATGCTGAATAAACCGAAGAATATGTTCCATCAAGTTCAACCTGGTAGGTCCTGTTGGATAGAAAATTTCGTGCCCAACTTATTAGTCTGGGATGTACACCAATGACTGCCATTTTTTGTAATAATTTTTGTGTGGGGACTCTATCAAAAGCCTTCGAGAAATCAAAATAAATAACATCTGTTAAGCTCCTGGTCTCCAGATTAGTCGTCCAATCATTCAAAGAGCTTAACAGTGACGTCCCAACAGATCTGCATTTCAGGAAGCCGAACTGATCCTCCGAAATGATGTTGTTCTGCTCGAGGTGTCTAACAAGGTGTTTTCTAAGTTTTTTCTCAAAAGTTCTTGCGAAGATGGAGGTTATACTCACAGGCCTGTAATTCCTAGGATCGCTAAGCGGAGGTTTTTTGGAAATGGGTGTAATAAATGCATGTTTCCATCTTCTGGGAACGTCAGCACTCATATAGCTTAAATTGAAAATGTGTTCAAGTGGGTACAAAAATTAGGGGGAGAATTTCCTTTATGAAAGTGAGAGGAATGAAGTCCGGCGAGACTGAAAAAGAATTGGGCCATTTCGACAAATGTTCAAAAATTTTTTCTTCATGGAACACCAAGGAATGCTCCATTTGAGCATGGCGGGATAGCGCGAGGTCTTTGGACAGGACTAGCTCCGGGTCGACTTCACGAGGCACACTGAACATTCTTTGAAAATCACTCGCCAAAAGATCAGCCTTTCCAGTGGGAGATGAGAAGACGTTTCCATCCCCGTCAATGAGACTGGGAATAGAGTTTCTGTTACCGCTATGAGAGCTTACGTACCTATAAAACCTGCTTTTGTCGTTCGAGTCAATAACCTTTCTCTCTAAGTAGAGCTGATACCTTGCAAGAGCTTTTTCAACTTTTTTGTTATAGGTCTCATAACTTTCCCAGGCTTCCGAATGGCCGGATGCCGAACCTCTATTCCACAAATTAGATCTGAAATCGATCATATTTCTTAGACGCTGCGGTAAATTAAGCTCTTTTGGCAAGACTTCACGTAGTGGGACGAATAACTCAATAACATGCTCGATGACTTTAATGAAAGTTTCGTACTTCTCATCAACCGTTCCCGGGCTACCCATAATCCCGATCCAATCGACGTTACTCAGGTGCTCATTAATTTTCTCAAAATCAGCTTTTTTGAAATCTCTAATCAATCGTGGTTGTTCTTGTGCAGTCTCTAAGGTAAGCGTGAAAGTCACTGTTGCATGATCACTACTCCCAATTGGGGCTACGACATTAATTTCTTGTACAAAATCAGTTTTGTTGCATAAGACGAGATCCAGTAGTGAGTCGCCCCTGGTAGCTGCCGGAACTAATTGCCTTAGATCTTGAGTCTCAAAAGTGTCATAAAAGGAGTTTGACAGTCTACCGACTCGTTCGGTCAAATCGGGTAAATTGAAGTCCCCTAGGACAATACATGGAGAATCGCAGGAAGAAAAATCGCTTAGGGCTTTGCACAACTGTATCGATTTATCTATACTACAACTTGGAGCCCTGAAAATCCCTATGATACGAAAAGTGAAATTCATGTTAATTACATCACAAACTAGTATCTCATAAGAATCACTCACGGATTCACTGAAAACTTGGTTGTAAGGCGAATGACACCGCCTCCCTTTTTACACTTCCTATCTTAATCCTTCATATTGAGTGCATACAACACCTAGAAGAGCGCCTAACTCGTGTTTAGAGCTTAGCCATGTCTCAGTCAAAAAGGCCACATCATAATTGTTCTGGCAGAGATTTGAAATGAAAGAATCACGGTTTCTTACTAAAGATCTGATATTCGAAAGTGCGCATGAAATTTTGTAACATGATTTCCTTTGAAAGCTCAGCAGTTTCCCGAAGGACTACTGGGCTGCGAGGAAATCATGCTTGTGTTAGCCTCCTGAGATTGTGCCTGTGAATGCGACAAGTCCTGGATTAGACTGGTGGTGACATTGCCATCAAACGTTGTCCTACGAGTCGTTAGGCGCTCGCCACGGATTCGCTCCCTCTCCTCCCTGGATAGGGATGGGCGTAGGTATATGCCCTTTTGGGGAGGAAAGAAGCGTACGCGTGGAGCACGCCTAACCGCCTCGGTTTGAAATCTGGATGAAGGAAGGACAACCTTAACTAAACGAGGACGACCTAGAGTCGGGCGCACCCATGCGATACACATTTGAGGGGATACATTCCAATTCAAGAAAACTAAGCAAGAAATTCACACGAGAACAATCCTCCGAAATTTTGTCAAATGCATTAGAAGCAGAGGATTCTGGAATATTTGATGGAACAGTGGAGCGTTTTCGCTCAATGAGGAATCAGTGCTATGAGGAGAAATTTCAGCATTGACATTATCAGAAATCCTAGTGCGCTCGGATACAGCTATTTTTTCCTTCAAATCAAAAGTTTCTCCCCTAAAACGTCCATTCTCTTCCACCAGTTCCTCGTTTCGCTTGGCCATCTGCTTGACCTCCTCTTTGGTTTCGAGTAGCAGCTCGATGACCAACTTCATGTAGGCAGGTACCTTGCCATGATCCGCCAAGTCCTGCAGCCGGCTAACAGCATCTGCCTGACTGCTCGTGCTGCTGATTCGACAGCTTCTCGTCTTGCTTCCTGTAACACTGGAGCCAGCAACAGGGGACGCAGCCATTTGATCACTAATCGTCGCCGACTCAATGGCAGCCAGCAAAATCAACAAGACAGATACCTTTTAAAGTGGCAAATTTGCTGCTGATGAAATTGACCCCTTGCCACTAGAGACGACGTATAAGTCCTTGAAGGTAGTCAGAACAGCTTTTCGGGACGGACTCGACGGTTAGCAGAATAGAAGACAGAGGACGAAGGACGCAGCCGCTCGCCGTGAAAGACAGGCTTGAGTTCCTCATGAGGTTATTCGGTGTGTTCATCACGATTTCGAGATTCGTCTGTCGCTTTTTCGAAGTTTTCAACTAAATTCGTACACAGCCTCCAATTAGGTAAACATTTAGGGTTAAAACTCGACTTTTGACGATTTCAGGAACGCTTCTATAGAAATGACTCAAAATGCTTCCCTAGGGGTTTATTTGAGGTGCTCACCACGGATCTGAGGTCCGTTTATCTGTTTTCTACAGCTCAAGGTAGATTACGGTGGGTATACGGTAGTTCGGTCAAAGTCCCAGAATTGTCTCAAAATTTCGATGCGGGGTTTGTTTGGGGTGCTGAATACGAATTCAATGTCGATTCTCAAAATGCTAACGTAAGCTTTGCCCCCTAAAAGACAGACACTACAGTAGACCTAGAAACTTTGGAAGCTAGACCCCAAATTCGTTTTCAGCAACCTAATTAAACAAATTTTGAGCAAAATCCGAAGAACGTTTTTCGAAACACCCGAAATAGGCCTGATGGGTACCCTTGTATTTTTGAAAAGCTTGAAAACGCTTATAACTTCTTGGATCCTGCAGCTCGGGGCGGTATACTGCGCACTTTTAATACTGAGGCCCAAGAGATACTAATCGTTTTCGCAGATGCATTTACCACTCAAGACACTTCCATTCTTAGCCAGCCACTTGCGTCCAGTCAGGTCCAGCTGGCTTCGAACAGTGCATCATTGTCGGAGATAATTACTAAAAATCAAAACAGTAGGACGTCAATGCCTATTAGCCAACTTAAGCTAACTGATCCATGGTTGTATTTGCGATTCCAGAAGACATATAGTGGAACTATCTACTGCAGTAAAATCCACGATTGTAGTCAAGCAGTCGTCTCAATCGCAGGGTGGAACACTTACGTTCTGCCGCGAGACTACGAGGAGAGGTTGAAGTTTTTGAAAATTGGAAATGGAATGGGGGGGATAAACGAGGAAAATTTGGGCAAGATATGGAATGGTTGGGAGGCGCCTCTGAATGATTTAGGGAAGTCATCGAAAATGTTAGACATTTTTCGTAAGAGCGATCAGGAGATCCGTGCCGGCTGTGCATGGCTTCCGAAGGATCCAGATCAGGGGTGTGCGTAATTACGGTTTACTATTTACGATTTTACGATTTACGGTGTTTTTTGGCCTCGTAATTACGGTTTACGATATACGACATTTTGGACCGTAAATCGTAGTTTTTCGTAAATAAAAATACGTGCAATGGAAGTAAATCGCAGGATATCTCCAAATAACCTGCTCTAACCCCGCTTTGCGTATACTAATGTTTTTTTGTCAAGAGATGGGACCAACCCGCGGCTTTGTCGACCTCCAAAACACTGCAACAGAATCTCCACGGCAAGTAATTATCACGGAGCTGCGGCGGTACTACCTTGGAATGTCGCGTCAAGTCGAGGGTCGCGGTACTTTCCTGGCACTGCCGCGGCATACTTTCTCGAACGTGGGCAGTTCCTGCCCACGTGTGTTGCACAAATGCTTCTGTGTCGTACAAATGCTTCCTGCTTCTTTTAGACTCTGAAAATCTCTAGTAACCTGTCGATTTCTAATATCACCAGCAGCGGAACGGTGGGCCTCGGTGAAACATAACTAGTGATAAGGAAATTTCGACGAAACAGCCACCGCTCCGCGCTGCGATATTCGAATACAGGAGTCCACCTGAAATGAACTAGAGTCGTCTAGCTACACCAGAATCAGTCGAAACTCTGGAACAGAAACTAAAGCTGCACACTGGAGTTGGACTATCTACTGTCAAATTAACGCGAGCTGACAATGAAAATGGAACTAGTATACGAATCAAGAAAAAGATGGCTAGAAAACCCCGGATAACGGTTAAAGGCAGTTTCACGATAAATTTCACTTCCGATATCTCCACGGTGTACAGAAGGTCTGGTGCCCTATATAGCAAGGCATGCTTAAAAAGGACACGAAAGACGCGTTTTTGAGCAAAAATAAGCACTCTCTTGTTTACGTTGATTTTTGAGCGTGGAGGAATTGACCGCTAGAAGGATGATACCTATCAGTGCAATGAAGCAAACAGCTCACTTATCCGCACTTCCTTCACTTGATCCTTCCTATAATCTGAGTCTTCATTTGTTCCTTTCGAGGGGCGGATCTGGGGCACGGGGCGTGTCTGGGGCACCAAAACGCTTGTTTGCAGCCGCCATTTTGCAGCTCCTGGCTCGTTTTCTAACGTTCTTTCGACACTGGGAACCTAAGATCCTTCTCGCCTATCATTTTAGTGTGGAAAGTCAACGAGGATGATCATCGTGAACGCTGCCTTTAAGCGGACAGTGGATAATCGGATTACCCCTATGGCCTACATGGCCGCGAGCACAGGCGGCGTTTCCTTTCAATGCTTTGCCGAGTTATGGCGGAGAAATACCGAAAGTTTTGGAAAACGACAACCGCAAAAAAAGTCCAAAAATGGCCGGCAGACGACCTACGGCAAACTACAATTGCCGCACATCCCTGTTCGGAAGAGGCACTACGAGAAAAATTGTGTCTCTGTTGCCCAGCAGATACGCGGACAGCTGAATCGGACAGACGGGTTTCTCAAGATCTGAGAAGATGTGGGAAAGCAGAGAAGTAATGAGTGATGTGAGAAAGCAGAGAAGTAAAGGTGAGACGGTTCCATTAGAGATATTGTATACTTTACGAGACACGGTCGCGTCGCTCTGCACACCGAGCTTCCGCCCTTTAAACCTGTCGCATTCGCAGTGCGCTGAACAGCGACAGCGGCAGGCTCCGGCACATTTGTAGCGTCAGCCCTCCGCGACACGTCGCTGCGGCTCACGCGCGATAAGGCGTCTGCAGACTTGAAGTCGCGGCGTTGCTCGCAGCTACGAGCAGTGGTGTGTGATGCAATATCGATTAGATTCAGCGACGAAGGTGACCGACGCGGCGTGAAGGGCGACGAGGGGGCACCACAGAGCGTTTTGATGCTGCGACGACCCTGCGTCACTGCCAGCAAGCGGCAACCGACGCGGCAACGATAATGTTTGGAGAGATTTTTGTCGCCGCGTCAAGTTGACGCTCGGCGACCAGTCGCCGATCGATGCAACCGATGCCGCGGCTCCGATGCGGGTACCGCCGCGATTTGTGCTAGATTTCACGCCTATCGCTGATGACAGCGACAAAGTATACCATATCCCTTAAAGTGGTCAGCTGTCAAATCCTGGGCAACCCATTATGTACTTAGTACGTGAAACGGTAGGCAGAAGGTATTTTCTCTTGTTTCACCATCCCACGCAATCGCCGCATTCAATGCGTGTCTAATATGCATTCAACTCGAAGACAAAGTGGTTCCGAGCACAGTAATTGGACGTGCTGCTAGGAGAGCACGTGCTCCTGTTGTGAGTCAAATTACAGCTTGTGCTCCATCAAATAAGACGTTAAATGCGTGCATGATACACATTCAACTCAAAGACAAAACGATTTTTCAAAAAAGGAAGGCATACGACGCACTCTTGAGGAGGGCTGTGATGACGATAGCCTCGCCGGTTTAATTACCCAAGTTTGGGGTACTTGGGTAGACCCAGCCGCTGAAGACCTCATCCAACCGCTGGCAAACCCAGATGGTGCTCAGCGAGTTGGCCGCGTCGCCTGTGGGTGTTCCGACCGCGTCGCCTGTGGGTGTTCCGACCGCGTCGCGTGACGGTGTGCTGCTACGACAGCGCCGGGCTATCCTGCAGTACGTGCCCTGCTATAAAATTTCGCAGCACGTGCTCCTGCGGTGAAATTTCGCAGCACGTGCTGCTGTCTGGAGCACGTGCGCCTGCGAAAAAGCCTTTAGATGGGTGTGGTCACTCGAGTTGAATGCATGTTCGACACGCATTGGATGCGGCGGTTTTCGGAGATACTAATAAAATTTTTAGTGGTTATAGTTGTTATTTGCCGTATACGATTTACGATTTACGGTTTACGATTTACGGTGGTTTTGTCGTAATTACGTTTTACGATTTGCGAAAATTGAAATTCCATTTACGCGAACCCCTGATCCAAATGCACCATAATTTTTGGCAGCTTTCATGGTTCGCCTCGATGTAAATGTAAGCGCTTCACGATATTCAGTGCTGAAGATTCCCCTATAAATTCAGCCTTCAACACTCAGGGGACCGCGTGTCCACACTGCCCATGCACCCCTCTATGCGCCCAAAGGACACTCTATGATAGGCAGGCTGATACGAAGGAAGCGGAATGCTTAATAACATGCCGTTAGTCCCTTGTCCTGATGATAATCGTGCTGCGGCTGTCGGCATCTGCGGATGAGAATTTCATCCAGATAAGGACAGTGTGTGGTGATTGTAATGAAGTGGAGGGAGTGAAGCGATTAGTCTAACACCGTACTCCACCGAGTGGAAGGGCAGACAAACAGTCACGGAACGAAACGATCGGCGTCTCCAAATCTCAGTCTATATGGCAAAAATCGCTAACTCAATACCCAAGAGTCTCGTGCCCAGGCCTATCGAACACGTTACAGAAAGTTTCTGTGATGGCCGAGGTCAAACAGGTCATTCGCAGCACACATCAGATACAATGCTGAGGCGCTCCATGAATATGAAATCAAGAATGCAGATGGGGAGCAAGAAGTAAGACGATCAAGCATGGTTGAGCAGACCTTTGTCTCCGATCTCGACGGACCTACGCCCTTGGTGTCTAAAACTTACGAAAAATGCCTAACATTTTCGGTGTCTTCCCTAAAGGCATCAAAGGCGCCTCCCAACCATTTCATTTTTACTTTGTACCCCACTCCCCCCCTTCCATTTCCAATTTTTCGAAAACTTCAACGTCTCCCCATAGTCCCGCGGCAGACAATAAAGGGCTCTGCAGAGTTGCGCCGCGGCGAGTCCCGCTGCTGCATATCACAATGTAGGAGATTGGGGTGGGCACGCAGCGGGCCAGGGCGAAGACGTATCGCGCGAGAGCGGCGAGGGTATGACCTTGCGCAGTGCTTTCGCCGCCGCTAACGGCGACATCAATTGATCCAAGCTCCCTTCTTGACTCCGTAAAATCGACCTTCGGGAAGCGTACTTCTTTAAAAATTTAAGCTCAAGTTGAGAGAAAGTTATGTCTTCTGGAATCGCAAATACAACCATTGATCAGTTAGCCTAAGTTGGTTAATGAGCATTAACGTCCGGTTTTGATTTTTGGTAATTAGTATCTTCGACATTGGCGCACTGTTCGAAGCCACCTGGACCTGATTGGATGCAAGTGGCTAGCTAACAAGGGAAGCGTTTCAAGTGTTAAATGCATCTGCGAAAACGACTAGTATTGTTAGTATCTCTTGGGCCTCAATAGTAAAACTGCGCAGTATCCCACCTCGAGCTGTAGGATCCAAGAAGTTATAAGCGTTTTTCAAGCTTTTCGAAAATACAAGGGTACCCATCAGGTCTTTTTTCGGGTGTTTCGAAATATGTTTTTCGGATTTTGCTCAAAATTTGTTTAATTAGGTTGCTGAAAACGAATTTGGGGTCTAGTTTCCAAAGTTCCTAGGTCTACTGTAGTGTTTGTCTTTTAGGGGGCTAAGCTTACGTTAGCATTTTGAGAATCCACATTGAATTCGTATTCAGCACCCCAAACAAGACCCGCATAGAAATTTGGAGACAATTCTGGGTCTTCGACCGAACTACCGTATACCCACCGTAATCTACCTTGAGCTGTAGAAAACAGATAAACAGACTTCAGATCCGTGTTGAGCTCCTCGAATAAACCCCTAGGGAAACATTTTGAGTCATTTCTATAGAAGTGCCCTTGAAATCGTCAAAAGCTGAGTTTTCGTCCTAAATGTTTACCCAATTGGAGGCTTTGTACGAATTTAGTTGAAAACTTTGAAAAAGCGACAGATAAACCTCAAAATCGTGATGAACACACCGAATAACCTCATGACGAAGTTTTAATTCAAATCCGAAAAAAATAAGCGCTTTTAGTACCACCAAATTGATGTACAAGGGGAGCTATTTTGTGAGCTAAGCACAAATATGAGGACAAAAGCAGCCGTTTTAAGCTTTTAACTTCTTGGGAACTGCAGCTCAGGGGCGGGATACTGCGCAGTTTTACTATGGAGGCCTAAGAGATACCAACAATACAAGTCGTTTTAGCAGATGCGTTAAAAGCCATAAACACTCTCCTTGTGAGCCCGGTTTCTCTCCTCCGACATGCCAATGACCTACTACTAATCTCACTCGTCACAATGAACAGTTCCTGTCTAGTAGTTTCTAGCACAAAGACGTCCAATTCATTTTCCTCTTTTGACATATCATCGGACGTCTGCTCATTATCATCACCCAGGATTTGTTTGAACTACCCAAAAAGGGCCCACTTATCACATGAAAACCACTCATGAAGGATGAAGTTCTTTGCTTTTAGAGCTGGTCCTAGGAGTGCAGCAAATCAAACTCTCCCTTTGACACATCGCACTTCTGTACCTACTCTTCTCAGGGAATCTAAAGCTTACGTTTTAGCCAAAAAACGGGCAACTTTTACATCGTGAACACTGCCTTCAACATTTAATTTCATTACGCCTTCAATTTAACACTCATCTTTTTTATTCTTCTATTCCACCAATTTTATAATGGCGTGCACTCGTATCTCACTCAAGACCGCAAGAGTAGAACATGATTTCTTTCAGGATCCGAAAGAACCTGTGAGGTGTGTGGCCTCCTTTGTATTTGCATTCTCTGAAATTGCTTCTATTCCGAAATCCGAGAGGGCTCCTTAGATCTATACAATAGTGTACAAAAAGTGCCAAAAAAAGTTGGTAGTGCGGCGAGATATTCGAATAATTCGTATTCGAATGATTCGAATAATTCGTATATTCGTATAAGTTCATTTTTAGAATATTTTGTATATTTGACTATTCGGAAAACTCAATGCTCCGAATAATTCGTTTATTCGAATATTCGAAAGAGTAAATTTTTCGAAATGTTCGTTTTTTTTTTCAAAAACATTTATTATTTTGATATACTCTACTTCCCACCAGGGAGGCAATTTTGAGCTGAAAACAGGAACTTTGTCGAGTTCATTTTGGCGAATCTTTCCTTGCCGCGAAGCGTAGGAAAACAACTATGCCTTGTCTCTGGGTGATACTAAGCAGCCAAGGAGGGTAAATTCATACACTACATCCGAAAATCGTTATTTAAAAGTACATTTCATCCAAAATGGCTACTGCAACCAGAGATTGTTTTCTTGTGAGAGGAGGAAATGAAGTATGTGCAAGCTGATCATTATATGAACAGAAACAGCTTCACTTCAATGGCATTACTCGAATTGAGAATAAGGCAGCTTGTGATCTAAAAGCAGTAACATGTGTGTTCCACTCTCGCGATAAAATAGCGGGATGCGAGCAGTTTTGATCGAAGAAAGTACCGTTCAACTCCGCATTGCCGTTCAGTCCGGAAAGTGCACGCTGCTTGCGAAAGCGTGCTGCCGCGCGGTTGCGAGTATCCTTAGACAGGGATATGGGATCACCCGGGCGGTGGGATCACCCGGGCACCAAATGCAAAAATCGCCCAAGTGATCCCACATCCCTGTCTGAGGGTACTCGCCACCGCAGCACGCTTTCGCAATCGGCGTGCACTTTGCGGACTGAACGGCAATGCGGAGTTGAACTGTACGTTATACTAGATTACCGAAGAATTTCGGCGGAGAAAAAAAAGGCGGGATTTCTCAGGCAGAAATACTGCAAATTCCAACAATTTTGGGTACATATCTAAAGGTTTCGGAAATCTTGAGCTTCATTTTCTGTCTATCGTGACCCTTTCATCGGAAGAATGCCCTACAAAATAGAAACTTTTTGGGGTCTACTTGATATTTTTCAGCCTAAGTGAGTAGTGGAGAATTCTGCCAGATAACTAGAAAAGTCTGCCAGATCACGAGAGAAATCTGACAGAATACGGAAAAATTCTGTCAGAGGAGGGCAACATCGTCTCGTAATCTGGCAGATACTTCTCGTAATCTGACAGAATGCACATTTTTCCACTGACTTTCTCTTGACAACCTGTTTCCTTCATATCACTCTTCAGTTTGGTCAATCTGTCATCTGTGTATCCGTGCTGAGTGCGCAAATGGCTGTTGAAGTTTTCGGTGGATACTTCTGCCGGGCACTGGTGACATTTGGTTTTTCCTTTGTTTCCGGTCATTTCTCACTGAAAATTTGAGTTTCCAATACATTTCAAACATTTATGTTGAACAGAAGAGCGATATCGAAATGGGAAGAATTATATTCGCTGACCGTCTAAACCGAAGTAGCTTACGGATTGCGAAAACCCAGGCTCCTAAGCGGATTTACATTGCGAAATCACTCACATGTCGTTTCTCACCTCAGTATCGCATTCGATGCGTATTTCTGGTTACAGTGCTCATGGCAAGCAACTACCAATAAGCCCTGTTTGATTAACATAGCACAAATCCAGTGAAATCAACTGAAGCTAACTGATGAGTTTGCCGTGAGGAGGAATGGGATGAAAAGGTAGCCAAGAGATGGAACACTGGCATTCATGCAAACCGCCTAGAAGGGGGTTCCCGCTTCCTTTGTCACCATTAAATTACCACAAGCGCAGTGAAGGCTGATGTGATAGGTTAACGGTGAGAAACTAGGCAAGGAATCTACTAGCAGGAGGTCTAAGTCGGTCTCTGACAGCGGTACTCCATCGTGGCAGAAAAAGAGCCAGATAATCGATGAAGACAACAGTGCTTGTCAGCGTCAGTAGGTATTAGCTGAACAGGTGTTGGTGGTGGCAAACTGGTGATTAGAATATAGTAAGTAGAATATCTGGCGATTTTAGCAAAATATCTGACGATCGTAGCGGTGTGCTGATAGAATTCAATATATGTTAGCAGATTAATCGAAGACTACAGTGAAATATCTGACGATTAGAACAGTAATAGCGGTTTGTAGCAGAATATCTTACGATTATAGCTAGATATGAATAGGTTTCAGCAGAATATCTGACATTTCAGGAGAATATTGGATGACTAGGGCCTAATTCTTCGGTTTTAGCAGAGTATCTGACGATCATAGCGTAATAGCAATAGAGTCTTGGTAGTTATCAGTCCATTCGGATATCTGAAAAAAAGAATAACATGTTTTTATTTTGTAAAAAAAACCGAAAACACTGATTGATTGAGTTCAGTTTATTTCAAGGTGAATAGAAGTGATTGAGCTGATACCTGAACTCGAATTATACTAAAATGAAGTAAACGGCTACACAAAGTAGTGGAAAAGTTGGAACTTGTACGGTTCGCAGCTGAGCACTAGCGGAAACGGTGCTCCAATGCGAAATACAGTAATACGCAAATCTATCTAACGGCGACACCCCCTCATGGTTCCGCGGGTGCCCAGCAGCCAAATGTTTTCGTTGTAGGTTTACTGGCAACTGTTGGGTTCCCCTTGTATTCTCTTCAATTCCATTGTATTTATAATTTCACCCATATTTGCGTAGTTTTTCTTATTTATTACTTTTGCATATGTTTTGTGGTGTTATTTTGAGCACCTACGAGGGGTTTCCCTCCCTGCCAAGATCAGGAGTCACTGCGGCATAGAAAAGTGGGCGTGGCCAAGTGCATCGCGTAACAGTGCCCCCCATCCCACATAGCGCCTGTTATGTTTTATGTGCACTAAAAGAGATTTGGGTTTCATGAGTAGGCGGATGGGGGCAACAAAAGCGTCCGTAAAATTACTCCCCCTTTGTGTAGTGCGATGTGTCTATTAAAGCCACAGTACACCCTCAGATATGAATTTTGAGATTTTCATATAATTGTGTAGAAGACCCCTCGTGTATAACACGTGCCAAATGCCTGACCTCATTTCCTCCAAATAAGCAAGATATAAGCAGCCACCACAGGCCCGGCCCCCTTCGCTCACCACCACAGGCCCGACCCCCTTACAGATTTTTGTACTCAATAGCGGCTCGATGGATTGATGAATTCCAACGAGTCGTCGTTCTTCAGTCCATCACCGTACTGTTTCCTTATCCTGGCTTTCTCTCACGCAATGATTGCGAATGGAGAGAAATACAGGCCTGAGACAACTCGTCCACCAATTTTTCACCCTCAAAATCTAGGCTTCTTTGAAGAGCCATAACTCTGTTCAAAGGGGGTCTTGAACGATTTCAGAGATACCACTGTGATCAGACCCTCTCCAAGAAAAGCATAAAATATAAAATTTATTTTCTTTGGGTGTCCTGTGCCTTTAAGACCGGTTCAGTGGTATTCTTTTATGAGAATAGACAGAATAGTATAGTACACGCTCACGAATTCCCTATCTATATGGCCTTGTCGACCTGCAGAGATAATTGAGGAGATACCGCGGCGCGGCATCTTCTTTGATGCGCGTTACAAGTGTCAGAATTGAGTGTGAATAGATAATACATGAGCCGATAAGCGGCTTGGATACAGAGAATCACATATCGTGCTGTGTGAACAGCACACTCCCGCAGGCCGGGAAGAATAGGCAAAAATAACATGGCATGCAGCCAGTCAAAAATATCACTGCAGCCGATGTTGTATGCTTCTTGATGTTGTATGCTGGCGAAGGCATCGTGTTTGATCGCTCAGCGGTGTATGAGTGACGACGGCTTGTACGGTTGAGGCTGTTGTTGTTGCATGGATATTGACTGTTGACTGCTTGACTGATACGGTGTTGATTCTTTAATGATATGTATATGTATAAAGGCAATATAATCAAAAAACGAGGAGAAAAAGGGGACTAGTTCGACAAAAAATGCTGCCGAAAATGTGAAGAAATGAAAAAAGGATAGAAAGAAAAGATTAACCAACCATTTTCAGAATTTTCGCTTCTTAGCAGCAGAATGGAATTGTCCACGAGACGGACACAGGAGCAGATTAGGTGGGAGACGGCATGGTTGACAAGATATGCCGCAGTCGGAGTCATGCGATGGCTTGAGACATCGTTCGCATAGACCCAGTTTAGATGCCTGTACGGCTCTGGACACTGGATCGGGAAATCGGGGGCAGCGACCTGAGTGATGTCCGTCGGCGTTCTCTGCCAAGGAGCAAAAAACGCAAGCAGACTCAGGAGCCGATCGATCCAGGAGAAGTTGGAGAGCAGCCTCAATACGGTCGAGTCGCCCAGAGCTGCGTGCCAGAATATTGATGGCCGATTCCAGTTTGTTGTCAAAAGTGTTGAAAGCGGCGGCAATAGAACGAGGGCAGTCAGCAGAATCCTGTTCGTCGAGAGCAGCTTGGGTGTCAGACATGTTGTTCATTTGTCCTGCTCCTGATTGGCTTGTTTATATACTCCCTGGATTTTGTCATTAGCTAGCTGCCTTCTTGGCGCCAAAACTCTGTTTGGAGAATAATGCGCTCCATTGCCGATTTTTGGCGCGAGGTTCGAATTGTGAATTTTTTGACGCCCTTATGTTGTTCCGGCGCGCTTTTTCTTTTTGTTTTTTTCTTTTCAATGATATGTACAATGCAGATTTTCTGTGCATGATTCTCTTTTTTTGCATTATGCGTTTTTGGTGGAACAGATTTTGTGGGCAATGACTGCAATTTGTTTTAGTACTGACCATATCACTGTCACAAGACATTTCATCAAGAGAAATGCGTATTTGACGGCCATCACTACTAGCATAGGTCCAACTAAGTGAGTGAGACCGGTGATCACTAAGAGTGACGTGGCTGCCGCCAAAACGGATTTCCAATGATTTTTCATAGTGTTGATTAGCGGATCGATATTTAGTATCGTGATGTCCGAAAACCATTGATGTCGTAAAGATACACCATGGGACTTAGCCTGGAAGACTGAGCTTTGGGGGCCTTCTACGTGGTAGTGTAGAGTCCCGCTAATTTGGTCGGAATTCCCGAGCAATGTGCGTTGCACTGTTCATCGACAGTAGGATGTTCGAAGTGCAGCACAATCTCATTGGGTTCGTTCGATGGTCCGCATTTCGCAAGGAATTGCTGGGTTTCGCAAGTAACTGTGATGGTAGCGTTCATGGGTGCAGTACAGTTGATTGTGAAATGTGCACCAAGTTCGCAATCATAACATCCTGTTAGGTGGGAAATCTGAAGCCCACATTCTTGATTGATTACTAGCTTTGCTGTATCTTGTAGGACTCTCGACTCGATACGTAGCACCAGTTCCTCTTCGTTTGAATTTGCGACGACATGATTCCTGTTCATGAGAATCGTGGAATATGGGGTCTCTACTGGCAAAATGTTCTCCGTGTTATTGCTTAGTTTGCGAATTGAATTGTCTGGACATTGGCAATTATGAGCAGAGTTTTCGCAACTACATCGGACACGATTGGCGCAAGATGCAAAATCCACAAGAGCTTGCACGGGGTTTTTACAGGCGACTGGTATCTGATTGTTTTGTGGCAGTAAGTAAGACCTGTTACTTGAAATCGCGAAGCGGCTATAATATAGAGAGCCCGCAAATTTTTGTATTGAAGCGACTGTGATGTTAAATTCGCACATTTTTTCTGTCACATATGGTTGGAAGGAGTGGGTTGATGTTATCGTTTTGTTGGCGAAGGTAATTTCGACTGCAAGTCTTACAGTCGGATTCCATTTCGAACATCGTACCACTTCGAATATCCTTGTGTTCAGAGGTTTGTGTGCCACCCTATAGAACCAGCATGTTGGCAACGGCATGAAGCAACCGCACATTATTCCGCCACAACTGCTCAAGCATCCTGAATAGCCTGGATATTTTGCAGTATGCTGCAGTTCTGGTACTATTTCGTTTTGATCGATGGTCTCCCATTTATCGGTGGTGCACGATCCTGCTTGGGCACATCGTTTGACGTGGTATACCTGAGTATACCTGAGTTCTAGTAGGTCTTGTGAAAAATTCTGTGGGCTTGAAGCCGTTGAACTCCACATTCTGTTTGATAAACTTCGCTCGTCCCACAGTTTTGTTAGCATGGAGAATTTCTATGCAAAGTTCAGACGGGAGTTTATTGAACAGAAGTTCTCTGCTGTACTCCAGGTGGCGCTGGTTTTTCTCGTTACGTACTAGCTCGGCTGAGTGGCGCATGTACCCGTGTTGGCACGCGCTAGCTGTCGTGAGAGCCATAAGTATAGCTAGTACCGATATCAGCGTTGATCTATGGAGTGTTGCGAGTTTAAAACTGCAAGCTGGGGTGCTTGGTTCGCTCTTCCCAGATTTTCTATCTGCCTTGATGGTATTCGTAATTTTGCTGTTGCTTTTGACTTTTATTATTCCCCACGTAATTCCCATCGTGGTAGCGATGATCAAATAGATCAGAAGGGCCAATTTAGCGATGGATCCTGTTGGCCAGCAGTGTGGGTTACCCAATAAAGTCTCCGAAAAGAAGTATTGATGGTCGCAAAATTTCGGCCTGTCGCAAACTTTTGTTTGTTCGCGCACACCTCCGTCTTGAAGCGTCCTTAAACGAATGTTGATTACCCGTTCGGTAGGGGATAAGGGCAGAATGTATTCCTTTGATCGAGTGGTGTTGTTCATTAATTGGCATTCTTTATCGATGCATAATTCGGACGAGCCATTGAGCGGTGGTATGCTGACGACACCATTTGAGCAGGAAATAGCAGTTGAGCCGCTGTTTGCCAGCGTAGGTGAGATGACCGACAGCAATTTCAGCAATGCAACGATGAAGTCATTGGAAGAGAGGTTTTCCGTTGTTCAATATTAGTTTCCGTTTCTGAAGAAATCATATGCTCGTGATTTCGAGCCTCGAGGTAGCGATTTTCTCGCAGCACTTGAAGTTGTTGGCTCGCCGCCAATTTCTTCTGTCCCATCGTTTGTGGTTTCCTTTGAAACACTGCGAATTTCAAGTGGATATATTTTGTTGAGTGGTCTATGAATGATCCGTTGGTTTGGCATCAGAACCTCTGCTGATCTGGTCAAACCATCAGCTGATGGTATTATTTTTGTGATTTTACCATAAGGCGAACTTCCTCTTGGCAGCAAGTCTTGTTCAATTATGACAATTTCGCCAATTTCTGGGCATATTCTGGGTAGATGTTTGAACTGCTTTAGCTGATCTTTTTGCATTTCTCTGAGAGATGTCAAATATTCTGATCTCCAAGATTCCCAGAATTTGTTTGCTGCGTTTTCAGAATAGCGAATAGCTTCCGCGGCTTGCTCACGAGTTTGAATAAACTCTGGGTCGTATGATGGATCATTCTTGTCCAAATTGTCGTTTTCTGGTAGCGAAAATTTGACATTTCCTTGCAGGAAGTCGATAGGACGGAGGGGTATTTCTGTGATATCGTCCATATTTAGTTTTGTGAGTGGCCTTGTGTTGAGTATGGCCTCGATTTTTGCTATGACAGTACTCATTTCGGTAAATGTCAGCTTTTTTCGTCCAATAGATTTGTTGAGTGCCTTTTTCACTGAAGCAGCTAGTCTTTCCCATACGCCACCCATCCAAGGGGCTGCTGGCGGGTTAAAGATCCATTTTATTCCTTTGGAGGCGCAGTAGCTCATCAGAGAATCGCCTGTGACCGCATTGTTTTCAAACATGGTTGCGATTATTTGCTCGCCATGCTTGAAGTTTGTTCCACAATCTGTTCTTATAACTTTCGGAGCACCTCTTCTCGAGATGAATCGCGTGAAACTGTTCAAAAATGCACCCGTCGACATGTTCTCGACAACTTCGAGGTGGACAGCTCGTGTTGTTAGGCAAGTGTAGAGACAAATGTACATTTTCTTCTGGGTTGTTGAATTGAACGGACCTATGAAGTCACATCCTGTGTTTTCGAAGACTAGGCATAGAAGGGGCACCAAGTGGCAGACCCTGATATCGTTTGCAAGTTGAGCAATTTTTGAGATACCTTTTAAATGCGTTAGAAGGACGTGATATCCAAAATCTTTGGCGTGCAATCGTCAGCGTATGCTCTTTTCCACAGTGAGCGTTTTCACGATGAATTTGTTGCACAATCAGACGCACAAGTTCCGATTTTTGTGGTATGTAGATTGGCGATTTGGTATCTTGGGGAATCGCTGCGTTTTGCAGGCGCGATTGATGTCTTATAACACCATGTACGTCCCGAATCAATGTTTTGTCGGGGTATCGCTTTTGCAGATCTCTAACAGGCAGCATACACGCTCGTAAACATGGTCGAGATATCAGCATAAATAGGCCCGCACGGCCCCTACCATGTCGTCAACGACGTTTGAAGCGCTGAAAACCATCCAGTATTACAGTATTTGACCATCCTTGAAGCGCTGAAAACCATCCAGGATTACAGTATTTGACCATCCCTGTCACGCACGCCCGTATTTTCACACCCCTTCGAGTAACAGAATGAAAAGTTAAACTCGAGAAAACATGTGATAATTGGGAGTGATAGCACTATCAAATGGGAGTGCACGAGAGAAACAGCTCGATTTACCTGGATATTACATTTTTGTGCACTGATGAAATCCTCCATTTTCAAAAGCCATCCAGAGTGGAGCGGCATTCTCGAAAGTGGATGAAAATTTGAGGGTGTTTAGACAGGTAATATCCAGGTAAATCGAGCTGTTTCTCTCGTGCACTCCCATTTGGTAGTGCTATCACTCCCAATTATCACATGTTTTCTCACGTTTAACTTTTCATTCTGTTACTCGAAGGGGTGTGAAAATACGGGCGTGCGTGACAGGGATGGTCAAATACTGTGATCCTGGATGGTTTTCAGCGCTTCAAACGTCGTTGACGAAATGATAGGGGCCGTGTGGGTCTACTTATGCTGATATCTTGACCATGTTTGCGGGCGTGTATGCTGCCTTTAAGCAGTCGTGGCTTTGTTCTTATGTAAAAACAATCTGCTCTGATAGATCCATGTCAGCTGATGTAATTTCATCGTTTGAGCTGAATTGTGAGTTCGTTGACATTTTGGTCTTCGTTTGGCGATTCCTGTTCGTCTGCGCTACCCATTTCGCTAGGGTTTTCCCAGTGTCGCAAAGTACTCGTAAAACCTTCTGTGTGCTAGAGAATCGCGATAAGTCGACGATCTGTATAGCGGGTTTTTCATAAGATTGAATTGGATTATCCGCGATTGCTGGTGATTCAATCGTTTCTCCTTCAGTCGAGATTTCGTATATATATATATATATATATATATATATATATATATATATATATATATATATATATATATATATATATATATATATATATATATATATATATATATATATATATATATATATATATATATATATATATATATATATATATATATATATATATATATATATATATATATATATATATATATATATATATATATATATATATATATATATATATATATATATATATATATATATATATACTCAATGGATTTTATGGGCCATGTGCCTGGATTGGCTTCTAGCAATTTTGGACCGCGTACCCAGTCATGAGTATTGATGTTTTCTTCTGTGAGGCCTCTCGTACCTGCATCTACAGGGCTGTGAGAAGTAGCAACATGGAAGAAGGATATGGCTATATTTTTGGCGTCTACACTTCTTTTGAGTTTTTGAATTCGCTCTCGTTTGGTAACAACGAAAACTCGCAGTTTTTTGGATGATTTCAACCACCAAAGTGCGATTTCGCTATCAGTTACGATTGAGACAGTTTCAATTGACTCGCCCATATATGAGACTATGGAATTTCCGAGTCGTGTTGCCATCAGTAGACTTAGGAGCTCAAGCCTTGGAATTGTTTGACGACATTTTCAGGTGCGAGCCGCGTTTTTCCGCTAATAAGGCTTGAAATCTCCTTTGACGGAAGCTTTTGCATGTAGGAGCAAGTTGCGTTGGCTGCCTTGCTTGCATCTGCAAATACCCAAAGGTGCATTTTTGCACCCGCTGTGGTGACTATGGCTCTTGGTACTGTTATAACAGCGTTGTTTACTTTACTGCATAACCTGTTCCATTTCTCCAATATTTTTGGCTGGACGTTGGTTTTCAAGCGTATGCCAGAATCGAAAATCTCTCGCATCATCGATTTCAGATGAACGAGTAGAGGACCAGCTAGTCCTATCGGGTCGTAAACTGAGTTTATTTGACTTACTACCTCTTTTTTCGTCACGTTGGTCGCCTCACGGAAGGCTGTGTTCACCGTGAATTTGTCACTAACAGTATCGTATTGAACACCTAGTAATTTCAATTTATTGGTTTCCAACCTATCTTCCGAGGCGATTTGTTGGTTCACTTCTTCGGAGTTCGAAATGTATTCTCTCAGATTCATTCCAATAAGTGAAAATGACTCTTTGGATTCTTTATAATTTTCCACGACTTCTGGGATAGTTTCAGCCTGCAGAAGTATATTATCCACATAAAGGTGATTCGCGATTTCGTTGGCTAAATCTGTATTGCTGTGATTTAGGAATGCCGATATTGCCATATTCAGAATACTCGGTGAGGCTGTTATTCCAAACGGGAGCCTTTTGAATCTGTACTGAATCAGATTGTCCCTTTTCGGTGGAAGTTCAATATTTTTCAGCCGAAGAAATCTGCATAAATCTTTGTGTGAGTTTAGTAAGCGGATCTGTATGAAAGCCGCTCCGATGTCGCACATGAGAATAATTTTGCTTTTTCGTGATACAAGCAAAATGTCATGAATTTTTAGGAATAACATTGTTAGATTTGTATGAATGTAAATTGAAAGCCTGCTCCACTGATACCCCGTGTCCCAATGACGTTCAGTTTGAATGCTATTATTGCCGCGCCCCAATCCTGATACTCATGGTACTGTATCGACCTTTAAATTGTGGCCTATAAGAGACCGGCTTTTCTCGTTCAAAATAGTTCTCCTCTCTTTTTCTTAGTCTTAGGTTTTTTTTGTGTGATTTGTTAATGAACTTGTTTTTTTTATCGTTTCTCCTGTGCCTTTGTATTGGTTCGTGAAGGTCCAGCAGCCGCATACCTGCCCAGTGACGGCTGCAATACCGAACTCTCAACACTTCCCTTGTTAGCCGAGATTCTCCGCGAACACTATCACTTAGCCCTCAGAGATTCCAGATGTCCTATTAACTTTTGCAGGTTTGATGGTTTGCGTTTTAGTGAATAGAGGCACTGAACTATGCATAATACTGAAGTTTCCACGTTGTTTCAGCATTTATAATCCAACATTTCTCAAAGCTCCAACATTTCTTCAAATTACTGAAAGCAGAAAGAAGCATTAGAAAGAAAGTAATCTAGGTTTCCGAACGCTGTATCTTAATTGGCTGAGAGCAACGCTAAAAGTTTCAAAATTATCGTCAGGTAGGGTGAAATTTTCCTCAATTGTACATATTCATGACAGACGAGAGAATTTTCCAGCGTTCGCTCATGCAGATAGCTTGTCTCTCGAAAATAGGCCGAGGCCGTCCTAGGAAGAGCCGTGGAGGACAAAATTCGCGTGTGATCGCTGCTCCAAATCCTGCTCATTTAGACAAACGTCGCGTTCGGTAGGACTTGAAGATTTTTTTGACAATTTTCTTAGGCTCGTAGTTTAATCCCCTGCCTTCCGAGGACCTCCAACGAATTCCAGCATTCCTGGATTTTCCCAGACTCGCGTACGTCTGCAGCACACTTTAGGGGAATATCTGAAATCACGAGGTCTTCTCGTGAGTTCACAGCTAATTCTAAGGTTTCAGAAGAAATTCTGGTTTACAAGCCTGGGAGAAGAGCTAATACTAGCGAAACACAGCCGTTATCTTCTGCAGCTGCTGCTGTTAAAGGCAGTGTTCGCGAAGAAAAAAATTCCGTTCTCTCGCATAGGCCTGTGCTTTGGGTCCTTACTATTTAACTCGTGAAGGAACAACCGCGAAAAAACGGGCAGGAAGTGGGTGAAAATTGAGTGCTGCAGTCGACCCAGCGCTGCGCTCCGCCCACTTAAAAGAGCATTTGTCATTGTGCGAGGAATAGTTGTCTGAGCAAAAAAGATCCGACGACCAGCCAGTGTACGCTGAAAACCGCGCGACCGCCATTCGTCGGTTGGCGGCACGTAGCGCCCAGCTGTTTTTATTTATTTTTCCTCTCGTCTTTCTTCTCTTTTCTTTTCTTATATAGCCTTGATTCTATTCATATTCTCTCTCAATTTGAAACGGGCAGGTTCTCAGTCGTATAAACTCCAAACCGAATATCCCAATACTATGTTTTAGGCTCAGAACTGTTTTCGGTTGAGTTTGAATTTTTCAGCATCTAAGTGCAAACTCAAAGATGAAGAATCTGGAATCCTTAGAATGCAGCCGCTTCAATTGCATGATTGACATTTAGAGAAATCTTCTTTTTGAAATTAATTGAGTTGTGAAATTGTCCAGTTAATTCTGAGAAAATCCTTTATGGGGACATTTATTTGAATATATCATTTGCATTGTAGGACATAATTTCCCTATTTGATCTTGTCTCCTATTGCTTTTTCAAAGCAGCTCTAAGAAGTTTAAGCTGACTTTTTTTTAGTGACTCGCTCGGTCATCGTTGTGTTCATTGGTGTTCTATTGGTCAGCGCTGTTGCCCAAGCTAACGAAATAGTGGAGAAGGTTGGTTCATTTTTCTTCTACTTTTCTGCAATTTTCATATCGTTGGCCCTTTGAATAAATTATTTCATTGTAGCCTACCTAGTTTTCTCCGTCTTTATCCTCCAAGAGTCGGCTAACCTGTCAGATACAGTCTCACGGGGCTATGACAGGAACGTAAAAATCTCAAAAAAATTGTAAGCTTGGGAGTGCGTAAACATTTCGGCTAAAATTGAAAATTCTCTTGGTATGGTTTCAATAGTAAACATTCCATTCAATCTCCCAAGGCTCTTCAGCAAGGGGCCAAGGGTTAATTGCAGAAACAAAATAAAGAGAAAGAGATACGAAAGTATCGCTTTTTTTCTAAATTTGAACTTTCAGAATGGGCAAGAAACATCACTCATTGGAGTCTAGTATATCATATTCGGTGCCAATCGAATTCTTCCGCTTGGAGTCGATCAGGGTTGTTCAGGCCGTTGCGTCAATTTTCGGTGGAGCTACGACCCCCCTGTTAACCAAAATTTTGAAAATTGAAATTTTTAAGACTCCCTCTCGAGATGAAAAAAAGACAATTTGGAAACTCGTCAAGCATGCGGTTATGAAAGACAATTGTCTTATTCCTACCTCACTTTACCGTGTCACATGGTTTGGAGCGATTTTCATTTTCTTTAGAAAAAATTCCAAAATTTTCAACACCACCCGTTGCGCCATGTCGCAACCCCGCTCAACCCTGACTTTCACAAAATATGATTTTTTGAAAACCCTCCTAAGCGACTTTTAATTTTTTTTTAGTTTAGGAAAATCACAACCTCCCTCCCAAATTAACAGTTTCGTTTTGGGTGGAAATTTTTACGACCCCCAACACCCAATGTGACTGGTCACAAACCAGCTGAAGCCTGCCTGGCCGCATCCAGCGGCCCATTTGCGGGTCACAGGGTTCAGAGGGAATGCGATAGTGCAGATCGGGGGTGGGTGGGGTTCGTAAAAATTTGGTTCAGAAAGGGAAATTCTTAAATTTGGGGAGGAAATCGTAAGAATTTTAGGCTAATTTTCCATCTAAGAACGAATGCTCGCAGTTTCGGGCATTATCCTAAAATTTTTGTCACCAAGAAAGTGGGAGGGGGATCGTAACTCTATCCAGAACGGTCACAAAACCCCGCTGGACCCTGGTCAGGCAGATACGACCCCTACCCCTTAGGGAATAAAACTGTTAGTCTTAGTCACTGAGGGGGAGGGGATTTTGCAAGTCTGCATCCGAATTTTCATTTTTGGTTCAAGATTCTTACGATCCCCGTATCCGAATCTCTGTTATGAGCCAAAATTTTTACGTACCCCTCTTCATGCGTTGTATCGCGGCACAACTCCGCTCGACCCTGGAGTCGATACTAACTTGTTATGATGTTCTACCCGGCGGCCAGGGTCTCGGCAAAACCCGCCCTTTTTTTCAGAGCCTGTATGTAAGGGGTGACATTTTTAAACTGTTCTGTAATAGATTTATAGAGTAGAGGCGAACATGGACCCTGACCCTTTTAATTGATTCACAACAACCAGTTGGACTTCGGGGCAGAGAGGAATGATTTTCCGCACTCCCCTGATGTTAGTGAGAGCATTAACCTTATGATGGGATCGAGCTACCTCGTGATAGCGAGGCATTGGTTCTTTCCGTTTGTTTTTTCAAACATGGGCCGTGGTATAATGAAACATAACAACCTTGTGTCGTTTTCAAGAACAATTCGATTAGGTGAAAATGTTTATTTCAACAAAAAATTCGATCGAAGGCGGTACATAGACAATTCCTGCTGACCGACATATCGGAGAAAAGCATCGAAATCCTGGTTAGCATTTCAATGAGACTCCCAGCCCAATCTTGAGCGAAATCTACTGAGCTTATCTGAGCCAAATTCCGGTGCGCAATTATGTCTCGACACGCTTTACGCCCGCACTCGCTCGAGTCAGTCTGGTTTCCAGCGCCAAAGCCGAGTCGATGTGGCTTTTTTATAAAATTTTCTCCAATTATTCTTAGTTCGCAGTTTCCAAAACCCACCTAGAGTCAGCAGATCGACGGCTGCGGCGCTGGAAGATCTTCTGACTCGGAAGCGTGCGGCCGCAAAGCGTGATGAGGCGTGATTGCGGACCGGAATTGGGTCCAGATAAGCGCAGTAAATCATCGACCTACTGCGGTATACGTGCCGTAATTTACCATAATCTTTCGAGAGACTGAGGACGTGCTAAGCATCACTGCAGTTCGAAGAATGGAATGGTATCAGCAAATATATGTAGAAATAGCATTTGTTCATTAGTGGTGATTCGCTGAAGCTATATGAGCGGGAGCCACTGTTGTATCGCACTTGGCCGCGCCCATTTTCCCGTGCCGCAATGACTCTCGCGATTTTGGCAGGGAGGGAAACCCCAGGTAGGTGCTCAAATTTAGTGCGACATGGTGAAATGAGTGTGGCCGAGAGCATCGCGCCATAGTGGCATCCCCGGCTCGCTTCGCTCGCCCATCCATGGGCTGGACCAGCTATTCAGTCGTTCCCAGTTTCTTGTTATAATGGAGCATGATTGGTTTAAAGTGAGTTCTTGCTCAACTATAGACCGAGAACACGTGAGAGAAATGTAGTGGCGGAAAAGGCGCGCTGGGGCCGTATGCATACCTCTCCCCGAGCGTCCCCGCGCGGGGATGGGGACGACCCCGAGTCATCCCCGGCATGCACATCTCTCCCCGCGATCTTTGGGGGACGGGCTCCGCCCACATTTTGCGGGGATGGGGTCCCCCTACGAATTTGCTCGGGAGTGGCGTCCCCGAGTGGCATTGGAGCGCGTTTTCGGAATGGGGCGCGTTATTTAAGTGAGGTGGATTACCATTTCTAAGGGAATTTGAGTGTTTTTGCGCACTAGCCTACTTCACTGGTAAGCGACTGAGTTTTGCTGTTCTGAAAGTATACGTATGTGTATCATAGTAGTTTATAGGAACAAAATGGATATTGTTAACACTCTGGACTTGGTGAGAAGATGCAGGAGAGAAGTCGTAAAGCATTTTTCGCGATAGAACCTGTCCATACGATACGCGGCCCACATTCTTCAGAATATATGAGATGCTGCGTGCAGATATGGAGACAAACACCGGGCGTATTAGCGATCTTACCATTGCGGATCAAGTTGGAATTTGCATTCACCTGCTGGGCAGGAACGTTATGGAGGCTGATGCTGCAAATATTGCTGGATGCCATCAGGCCACTATTTCGCGCACATTGGTAGCTTTCCTGAGCGCCATAAACAAGAGGGATAGTCAATTCATTTCGTGGCCAGATGAGCAGGAGTGCGCAGAACTGCGCCGAAAGTTCTTACGCAAGTACGGTCTTCCAAGTGTACCTGCATAATCGACGGGACAATGTGCCGCGTACAGCGCCCACCAGAAAACGAGGAAGATTTTGTTTGCCGGAAGGGCTATCATAGTATAAATGCCGGTGTAATAGTCGATTTTGATGGAAGAATTCGATGGCTAACGACCAAATGGACAGGCTCGGCTCACGATTCAAGAGTATTCAAAACGTCGGCGACACATTCGTTATACAGAAATTAGTTGCGGAAAATTTCAGATATTGGCAAAGCTCGTCACAGTTGTGATAGGTGTTTGAATCTGCGGTTTACCTTTAGCTACGCTGCTTCTCTACTTTCTGTTCCTTGAATCAGTTTTTTTTTCGTTACGCTTACTTCATATTATTTCTGCGTTATTGCAATTGCTCGATGCAACGAAAGGATCCGTAAGAAATTCGCACGCAGTTGTAAAAATGACGCAAAAGGCGCAGACATTTTTCCATCGGGGCGTATGGTAATACAATCCGAACATTCAATTTTTCGATTAAGAATCAGTCCTACCAGTGCTGTTTGACAATCATAAGTAAAGGGGCCGTAGCAGACCTAAAAGTATTTTACCACACCTTAGAATCTCCTCAAAGCTTTCACCGGCCATGCTTAGCTCATTAATGAATAAATGCAAATAACGGATACGAGTTGAACACTACCGTGCTCCAGTAACAACCGCCCCGAAGCCTGCGTCCTCCTCAATTCACCGTGCGTCCTCTGCGTCCCTGCCACTCTGTCATCCCCGGGGGATGAGCATGAGATGTGCATACGGTCCGTCCCCGAGCGTCCCCGCGCGGGGATGGTCCCCGCGCAGGGACGCTCGGGGACGGATCCCCGCCGGGGAGAGGTATGCATACGGCCCCTGGAATACGACGCCGCGACGCGACCGCCCGCACGTGATGGGTGATTTATGGACATCATTCATTTTAGAAGCTACATAGGCAAAAAGTCGTTTTTCCGCGACGAGGCTTAACCGCTGCAATTGCGAGCAGAATACTCGACTCTTGGAGAATCAAGGCGTAGAAAACTAGGTAGATTCCGATGAAAAAGTTTAATGAAATTGCAACGACGTTGCAGTAAACGCCTCTTCAAATCCATTTTCATTTGGTGAATGAAACAGTATCATAAACCTCGAAGAAATTTAAATAGATGTGTAATTATTGAATAACATAGGTGAGCCTCTCGAATGAAGCCTCCTCTCGCCACGATGAAGCGGTAAACCATCGAGAGGGAAAACTGCTGCACAGCACTTCAATTTCACGCATAGACCTCGTCGTAAAAATTCGCCACTGAATCCAGCAGCACCACATCGACCAAGCAAGCTAACCTCGTCTGCAAACCTCTACCAAATCACCTAGTCAGTCAACTCTGCAATTCAGTCCAGCAGCTCTAAATGTCAACTGTGTGTCTGCTAACCAGTTCAGCAGCCCTTCACGTCAACTACACCTCTGGCAACCAATTCGACAGCGCTGCATACTACCTACGCTATCCAAACTCGTCCGTGAAGCTCTACAAGTTGACTTCGCCAACTTTGCCAGCCTGTTCAAGAGCACCACGTTCCCGCTCCGCCAGCTTGGCCCGTCCTAAACCCTCTATCATTTGATTTTGTCAGTAAACTTTAATTGAAGGTTCAGCGGTTCCTCAGGCCAGCCTCTTCCGCTAACTCGTTCGTGAATATCTATCAGTAGCCTCCGTCAGTAAACTGTACCAGCGGGTTTGGCAGCTCCACAGACCAACTCCACCTCTGCCAGAGGCCACAGGCCAGCTCCGCCAGGTGACCTAGTCAGTGAATATCTACCAAATAACTACGTCAGTCGACTCTGCCAGCCAGCCCGGCAGCGCCACAGGCCAGCTCCGCCAGCTGACCTAGTCGGTGAATATCTACCAAATGACTACGTCAGTCGACTCTGCCAGCCAACCCGGCAGCGCCACAGGCCAGCTCCGCCAGCTGACCTTGTCAATGAATATCTACCAATCGACCCCGTTAGTCTACACTGCTAGCCAGTCCGGCAGTGCCACAGGCCAGCTCCGCCAACTGACCTAGTCCGTGAACATGTATCAGTTGACTACGTCAGTCAACTCCGACAGCGGGTTACGGCAGCGCCACAGGCCAGCTCTGCCAGCTGACCTAGTCCGCGGACATCTACCAGTTGACTACGTCAGTCAACTCCGACAGCAGGTTACGGCAGCGCCACAGGCCAGCTCCGCCGGCTGACCTAGTCCGTGAATATCTACCATTTCACCCCGCCAGTCTACACTGCAGTGCCACAGGCCAGCTCCGCCAGTTACCATTTTCCGCGAATTTCTACCACTTCACTCCGTCAGTAAACTCTGCCAGCAGGCAACGGCACGAGGTGCGGACAAGGCCAATTGAACTCAGACTCCTCCCCCTGAAGCGTTAATAGGTCAAATATTTTTGGCGATTTTCTCAAACCTACTCCCAGGAGTTTGGTCTGTTTTGTTGTAAAATTCATATTCGACCTTAGGAAAACATTATGATTTTGACCTTTACTCTTACTAAGTTACAACACGATTTCATTCAAATGAGACGGTATAATCGAATTCTTCGTGGAAAAATAACTTCTAAAAGTGTATACCCCCATTCAGAATGGTTCACTTGGTCTCCCGGCGGAGCTCAGACCCCTCCCCACCCCCCCCTTTCGCACCTCAGATCCCCTTCCGGTGTGGATATCCACACCGCGCGCCGTTCCCTGATTGATAGCCAGACCAGCAGCGCCACAGGCCAGCTCCGCCAGCTGACCTAGTCCGTGAATATCTACCAGTTGACTTCGCCAGTCAACTCTGCCAGCCAGTGCAGCAGCCCAATAGTACACCTACGCCAGTTAACCTTGCCCGAAAACTTCGATCAGTTGACTACGTCAGTCTGCTCTGCCAGCCAGTACGGCAGCGCCACAGGCCAGCTCCGCCAGCTGACCTAGTCAGTGAATATCTACCAAATGACTAAGTCAGTCGACTCTGCCAGCCGGCCCGGCAGCGCCACAGGCCAGCTCCGCCAGCTGACCTAGTCAGTGAATATCTACCAAATGACTACGTCAGTCGACTCTGCCAGCCAGCCCGGCAGCGCCACAGGCCAGCTCCGCCAGCTGACCTAGTCAATGAATATCACCCAATTGACCCCGTTAGTCTACACTGCCAGCCAGTCCGGCAGTGCCACAGGCCAGCTCCGCCAACTGACCTAGTCCGTGAACATGTATAAGTTGACTACGTCAGTCAACTCCGACAGCGCCACAGGCCAGCTCCGCCAGCTGGCCTAGTCCGTGAACATCTACCAGTTGACTACGTCAGTCAACTCCGACAGCAGGTTACGGCAGCGCCATAGGCCAGCTCCGCAAACTGACCTAGTCCTAGAACATGTATCAGTTGACTACGTCAGTCAACTCCGACAGCGGGTTACGGCAGCGCCACAGGCCAGCTCCGCCAGCTGACCTAGTCCGTGAACATCTACCAGTTGACTACGTCAGTCAACTCCGACAGCAGGTTACGGCAGCGCCACAGGCCAGCTCCGCAGGCTGACCTAGTCCGTGAATATCTACCAAATGACTAAGCCAGTCGACTCTGCCAGCCGGCCCGGCAGCGCCACAGGCCAGCTCCGCCAGCTGACCTAGTCCGTAAATACCTACCAGTTGACTACGTCAGGCAAATCTGCCACCCAATTCAGCAGCTCAATGGTATAACTACGCCAGGTAACCTTGCCTGTGAATTTCTACTAAATGACTGCGTCAGTCAGCTCTGCCAGCCAGTCCGGCAGCGCCACAGGCCAGCTCCGCCAGCTGACCTAGTCCGTGAACATCTATCAGTTGACTACGTCAGTCAACTCCGACAGCGGGTTACGGCGGCAGCGCCACAGGCCAGCTCCGCCAGCTGACCTAGTCAGTGAATATCTACCAAATGACTAAGTCAGTCGACTCTGCCAGCCGGCCCGGCAGCGCCACAGGCCAGCTCCGCCAGCTGACCTAGTCAGTGAATATCTACCAAATGACTACGTCAGTCGACTCTGCCAGCCAGCCCGGCAGCGCCACAGGCCAGCTCCGCCAGCTGACCTAGTCAATGAATATCACCCAATTCACCCCGTTAGTCTACACTGCCAGCCAGTCCGGCAGTGCCACAGGCCAGCTCCGCCAACTGACCTAGTCCGTGAACATGTATAAGTTGACTACGTCAGTCAACTCCGACAGCGGGTTACGGCAGCGCCACAGGCCAGCTCCGCCAGCTGGCCTAGTCCGTGAACATCTACCAGTTGACTACGTCAGTCAACTCCGACAGCAGGTTACGGCAGCGCCATAGGCCAGCTCCGCAAACTGACCTAGTTCTAGAACATGTATCAGTTGACTACGTCAGTGAACTCCGACAGCGGGTTACGGCAGCGCCACAGGCCAGCTCCGCCGGCTGACCTAGTCCGCGAACATCTACCAGTTGACTACGTCAGTCAACTCCGACAGCAGGTTACGGCAGCGCCACAGGCCAGCTCCGCCAGCTGACCTAGTCAGTGAATATCTACCAAATGACTACGTCAGTCGACTCTGCCAGCCAGCCCGGCAGCGCCACAGGCCAGCTCCGCCAGCTGACCTAGTCCGTAAATACCTACCAGTTGACTACGTCAGTCAACTCTGCCAGCCAATTCAGCAGCTCAATGGTATAACTACGCCAGGTAACCTTGCCTGTGAATTTCTACTAAATGACTGCGTCAGTCAGCTCTGCCAGCCAGTCCGGCAGCGCCACAGGCCAGCTCCGCCAGCTGACCTAGTCCGTGAACATCTACCAGTTGACTACGTCAGTCAACTCCGACAGCAGGTTACGGCAGCGCCACAGGCCAGCTCCGCCGGCTGACCTAGTCCGTGAATATCTACCATTTCACCCCGCCAGTCTACACTGCAGTGCCACAGGCCAGCTCCGCCAGTTACCATTTTCCGCGAATTTCTACCACTCCACTCCGTCAGTAAACTCTGCCAGCAGGCAACGGCACGAGGTGTGGACAAGGCCAATTGAACTCAGACTCCTCCCCCTGAAGCGTTAATAGGTCAAATATTTTTGGCGATTTTCTCAAACCTACTCCCAGGAGTTTGGTCTCTTTGTTGTAAAATTCATATTCGACCTTAGGAAAACATGATTTTGACCTTCACTCTAACTTAGTTACAACACGATTTCATTTAAATGAGACGGTATAATCAAATTCTTCGTAGAAAAATAACTTCTAACAGTGTATACCCCCATTCAGAGTGGTTCACTTGGTCTCCCGGCGAAGCTCAGACCCCTCCCCACTCCACCCTTTCGCAGCTCAGATCCCCTTCCGGTCTGGATATCCACACTGCGCGCCGTTCCCTGATTGCTAGCCAGACCAGCAGCGCCACAGGCCAGCTCCGCCAGCTGACATAGTCCGTAAATGCCTAACAGTTGACTACGTCAGTCAACTCTGCCAGCCAATTCAGCAGCTCAATGGTATAACTACGCCAGGTAACCTTGCCCGTGAATTTCTACCAAATGACTGCGTCAGTCAGCTCTGCCAGCCAGTCCGGCAGCGCCACAGGCCAGCTGACCTAGTCAGTGAATATCTACCAATTGACTCCGCCAGTCTACACTGCCAGCCAGTCCGGCAGTGCCACAGGCCAGCTCCGCCAACTGACCTAGTCCGTGAATATGTATCAGTTGACTACGTCAGTCTGCTCTGCCACCCAGTGCGGTAGCGCCAGAGGCCAGCTCCGCCAGCTGACATAGTCCGTGAATATCTACCAGATGACTACGTCAGTGAACTCCGAAAACAGGTTACCGCAGCGCCATAGGTCAGCTGCGCCAGCTGTCCTAGTCCGTGAATATCTACCATTTGACCCCGCCAGTCTACACTGCCAGCCAGCCCGGCAGCGCCACAGGCCAGCTCCGCCATCTGACCTAGTCAGTGAATATCTACCAAATGACTACGCCAGTCGACTCCGACAACAGGTTACCGCAGCGCCATAGGCCAGCTCCGCCAGCTGACCTAGTCCGTGAATATCTACCATTTGACCCCGCCAGTCTACACTGCCAGCCAGCCCGGCAGCGCCACTGGCCAGTTCCGCCAGCTGACCTAGTCAGTGAACATCTACCAGTTGACTACGTCATTCAACTCCGACAACAGTTTACCGCAGCGCCATAGGCCAGCTCCGCCAGCTGACCTAGTCCGTGAACATCTACCAGTTGACTACGTCAGTCAACTCCGACAGCGGGTTACGGCAGCGCCACAGGCCAGCTCCGCCAGCTGACCTAGTCCGTGAATATCTACCATTTCACCCCGCCAGCCTACACTGCAGTGCCACAGGCCAGCTCCGCCAGTTACCATTTTCCGCAAATTTCTACCACTTCACTCCGTCAGTAAACTCTGCCAGCAGGCAACGGCACGAGGTGTGGACAAGGCCAATTGAACTCAGATTCCTCCCCCTGAAGCGTTAATAGGTCAAATATTTTTTGGCGATTTTCTCAAACCTACTCCCAGGAGTTTGGTCTGTTTTGTTGTAAAATTCATATTCGACCTTAGGGAAACATTATGATTTTGACCTTTACACTAACTTAGTTACAACACGATTTCATTTAAATGAGACGGTATAATCGAATTCTTCGTGGAAAAATAACTTCTAACAGTGTATACCCCCATTCAGAATGGTTCACTTGGTCTCCCGGCGAAGCTCAGACCCCACCCCACCCTTTCGCAGCTCAGATCCCCTTCCGGTGTGGATATCCACACCGCGCGCCGTTCCCTGATTGATAGCCAGACCAACAGCGCCACAGGCCAGCTCCGCCAGCTGACCTAGTCCGTGAATATCTACCAGTTGACTTCGTCAGTCAACTCTGCCAGCCAGTGCAGCAGCCCAATAGTACACCTACGCCAGTTAACCTTGCCCGAAAACTTCAATCAGTTGACTACGTCAGTCGACTCTGCCAGCCGGCCCGGCAGCGCCACAGGCCAGCTCCGCCAGCTGACCTAGTCAGTGAATATCTACCAAATGACTACGTCAGTCGACTCTGCCAGCCAGTCCGGCAGTGCCACAGGCCAGCTCCGCCAACTGACCTAGTCCGTGAACATGTATCAGTTGACTACGTCAGTCAACTCCGACAGCGGGTTACGGCAGCGCCACAGGCCAGCTCCGCCAGCTGACCTAGTCCGTGAACATCTACCAGTTGACTACGTCAGTCAACTCCGACAGCAGGTTACGGCAGCGCCATAGGCCTGCTCCGCCAACTGACCTAGTCCTAGAACATGTATCAGTTGACTACGTCAGTCAACTCCGACAGCGGGTTACGGCAGCGCCACAGGCCAGCTCCGCCAGCTGACCTAGTCCGTGAACATCTACCAGTTGACTACGTCAGTCAACTCCGACAGCAGGTTACGGCAGCGCCATAGGCCAGCTCCGCCGGCTGACCTAGTCCGTGAATATCTACCATTTCACCCCGCCAGTCTACACTGCAGTGCCACAGGCCAGCTCCGCCAGTTACCATTTTCCGCGAATTTCTACCACTTCACTCCGTCAGTAAACTCTGCCAGCAGGCAACGGCACGAGGTGTGGACAAGGCCAATTGAACTCAGACTCCTCCCCCTGAAGCGTTAATAGGTCAAATATTTTTGGCGATTTTCTCAAACCTACTCCCAGGAGTTTGGTCTGTTTTGTTGTAAAATTCATATTCGACCTTAGGAAAACATTATGATTTTGACCTTCACTCTAACTTAGTTACAACACGATTTCATTTAAATGAGACGGTATAATCGAATTCTTCGTAGAAAAATAACTTCTAACAGTGTATACCCCCATTCAGAATGGTTCACTTGGTCTCCCGGCGAAGCTCAGACCCCTCCCCACCCCACCCTTTCGCAGCTCAGATCCCCTTCCGGTGTGGATATCCACACCGCGCGCCGTTCCCTGATTGATAGCCAGACCAACAGCGCCACAGGCCAGCTCCGCCAGCTGACCTAGTCCGTGAATATCTACCAGTTGACTTCGTCAGTCAACTCTGCCAGCCAGTGCAGCAGCCCAATAGTACACCTACGCCAGTTAGCCTTGCCCGAAAACTTCAATCAGTTGACTACGTCAGTCTGCTCTGCCAGCCAGTACGGCAGCGCCACAGGCCAGCTCCGACAGCTGACCTAGTCAGTGAATATCTACCAAATGACTAAGTCAGTCGACTCTGCCAGCCGGCCCGGCAGCGCCACAGGCCAGCTCCGCCAGCTGACCTAGTCAGTGAAAATCTACCAAATGACTACGTCAGTCGACTCTGCCAGCCAGCCCGGCAGCGCCACAGGCCAGCTCCGCCAGCTGACCTAGTCAATGAATATCACCCAATTGACCCCGTTAGTCTACACTGCCAGCCAGTCCGGCAGTGCCACAGGCCAGCTCCGCCAACTGACCTAGTCCGTGAACATGTATAAGTTGACTACGTCAGTCAACTCCGACAGCGGGTAACGGCAGCGCCACAGGCCAGCTCCGCCAGCTGCCCTAATCCGTGACCATCTACCCCTTCACTCCCTCAGTCAACTCCGACAGCAGGTTACGGCAGCGCCATAGGCCAGCTCCGCCAACTGACCTAGTCCTAGAACATGTATCAGTTGACTACGTCAGTCAGCTCTGCCAGCCAGTCCGGCAGCGCCACAGGCCAGCTCCGCCAGCTGACCTAGTCCGTGAACATCTACCAGTTGACTACGTCAGTCAACTCCGACAGCAGGTTACGGCAGCTCAATGGTATAACTACGCCAGGTAACCTTGCCTGTGAATTTCTACTAAATGACTGCGTCAGTCAGCTCTGCCAGCCAGTTCGGGAGCGCCACAGGCCAGCTCCGCCAGCTGACCTAGTCCGTGAACATCTACCAGTTGACTACGTCAGTCAACTCCGACAGCAGGTTACGGCAGCGCCACAGGCCAGCTCCGCCGGCTGACCTGGTCCGTGAATATCTACCATTTCACCCCGCCAGTCTACACTGCAGTGCCACAGGCCAGCTCCGCCAGTTACCATTTTCCGCGAATTTCTACCACTCCACTCCGTCAGTAAACTCTGCCAGCAGGCAACGGCACGAAGGTGTGGACAAGGCCAGTTGAACTCAGACTCCTCCCCCTGAAGCGTTAATAGGTCAAATATTTTTGGCGATTTTCTCAAACCTACTCCCAGGAGTTTGGTCTGTTTTGTTGTAAAATTCATATTCGACCTTAGGAAAACATTATGATTTTGACCTTCACTCTAACTTAGTTACAACACGATTTCATTTGAATGAGACGGTATAATCGAATTCTTCGTAGAAAAATAACTTCTAACAGTGTATACCCCCATTCAGAGTGGTTCACTTGGTCTCCCGGCGAAGCTCAGACCCCTCCCCACTCCACCCTTTCGCAGCTCAGATCCCCTTCCGGTCTGGATATCCACACTGCGCGCCGTTCCCTGATTGCTAGCCAGACCAGCAGCGCCACAGGCCAGCTCCGCCAGCTGACATAGTCCGTAAATACCTAACAGTTGACTACGTCAGTCAACTCTGCCAGCCAATTCAGCAGCTCAATGGTATAACTACGCCAGGTAACCTTGCCCGTGAATTTCTACCAAATGACTGCGTCAGTCAGCTCTGCAAGCCAGTCCGGCAGCGCCACAGGCCAGCTCCGCCAACTGACCTAGTCCGTGAATATGTATCAGTTGACTACGTCAGTCTGCTCTGCCACCCAGTGCGGTAGCGCCAGAGGCCAGCTCCGCCAGCTGACATAGTCCGTGAATATCTACCAGATGACTACGTCAAGGAACTCCGAAAACAGGTTACCGCAGCGCCATAGGTCAGCTGCGCCAGCTGTCCTAGTCCGTGAATATCTACCATTTGACCCCGCCAGTCTACACTGCCAGCCAGCCCGGCAGCGCCACAGGCCAGCTCCGCCATCTGACCTAGTCAGTGAATATCTACCAAATGACTACGCCAGTCGACTCCGACAACAGGTTACCGCAGCGCCATAGGCCAGCTCCGCCAGCTGTTCTAGTCCGTGAATATCTACCAATTGACTCCGCCAGTCTACACTGCCAGCCAGTCCGGCAGTGCCACAGGCCAGCTCCGCCAACTGACCTAGTCCGTGAATATGTATCAGTTGACTACGTCAGTCTGCTCTGCCACCCAGTGCGGTAGCGCCAGAGGCCAGCTCCGCCAGCTGACATAGTCCGTGAATATCTACCAGACGACTACGTCAGTGAACTCCGAAAACAGGTTACCGCAGCGCCATAGGTCAGCTGCGCCAGCTGTCCTAGTCCGTGAATATCTACCATTTGACCCCGCCAGTCTACACTGCCAGCCAGCCCGGCAGCGCCACAGGCCAGCTCCGCCATCTGACCTAGTCAGTGAATATCTACCAAATGACTACGCCAGTCGACTCCGACAACAGGTTACCGCAGCGCCATAGGCCAGCTCCGCCAGCTGTTCTAGTCCGTGAATATCTACCAATTGACTCCGCCAGTCTACACTGCCAGCCAGTCCGGCAGTGCCACAGGCCAGCTCCGCCAACTGACCTAGTCCGTGAATATGTATCAGTTGACTACGTCAGTCTGCTCTGCCACCCAGTGCGGTAGCGCCAGAGGCCAGCTCCGCCAGCTGACATAGTCCGTGAATATCTACCAGACGACTACGTCAGTGAACTCCGAAAACAGGTTACCGCAGCGCCATAGGTCAGCTGCGCCAGCTGTCCTAGTCCGTGAATATCTACCATTTGACCCCGCCAGTCTACACTGCCAGCCAGCCCGGCAGCGCCACAGGCCAGCTCCGCCATCTGACCTAGTCAGTGAATATCTACCAAATGACTACGCCAGTCGACTCCGACAACAGGTTACCGCAGCGCCATAGGCCAGCTCCGCCAGCTGTTCTAGTCCGTGAATATCTACCATTTGACCCCGCCAGTCTACACTGCCAGCCAGCCCGGCAGCGCCACAGGCCAGCTCCGCCAGCTGACGTAGTCAGTGAACATCTACCAGTTGATTACGTCATTCAACTCCGACAACAGGTTACCGCAGCGCCATAGGCCAGCTCCGCCGGCTGACCTAGTCCGTGAATATCTACCATTTCACCCCGCCAGTCTACACTGCAGTGCCACAGGCCAGCTCCGCCAGTTACCATTTTCCGCGAATTTCTACCACTCCACTCCGTCAGTAAACTCTGCCAGCAGGCAACGGCACGAGGTGTGGACAAGGCCAATTGAACTCAGACTCCTCCCCCTGAAGCGTTAATAGGTCAAATATTTTTGGCGATTTTCTCAAACCTACTCCCAGGAGTTTGGTCTGTTTTGTTGTAAAATTCATATTCGACCTTAGGAAAACATTATGATTTTGACCTTTACTCTAACTAAGTTACAACACGATTTCATTCAAATGAGACGGTATAATCGAATCTTCGTGGAAAAATAACTTCTAAAAGTGTATACCCCCATTCAGAATGGTTCACTTGGTCTCCCGGCGAAGCTCAGACCCCTCCCCACCCCACCCTTTCGCAGCTCAGATCCCCTTCCGGTGTGGATATCCACACCGCGCGCCGTTCCCTGATTGATAGCCAGACCAACAGCGCCACAGGCCAGCTCCGCCAGCTGACCTAGTCCGTGAATATCTACCAGTTGACTTCGCCAGTCAACTCTGCCAGCCAGTGCAGCAGCCCAATAGTACACCTACGCCAGTTAACCTTGCCCGAAAACTTCAATCAGTTGACTACGTCAGTCTGCTCTGCCAGCCAGTACGGCAGCGCCACAGGCCAGCTCCGCCAGCTGACCTAGTCAGTGAATATCTACCAAATGACCAAGTCAGTCAACTCTGCCAGCCGGCCCGGCAGCGCCACAGGCCAGCTCCGCCAGCTGACCTAGTCAGTGAAAATTCTACCAAATGCCTCCGTCAGTCGACCCTGCCAGCCGGGCCGGCAGCGCCACAGGCCAGCTCCGCCAGCTGACCTAGTCAATGAATATCACCCAATTGACCCCGTTAGTCTACACTGCCAGCCAGTCCGGCAGTGCCACAGGCCAGCTCCGCCAACTGACCTAGTCCGTGAACATGTATAAGTTGACTACGTCAGTCAACTCCGACAGCGGGTAACGGCAGCGCCACAGGCCAGCTCCGCCAGCTGGCCTAGTCCGTGAACATCTACCAGTTGACTACGTCAGTCAACTCCGACAGCAGGTTACGGCAGCGCCATAGGCCAGCTCCGCCAACTGACCTAGTCCTAGAACATGTATCAGTTGACTACGTCAGTCAACTCCGACAGCGGGTTACGGCAGCGCCACAGGCCAGCTCCGCCAGCTGACCTAGTCCGTAAATACCTACCAGTTGACTACGTCAGTCAACTCTGCCACCCAATTCAGCAGCTCAATGGTATAACTACGCCAGGTAACCTTGCCTGTGAATTTCTACTAAATGACTGCGTCAGTCAGCTCTGCCAGCCAGTCCGGCAGCGCCACAGGCCAGCTCCGCCAGCTGACCTAGTCCGTGAACATCTACCAGTTGACTACGTCAGTCAACTCCGACAGCAGGTTACGGCAGCGCCACAGGCCAGCTCCGCCGGCTGACCTGGTCCGTGAATATCTACCATTTCACCCCGCCAGTCTACACTGCAGTGCCACGAATCTGGCTCCGCCAGTTACCATTTTCCGCGAATTTCTACCACTCCACTCCGTCAGTAAATTCTGCCAGCAGGCAACGGCACGAGGTGTGGACAAGGCCAATTGAACTCAGACTCCTCCCCCTGAAGCGTTAATAGGTCAAATATTTTTGGCGATTTTCTCAAACCTACTCCCAGGAGTTTGGTCTGTTTTGTTGTAAAATTCATATTCGACCTTAGGAAAACATTATGATTTTGACCTTCACTCTAACTTAGTTACAACACGATTTCATTTAAATGAGACGGTATAATCGAATTCTTCGTAGAAAAATAACTTCTAACAGTGTATACCCCCATTCAGAATGGTTCACTTGGTCTCCCGGCGAAGCTCAGACCCCTCCCCACTCCACCCTTTCGCAGCTCAGATCCCCTTCCGGTCTGGATATCCACACCGCGCGCCGTTCCCTGATTGCTAGCCAGACCAGCGGCGCCACAGGCCAGCTCCGCCAGCTGACCTAGTCCGTAAATACCTACCAGTTGACTACGTCAGTCAACTCTGCCAGCCAATTCAGCAGCTCAATGGTATAACTGCGCCAGGTAACCTTGCCCGTGAATATCTACCAATTGACTGCGCCAGTCTACACTGCCAGCCAGTCCGGCAGTGCCACAGGCCAGCTCCGCCAACTGACCTAGTCCGTGAACATGTATCAGTTGACTACGTCAGTCTGCTCTGCCAGCCAGTGCGGTAGCGCCACAGACCAGCTCCGCCAGCTGACATAGTCCGTGAATATCTACCAGATGACTACGTCAAGGAACTCCGAAAACAGGTTACCGCAGCGCCATAGGTCAGCTGCGCCAGCTGTCCTAGTCCGTGAATATCTACCATTTGACCCCGCCAGTCTACACTGCCAGCCAGCCCGGCAGCGCCACAGGCCAGCTCCGCCATCTGACCTAGTCAGTGAATATCTACCAAATGACTACGCCAGTCGACTCCGACAACAGGTTACCGCAGCGCCATAGGCCAGCTCCGCCAGCTGTTCTAGTCCGTGAATATCTACCAATTGACTCCGCCAGTCTACACTGCCAGCCAGTCCGGCAGTGCCACAGGCCAGCTCCGCCAACTGACCTAGTCCGTGAATATGCATCAGTTGACTACGTCAGGTCTGCTCTGCCACCCAGTGCAGGTAGCGCCAGAGGCCAGCTCCGCCAGCTGACCTGGTCCGTGAATATCTACCAGACGACTACGTCAGTGAACTCCGAAAACAGGTTACCGCAGCGCCACAGGCCAGCTGCGCCAGCTGTCCTAGTCCGTGAATATCTACCATTTGACCCGCCAGTCTACACTGCCAGCCAGCCCGGCAGCGCCACAGGCCAGCTCCGCCATCTGACCCAGTCAGTGAATATCTACCAAATGACTTCGCCAGTCGACTCCGACAACAGGTTACCGCAGCAGCGCCAGGCCAGGTCCGCCAGCTGACCTAGTCAGTGAATATCTACCATTTGACCCCGCCAGTCTACGCTGCCAGCCAGTCCGGCAGTGCCAGAGGCCAGCTCCGCCAGCTGACCTAGTTCATGAATATCTACCATTTGACCCCGCCAGTCTACACTGCCTGCCAGCCCGGCAGCGCCACAGGCCAGCTCCGCCATCTGACCTAGTCAGTGAATATCTACCAAATGACTACGCCAGTCGACTCCGACAACAGGTTACCGCAGCGCCATAGGCCAGCTCCGCCAGCTGTTCTAGTCCGTGAATATCTACCATTTGACCCCGCCAGTCTACACTGCCAGCCAGCCCGGCAGCGCCACAGGCCAGCTCCGCCAGCTGACGTAGTCAGTGAACATCTACCAGTTGATTACGTCATTCAACTCCGACAACAGGTTACCGCAGCGCCATAGGCCAGCTCCGCCAGCTGACCTAGTCCGTGAACATCTACCAGTTGACTACGTCAGTCAACTCCGACAGCAGGTTACGGCAGCGCCATAGGCCAGCTCCGCCGGCTGACGTAGTCCGTGAATATCTACCATTTCACCCCGCCAGCCTACACTGCAGTGCCACAGGCCAGCTCCGCCATCTGACCTAGTCAGTGAATATCTACCAAATGACTACGCCAGTCGACTCCGACAACAGGTTACCGCAGCGCCATAGGCCAGCTCCGCCAGCTGTTCTAGTCCGTGAATATCTACCAATTGACTCCGCCAGTCTACACTGCCAGCCAGTCCGGCAGTGCCACAGGCCAGCTCCGCCAACTGACCTAGTCCGTGAATATGTATCAGTTGACTTCGTCAGTCTGCTCTGCCACCCAGTGCGGTAGCGCCAGAGGCCAGCTCCGCCAGCTGACATAGTCCGTGAATATCTACCAGACGACTACGTCAGTGAACTCCGAAAACAGGTTACCGCAGCGCCATAGGTCAGCTGCGCCAGCTGTCCTAGTCCGTGAATATCTACCATTTGACCCCGCCAGTCTACACTGCCAGCCAGCCCGGCAGCGCCACAGGCCAGCTCCGCCATCTGACCTAGTCAGTGAACATCTACCAGTTGGTTACGTCATTCAACTCCGACAACAGGTTACCGCAGCGCCATAGGCCTGCTCCGCCAACTGACCTAGTTCGTGAATATCTACCATTTCACCCCGCCAGCCTACACTGCAGTGTCACAGGCCAGCTCCGCCAGTTACCATTTTCCGCGAATTTCTACCACTTCACTCCGTCAGTAAACTCTGCCAGCAGGCAACGGCACGAGGTGTGGACAAGGCCAATCGAACTCAGACGCCTCCCCCTGAAGCGTTAATAGGTCAAATATTCTTGGCGATTTTCTCAAACCTACGCCCAGGAGTTTGGTCTGTTTTGTTGTAAAATTCATATTCGACCTTAGGGAAACATTATGATTTTGACCTTTACACTAACTTAGTTACAACACGATTTCATTTAAATGAGGCGGTATAATCGAATTCTTCGTGGAAAAATAACTTCTAACAGTGTATACCCCCATTCAGAATGGTTCACTTGGTCTCCCGGCGAAGCTCAGACCCCTCCCCACCCCACCCTTTCGCAGCTCAGATCCCCTTCCGGTGTGGATATCCACACCGCGCGCTGTTCCCTGATTGATAGCCAGACCAACAGCGCCACAGGCCAGCTCCGCCAGCTGACCTAGTCCGTGAATATCTACCAGTTGACTTCGTCAGTCAACTCTGCCAGCCAGTGCAGCAGCCCAATAGTACACCTACGCCAGTTAACCTTGCCCGAAAACTTCAATCAGTTGACTACGTCAGTCTGCTCTGCCAGCCAGTACGGCAGCGCCACACGCCAGCTCCGCCAGCTGACCTAGTCAGTGAATATGTATCAGTTGACTACGTCAGTCTGCTCTGCCACCCAGTGCGGTAGCGCCAGAGGCCAGCTCCGCCAGCTGACATAGTCCGTGAATATCTACCAGATGACTACGTCAAGGAACTCCGAAAACAGGTTACCGCAGCTCCATAGGTCAGCTGCGCCAGCTGTCCTAGTCCGTGAATATCTACCATTTGACCCCGCCAGTCTACACTGCCAGCCAGCCCGGCAGCGCCACAGGCCAGCTCCGCCAGCTGACCTAGTCAATGAATATCACCCAATTGACCCCGTTAGTCTACACTGCCAGCCAGTCCGGCAGTGCCACAGGCCAGCTCCGCCAACTGACCTAGTCCGTGAACATGTATCAGTTGACTACGTCAGTCAACTCCGACAGCGGGTTACGGCAGCGCCACAGGCCAGCTCCGCCAGCTGACCTAGTCAGTGAATATCTACCAATTGACTACGTCAGTCAACTCCGACAACAGGTTACGGCAGCGCCACAGGCCAGCTCCGCCAACTGACCCAGTCCGTGAACATGTATAAGTTGACTACGTCAGTCAACTCCGACAGCGGGTTACGGCAGCGCCACAGGCCAGCTCCGCCAGCTGACCTAGTCCGTGAACATCTACCAGTTGACTACGTCAGTCAACTCTGCCACCCAATTCAGCAGCTCAATGGTATAACTGCGCCAGGTAACCTTGCCGTGAATTTCTACCAAATGACTGCGTCAGTCAGCTCTGCCAGCCAGTTCGGGAGCGCCACAGGCCAGCTCCGCCAGCTGACCTAGTCCGTGAACATCTACCAGTTGACTACGTCAGTCAACTCCGACAGCAGGTTACGGCAGCGCCACAGGCCAGCTCCGCCGGCTGACCTGGTCCGTGAATATCTACCATTTCACCCCGCCAGTCTACACTGCAGTGCCACAGGCCAGCTCCGCCAGTTACCATTTTCCGCGAATTTCTACCACTCCACTCCGTCAGTAAACTCTGCCAGCAGGCAACGGCACGAGGTGTGGACAAGGCCAATTGAACTCAGACTCCTCCCCCTGAAGCGTTAATAGGTCAAATATTTTTGGCGATTTTCTCAAACCTACTCCCAGGAGTTTGGTCTGTTTTGTTGTAAAATTCATATTCGACCTTAGGAAAACATTATGATTTTGACCTTCACTCTAACTTAGTTACAACACGATTTCATTTGAATGAGACGGTATAATCGAATTCTTCGTAGAAAAATAACTTCTAACAGTGTATACCCCCATTCAGAGTGGTTCACTTGGTCTCCCGGCGAAGCTCAGACCCCTCCCCACTCCACCCTTTCGCAGCTCAGATCCCCTTCCGGTCTGGATATCCACACTGCGCGCCGTTCCCTGATTGCTAGCCAGACCAGCAGCGCCACAGGCCAGCTCTGCCAGCTGACATAGTCCGTAAATACCTTACAGTTGACTACGTCAGTCAACTCTGCCAGCCAATTCAGCAGCTCAATGGTATAACTACGCCAGGTAACCTTGCCCGTGAATTTCTACCAAATGACTGCGTCAGTCAGCTCTGCAAGCCAGTCAGGCAGCGCCACAGGCCAGCTCCGCCAACTGACCTAGTCCGTGAATATGTATCAGTTGACTACGTCAGTCTGCTCTGCCACCCAGTGCGGTAGCGCCAGAGGCCAGCTCCGCCAGCTGACATAGTCCGTGAATATCTACCAGATGACTACGTCAAGGAACTCCGGAAAACAGGTTACCGCAGCGCCACAGGTCAGCTGCGCCAGCTGTCCTAGTCCGTGAATATCTACCATTTGACCCCGCCACTCTACACTGCCAGCCAGCCCGGCAGCGCCACAGGCCAGCTCCGCCATCTGACCTAGTCAGTGAATATCTACCAAATGACTACGCCAGTCGACTCCGACAACAGGTTACCGCAGCGCCACAGGCCAGCTCCGCCAGCTGTTCTAGTCCGTGAATATCTACTAATTGACCCCGCCAGTCTACACTGCCAGCCAGTCCGGCAGTGCCACAGGCCAGCTCCGCCACCTGACCTAGTCCGTGAATATCTACCAATTGACTACGTCAGTCTGCTCTGCCAGCCAGTGCGGTAGCGCCACAGGCCAGCTCCGCCAGCTGACCTAGTCCGTGAACATCTACCAGATGACTACGTCAGTCAACTCCGACAGCGGGTTACGGCAGCGCCACAGGCCAGCTCCGCCAGCTGACCTAGTCCGTGAATATCTACCATTTGACCCCGCCAGTCTACACTGCCAGCCAGCCCGGCAGCGCCACAGGCCAGCTCCGCCATCTGACCTAGTCAGTGAATATCTACCAAATGACTACGCCAGTCGACTCCGACAACAGGTTACCGCAGCGCCATAGGCCAGCTCCGCCAGCTGTTCTAGTCCGTGAATATCTACCAATTGACTCCGCCAGTCTACACTGCCAGCCAGTCCGGCAGTGCCACAGGCCAGCTCCGCCAACTGACCTAGTCCGTGAATATGTATCAGTTGACTACGTCAGTCTGCTCTGCCACCCAGTGCGGTAGCGCCAGAGGCCAGCTCCGCCAGCTGACATAGTCCGCGAATATCTACCAGACGACTACGTCAGTGAACTCCGAAAACAGGTTACCGCAGCGCCATAGGTCAGCTGCGCCAGCTGTCCTAGTCCGTGAATATCTACCATTTGACCCCGCCAGTCTACACTGCCAGCCAGCCCGGCAGCGCCACAGGCCAGCTCCGCCATCTGACCTAGTCAGTGAATATCTACCAAATGACTACGTCAGTCGACTCCGACAACAGGTTACCGCAGCGCCATAGGCCAGCTCCGCCAGCTGTTCTAGTCCGTGAATATCTACCATTTGACCCCGCCAGTCTACACTGCCAGCCAGCCCGGCAGCGCCACAGGCCAGCTCCGCCAGCTGACGTAGTCAGTGAACATCTACCAGTTGACTACGTCATTCAACTCCGACAACAGTTTACCGCAGCGCCATAGGCCAGCTCCGCCAGCTGACCTAGTCCGTGAACATCTACCAGTTGACTTCGCCAGTCAACTCCGACAGCAGGTTACGGCAGCGCCATAGGCCAGCTCCGCCGGCTGACGTAGTCCGTGAATATCTACCATTTCACCCCGCCAGCCTACACTGCCAGCCAGTGCCACAGGCCAGCTCCGCCATCTGACCTAGTCAGTGAATATCTACCAAATGACTACGCCAGTCGACTCCGACAACAGGTTACCGCAGCGCCATAGGCCAGCTCCGCCAGCTGTTCTAGTCCGTGAATATCTACCAATTGACTCCGCCAGTCTACACTGCCAGCCAGTCCGGCAGTGCCACAGGCCAGCTCCGCCAACTGACCTAGTCCGTGAATATGTATCAGTTGACTACGTCAGTCTGCTCTGCCACCCAGTGCGGTAGCGCCAGAGGCCAGCTCCGCCAGCTGACATAGTCCGTGAATATCTACCAGACGACTACGTCAGTGAACTCCGAAAACAGGTTACCGCAGCGCCATAGGTCAGCTGCGCCAGCTGTCCTAGTCCGCGAATATCTACCATTTGACCCCGCCAGTCTACACTGCCAGCCAGCCCGGCAGCGCCACAGGCCAGCTCCGCCATCTGACCTAGTCAGTGAATATCTACCAAATGACTACGCCAGTCGACTCCGACAACAGGTTACCGCAGCGCCATAGGCCAGCTCCGCCAGCTGTTCTAGTCCGTGAATATCTACCATTTGACCCCGCCAGTCTACACTGCCAGCCAGCCCGGCAGCGCCACAGGCCAGCTCCGCCAGCTGACCTAGTCAGTGAACATCTACCAGTTGATTACGTCATTCAACTCCGACAACAGGTTACCGCAGCGCCATAGGCCAGCTGACCTAGTCCGTGAACATCTACCAGTTGACTACGTCAGTCAACTCCGACAGCAGGTTACGGCAGCGCCATAGGCCAGCTCCGCCGGCTGACGTAGTCCGTGAATATCTACCATTTCACCCCGCCAGCCTACACTGCAGTGCCACAGGCCAGCTCCGCCAGTTACCATTTTCCGCGAATTTCTACCACTTCACTCCGTCAGTAAACTCTGCCAGCAGGCAACGGCACGAGGTGTGGACAAGGCCAATTGAACTCAGACTCCTCCCCCTGAAGCGTTAAGAGGTCAAATATTTTTTGGCGATTTTCTCAAACCTACTCCCAGGAGTTTGGTCTGTTTTGTTGTAAAATTCATATTCGACCTTAGGGAAACATTATGATTTTGACCTTTACACTAACTTAGTTACAACACGATTTCATTTAAATGAGGCGGTATAATCGAATTCTTCGTGGAAAAATAACTTCTAACAGTGTATACCCCCATTCAGAATGGTTCACTTGGTCTCCCGGCGAAGCTCAGACCCCTCCCCACCCCACCCTTTCGCAGCTCAGATCCCCTTCCGGTGTGGATATCCACACCGCGCGCTGTTCCCTGATTGATAGCCAGACCAACAGCGCCACAGGCCAGCTCCGCCAGCTGACCTAGTCCGTGAATATCTACCAGTTGACTTCGTCAGTCAACTCTGCCAGCCAGTGCAGCAGCCCAATAGTACACCTACGCCAGTTAACCTTGCCCGAAAACTTCAATCAGTTGACTACGTCAGTCTGCTCTGCCAGCCAGTACGGCAGCGCCACACGCCAGCTCCGCCAGCTGACCTAGTCAGCGAATATCTAACAAATGACTGAGTCAGTCGACTCTGCCAGCCGGCCCGGCAGCGCCACAGGCCAGCTCCGCCAACTGACCTAGTCCGTGAATATCTACCAAATGACTACGTCAGTCGTCTCTGCCAGCCAGCCAGGCAGCGCCACAGGCCAGCTCCGCCAACTGACCTAGTCCTTGAACATGTATAAGTTGACTACGTCAGTCGACTCTGCCAGCCGGCCCGGCAGCCCCACAGGCCAGCTTCGCCAGCTGACCTAGTCAGTGAATATCTACCAAATGACTACGTCAGTCGTCTCTGCCAGCCAGCCAGGCAGCGCCACAGGCCAGCTCCGCCAACTGACCTAGTCCGTGAACATGTATAAGTTGACTACGTCAGTCAACTCCGACAGCGGGTTACGGCAGCGCCACAGGCCAGCTCCGCCAGCTGACCTAGTCCATGAACATCTACCAGTTGACTACGTCAGTCAACTCCGACAGCAGGTTACGGCAGCGCCATAGGCCAGCTCCGCCGGCTGACGTAGTCCGTGAATATCTACCATTTCACCCCGCCAGCCTACACTGCAGTGCCACAGGCCAGCTCCGCCAGTTACCATTTTCCGCGAATTTCTACCACTTCACTCCGTCAGTAAACTCTGCCAGCAGGCAACGGCACGAGGTGTGGACAAGGCCAATTGAACTCAGACTCCTCCCCCTGAAGCGTTAAGAGGTCAAATATTTTTTGGCGATTTTCTCAAACCTACTCCCAGGAGTTTGGTCTGTTTTGTTGTAAAATTCATATTCGACCTTAGAAACATTATGATTTTGACCTTTACACTAACTTAGTTACAACACGATTTCATTTAAAATGAGGCAGGTATAATCGGATTCTTCGTGGAAAAATAACTTCTAACAGTGTATACCCCCATTCAGAATGGTTCACTTGGTCTCCCGGCGAAGCTCAGACCCCTCCCCACCCCACCCTTTCGCCGCTCAGATCCCCTTCCGGTGTGGATATCCACACCGCGCGCTGTTCCCTGATTGATAGCCAGACCAACAGCGCCACAGGCCAGCTCCGCCAGCTGACCTAGTCCGTGAATATCTACCAGTTGACTTCGTCAGTCAACTCTGCCAGCCAGTGCAGCAGCCCAATAGTACACCTACGCCAGTTAACCTTGCCCGAAAACTTCAATCAGTTGACTACGTCAGTCTGCTCTGCCAGCCAGTACGGCAGCGCCACACGCCAGCTCCGCCAGCTGACCTAGTCAGTGAATATCTAACAAATGACTAAGTCAGTCGACTCTGCCAGCCGGCCCGGCAGCGCCACAGGCCAGCTCCGCCAACTGACCTAGTCCGTGAATATCTACCAAATGACTACGTCAGTCGTCTCTGCCAGCCAGCCAGGCAGCGCCACAGGCCAGCTCCGCCAACTGACCTAGTCCTTGAACATGTATAAGTTGACTACGTCAGTCGACTCTGCCAGCCGGCCCGGCAGCCCCACAGGCCAGCTTCGCCAGCTGACCTAGTCAGTGAATATCTACCAAATGACTACGTCAGTCGTCTCTGCCAGCCAGCCAGGCAGCGCCACAGGCCAGCTCCGCCAACTGACCTAGTCCGTGAACATGTATAAGTTGACTACGTCAGTCAACTCCGACAGCGGGTTACGGCAGCGCCACAGGCCAGCTCCGCCAGCTGACCTAGTCCGTGAACATCTACCAGTTGACTACGTCAGTCAACTCCGACAACCAGGTTACGGCAGCGCCACAGGCCAGCTCCGCCAACTGACCCAGTCCGTGAACATGTATCAGTTGACTATGTCAGTCAACTCCGACAGCGGGTTACGGCAGCGCCACAGGCCAGCTCCGCCAGCTGACCTAGTCCGTGAACATCTACCAGTTGACTACGTCAGTCAACTCCGACAGCAGGTTACGGCAGCGCCACAGGCCAGCTCCGCCGGCTGACCTAGTCCGTGAATATCTACCATTTCTCCCCACCAGTCTACACTGCAGTGCCACAGGCCAGCTCCGCCAGTTACCATTTTCCGCGAATTTCTACCACTTCACTCCGTCAGTAAACTCTGCCAGCAGGCAACGGCACGAGGTGTGGACAAGGCCAATCGAACTCAGACGCCTCCCCCTGAAGCGTTAATAGGTCAAATATTTTTGGCGATTTTCTCAAACCTACGCCCAGGAGTTTGGTCTGTTTTGTTGTAAAATTCATATTCGACCTTAGGAAAACATTATGATTTTGACCTTCACTCTAACTTAGTTACAACACGATTTCATTTGAATGAGACGGTATAATCCGTGAATTCTTCGTAGAAAAATAACTTCTATCAGTGTATACCCCCATTCAGAATGGTTCACTTGGTCTCCCGGCGAAGCTCAGACCCCTCCCCACTTCACCCTTTCGCAGCTCAGATCCCCTTTCGGTCTGGATATCCACACCGCGCGCCGTTCCCTGATTGATAGCCAGACCAACAGCGCCACAGGCCAGCTCCGCCAGCTGACCTAGTCCGTGAATATCTACCAGTTGACTTCGTCAGTCAACTCTGCCAGCCAGTGCAGCAGCCCAATAGTACACCTACGCCAGTTAACCTTGCCCGCGAACTTCAATCAGCTGACTACGTCAGTCTGCTCTGCCAGCCAGTACGGCAGCGCCACAGGCCAGCTCTGCCAGCTGACCTAGTCCGTGAACATCTATCAGTTGACTACGTCAGTCAACTCTGCCAGCCGGCCCGGAAGCGCCACAGGCCAGCTCCGCCAGTTGACCTAGTCAGTGAATATCTACCAAATGACCACGTCAGTCGTCTCTGCCAGCCAGCCAGGCAGCGCCACAGGCCAGCTCCGCCAACTGACCTAGTCCGTGAACATGTATAAGTTGACTACGTCAGTCAACTCCGACAGCGGGTTACGGCAGCGCCACAGGCCAGCTCCGCCAGCTGACCTAGTCCGTGAACATCTACCAGTTGACTACGTCAGTCACTCCGACAGCAGGTTACGGCAGCGCCACAGGCCTGCTCCGCCAACTGACCTAGTCCTAGAACATGTATCAGCTGACTACGTCAGTCAACTCCGACAGCAGGTTACGGCAGCGCCACAGGCCAGCTCCGCCAACTGACCTAGTCCGTGAACATGTATAAGTTGACTACGTCAGTCGACTCTGCCAGCCGGCCCGGCAGCGCCACAGGCCAGCTTCGCCAGCTGACCTAGTCAGTGAATATCTACCAAATGACTACGTCAGTCGACTCTGCCAGCCAACCCGGCAGCGCCACAGGCCAGCTCTGCCAGCTGACCTAGTCCCTGAACGTCTATCAGTTGACTACGTCAGTCAACTCCGACAGCGGGTTACGGCGGCAGCGCCACAGGCCAGGTCCGCCAGCTGACCTAGTCCGTGAACATCTACCAGTTGACTACGTCAGTCAACTCCAACAGCAGGTTACGGCAGCGCCATAGGCCAGCTCCGCCGGCTGACCTAGTCCGTGAATATCTACCATTTCACCCCGCCAGTGTACACTGCAGTGCCACAGGCCAGCTCCGCCAGTTACCATTTTCCGCGAATTTCTACCACTTCACTCCGTCGGTAAACTCTGCCAGCAGGCAACGGCACGAGGTGTGGACAAGGCCAATTGAACTCAGACGCCTCCCTGAAGCGTTAATAGGTCAAATATTTTTGGCGATTTTCTCAAACCTACGCCCAGGAGTTTGGTCTGTTTTGTTGTAAAATTCATATTCGACCTTAGGAAAACATTATGATTTTGACCTTCACTCTAACTTAGTTACAACACGATTTCATTTAAATGAGACGGTATAATCGAATTCTTCGTAGAAAAATAACTTCTAACAGTGTATACCCCCATACAGAATGGTTCACTTGGTCTCCCGGCGAAGCTCAGACCCCTCCCCACTCCACCCTTTCGCAGCTAAGATCCCCTTTCGGTCTGGATATCCACACCGCGCGCCGTTCCCTGATTGATAGCCAGACCTGCAGCGCCACAGGCCAGCTCCGCCAGCTGACCTAGTCCATGAACATCTACCAGTTGACTTCGTCAGTCAACTCTGCCAGCCAGTGCAGCAGCCCAATAGTACACCTACGCCAGTTAACCTTGCCCGAAAACTTCAATCAGTTGACTACGTCAGTCTGCTCTGCCAGCCAGTACGGCAGCGCCACAGGCCAGCTCCGCCAGCTGACCTAGTCAGTGAATATCTACCAAATGACTAAGTCAGTCGACTCTGCCAGCCGGCCCGGCAGCGCCACAGGCCAGCTCCGCCAGCTGACCTAGTCCGTGAATATCTACCAGTTGACTTCGCCAGTCAACTCTGCCAGCCAGCCCCGCAGCGCCACAGGCCAGCTCCGCCAGCTGACCTAGTCCGTGAATATCTCCCAGTTGACTTCGTCAGTCAACTCCGACAGCGGGTTACGGCGGCAGTGCCACAGGCCAGGTCCGCCAGCTGACCTAGTCCGTGAACATCTACCAGTTGACTACGTCAGTCCACTCCGACAGCCAGGTTACGGCAGCGCCATAGGCCAGCTCCGCCAGCTGACCTAGTCCTAGAACATCTATCAGCTGACTACGTCAGTCAACTCCGACAGCGGGTTACGGCAGCGCCACAGGCCAGCTCCGCCAGCTGACCTAGTCCGTGAACATGTATAAGTTGACTACGTCAGTCGACTCCTGCCAGCCGGCCCGGCAGCGCCACAGGCCAGCTTCGCCAGCTGACCTAGTCAGTGAATATCTACCAAATGACTACGTCAGTCGTCTCTGCCAGCCAGCCAGGCAGCGCCACAGGCCAGCTCCGCCAACTGACCTAGTCCGTGAACATGTATAAGTTGACTACGTCAGTCAACTCCGACAGCGGGTTACGGCAGCGCCACAGGCCAGCTCCGCCAGCTGACCTAGTCCATGAACATCTACCAGTTGACTACGTCAGTCAACTCCGACAACAGGTTACGGCAGTGCCACAGGCCAGCTCCGCCAACTGACCTAGTCCGTGAACATGTATCAGTTGACTATGTCAGTCAACTCCGACAGCGGGTTACGGCAGCGCCACAGGCCAGCTCCGCCAGCTGACCTAGTCCGTGAACATCTACCAGTTGACTACGTCAGTCAACTCCGACAGCAGGTTACGGCAGCGCCACAGGCCAGCTCCGCCGGCTGACCTAGTCCGTGAATATTTAACAATTTCACCCCGCCAGTCTACACTGCAATGCCACAGGCCAGCTCCGCCAGTTACCATTTTCCGCGAATTTCTACCACTTCACTCCGTCAGTAAACTCTGCCAGCAGGCAACGGCACGAGGTGCGGACAAGGCCAATCGAACTCAGACGCCTCCCTGAAGCGTTAATAGGTCAAATATTTTTGGCGATTTTCTCAAACCTACGCCCAGGAGTTTGGTCTGTTTTGTTGTAAAATTCATATTCGACCTTAGGGAAACATTATGATTTTGACCTTTACACTAACTTAGTTACAACACGATTTCATTTAAATGAGGCGGTATAATCGAATTCTTCGTGGAAAAATAACTTCTAACAGTGTATACCCCCATTCAGAATGGTTTACTTGGTCTCCCGGCGAAGCTCAGACCCCTCCCCACCCCACCCTTTCGCAGCTCAGATCCCCTTTCGGTGTGGATATCCACACCGCGCGCCGTTCCCTGATTGATAGCCAGACCAGCAGCGCCACAGGCCAGCTCCGCCAGCTGACCTAGTCCGTGAATATCTACCAGTTGACTTCGCCAGTCAACTCTGCCAGCCAGTGCAGCAGCCCAATAGTACACCTACGCCAGTTAACCTTGCCCGAAAACTTCGATCAGTTGACTACGTCAGTCTGCTCTGCCAGCCAGTACGGCAGCGCCACAGGCCAGCTCCGCCAGCTGACCTAGTCAGTGAATATCTAACAAATGACTAAGTCAGTCGACTCTGCCAGCCGGCCCGGCAGCGCCACAGGCCAGCTCCGCCAGCTGACCTAGTCCGTGAATATCTACCAAATGACTACGTCAGTCGTCTCTGCCAGCCAGCCAGGCAGCGCCACAGGCCAGCTCCGCCAACTGACCTAGTCCGTGAACATGTATAAGTTGACTACGTCAGTCGACTCTGCCAGCCGGCCCGGCAGCGCCCACAGGCCAGCTTCGCCAGCTGACCTAGTCAGTGAATATCTACCAAATGACTACGTCAGTCGTCTCTGCCAGCCAGCCAGGCAGTGCCACAGGCCAGCTCCGCCAACTGACCTAGTCCGTGAACATGTATAAGTTGACTACGTCAGTCAACTCCGACAGCGGGTTACGGCAGCGCCACAGGCCAGCTCCGCCAGCTGACCTAGTCCATGAACATCTACCAGTTGACTACGTCAGTCAACTCCGACAACAGGTTACGGCAGCGCCACAGGCCAGCTCCGCCAACTGACCCAGTCCGTGAACATGTATAAGTTGACTACGTCAGTCAACTCCGACAGCGGGTTACGGCAGCGCCACAGGCCAGCTCCGCCAGCTGACCTAGTCCGTGAACATCTACCAGTTGACTACGTCAGTCAACTCCAACAGCAGGTTACGGCAGCGCCATAGGCCAGCTCCGCCGGCTGACCTAGTCCGTGAATATCTACCATTTCTCCCCGCCAGTCTACACTGCAGTGCCACAGGCCAGCTCCGCCAGTTACCATTTTCCGCGAATTTCTACCACTTCACTCCGTCAGTAAACTCTGCCAGCAGGCAACGGCACGAGGTGTGGACAAGGCCAATTGAACTCAGACTCCTCCCCCTGAAGCGTTAATAGGTCAAATATTTTGGCGATTTTCCCAAACCTACTCCCGGGAGTTTGGTCTGTTTTGTTGCAAAATTCATATTCGACCTTAGGGAAACATTATGATTTTGACCTTCACTCTAACTTAGTTACAACACGATTTCATTTAAATGAGACGTTATAATCGAATTCTTCGTGGAAAAATAACTTCTAACAGTGTATACCCCCATTCAGAATGGTTCACTTGGTCTCCCGGCGAAGCTCAGACCCCTCCCCACTTCACCCTTTCGCAGCTCAGATCCCCTTTCGGTCTGGATATCCACACCGCGCGCCGTTCCCTGATTGATAGCCAGACCAACAGCGCCACAGGCCAGCTCCGCCAGCTGACCTAGTCCGTGAATATCTACCAGTTGACTTCGTCAGTCAACTCTGCCAGCCAGTGCAGCAGCCCAATAGTACACCTACGCCAGTTAACCTTGCCCGAAAACTTCAATCAGTTGACTACGTCAGTCTGCTCTGCCAGCCAGTACGGCAGGGCCACAGGCCAGCTCCGCCAGCTGACCTAGTCAGTGAATATCTACCAAATGACTAAGTCAGTCGACTCTGCCAGCCGGCCCGGCAGCGCCACAGGCCAGCTCCGCCAGCTGACCTAGTCAGTGAATATCTACCAAATGACCACGTCAGTCGTCTCTGCCAGCCAGCCAGGCAGCGCCACAGGCCAGCTCCGCCAACTGACCTAGTCCGTGAACATGTATAAGTTGACTACGTCAGTCAACTCCGACAGCGGGTTACGGCAGCGCCACAGGCCAGCTCCGCCAGCTGACCTAGTCCGTGAACATCTACCAGTTGACTACGTCAGTCCACTCCGACAGCAGGTTACGGCAGCGCCATAGGCCTGCTCCGCCAACTGACCTAGTCCTAGAACATGTATCAGTTGACTACGTCAGTCAACTCCGACAGCGGGTTACGGCAGCGCCACAGGCCAGCTCCGCCAACTGACCTAGTCCGTGAACATGTATAAGTTGACTACGTCAGTCGACTCTGCCAGCCGGCCCGGCAGCCCCACAGGCCAGCTTCGCCAGCTGACCTAGTCAGTGAATATCTACCAAATGACTACGTCAGTCGTCTCTGCCAGCCAGCCAGGCAGCGCCACAGGCCAGCTCCGGCAACTGACTTAGTCCGTGAACATGTATAAGTTGACTACGTCAGTCAACTCCGACAGCGGGTTACGGCAGCGCCACAGGCCAGCTCCGCCAGCTGACCTAGTCCGTGAACATCTACCAGTTGACTACGTCAGTCAACTCCAACAGCAGGTTACGGCAGCGCCATAGGCCAGCTCCGCCGGCTGACCTAGTCCGTGAATATCTACCATTTCTCCCCGCCAGTCTACACTGCAGTGCCACAGGCCAGCTCCGCCAGTTACCATTTTCCGCGAATTTCTACCACTTCACTCCGTCAGTAAACTCTGCCAGCAGGCAACGGCACGAGGTGTGGACAAGGCCAATCGAACTCAGACGCCTCCCCCTGAAGCGTTAATAGGTCAAATATTTTTGGCGATTTTCTCAAACCTACGCCCAGGAGTTTGGTCTGTTTTGTTGTAAAATTCATATTCGACCTTAGGAAAACATTATGATTTTGACCTTCACTCTAACTTAGTTACAACACGATTTCATTTGAATGAGACGGTATAATCGAATTCTTCGTAGAAAAATAACTTCTATCAGTGTATAACCCCATTCAGAATGGTTCACTTGGTCTCCCGGCGAAGCTCAGACCCCTCCCCACTTCACCCTTTCGCAGCTCAGATCCCCTTTCGGTCTGGATATCCACACCGCGCGCCGTTCCCTGATTGATAGCCAGACCAACAGCGCCAGAGGCCAGCTCCGCCAGCTGACCTAGTCCATGAACATCTACCAGTTGACTTCGTCAGTCAACTCTGCCAGCCAGTGCAGCAGCCCAATAGTACACCTACGCCAGTTAACCTTGCCCGAAAACTTCAATCAGTTGACTACGTCAGTCTGCTCTGCCAGCCAGTACGGCAGGGCCACAGGCCAGCTCCGCCAGCTGACCTAGTCAGTGAATATCTACCAAATGACTAAGTCAGTCGACTCTGCCAGCCGGCCCGGAAGCGCCACAGGCCAGCTCCGCCAGTTGACCTAGTCAGTGAATATCTACCAAATGACCACGTCAGTCGTCTCTGCCAGCCAGCCAGGCAGCGCCACAGGCCAGCTCCGCCAACTGACCTAGTCCGTGAACATGTATAAGTTGACTACGTCAGTCAACTCCGACAGCGGGTTACGGCAGCGCCACAGGCCAGCTCCGCCAGCTGACCTAGTCCGTGAACATCTACCAGTTGACTACGTCAGTCCACTCCGACAGCAGGTTACGGCAGCGCCATAGGCCTGCTCCGCCAACTGACCTAGTCCTAGAACATGTATCAGTTGACTACGTCAGTCAACTCCGACAGCGGGTTACGGCAGCGCCACAGGCCAGCTCCGCCAACTGACCTAGTCCGTGAACATGTATAAGTTGACTACGTCAGTCGACTCTGCCAGCCGGCCCGGCAGCCCCACAGGCCAGCTTCGCCAGCTGACCTAGTCAGTGAATATCTACCAAATGACTACGTCAGTCGTCTCTGCCAGCCAGCCAGGCAGCGCCACAGGCCAGCTCCGGCAACTGACTTAGTCCGTGAACATGTATAAGTTGACTACGTCAGTCAACTCCGACAGCGGGTTACGGCAGCGCCACAGGCCAGCTCCGCCAGCTGACCTAGTCCATGAACATCTACCAGTTGACTACGTCAGTCAACTCCGACAACAGGTTACGGCAGCGCCACAGGCCAGCTCCGCCAACTGACCCAGTCCGTGAACATGTATAAGTTGACTACGTCAGTCAACTCCGACAGCGGGTTACGGCAGCGCCACAGGCCAGCTCCGCCAGCTGACCTAGTCCGTGAACATCTACCAGTTGACTACGTCAGTCAACTCCAACAGCAGGTTACGGCAGCGCCATAGGCCAGCTCCGCCGGCTCACCTAGTCCGTGAATATCTACCATTTCTCCCCGCCAGTCTACACTGCAGTGCCACAGGCCAGCTCCGCCAGTTACCATTTTCCGCGAATTTCTACCACTTCACTCCGTCAGTAAACTCTGCCAGCAGGCAACGGCACGAGGTGTGGACAAGGCCAATCGAACTCAGACGCCTCCCTGAAGCGTTAATAGGTCAAATATTTTTGGCGATTTTCTCAAACCTACGCCCAGGAGTTTGGTCTGTTTTGTTGTAAAATTCATATTCGACCTTAGGAAAACATTATGATTTTGACCTTCACTCTAACTTAGTTACAACACGATTTCATTTGAATGAGACGGTATAATCGAATTCTTCGTAGAAAAATAACTTCTATCAGTGTATAACCCCATTCAGAATGGTTCACTTGGTCTCCCGGCGAAGCTCAGACCCCTCCCCACTTCACCCTTTCGCAGCTCAGATCCCCTTTCGGTCTGGATATCCACACCGCGCGCCGTTCCCTGATTGATAGCCAGACCAACAGCGCCACAGGCCAGCTCCGCCAGCTGACCTAGTCCGTGAATATCTACCAGTTGACTTCGTCAGTCAACTCTGCCAGCCAGTGCAGCAGCCCAATAGTACACCTACGCCAGTTAACCTTGCCCGAAAACTTCAATCAGTTGACTACGTCAGTCTGCTCTGCCAGCCAGTACGGCAGGGCCACAGGCCAGCTCCGCCAGCTGACCTAGTCAGTGAATATCTACCAAATGACTAAGTCAGTCGACTCTGCCAGCCGGCCCGGAAGCGCCACAGGCCAGCTCCGCCAGTTGACCTAGTCAGTGAATATCTACCAAATGACCACGTCAGTCGTCTCTGCCAGCCAGCCAGGCAGCGCCACAGGCCAGCTCCGCCAACTGACCTAGTCCGTGAACATGTATAAGTTGACTACGTCAGTCAACTCCGACAGCGGGTTACGGCAGCGCCACAGGCCAGCTCCGCCAGCTGACCTAGTCCGTGAACATCTACCAGTTGACTACGTCAGTCCACTCCGACAGCAGGTTACGGCAGCGCCATAGGCCTGCTCCGCCAACTGACCTAGTCCTAGAACATGTATCAGTTGACTACGTCAGTCAACTCCGACAGCGGGTTACGGCAGCGCCACAGGCCAGCTCCGCCAGCTGACCTAGTCCGTGAACATCTACCAGTTGACTACGTCAGTCAACTCCGACAGCAGGTTACGGCAGCGCCATAGGCCAGCTCCGCCGGCTGACCTAGTCCGTGAATATCTACCATTTCACCCCGCCAGTCTACACTGCAGTGCCACAGGCCAGCTCCGCCAGTTACCATTTTCCGCGAATTTCTACCACTTCACTCCGTCAGTAAACTCTGCCAGCAGGCAACGGCACGAGGTGTGGACAAGGCCAATTGAACTCAGACTCCTCCCCCTGAAGCGTTAATAGGTCAAATATTTTTGGCGATTTTCTCAAACCTACGCCCAGGAGTTTGGTCTGTTTTGTTGTAAAATTCATATTCGACCTTAGGAAAACATTATGATTTTGACCTTCACTCTAACTTAGTTACAACACGATTTCATTTGAATGAGACGGTATAATCGAATTCTTCGTAGAAAAATAACTTCTAACAGTGTATAACCCCATTCAGAATGGTTCACTTGGTCTCCCGGCGAAGCTCAGACCCCTCCCCACTCCACCCTTTCGCAGCTCGGATCCCCTTTCGGTCTGGATATCCACACCGCGCGCCGTTCCCTGATTGCTAGCCAGACCAGCGGCGCCACAGGCCAGCTCCGCCAGCTGACCTAGTCCGTAAATACCTACCAGTTGACTACGTCAGTCAACTCTGCCAGCCTATTCAGCAGCTCAATTGTATAACTACGCCAGGTAACCTTGCCCGTGAATTTCTACCAATTTACTGCGTCAGTCAGCTCTGCCAGCCAGTCCGGCAGCGCCACAGGCCAGCTGACCTAGTCCGTGAATTTTTACCAAATGACTACGTCAGTCGACTCTGCCAGCCAGCCCGGCAGCGCCACAGGCCAGCTCCGCCAGCTGACCTAGTCAGTGAATATCTACCAATTGACTCCGCCAGTCTACACTGCCAGCCAGTCCGGCAGTGCCACAGGCCAGCTCCGCCAACTGACCTAGTCCGTGAACATGTATCAGTTGACTACGCCAGTCTGCTCTGCCAGCCAGTGCGGTAGCGCCACAGGCCAGCTCCGCCAGCTGACATAGTCCGTGAATATCTACCAGATGACTACGTCAGTGAACTCCGACAACAGGTTACCGCAGCGCCATCGGTCAGCTACGCCAGCTGTCCTAGTCCGTGAATATCTACCATTTGACCCAGCCAGTCTACACTGCCAGCCAGCCCGGCAGCGCCACAGGCCAGCTCCGCCATCTGACCTAGTCAGTGAGTATCTACCAAATGACTACGTCAGTCGACTCCGACAACAGGTTACCGCAGCGCCATAGGCCAGCTCCGCCAGCTGACCTAGTCCGTGAATTTTTACCAAATGACTACGTCAGTCGACTCTGCCAGCCAGCCCGGCAGCGCCACAGGCCAGCTCCGCCAGCTGACCTAGTCAGTGAATATCTACCAATTGACTCCGCCAGTCTACACTGCCAGCCAGTCCGGCAGTGCCACAGGCCAGCTCCGCCAACTGACCTAGTCCGTGAACATGTATCAGTTGACTACGTCAGTCTGCTCTGCCAGCCAGTGCGGTAGCGCCAAAGGCCAGCTCCGCCAGCTGACATAGTCCGTGAATATCTACCAGATGACTACGTCAGTGAACTCCGACAACAGGTTACCGCAGCGCCATAGGTCAGCTCCGCCAGCTGTCCTAGTCCTTGAATATCTACCATTTGACCCCGCCAGTCTACACTGCCAGCCAGCCCGGCAGCGCCACAGGCCAGCTCCGCCATCTGACCTAGTCAGTGAATATCTACCAAATGACTACGTCAGTCGACTCCGACAACAGGTTACCGCAGCGCCATAGGCCAGCTCCGCCAGCTGACCTAGTCCGTGAATATCTACCATTTGACCCCGCCAGTCTACACTGCCAGCCAGCCCGGCAGCGCCACAGGCCAGCTCCGCCAGCTGACCTAGTCAGTGAACATCTACCAGGTGACTACGTCATTCAACTCCGACAACAGGTTACCGCAGCGCCATAGGCCTGCTCCGCCAACTGACCTAGTCAGTGAGTATCTACCAAATGACTACGTCAGTCGACTCCGAGAACAGGTTACCGCAGCGCCATAGGTCAGCTCCGCCAGCTGTCCTAGTCCTTGAATATCTACCATTTGACCCCGCCAGTCTACACTGCCAGCCAGCCCGGCAGCGCCACAGGCCAGCTCCGCCATCTGACCTAGTCAGTGAATATCTACCAAATGACTACGTCAGTCGACTCCGACAACAGGTTACCGCAGCGCCATAGGCCAGCTCCGCCAGCTGACCTAGTCCGTGAATATCTACCATTTGACCCCGCCAGTCTACACTGCCAGCCAGCCCGGCAGCGCCACAGGCCAGCTCCGCCAGCTGACCTAGTCCGTGAACATCTACCAGTTGACTACGTCAGTCAACTCCGACAGCAGGTTACGGCAGCGCCATAGGCCTGCTCCGCCAACTGACCTAGTTCGTGAATATCTACCATTTCACCCCGCCAGCCTACACTGCAGTGTCACAGGCCAGCTCCGCCAGTTACCATTTTCCGCGAATTTCTACCACTTCACTCCGTCAGTAAACTCTGCCAGCAGGCAACGGCACGAGGTGTGGACAAGGCCAATTGAACTCAGACTCCTCCCCCTGAAGCGTTAATAGGTCAAATATTTTTTGGCGATTTTCTCAAACCTACTCCCAGGAGTTTGGTCTGTTTTGTTGTAAAATTCATATTCGACCTTAGGGAAACATTATGATTTTGACCTTTACACTAACTTAGTTACAACACGATTTCATTTAAATGAGACGGTATAATCGAATTCTTCGTGGAAAAATATTTTCTAACAGTGTATACCCCCATTCAGAATGGTTCACTTGGCCTCCCGGCGAAGCTCAGACCCCTCCCCACCCCACCCTTTCGCAGCTCAGATCCCCTTCCGGTGTGGATATCCACACCGCGCACCGTTCCCTGATTGATAGCCAGACCAACAGCGCCACAGGCCAGCTCCGCCAGCTGACCTAGTCCGTGAATATCTACCAGTTGACTTCGTCAGTCAACTCTGCCAGCCAGTGCAGCAGCCCAATAGTACACCTACGCCAGTTAACCTTGCCCGAAAACTTCAATCAGTTGACTACGTCAGTCTGCTCTGCCAGCCAGTACGGCAGCGCCACAGGCCAGCTCCGCCAGCTGACCTAGTCAGTGAATAACTACCAAATGACTAAGTCAGTCGACTCTGCCAGCCGGCCCGGCAGCGCCACAGGCCAGCTCCGCCAGCTGACCTAGTCAGTGAATATCTACCAAATGACTACGTCAGTAGTCTCTGCCAGCCAGCCAGGCAGCGCCACAGGCCAGCTCCGCCAACTGACCTAGTCCGTGAACATGTATAAGTTGACTACGTCAGCCAACTCCGACAGCGGGTTACGGCAGTGTAGCAACGGCCTGCTCCACCCTGTGTGTGCGACTAAAGCACGCCTATTTCATGTCATACTAAACTCCCACGACCCTGAGCGCGCCAAGACGCTATTTTCTGCAACCCCTAGAGCTTTGAGCTTTCCGAGCAATCAAAAGGCTGTGGTCAATGGCATTTCACATTCAACCACCTGGAATGCACAGATCTTGACTTCTCGGAAAACACCAGGGCTAGGTATGGGGTGGGGGAGGGGGGTGCTGTCTGATGCGACGTACGTGCCCCGGTCCACTGACGCAATCCGAGTGCATCTTGTGTGTAAACCGTACGAAGAATCAAGATAAGCACCAAAAAAATTTCCACGTTACCAAAGTCAAGTCATAATTTCCGAACTTCGCCTAATTCAAGCTTCGGTCTCCAAAAAACGTTTCACCTGAAGTCCGCTGCAGTCACCGAATAGTTGTCGCAGCCCTAGTAGAGGCCACGAGCCCTGGTGTACGTCGAGAATTCCGATAACTTTCTCCCGGGTTCCAGGAGCCAACATTGGTCTTAAAGGACCACCAACCCAACACCCACTCTGCACCCGTCAGTGCCCAGATCACAGTGCGTTTACAAAGTATAGACGCACCCCCAGATAAGCTGTTATTGGAAATGCATCAAATTTTCCACGGAAGGTGACATTTTCACTGCACTCGCACTGCCAGAAAACCTTATAGCACGACATTTCAGTTTCCAGGGTCAAGATGTACGTAACTCTAGGCATCGAACCACAAAATATGCTGTTTCGAAGGTATAGACGCGAATTAGAAAATGGGAGAAAAACACTAACTAATCCGGAACTTTTCTATGGCTCAGGTGCAATGTGATGGGGGGGGGGTAGTGGCCGTAGTGTATTCCAACCGCGAAAGGAGCGAGGAAACAGGGGATGAGTGGCAAGCGTGATTGGACGATTGGACAGGAGCGACGCGCGTGATTGGACAGAGTATGGAGTTCCCTCGCCTCCCTTGCGGTTGAAATACTATACGACCACCACCCTAGGGAGAGATGATCGCAACTCACAGTAGAAGACATTCATGTGAAAACTGAATTTGGTCTAGAAAGTTACAGCGAAACACCAGGACATGCCCGCTTGTAACAAATCTATCGCAAAAACTTCGTAGGGTGCAGCACTTGAGCTCCTTCGCGTGAGTCAGTAGGGTGTTTATCGGGTCAGAGACGACAATCAACAATGTTATTCTTTCCGCGCTCGTTTTGGCAGGAGTCAAAATCAAGGACTGGCTCGAATCACGCTGGTCATCGGCCTCGAGTTGGACACAAATAGACCCACACCGCGAACCTACAGAGCGACCGATTTTTTCAGGCCTCTAGAATCCGGGCTGCCAAGCAAACCGCTGTCCCCGACCTCGACGGAGGTTCAGTCGGCACGGATCGCACCGATACTTTTCACTCCCTTTTGATTCAAACGTGTGCGATGGCACAAACTCAATGAGTAAATGTTATAATATGTAAGGACAATATACGTGCACCGAGTTTGCGCAAACGGCGACATCAATAAGAAACTAAAAGTTTTAGTGCGATGCGTGCCGACTGTACCCGCCTCCCCGTTAGAGACCAAAATTTTCGAAAAAAAAATACATCCCTACTAGGTCCATTAATAACACAACTCAAGTTTTCCATTTTTGTTCATCCACATGCTTTACGCTGCGGGAGACTATCACCCTACTTGGCGCTCCACACCCTCTAAACCTGAAATGAAATAAGTTGCAAACACACAAACCTGGTGGCCCATAATCTTCCTGTACGTATCGATCAGCCGCTCACAATAACACGGTGCGTTACCATACGGCATCTCACGTCTAGAAAAAAGATTTTACTGGAAGACAAAAACATATCCATCAACGAAATTCGATGCTTTCGGCGCCACTATTCATTCAAAAAGTGCAAAAAAACAAGAATTCACATGAATTCAACATCAATCAAAAAAATTTTGATGAAGCATGTAATCAAAGCTAACTTCACACTTGAAAATGGAAAGCATAATTATTAATCGTGAGCCCAAAAATTTCATTATTTCGAAAATAAGTTGACTATGGGAATCAAAATTATTGATCGAACGAATAATTTCGTATTCTCGTAATATAAATTTTTAATCTCATAATCAACCTTTTTTTGCAAACTCTGTGACCGGAATTATTGAAAAATTAAGCGCCCCCCTGAGTGATTTTTTTCCGACATTTTTAAGCAGGGTCCGGCGGTAGCTATCCCCCACGACAACGTTGGGGACATTGTTTTTTTTTCAAAAAATGACAATTTTGGGAAGGGGACAAAATGTTGGATTGAAAATGGGAATTTTCGATTGAACGAATATTTTCGTATTCTCGTGTTATGAATTTTTAATTCTTTAGTCAACTTTTTTTCAGACTGAACGTATTGATCTCACGATTAGCATATTGTTTCCGATTTTTTAGAGATGAGGTTAGCTTTGGCTAACTGTTTCATCAATGTTTTCCCTGTTTGATGAAACAAAAAACCCAAGAACTGAGATGAATTCAACATCAAACAGAAAAAAAATTGATGAAACAGTTACCCAAAGCTAATTTCACCTCTAAAAAAATCGAAAACATTATGTTGATGGTGATAATGCCACTTTGGGAAAAAGTTGACTATAGAATTCAAATTATTGCATGAACAAATATTTCCGTATCGTCGAGTTATAAATTTTCAATCGCGTAGTCAACTTTTTTTCACACCTAAAATATTGATTTTACTATTATCATAAGGTTTTAAATTTTTTAGAGAATGAAATTAGCTTTCGCCAACAGTTTAATTACTTTTTTCCGTTTGATGAAAAAAAAAACAAGAATTGAGACGAACAAAAATTTAAGAAACAGTTAACAAAATCTAATTGAAAAAAATCAAAACCTTATCATAACCGCGAGATTATGACTTTCAGCTTAAAAGAAGTTGACTATGGGATTATACATTTATAACACACGACTACTGAAACGGTTGTTAAATCAATAATTTTTTCAAGCAGTTATGGAGTCAAAATCATTTTTTTGATCAGGAAAACTGCGAAACTATAACAAACACATGAAAAACGCAATCAGAAACCACAGTGAACAACACATATAAAATGAAAATAAAAAAAACGCGAAGAAAATGAATGAAGAATCTCAGCGATCAGCTGAGATGATGACTGTGCGGGACGGCGCCGCACAGTCCAGAAGCCACAGGCTGAGCTGCTCTCGCCGTCCGCGCCCTCCCCACTCACCCCACTCCCTCATAATTACCCTCCGTCTGACGCATCCCATCCGCACACTTTTGATAATTACGTATTTTTGAAGCGTGTTTCTTTTCATTCTTTTATATATCTCATCAGATTGGAATAATTCATTGTTATGTTAGAACACTTCTCAGTACATGGATGTTCGAATATTGTGATCTAAAAATTGCTGAAAGATCGAGAATTCGAATCATTAGAGTCTAGAATAAATCCAATATCCGAAAAAACCAAAAATTAGATTTTAAAGTAAATCCAATATTCGTAAAAAGGAATCATCCAATCTCCCTAATGAATCTAATATTCGAAGCATTGAATCGTTCGAGTTTTTGAGAGAACTGGGTACTCCGAGAAGCAAATAATTGAATTTGTAGAATGAATCGAATATTATCAAAAATAAAATACGAACTTCTCAAACGAATGAAATATTCGAAAAATCTATTCATTTAAATTTTTCAAATATTCGAGAAAACAATGGTTTTACGAATGAATCGAATACCGAATTAGCGAATCATTTCAACCTCTGAATGGACCTAATATTCGAAAAAACCAGGGATTGGAAATTCTTGACGAACCGAGTATTCGAAAAAAAAACAGAAACCCCAAAAGGCTCGAATATTCGAATCGTTCCAATATTATTCGAAATTTATTTTCGCGGGGCATGACAGGAATAATCTTCAAACCTACCGTTTCAAAAAGACGATACAGGGCCAAAGAAGTAGAAAAAAGTATTGCTACACTGACTCGCTGGCCCAAAAATTTAGATTGGAGGCTCGAGTGCAGATAGACGAAATTTTCTGAAAAATCAAGGATGACAAATTCGAAAACGAAATTACAAATTCCGCAAATACGAGAAAATTAACTTATTCAAAATCTAATAAGTGAACGAAACAATTATTAGCCCACAAGGAACAATAGTGAGTCAAAACTCATCCAGAACTAATCTAAAAGGAAATAAGTAAAAGAAGGAGCGAAATATGATGATGAAAAAGGCAGTCGTTCGCCGCAAGCAAAAAAACTGGCAATGAGCCAGCTCAAAAATCGTTGTCTCGTCCAGCCTGTCGCGGCTGCCTCTTCGACTCGCCCCCGAGCAAAAATCAGTGAGGATTTCGGTGGTCCCCCACCAGCAGACAAGCGCGTTTTTCGCCTTTTCTTTGTGAGATTACTAATATTCTGGGTCCACTAAACCATTCCCCGCACCAAACTCGACAACTTCAAATCTGCGCGAACACTGCCTTTAAGCGTATGAGGTTTGTGGAAAGTGCCATGTAGTCAACTAGTATATTTTATTATTCAAATTTTAGTATTCTGTTTCAGGATACATGGAAAGAAGACTATATCGCAAATGAAAATTTCAGTCAAGGAGAAGGTGGCAATGATGAAGAAGAAGGAGGAAGCAAAAGCTGCTATCATGTCCAATAACAAAGATTCATTCCTTAATATGGAGCAGTTTTCATAGGATTTGTGAGGGGTTGTTTTCAGGTGCTCTTAAAGGCAGCATACACGCTCAAAAACATGGTTGAGATAACAGCATAAATAGGACCGCCTGGCACCTACCATGCCGTCAACGGCGTTTGAAGCGCTGAAAACCATCCAGGTTGACAGAATTCGAGCATTCCCGTCTCGAAAGCCTGTGGAACCCCACCCCTACGAATAACAGAATGAAGAGTGGAGCATGTGAAAGCATTTGATAACTTAGAGTGATAGCACTATCAAATGAGAGTCTTCGGGGGGAACGGCTTTATTGACCTGAATATAACATGTCTGTTCACTGATGAAATGCTCCATTTTATGAGCCAGCCGGAGTAGAGCGGCATTCTTGAAAGTGGATGGAAATTAATCGGTATGTAAACAAGTTATCATCAGGGAAATCAAGCTGTTTCTCTCGTAGACTCTCATTTGATAGTGCTATCACTCTAAATTATCAAATCCTTCCACATGCCTCACTCTTCATTCTGTTATTCGTAGGGGTGGGGTTCCACAGGCTTCCGAGACGGGAATGCTCGAATTCTGTCAACCTGGATGGTTTTCAGCGCTTCAAACGCCGTTGACGACATGGTAGGGGCCAAGCGGTTCTTTTTATGCTGTTATCTCAGCCATGTTTGTGAGCGTGTATGCTGCCTTTAACGCTGCAGAATCAGCACAAGAAGAGGAAGTAGCTTCTGCAACAGAGGAGCGTCAGGTAGTTTTTTTGCCAAACTTGAGACGGATTTGTTCTGGCGTATTACGAGAATTATCTTCAGAAACCGTCTCCCGTGAAGTCTAACGGTGAGCGGGTTCCGCTAGGACAGGATCTTCTGTTGTCTGCTACACCCTCACCTGAAGACAGCGATATTGAAGGTAATGTGATCTACCTGATACTTCGGTGACAAATCGTGGGCTACAGCTGGCTCGCCTGGAAACATTTGCGAGATAAAAGTAGGGTGAGCCACGTGCTTACGGAGTTGACGCTTGTGGGTCGCCTACGATTGAGCGTCGGACTGGGGACCATTCGAGGAGTTTCTGTCACAAGAAGCACACCTCAAGCTTCTGTTGTGTGTACCACCCTTAAAGCCTATGTTGTATGGGACATTGTGAAGTTTTCTTTCTATGGACCATCAAATGAGCTTCCATCATATGGACCACCCGTGAAGCTTCAGTAGTATCAGCCATCTGTGGAGCTTTTGATGCAGGACTTCCCTTGAAGCTTCTATTAGATGGACCCCCGTGAAGCTGCCGTTGTATGGAATAACTGATCTTATTCCATACAACAGAAGCTTCACGGGGGTTCATCCAAGAGAAGCTCATTTCTCTAAAATTCATTTTTCGCGTCATCTCGAAACCCTAACTTCATGAAGAGAACTGAAGGTCCCCGAGTTTGTGAGATTTCAAGTACTCTTATCACCCTCCTGTTCATTTTTCACCACTACATTTTTTTCACACTTCAAAACACGAGCGCTAATTCCTTTTATTAAACAATTAAGAACACGTGTACAGATACTTTTTGATTGCCGAGTGGAGGCGTCTCCGTCGTGGTCTGTCGCGGTGGTCTTCGGCGGGTTGTTGCTTGGACGGCGTGGCTGGCCGTCGTTGTTGTTGTCGTGGTCGATGGTGTGGCTGCCTGTCGTGGTCGTTGTACGGCGTGGACGTTGGTGGCGGATACGGCGGCTCGGTGGGGTGATGACGGCGGCGAATTGGCCAGGTGCTGGTGGCGGTAGGTGTAAGTGCGGTTTGGTCAGCCCTGTGCCAGACCCCTTTTATGCGGCTGGCGCTGGCGCGCGATCACACGATGCCGTCATAATTGTCTTTTGACTAGCGCTCATTGGCCGGCCAACTCAATGGCCAGCTAATATTCATTTTCGAAAACGTGGTTGGAAATTGTGGATGAAAAACAGTGGCGAATAGGATTATATCCCGCTTATTCTCGTCTCAATGGTGGACTGCTTTCCAGAACGATGTTCTATTTTCATTTCCAGAACACTTCGGGCTAGTTTTTTGTTGTTTTGATGCTACTACCGTCGGATTTCGAAGAATCAAGGACTCTACCACGTCATGGTCAACACAATATATCATAAATATCATAAGATGTCACTGCACTAACCATTGTTCCTCTTTCACTGTTTGGCTCATCACTCATGTTTTTTAATGCTGATATTATTTATATAGTGTTATTCCCTACGCCGCTTAGTAGTTAAAATGCTGCCATCATGATGCGCCACAACTGTGCCGATTAAATGCTTTGTTTTATTTAACGTCAGCAAACAATGGACACTTTCACTGCTGCTTATCTGCCTCCTTCCTTTGCAATCGCCCTGGGTGCGTATCAGTTTAAAGAGGCTTTTGAGATACAGAGCCCGCCCGGGAATGGTAACCCAGTTGCGTGCTCAGGAGGTAGTACAGCGCCGGTGCAGTCAATGGATTTGCAGGATTAGTGGAGGAAAATGTCCAACATAGTTAGCAAGGCATCATTTTCCCTGCGTTTTTTTGAAGCACTGTTGACAGCGCCTTTGATGAATGCCCTTGCACTACTAAACTTGGTTTTCTTTACATAGCCTTCCACAGTTCACCCATGCTATGTAATGATTCAGTCGTTCATGTATGTTATGACTACAATAAATGAATAAATGTGGACCAACCATGTGGCTTCCGCTCAGGCTACGACGCGAGTTGGGACAGAAGTCAATTTTGGTTCGACTCCCTACAAATCACGTGATCTCCTCAACCCACCCCCCTTTTCTCCGGTAGGAGATAAATACCCCGAAGCGGGAAAGGGGGAGAGTTTTTCATTGGCCGTATTCATGAGACTACGGGAACTTCCCGGGAAGGTGGGAAGGTTTTTATAGCCAGCCGTAGTCTGTTGCTGGCGGACTTTGGATACTCCCGGGAGTCTGCCATCGTTTCATGGTTACGGCCACAGATCTTCGTTTATTACCCTTGATTGATGATTATAGCAGAAACAACTCATGGATGCAGCTTGGGGCCGCTGTCAGAGGTGGTCGAACTGGGTCCCAACCAATCAATACGCGCCGAACTAGTAAGAGACGGGTGCAGAAGGATCAACCCACTGAGTCCAACTGCGACCATCTCCTTCCTTCCGCCATCCACGGTCGATACGGCTATTCTACGCGCGCACGGACAGGGCCATGTTCCCGAGGTTCGTTTTTCTGCCCTAGAATCAGCCGGACTCTGTCGGTTTTTCGACAAAGTCGGACAGGGACCTGAAACCGAGGAGCACTACACTATGTGGACAGAGCCTGTCTTCACGCCTGACGGCACATAGATGCAGTTTCGGGCACGAAAACTACGTTTACAATATGGCTGTACGCAAGTGAAAACGTTCTCAACATTTCATGAACGCGGCTTGAAGCCGAAGAGCGCCGCCATAAGGGTGGCCCTTTCAGAAATGTCGAAATCCAGGATTAACATTAAAACACCACAAGTTATCACAAAGTAGCTGAGTTGAACGCAAAACTCAAATTTCAGGTAGTACTAGAACCTGCATTGCACGCTTTTCGGGCGAGAGTGTTACCATTACACCACCGACACCCCGCTCTGCATTCCTCAGCTATTGCAGCTGCTAGTTGAGAAATGCAGAGCGGGGTGTCGGTGGTGTAATGGCAACACTCGCGCGGAAAGTGTGCAATGCAGGTTCAAGTCCTGCCTGACATCTCAGGTTTGCGTTCAACTCAGCTACCTTTGCACGCTGGTTGCAAAAGCGTGCTGTGGCGCGGTTTTGAGGGTTCTCAGAAAGGGATGTGGGATCACTCAGGCGGTTTCGCCTTTGATGCCCGGGTGCTCCCACCGCCCGGGTGATCCCACATCCCTGTCTGAGGATCCTCGCAATTGCGCCGTAGTACGCTTTCGCAATCAGAGTGTACTTTGCGGACTGAACGCGAATGCGTAGATGAGTTGTAGATCTGGCGTAAAAGCGCCTCATGTCGTATAATTATCATCGCCCAAATCACGATTGGTGAGGTAGACGGGGTTCTTTCGGAGATTGCGCCGATAGTACTCGACCCATCGCGCCCTCTCCGTTCAGAAGAAGGCTAGTTTTGATGTTCCGAAATTCTATTAATACCACCAGAGCGATTTGGCACGGATTTTGTCTTTATTCAGTGTTTAACCTAATGTGGAGGTGAGCCAATGATGTTTGGCGCCCTTTAAAACAACTATATCGGCATCAACGTCTGTATCTTCGTTTGGCTACAGTAGACTACCTGGAGACTCTGCTGTCGCACCCTTTACCCCTGACGACACTTCCTAATCGAGAGGGTCATGGATTTCAGCGTCTCCTCTTGACTTCAGTCCTTAGAAAACATGTTATGTTTGGTGGTCAGATATGTTTGCGTCAGTAATCGTCTGTTTGCTGTAAACATAGAGTTGCAAACGGTGACTGAGGACGCTTGGAGAAGCGTTGGAAGAAGCGTAAACGCTGAACAACCTCACGAGCAAAATGTCTAGATGATTCTGAACTTGCTGAAAGTTAAAGAGGATCCATAGGCTTCTGAATTTCAGCAGCATTGCCTGTTTTCCAGACCGAAATTTGATTTCTCAAGTGTTTGCATAGTTTTGAAAAGGTCAGAAATTAGAAAAATGAAAAATCATTATCTGGTTGGGGGGAGCCGCAACGTTGCTATAGTTGGGGTAACCAGAAAAGGGATAGCTGCGGACACCTCAGCAGACTGCGCTGCGTCGTGTGAGCCCACGAGAAATGTGGTGATCGATCGGCGCACGCTACAGGCGCGCGGCCTGCTAAGTGGTTCGCAGCTGACCCTTATATTTTCACCATTTGTTCCCAACTTTTTGGTTCATGGCTTTGATGCGACATTAGAATAATGTAGAGCAGCAGAAAAATTGAGCCAAACCGGCCCCGCCCTACGAGGTGACTCCCAAGCGAATGTCAGAGTAGATTTTATGAAAAGGTCCTCCTCCCGCCCTGTACAGTGCCTGCAAAACTAAAGAGCTACCCTGATTTTTTCATCGAGGAGATCAGACCTTGGATCTAGCAACCTGTGAACACGACCACTAGATTCAGAAATGCCAAGGACCCTAGGAACCAAGATTTCAGGGAATTCGGTTCAACCGGTCGCAAATAATGGAGCCTTCTCAGGCAGCAACCGCTCTCAGGTGGTGCAAAACTATAGAGCCACTCAACTTTTTTCAATGTGTCGATTAGCCTCTGTTTCAACTTATGTAAAAAATGCCACATGAGGAAGCGAAGACATTTTGCTAAATATGCAAAGGGCATAAGGCTCTCTGCTGCCGAGCTGGTCCAAGTGAACGCCCTACTCAAGGCGTGCATCTCCAACCGGAAAAATTCTGTTCAACTGGAGGGATTTCACTAGTGCATCGACAGATATTTGAAGAATCCTGCTGCACATAGGAAGAAGAGTTAAGGTGGTGGGCCTTGGAAGCTGTCCAGGCGTGATTAGATGCATATTGCACGTGTGGCATAGAACAGTACGTCCCTCAAAGTCATCCGAGGACGTTTGGACCTCCCGGTTTCTAGATGGACTGTTCTGCGATCTCTCCAGCGCTGTGCACACATTTTTCGCGAAGTGATGAAGCGTGCTTCGTGCCTGAAGTCTAAAGGTCAGAGCTGCATTCTGTGGTCACGGACGAGTCGTCCTCGACTTCGTGTCGTGCCGAATGAACAGCATGGACTACCAAAGAGAGCTAGGTGATCATTTCCTGCAATATCTCAGGCTTCACTTCCTAGTCCCAGAAATCTCATTTCTCTGGATTTTAGTGTTTACAAGATTTTCGCAACCCACAAAATTATTTCTCTGTCTAAACCTGAAATGGATTACCCTCATTCACACCCGCACACTTGTTAATTCTTCTTCCTCACTCCCAACCCTCTAAATTCAACATTTATTCCCTCCCTCCAAGAGTCCAATTCTTGTTGCACCCTTCATTCTCTGCCCCCACAATATCAGTGTTCCGAAGGAATGACCTCTAAAATAATCCATAGCATAGTCCAGACTGCATTAGTTCGTTTAAATCCTAGTTTCGCTTCTTATGCGTCATACGAGTAAGGTTTCGCAGCCTTAATTTTGTTTCCAATCTCCAAAGTATGTCTTTCACAGCATAATGAATCATTAATAGTCCCGTCGGGGACCTTTATTTAGCCGTACTATTGATCCAAGACATTTTTGATTCAATTTTTTGCTGGCCGTGCAATTCGCCTCGTGTTCTTATTTTGGTGCCGCTGCTAGAATCATGCCTAAAAACGGAACTCATAGCAACGGTTTCCTTGTAATCCCATGAATTACCTACAGTTCAACTGCGCATCGCCGTTCAGTCCGCCAAGTGCACACTGATTGCGAAACCGTGCTGCGGCAAGTATCCTCACCCGAACGGTTTTCGCCTTTTGTGCCCTCTCGGACAGAAAATAGGCTTGACCGCGCGCAAGTTTTCGCCCTTAGTACCGACCGCGCGCAGGAACCGTTTCGACCGCTCGCAAAAAACAGAATAGGGCTGACCGCGCGCCAAGAACGCGGTCAGTACAATCTTAAAACGTTGCGAACGTTCCGAACGCTTTTGCATTTCTCAAAGCTCTCACCTCTTTCCGTTCGGACCGCGCGCAACTTTGTGGAGCTGTCAGAAACCGCGCAAGTTTAGGACCGACCGCGAGCAGACGTGAAGGACATTGTTTGGTGTGCAGGGGCGAGGACGCGTTCAACTTCACGCCATTTCTCGAATTTTTTTTGCTTAAATGCTCACCCTGTCTTATTTTCTCTACTGTTTTCTTTTGTTTTCTTGCGTTCCAAGCTCTATAATTTGTGTTCCCGTTGTTTCTTATTTGTTGACACCGGTTTCGAAGATTACCTGCATTTTTTCGCTAGTTTTGTAATAAGTATTACATAATGCTTATCGAAAATGGCTAGGGGTATTGATCGTCGGTTGACCAAGGCGTGATTGTTGTGGGAGGTGTATGAGGACTCCATAACTTCGAGTTCCTACGGTGTTGATTGCAGCCGACACACCTCATCGTCACTGTGTCCACGCGATTTTCCGAGATTCATGCGCAGATCAGAAGTTTCTAGAAAAGACAAGCTGCGTAAAACTTTGAGTAGAATTTGGCGTCGGACTCGGTGTGTTCCACTCACGATGAAAAAAATCAACGAAGAGGTGTTGAACCACTCAGGAATGAAGAGCAGTCAATAAATATAGAAAAATGCCGATTCTTAAAAAAGAAATGCCGAGCTAAAATAACACAATTCAAATATTGCGCGTAAGTTTCGGTGAAACAGCGCACAGCGTTGTAATGAGCAGCGACATCAACAAAAAATTGAGGTGCATATGAACGCACTGTAATCTAGTTTCACCGAGAAATCTATTTTACATTCGTGTACCCTGATACCTCTTAAATCATCAACGGATCACGCCACAGTCTTGAGAGGTGAGCTTCTTCGCTTTCCGTGGTTTCTTCATTTTGTTGAGCTAGGTATTGTACCATGTTCACTTCACGACAATTTTTCGGTCTGCGATGTGTATCACACAGTGCTGTTTACTAGACGCCTTCTGGAAAACATCGGGATTAACACGAAGTTTTTATTCACAAAAGTCTTTGTATAAATAGCAACCTATTCACTTCAATACGGTAAGCAATGTTTCCTGTCTGCATATGGTTCTCTCTGACGGCCTGTTGGTAATTTTCCCTTCGTATTTACGACATCCCTTGGGATGTAACACAGTGATTGAGATTCGATATTTTCAGCAGCTGTACAGGCCGATTTCGGTGCTGGAAATTTACCTAGTCAAGGTGGGTGTTGCCCTACTACATATATCCTGTTGTTCGATGTCAAATTTAGTGTGTGCCATTGCGGACTTGCGCTGCGGACACGCGACCCATCGGTATCGTATCAGCTTCTGAGTTCGCCCTCATCAGCTGATCGTGAGGGATTTTTCAAATGCTTTCAGCTTTTTCTATTTCCCACATTTTCAGCAGTTTTCATCCCTAAAAACTACATTAGTTATTCAATGACCGTTTGCTACAGTTTTAAATTCAGGGATAGCGAAAATCGTCGGCATTGGAATCGTTCACAAAAAAATCAGGCATTACCCATATTCGGGAAGAAGAATTTTTGAGAAGTGAAACAACAAAAGCACACATCATTGAAGCAGTTTCGAGCGAGGAAAAATTCGAAATAAAAAAATAACATGTGTTTCTTAGAGATTCGTGCCAACCTAAATAATATAAAAATTTTGAAAAGATTTCCGATCAAAGAAAACTTTGCTGTAGAAGTCAAAAGGCAGTAAGAAACCTAAAGTACAGCTTCTAGTTGGGTAACAAAATAAAATCAAAAAAATCATTAAAATGGGCGTTTTCTATTCGTTGCCGTCGATTCCTGCTATTCCTCACATTAAAACTTCAACAAACGGTCGAAATATAATGACCGTAGAAATTAAAGACTCTAAACTGTCAAATAAAAAACATGAGAAATAAGAAAAACCATGAAAAGTGAAGAAAACCCTACATAATGGGCTGACGAAGGGCGGGCGCATCGGCTGCCGAGCGCGCTTTCGTGTAAATGGGTAGATGCCCACATGTACGCCACGTAGCGGCGTGTGTGCCCACTGATGTTAGATAGCGAATGATGTGGATATAACAACACTGTTCCAGAGAATGCCCTTCCTGGTGTTTTGCACTTCATTGTGTTCTATGTGCTTGTCCCCATAATCGCCTCTGAGTTGGTTGTACACTGGCAGCCTGGTACTACATACTTGGAGGAAGCTGGTAAGATTACCGGAGCTTTAGAGAAAAAAAAAACAGAGATGGTTATAGCCGACTTCCTCATGGTTGGCCACCGTGATTCATGTAACTCAAACCCCTGAGTCCTGCTTTCAGATTTTCTTTGGAGGTAATCTGTTAGAGAGAGAAGAGAAATTACTCAAGACAAATTTCAAGAATCAGTGCAGCATAACAGAGAGTCCGCTGAGCTATATGTCTTCACTACTTCTCGATTCTCATCGAAAACTTGGGAACCATGGTTCTTCTGGGACGCTGCACAACCTTATGGGCACAGACCACATCGAAGTTTGGGTTTTGTGGTATTAAACAGCTGGCAACAAATAATTATAATGAATAAACGAGGTGCATAACAAAATAATGAGCATAACCCGTTGAACAGTCCCTCAAATTGAAGGGAATCTTACGCTCTATCATTTTCGAATCCATCATCGTCTAAAATGCTCTTTCAGTCCACTTAGGATAAACAGTTCTGAACAACAGATGTGAATGGCGAGGGAAAGGTGCAACAAAAGGTCTTTAGAGAATACGATTGAATATTTGAGGATGCACATGTTTCTCACGATGATGGTATAAATACAAGCAACTCAGTTTGAAACTTTGACAGTAGTCCATCTTTCACGCAACTCTACTGCACGGATATTCGATCCGTTCTCTCGAATGGCAGGTTTCATTATGTTCAATGCCGCTTAGTCATCGTCACCCGACATTCTGATCTGATATCTCCACAAAATCAAGGTCTAGGCTCGGCTTACTCCTAGTTCTGCTACACTTAAAAAGAAATTCTAGCATAGTGCTCCATTTCCCTCCTCCTGGACAACTCTAGAAAAATTCTCCATACAAAACAACCCGTCCAGCACATAGTTGGCACGGATCGTACTGGCGCTTTGCATGTTTACGCAAACTCGGCGCACGTATGCTATAACATACGTGCACCGAGTTTGCGCCAACGTACAATAAGGAACGCAAAGTATCAGTGAGATCCGTGCCGACTGCAACTTAGTAGTGAAAGAAACGTTGAAGAAGTTCAGCAATATTATTTCAAAAGCTCGAGCTCGACGCTATACGATTTCTTCTCAATCGGTCATGTTCTTAAATTTTGTGAAGCATTGAAAAGATTCTTCCTCCATCTGATCCGTGGAAACTCTTTGAAACTCAGAAATCTGAACATGAGGGAAACGATTTAAAGGCATGGTCCGGCCAACATGTCGATTTTCAAACTGTGCGCTCAGTCACAGGGTAAGCTACAGGGAGTCCATAACATACAAAAACAGCGGAAAACAGTCTTTTTTAAGTTATTCAAGTCTCGAGATAACGTGCAGTTGTAATGTCCAATATCCACGTGTCAAGAAAAATGTGACCGGTTTCGGAGGATACCAGTTATGATCATGACAGCAGATAGGACCCAATGGTGAGCAAGCTGAATTCTGGAGCAATCCTCTGAGCCTTTTCGGTTTCTGCAAAAGTTCTTCCTAAGCTATTCTGCTTATGAAAGCTACAACAATTGTTTTCTGTGAAAAACTGATGGAGAAAGTTCATCGTGAACGGTGTCTTCAATGAAAAACGACGATATGTTAACACGAGTCCCTTTTTAGATATCGTGAGTAACTAAACTTTCTAGGTACGAGGGGAATTTGAGTTGTGGGAAGGAATCAATCACAGAATATACGGCCGCTCAGAAGTTTGAGGATATTTATTTCAGGCTCATCGCATTCACACAACGATTTCTATTACATCCATACACGGTATTCGTATGCTAGGGTAAGTATCGACCCTATCCTTGTATCAATGAGCCGCGACGCTGCTATTGGGAGCTAAATCATCCCCTGGCAAGTCAGATTCCTAGCGTAGCTGCGAAACACAGAACCGGAGAACATTCCTGCTGAACTAAATCTCTCCATGTCGAACCTAAATTAGTGATATGAATTGTCTAAAGATGGAGGCGAAGCCGCGCATGTAATAATGGCATCTTCCTTGGGAATTCCCGATCTTCACTTTCGCAGGAATATGACAACCGCCGTGATGATTACACATGCGCGAAGTTTCGCATCTCAACTCGGCCAAATATTAGAAAAACATCCTTTCGAAAAAGTGGGATGACGATGTCAGGCGAGTGTAGTAGGTATGGTTCGCTTTGATTTAATGTGACGCATGGACCAGGAGGCTGGCCGTGCGGGGTTGGTGGCCTCACTAGAGAATGGGGTTTCGATTTGGGCGGGGTGATCTGCCGTCGCAGCCCCGTCCATTCATTGAAATTGTTACGCGAACTCTACATAACATCGGCGTGGATCCTGAAGAGACTTTGCGATCCTTATTGGAGGTTGGCGCAAGCTCGGTGCACCTATGTCATAGCATAGGACACCGAGTTCGCGCCAACCTGCAACAATGAACGCAAAGTCTCTTCCGGATCCATGCCGATGTTATGAGGTGTGAGACAATGCTAATAGCTGGTGATCACGGTGGCAGTCAAATTGTTTTCAGTAAGCGAAAGCCTCTTTTATCGCAATAGTCGGCAACTCTAGGCCCACACACCGGTCCCACGACATCCCACTCTTTAGAACATTATTTCTCCAATAGTCAGCGGAGATTAGGCGATGAACCTCGCGCACGTATGGCACTCAATTAGAGGGCAACAGTTATGCTACTACTTGAAAAGTGAACATTCTTCATGGTCGATGCCTCTAACTCATAAACTCCCTCACAAACTGTGACATTCGAAAAACTAGTTGTATACGTAACCCAAGACTCCATATTATGCATATAATGGATGCTCGAATCTATCCTAGCATTCCTGGTAGAGACATGATGGTCGCTCAGAGCCTGAGCATATTGACATATTACATATCTCGGTCGCGGATAGTATCACATGTTCAAAGCATGGCATTTTCACGGAAAATTGAGCGTGTAATAGAAGTAACGATCTTGTCAATAAGTCTTTTTGCTTGCGGTTGATACAGAAAGACGCTATAGTCAGGATAATCATTTATTGTGGAGATTATGCTCACTGGTCAGGCTCAACGAGATTAGGAAAAACATAGGAGCGGCTTAAATCTGCAATCTTTCTTAGCTGCTGCTGCTTCTCATAGTTATCGCTGAATTTTCCGGCATTGATTGAACCCCAGCCCATCATTTGTTTTTACAGGAACAGAAGTCTGACGACAGGCCTGCAATGGTAAACGAGGCGGAACAATTACTCAAGAGAACGAGATGTAAATTAAGGATGCAGTAGTGACGAAAAATTGTTTTTAACAGCACGAACTATGAACAAACCATTAATAAGTTATTAAGACTATGAATAAAGACTAATAAAATGAAATAACAGGGCCTGAGCATATTGACTAGACTATGAATAATACTATGAAGACTATGAATAGACTAGAATAAGACTATGAATAAAAAGTTTTTTTATTGGGGACGATTGAAAAAAATTGAAACTGAGTGTGAATCATTCCTCTCTGTTTCCTAGGTCAAGAAATCGACCCATGGACTAGTGGACAACGTTTCATTGGAAGTGTTCTGGTTTCATCGGATGCCATGGAACAGCGCTCTGATTATATATTCTTTAATTCGGGTTGACATTTATGCCAGTTTGTCGCCTACGTCTGCTCGCGTATGGTGCCTCTCCTTCTCCCCCGGACTTTTCCGTTTTCTCTCACCTCCCGCGAAGGAACAGAGTGACTTTGGTTTCGAAATAAAGAAGATACACAGACGATACAGTCGTTGAATAATTAGTCAAGGTTGGTGTTCATGACAAAATGAATGGCCGAGCTGGCTGTCCACTACTTGTAGCCACTGAAAGTTATAGGAGGCACTGTAGCTATCTCTAGCCAGTGGGAGAGCTTGACAATAACTAATCATCATTAGTAGGCAAAAGCGAGGAACCGCCAGAATGCACGTTTATTTCATTGTGAGCACTGCATTTAAAGCACCATACACGCTCGCAAAAGTTGTTGAGATAACTACATTAGTACGGGCTCTAGAAGAGCCCTCATGAAGTTGGAAAAGTTGAAAACGAGATGAAATGACCGTATTTTAGCTGTATTGAGTCACAAAATCATCCTTTCTCCGCTCATCGATTCGGGCTCCGCCCCTCAATACAAATGTTCAGTGCTCGATTACGGTCATTTTGGCTCATTTTTTACGCTTCTAACGTCGTAAGTGTTCCAGAAAGGGCCGTTCTAGTACAGTAGCGTCTTTATCCCAACAAATTTATAGCTAGCTCCGCTATTTCAGCCAATGCGGTAAAACTCGTCCACTTCTGGGTCAATATAGAACGAACCATTATATCTTCACTTCAGTTGATTTTATTCCGGTTTTTTCGCTATCTCTGAATGTCAACAGCTCCAGACCTTCGATTCGAGCCATAAAATTGATATCATTTCTGAGCGTGTAAGCTGCCTTTAAGGCAGTCGGACTCTGAAAGGTCAAGAGGGCTTGAGACTACCCTGGCACTTTGAAGTGTATTAAAAGCATACATTGTCCAAAACTTTAGGAAACGTTTAGTTATACACCAACCAGATGAAGCAGCAGAGGGCTAATCTGCGAAGAATAGGGAAAAAAAAGGTCGGAATCAGTTGTCCAAGCAACAGCGTGTTCAGAAATATCGGAACTTCACTGGAGGAAAGTGTGCTCAACATGCCACCCCATAAACATACAGAACTATGTTTGTAAAAAGTATTAGAATGACCGAAAAGAATTGTCGTTTCTGCGCATGTCGATTTTTGGCTATCATTTTTCAGATAATTGTTTGGTTCTGATTTGTGCCAAAGACATTTTTGACATGCTTTTTGAGTTTCGAATGGGAAATTACGCAACAGTTGCTACCAAAAACATTTGCGATGTTTATCCAAAAGCATTTGACATTCGTGGGTGCTAAAGGTGGCTCCTCAAGTTCAAATAGGGTAATTTTGACCACTCAGACTCGTATCTATCAGGAAGTCCATCAGCGTTACACAACGAAGTGTTAAGGGCGAGAGCGGAAGCAAATCTGTGTCAGACGATCGAGGAATTGTCAACTAGTCTCAACCAACCTTGGTCGACAATCCAGGAATATTTAAAGCAGATTGGGAAGGTAAGCAGAGCAGGCGTTTGGGTCCCACATAATCTGTCCGACAGGACTACTCGAGGCGAACCCTAGAAAATTTAAACGAAGTGGGGTGAGAGGTGCTGCCTCATTGACCATAATCGCCCGATGTTGCACCATCGGATTTCCACTAATTCCGAGCGCCGCAACAATTTTTAAGTGCTAAAACATTCGCTAATTATGATGACATTGAAAATGCCATCTCTAAATATTTTGCCGAGAAACCAAATAGCTTTAATTGATCAGAAATTGAAAATTTATTCATTAGATGGAGAAAGGTTATTGGCAATGATGAGGAATACATCATTGATTAAAAATAAAGAGTCGTTAACAAGTTATGTGTTTGTATTTAGCGTTAACAAAAGACATTACGTACCGGTTCCCCAAATATTTGACTCGAATGATTGAACCATTCCCCAGCTAACATTTCACTGCTTCATATCGTTGCTTAGTCCATTCGTGAGTAACGGGTATTCCATAATTATGGACGAGCAGATATCGAAGTGTTTTTTATTAAACACTGAATTGGATTCCAACGATAACACGCGTTAATGATGTTCGCGTAATAATTTAAGTCGCATGTATGGACGGGGCTGTGACGGTGGATCCCCCCGCGCGAATCGAAACTTCATTCTCCAGTGAGGCCGCGAACACCCCACGGCCAGCCGCATGGCCCATGTGTCAGACTAAATCGAGAGCGGAAACCATACATATCGTTGTGAACACAACACAATAGCCAGATCCCGAAAAGCTCCCCATCTCCTCGGATAAAGAGAAAGGCATGGGAGCATTCTCACATTTCTGTCCTGATCTATTCCATCCCAGAGTTTTCCGAGCGCAGCTTTCGGAGAGGCCAACTATGCGGAACTACATCCACAGACCTTCGATTCGATCACATATCACATTGAGAAGTCAAGAAAATTCAGTTCCGGTGAGTAAGATCGCCAGTTTCTCAGCAAGATAGAGTCAAAAAGCTTGCGACAGCACTACTCTTGAACCGACTTCGCATTATGCGCTTGCTAAAAGTTCTGTAAGGAGCAACAGGGCTTACAAGCAAATTGAGAAATTGACCAAGATTTCAAAATATTGTGGATTGTCTGTTAACGAATTTCCGAGTCAATTCCAATGCAAGGGTTCATGAAAACAAGGAGAGTTTTGACGTTGCTCGTGGTCCCAAGATCATGATAGAAGTGGGATGAGTTGCCATTACGGTGAACCGTGAGGATTTCCTCATCTGACAAGACAACGGCGCGTTATACCCTCGTCAGTCTTGGTCGTTGAACCGACTGAGCCCGACTGAGATGCCCATTACGAAACAGACAAAAAATCCTGGCAAATCAAGCCGATTATAGAAAATTCTTAAAGGCAGTGTTCACAATAAGAAACGTTTTTCCGCTGTTCCACCTATATTGAAGACGGTCCCATGCTGATTCCAATGATGTTTTTGTTATCGTACAAGACCTCCTAGGAACGGAGTTATGGTCCCTCAAAAATTGAGCTAGGGAAGCATGGTGGACGAGTTGTCCGAGGCTTGTAACTTCCGCCTTTGCAGCCGATGTATGCGAGCTGACCTGAGTAAAGAGAGAAGTTAGGAATAAAGGGACGAACGGGGCTATTGATCGGAAACCATCGCTCATCTCACAATTTCGAGCATTAATTTGTTCACGTCGGTGGGCGTGGAAAAAGCATCTGGGGTGTGAAGAGCTGACATGTGTCCAACTTTGGGGCCGTAGGGTGCCGTTTCGAGCCCGTGTCCCTTAGTTTTCTCAACGCTTTGGTTGCACAAGGCCCCTCACCCCTCAGCTACCGATCTCCACCAAAAAATCAGACATGGTTTTTATCATGGACACTCTCTTCAAGTTTTGACTCCGATTTTGTCATATCTTAGCCACCGTTGGAGCTGTCTTCTCACTTCCTAGTGGTTTCAGAGGTTCAGCCGTTGATCCCTGGAAAAGAACGGTGTGTGGATGGAGACACACCGCTCTGCATTCCTTTTATACCGTACCCCTTACAGTCAGATATCATCAATTCTGTTTACAGTGAGTCGCCGGGACTTTTTGTCTGTTTCGCAATAACCGACTGAGCCCGGGGCAGAAAAAAACCGACCTCGGTTGCATTAGCCCTGCCCGTGTGTGCGCGTAGAACGCCCGTATCGACTGGGTGGATTCAGGTCGGAAGCAGACGGTCGCAGACGGACTCAGGGGGTTTATTTTTCTGCTCCCGTCTCTCACTAGTGCGCTGCGTAACGACCAGGTTGAAATCAGGTCATCGACCACCTCTGACTACGGCTTTACCAGACTCCTCTTAAACGACGCAAGGTCTCCCTGCCTTTCTCAACTTTTTGTAGATTGTTGGCTGCAGAGAGAAATTGAGATTTCTGCATAAAATACAAGCATGGGTTCGTCACCTTTATGATTGATCTCAACGTACTTGCCGACGTAACATCGGCATGGATCCTAATAAAAATTTGCGATCCTCACTGGAGGTTGGCGCAAACTCGGCGCACCTACTATGTCATAGCATATGGCGCCGAATTAAGTCAACCTTCAATAGGGAACGCAAAGTCTCATTAGAATCCGTGCCGACGGTGAAATCCTTAACCCTTTTTTCTCCCTGATTGTCACTGCTTCCGATCGGATTAGTATCAAATCTTCTCAATATTCGTGGAGGTGCAAGCGCTGGCCTTATCAACTCCGCCGACTCTGTTTGAGGGTGTGCCATGCCGAGCGAAATGGCAGTTAGCCTTCTAGATACTTCTTCAGTGCAAGAGAGCGAGCTGGCAATGCTTCTTGAAATGTTCCCTTGGTTTTGCATTGCGATAAAGGCACTGCGCATCGGATGAACCCCATTTATGAGTTCTTAACAACACAATCAACAAAGTAGGGATGAAAACACGGAGCTAACATATTAAAGCACATCATAATTTGAAAAGACAGGAAGTCGATTGTCGGAATCCCCGCTGGAGATGAAATGAAGTAGTGCGCCCACAATTTTGGCACACCTTGTACCTTGTACTTAATTCGGTTTTCATCGTCCACGATGAAAACCGAATTTGGGTTTATGCGTTCATTCGGACTAGTGGGCCATGACAATGTCACTCAGAAAGTTTGGAGTTACAAAACCGTCTCTGAATGAAGATTCGCTTACCTCAAAATGGCTTCCTGGGTTTGGGGGGCTGGCCTTGGGGTCGATCCGTTGTTACAAGGAACAAAACTCCTGGGTTGCTGACGGCGGGAGTGCCTTGACGCGTCGTAGGGCGCAATACACACGCCAGTCGATTTCGAATTTGGCATCGATCGAAAGCAGCCGGCAGCACTGGACGCAGCAGGTGGGTAGCCCATTTTAATTTCGCTGAAGTAGTAGTTGAGCGGCATCCTCGGTGAATTGCTTCCAACGCTGCGCCAAGGAACGAAGCGTAAAACTGTTCCTTGCATTCTCTGCGCAACTATCCCAAGTTGATGCCGGCGCGAAATTCAAATTTGCTATGAACTTTCTAAAAATGGGTTTTTCCCAAAAAGTTGACGTTTTTGAGGGGGCGTTTTGCTACCGTTAGTCACTATAGGGATAGTACAACACGAAAGCATCAAAAACCCAAATATGGTTTTCATCGTGTACGATGCCTTTAAACCAAACCAAATGTGCATTCCACCCAAGACCGTCCTCAGATGCCCGATAGAAAAAGTACAGCCCCTTACAACTGCTTTTACTCTTCTTAACTTAAGAACTGAATATACGCTCAAATTTTTTTTCATTTTTATTTTGGGGTGAAATTCACTGTGCTACTTTGCGTGCATGTGCAGAGTGGGGGTGGAGAAGGCGACTGAGTGTGGGAAAGAAAGCGCCGCAGTTTTCGCTAGCGAACGCATGCGATGGACTCGAGTAAAATTGGCTCCAATGTCGAGGTTACTTTGTTTACAAAGTGACCCTTCAGAATGGGACGAACCACCCCGCCGCTTATTTCTTTTTCGCAGAGCAGCTCCTCGTCGTAGGTGGATTTATCATCGCTCAACACTGCGTGTCATGATAACCAAACACCTCTATTTTTCGTGACGACAAATTTTACAGCAAATATGGAGTTATTCTTAGAAATCATTGTATTGAGCAAACAAAATGATCCTGACAACCTAGTTTTCGATGACTTGTAGTTTTTGTAGTTCTTCAAAAGATTTATCAGGTTTTCCCCTGTATCATAAGTATGCGACAGCTACCTGTTTGGGGCGTTTTCATTGAATCAGCGCTGTTGAATCACATTCCTAGAAGTTGACTGGTCCACCGCAGCTTATCGCCACACCAAAAGTTCGGTCTGGGATGATTTGGTCGAGTTTCCAAAGATTTTGGCTCTGGACACAACAGGACCACCTCCCAGCGAGATTTCGAACCATCTACTTCACACCGCTACTTCGTTAACACCTACCCGCGTGCTCACTTTTCCATGTTTCCCAAATCCTGGCTGATTTTAAGCACACCCTGTGTGAATAACAGGAGGTTAATCAGAGACACAAACACCATGAGAAATCAATGAAGAAGCCTTTACTCCTACGGGTGCTCACAAAGCTGCTCTGTAGATGCAGACCTTTTCTTCCAACATGTGCCTGCTGGGGATTACGTTACATACCAGTTGTTTTCAGCAATGAACCTGTCGTGTCAGTCTACCAAAAAATATTCATGCAAGTGACGTTTTTCAATCTGAATGATCCTACAAAACCACATCATATTCTTGCACAACATGCGCTCGACAAACATTCGGGAACAGTATTTTACAAACACTGAGCGAAATTATCGCCGTAATCCTTGCGCCCAATGACATCTTGTGAAGTCTTCATAGTTACGCACGTCAAGCACATGCTGCATCCGAAAAATCAGCAACATTTGAACCACTCAGTTGACGAAAAATATACTCAAGTGTTGAGAAATCATTACAGTTACATCAAAAGTTAAAACGCGTGCTGTTCCAGGCTTCTGTTTAGCTCGTGGGGTCAAAATTTGAACAAAAACTTGAACAAATGGTAATTCCGGAGCGTAGTCATCATCCACTTTGGGAAGTGCCTCACATTTGATAAAGAGACTATCGATCCCACGGGCAAAGTAGAAGCCAATCTGCACGACAGCCGGTATGCTCACCAACTGAAGCTCCCACAGACCACCGGCTCAATTTCTGCTCGAAATGTTGGCGAGCGAACGAGATTTACTAAGAATCGGTAATTCAGAGACCGCTGTGTAAGAGTTAACTGCTCAAAAGAAGTTCTTCCCCTTTGCCAGTGGGATCGACCATCTGTCAAACAAATGGAAAGCAGTTCCTGATGTGGATGGTAACCAAGCTCCGGAATGATAATTCCAACATCTTCTTGTTGACTCTTCGATTTGCTTTTGGTGGATAAACCTCGCTGAAAAAAATTGAAGTGGATCGTGCACCATACTTCGAATACCTCGAACATACTTCCAATTAAAATGTGAAATGCGAACATGGGTTTCAGAGAAATCTGCGAAAAAATTGATAGAGGGAATAGTGCGCTTTTGAATGCCTCACATTTATTTATTTATTTATTTATTTATTTATTTTTTATGTATTTATTTATTTATTTATTTATTTATTTATTTATTTATTTATTTATTTATTTATTTATTGGTTGAATACGATGCATAAGGCACACGTCAGAAACACAGTACGTTAGTAATTCACAAATTGAGCCCAACTACGAATCACTGATACATAATGAGCTCCATCCCATCCCCGAACTTGCCGTCAAAGGCAGTGTCCACGATAGAAATCGTTTTCGAGTTGCCACCAGAAAACGAAGGTTTGGAGTCTAACTGTTTCATCAGTGAAGAAAGAATCATAAAAAACTCTGCGAAACATCCAAGATCAGCTCTTCTTCTTGAAAGCCACTCTTCAACGGTGGATGAGTTGCGCGGGCATGGGCCTGGAATAGACAGCGTGCGCAAACCCAATGCTAAAACAGCCACGCTCGCGCTCCAATCCTAACGTGGAAACAGACCAAACTGTTCCTCGGGAAACTCGACCGCGAGCGGAAGGGCTAGCGCGAGCGGACTTCGGAGCCGTATGAAGCTCTTTCCGGCTCGTTTTCGTTCGTTCTTTCTTTCCCAGCGCTCCAATGAGACCCTGAACTTTTGATTTCCGGCCTAAAACCGAGGAGGAATTCATCGTGAACACTGCCTTCAAAGACACAGTAACGTTTTCGCGCAATACGTTTGAATGATCTCAAACAGGAACAGAAGGCAGACACCCCTTCTCTGAAATAAACAAGAGCAAATACACGAATGCAATGTGTGTAACAACAACTTCCTGTTTCAGTTCTTTGCAATGAGTATGAGTAGTAATAGTATCGTCCATCACTGGATGAGGGATCGCCGCGACGCTGCTTGGCGGGAAAGATTGCGGGCCGGAAAACGAAGGGAGAGTGGCTATTGATCGCGCACTTTTTCCGCCAAGGAGCGTCGCGGCGATCCCTCATCCAGTGACTGACGATAGTGAGGCAACTGGAGAACCCTTTCAAATAATTTTCGTGTGAAAGTCTCTTGGGGTCTCTCTAGCAAAGGAATGTCTCCCTTTCCATTTGGAGAAAAAAAAGCCGATGACCCACTCGCCATGATTGGCCTTAAAGGCATCGTACGCGCAGAAAACCGTATATTATTTTTTCATGTTTTTGTGTATCTTGTCCCCTCTAGTGAACGAAAATGCCGAAGGTACCCATGAAAAAAACTTCATTTGTAAAGAAAAGTAAATCGGATCAAATTGTAAATACGAATTTGAATTTCGCGCCAAAATCTTTTCTGAAGTTTTTCTGCTCCTGGAGGCCTCGTCACTTTCATTTTCGGAGTTTTTCTGCATGTGGAGTTCGTGCCGTAACTATTTTTCATGTTGCCTTACGGTCGCACCAATATTCTAAGAGAAAGTGCTAGACGACTGGTGAGATTTCGTGGCGGATCTTCATCTTTGATGCCTTCCAACCTCATTGCTCAACGTTTTTGACGCGCCAAAGTTTACCAGTGTGGTCTACCGGGCTCAATCATGAAATTGAGCCTGAAAAATAAAAATTGATTTTCAGCGCGAACGATGCCTTTAAGTAAATTTTATATTCCTCTAAATCTTTATCACACGTTGAGAGAGTGGTTCAGAGATGAGGAAAGTGCGCGGAAAAGCCTTGTTGCCTGGATGCTTATAGTGATTCATGAAATCCAGTCTACTATCATAGTGAAACCTTAGATTTCTAGCCCAAGCCAATGAATTCAAAGTTTGGTCAGCAGTTTTAATGAAACTTGGGAAGCTTGGAAATCCAACTCTCATACAAATCGTCTTTGCAGGAGCTAAATGTAGCTCCCAACTGAGCAACCAGGGATAAATGTGGTCTCAAGCGGCTTGCATCTTAGTATAGTCAGCAGAACTTTCAAATATTCTGTAAATCTTGACATCATCTGGAAATTGTTTGCATTTGGCTCCGCTGCTCTCTAAAACTGTAGGGAGCTCGGCAGAGTACTCTGCAAACAAGAGTGGAGACAGTACTCCATCTTGTGGCACTCTGCTGCTAACTTCTTTGACACTTCAACATTATAATTTTGTATAATTTTGATGGACAAAGAAAACACGTTTTGAAAATTCCACAGTAACTATGCATCAACCCAATACATTGTTGGGCAGATTATTTTGGCGAAAAACTTTTTGTCATTATTTGAGGCGGAAGTACCAAAAAATTCATTATAACGGGTTACAATACCGAAGTGGGCATGAAATTTCAAAGCAGTGCATATCCTTCTAAAACAACAAAGAGGGGGCCACTAGGTGGAAGTATCGGGTAAAGGTGGCTCAACACAAGTAGAGTTCGCGCAATAATTTTAGTCTGATGAATGGACGGGACTGCGACGGTAGATCACCCCGCGCAAATCGAAACTCCACTCTCCAGTGAGGCCGCCAACTCCGCACGGCCAGCCGCCTGGTCCATGCGTCAGACTAAAATGAAAACGGAAACCATACACTGGGGTTTTTGGAAGTTCTGAAAACGGTGGTGCAATTTTCAGAGCAGAAGCCATTCGAAAAGGCCCTGAATTTCAAAGTAAGCATAATATTTTGACACGCCCTGCATAGACCTCAAGCAATAAAAAGAACGTTAATAGCAATGATAGCCTTGAAAACAAAGTCAAGGATTGCGAGATCAAAAGGCAAAAAAGTCACATATTTGTTAAACAATCTTACCACTGAAAAATAGTGATTGAATGAATAAAAACGGATGGAGTGAATAAATTAGCGTGCAATTACTGATACCCATATGATATCGTTGCATCAAGAATCACATACTACATGTAAAAATATGTAGTAAACAAGGGTGTTAGCGGAATATATTTTTATTAATGAGCATACAATGCTCTGTATAAAACACCCGAAAAACATGAGCGATTCACGACAGTCAGCACATCCACAATGCTCCCAATCAATTTCCTTCTTCTCACACTCGGTAAGCATGCTTATGTAACTTTAACTCATTTCAAACCCCTAGTTGCATAATAGCACGGATCATTTCTAGCCGTTGTTGCCGCCATGGAGATGGGAAATGGAACTGCAGGCAATCCCGAAGGCAGCGGTATGTCGACTTTTTATGCACTTTCTCGTTGATACTGTTGATTAGAAACTTTCAGTTTTTAGGCGAAGGATCTGGAGGATGTCCCGAAAATATGATCTATGATAATTGTTATCCGGAATGCGACGCCTCTTGCGAATATGTGAGTGGTCTCAAGCTGTAGTGGAGTTTGCATTCTCTACTTCTGGTAGAAAAAAAAGAAAGGACAACAACTGACTTTTCTATTGTGATCGACTCTTCCCTAACAATCCATTGCACAGGGTCGCAACTGCACCGCCCAAGTTTGCGGTCCGTATAAGTGCGTCTGCAAGCCAGGAACCGTGCTCGTGGACTTGTCTGATCCTAGTGAGGGTTGCGTTGAACCTGAAGATTGCCAGTGCTGAAACCCTAATATGTGCGAAACAAGACTCAAACTATTGCCTCTTTAATCTGCATGTGCTCTTCTCCGACTAATAAATTTTTGGTTCCAATATAGTTGTGAATGGCACTCAAACACGAAAAGTTACACGACAACAAGAAATGTGCTGCCTGAGTAAATATGTAAAACAAAAACTAACAAAGCGTGCCATTTTGACCACACATACAGAAGCATCACGGAACCGGTATTGTGTAGAGACACCGGTTAGCTGCTTCTGCATGTTGTAGATGCAGCCACGACCACACAACATTACAGAAATGGAATGATGCCGTGATATGTACAACCTGTGCCAGAAATTGCTTCGCTCAGATCTATATACAGGAAAAGTGATTCAGTCAGTAGGAATAGAAACGAATTGGTAGGTCGAGATCGTGGATGGTGAACTGAACAGTTGCAAACCACGCAAGTAGCATTCCACTCATATACTCCACTCTGAACTAAAGCAGCGAATCGAAAGGAGCCTAAAGAGATTCAAAACACACCCGATCGCAAGGATCGGATGTCGATCATTCGTGTACCAGCTGTGCTCTACCAACAAAGTAAAGGCACCAAATTTGTGAGTGCATAAGCTGATTAAGTAGTCCTTCAGGTTCAGTGGGGTCATGCCACTATCCTTTCCGAATTGAGCCCCTCCCCTATATCATTCACAGTGGCTTCCTCTTGAGTGGAGCAGTTTGTCGACAGCCTCCACCTACCCCTTCCCCACTACCAATCTTGATCTCTTCTCCATCTGAGAGCTCACCTGTTTTTTTTTTATTTTCTCTATTTCCTGTCATGAGCACCGCAGCTGTAAAACGACCCCAGCAACGACTCTTAATCATTCCGCCGAATCGAAGGATTTATTTAATATTCATAGAATCGTCTTCCGTATATCACTTGTATTCTATTGGCGGATGGTCATCTCGTCTCGAAACGGGTTCTCACTAAAAACTGTCGGTGTAGCTTGTCGACTACCTTGGTATTTAATGTATATGGTTTCCGTTTTCGATTTAGTCTGACGCATGAACCAGGCGGCTGGTCGTGTGGGGATGGCGGCCTCAATGGAGAATGGGGTTTCAGTTTGCGGGGAAGGGGGGTTATATACCCTGGCAGCCATATCCAATCATCAGACTAAAAATATTGCGCGAACTCTATATAACACTGCCCTAAATAGCCGCGGAGCGTAAGGTCTTTTGAGTGCTGAGCGGACACTTGATCCTCCCGCATCAAAATGGAGGCGTGCTTCCAAACATCTGAACACACTGAACAGGAACTGATTGCTAAACGAGCGAACTCGATCGAGATCAAAAATGGCAGAGCAATCATGCAACCACTCGGGCAAACTCAAATGTCGTCAGAAGGCTACTGAGGTGTCGAAAATGAGAACATCAGCTCACGACATGAATTAGGGGCGAGCTCTGGGCGAAGGAGCACGCTATCATCCTAAACGGTCTAACTGTAGACCTCCTATTGCTGGGATCGGAGGAGACGGCGTGGAGCCTCGAAGCTTCCAGCAGTTGACCTACTATCACCGGATATCTATATTTTATTATCGACATCCTACCGGCTAGGGATGCGTAATCTGCTCATGCGGGGAGACGATCGTCGCACCATTGGCGTTCGGGCAGATCGATGCCAAAAGTTGCGTTGGCCGCCACTCCTTACCGTAATCTGGTCATGCATGGTCGACCGGTAGCCCCTATATGTTCAAAATCTGATCACAAGTGTCCCAAGAATTATCCAAATCCGACCAGAAACATTACCAAGAAGGGTTTAGCCGCACCCGCGACATGGAACCCCTTAGGCTGGGAACATACTCACTGCGATCAGCGGCAGCGACGGTGCGTATCAGGCATAACGATTTTCAGTCGATATGGACGGCAAACATTGCGTCGCGTCGCTCGTCGCTGAAAGAATGATCCCGCTCTTAGCCACGGCCCGCTAGGAAGCATTTCATTTTTGCTACGATTCGCGGCGAGGCTTCACCCAGCGAGGGTAGCTGCACTAGAAGCAACTAAACGATGAAATCAATTTCTCCTACAGAATGAACACCACTTCTGTAACTTCCCGACTCTGGCAACGGACGGGGTGCCCGACACCCAGGAACTTCTCATAAACACGGAAGCTTGATCTCGGCAGCAACCGGAAGCAAAGTCGAAAACACAGGGATTCGACACACAGGAAGAGAGCGTACTTACTCTGCAGCGCGGTCACGTAATGTAATCGGAATTGGTACGCTCTGGCACCATTCTCTTGAAAGTTGCTGCTGATCCATTTATGTGATCCATTTAAACCCCTCCGTTGTGAGCAGACAGTCTATCAAGGTCCCAAAAAGTGGCTTCGAGTCACATTTTAGATGTTTTCTCCCTTCCTCGGTGGATGCCCTGTAAGGATGTTACTTCATTGTTGATTTGGCGAGGTCGTCCTCTCAATAGCGCCTAACTCTGCTGAGAAAAGGTAGTTCGGGACTCTCCCCCTACTCAGCGCATGCGCTGCTAAAACGAGGGGTGGCACTTCGTTAACCACTTGTCTGACAGCGCTCACAGTCAGCGACGTAAAGGGAATGGAACCCAGAGTGCATTAGCACTTCTGGATGTTGTTAGCGTGCACGTACTGCTGGTAATAAGTTCAGCTCTATTGGTCCCTGAAGTGTAGCGCCCGTGACACTGAATTGCGACCTCACGGGAGCATGAAGAGGTCCTCTCATCTTATAACGCGATCCACTGCATCGAATACTACTTCCATTTTATTCTGTTGATTTAACATTTTGTCTTGGAAAACGTTCACACACCTTGAATTTTCTTGAAAAATAACCTGCGCTTTTTTGTATACTAGAGTAATGACATGGATCAACTAGTTATAAAAAATGTTCAAATGTTAGCGAAGATGCAGAAATAGAAAACAGACGCTAAGGCCCTAGTTATACACCAGCGTTTCGCCGCCGCTAGGTTCCGCGGCATGTCTGCTATTGGTGAATTTCGAAATCTGACCAATCACAGACGTCCCGCAAAAACCAGCGGCACAGAATCGCCGATGTATAACTACTCAGAAAAATGAAAACAAGTTACATGTAACATAAAGGGCCTAAGACAAGTTACTTGTAACATATCTGAGCCGATGTAAGCTACACGCGACTTACCTCAGGTCATTTAAATTACATGTCGGCGGGATACTACGTACGGTGCGCTTCCGATAAGTCTTAAATGATCTGAGGTGAGTCGCAAGTAACTTACATCGGCTCAGATATGTTACAAGTAATTTGTTTTCGATTTCTGAGAGGATACTGCGTACGGTGAGCCTCCGATATGTTAGGTGTAACTTAAATACCACAATATAAGCCGCAAGTAACTTAAATCGGCTGTGAAGATATTTACAAGGAGGATGTACGACGCACACGGAGGGTAAGGTTTACCATTGGCGTTGCTGTTGGTTCAATTACCCAAGTTAGAGGTACTTGACCCCACATCAGCAGGGAAGGCCCCGCACAACACTTTTTTTTGCGTAGTGTTTGGGCTGAGACGCGCTCTCTGCGTCGCGTGTCGTCTGGGTCACGTGATGGCGCCACCCATAGTGAAAATATAAATGTAAGTTACATGCAACGTAAGTACAACTTACATGTAATATAAATTTAAGTTACATGTAATATAAATGTATGTTGCATGTAATATAAATGTAAGATTCTTGAGACATTCAAGTAGGTTACATTTATATTACCAGTAATTTGTTTTCACTTTTCTGAGTAGGGCCTAAAACTGATTCACTGTTGTATTCATCGATACGACACTCGGTGTCATCTGCTATAACATAGGTGCCCTGAGTTTGCGCCAACCTCCAATGGGAACGCGAAGTCTTTTCAGGATCATTGTCGATGTTATGCATTTCCGTACAGGTAGCACCTTAACACAACGCTGTACCAATGATGTTACGTAAAGCTACTAAATGTCGCTTTCTTCAGAGGCGCGCGCTCGCGGCGCGGCGCTGCATTAGAGCGCGCTTTAGCGCCACTGCAGTGCCATCCCTCAGCAATGCACCATTCAAATATGGTAATTTACACGTATAGTGTACAGTGAAGAAAGATTTGCTCCTAAACAGCACTGGGTGTCTTCAAAATGAAGCCGTATTATCATCTCGACATTTTAAATGCAATGCACACAGAAACACGCTATGAAAGTGAAATCTTTGGGTCAAGCAACTAAGAAACTTATGGCTAGGAAGGTCTCTATCCACAAATTGCTCATCACAAACATTCATTTGTACAACTTGATATTAAGTTAATAGCGTTACGTGAATTATACTGAAACTGGCTAACAGAGACAACACCTTCGACAATAAACAAAATCAGACAACTTTGCTAGGGAGGCATTATTTACTGGATGGAAGTGTTTCATGAACGACTGAATTTTTGAAGTTCGAGTGACAAAAAAAGAATTCTCAGATATTTTACACGCGTACTACTCTCATGAAGCAGTCACGGTTGGCGCTGCTACCTAATTAGGCCTAAATTAGTGAAATTCTGTCTAATAACTCGAGAATATGACCACTTTCAGTTTTTTTTCCTCTTTTCCCGCAATAAAAATTGCTCAGATCTTGCAAATGCGACAGTGCATCTGAGGCATATTTATTTTGGTCGATATTGATCGTACAGGCTATTATACTGCAAAATTCACTTGGTTCCTACGCGTGCTGAGGCGGAGCGGAGGTCAGAGACAGTGAGAGATCGTAGGGCAGACGGAGGCCGAGGCGTCGCGCGCGCCGCTCGCGCCTCGAATGATGTGAATTACGTTTTATAGAGGGTACACTGTGCGCCACGCACAATGCGCCTCGTCGAAGAAACGATATCACACTATTACGAAGCAGACGTCACAAAAAACACATTATTCATTTCATTATGGCTGATTCTGAACATTACGTTTGCCCCGTTTGTAGCGAGGTGATTCAAAGGCTGCATACACGCTCAAAAATGATATCAATTTTATGGAATGAATCGAAGGTCTGAAGCTGCTAATACTCAGAAAAAAACGAAAAAACCGGAACAAAATCAACTGAAATGAAGATATAACGATTCTTTCTATATTGGCCCAGAAGCGGACGAGTTGTACCGCATTGGCTAAAATAGCGGAGCTAGCGACAAATTTCTTGGGATAACGACGCTTATGTACTCGTACAGACCTGTCTGGAACGCTTACGCCCTTAGAAGCCTGAAAAGTAATCCAAAATGACTGTAATCGAGCATTTATCATTTGTATTGAGGGGCGGAGCCCGTATCGGTAGGCGAAGAAAGGATGATTTTGTGACTCAATACGGCTCAAATACGGTTATTTTGACTCGTTTTAAACTCTTCCAACTTTGTGAGGGCTCTTCTAGGGCCCGTTAGACCCCTTCTAGAGCCCCAACTTTTGCGAGCGTGTTTGCTGCCTTTAATACATTTAAAAACACACTAGGCGTTTCAGAATTACGCAGAAATCAACGTAGTGGCAAAAGCCTCGGCCAAAGAGAGCACTGAAGAGTTACTCGGGAATCTCAACGAGCTTCTTGAACAAATGGAAGTGACTGCTGCCACAGCAAGATCTGCAAGTCAAGTACTTCGGCTGGCACCGCGTCCAGAACTGACAAAAATTGAAGCTAAGCCTCATCTTCAGATGGTAAAACTGTATCCGGTGGGTGCTAATAAGGTACTAATACGTATATGTTCAATACGAGAACTCAAAATTACATTCAGCGAGGGAATCTGAAGGAAAACAAGCCACAGCCTGACGTAAAAGACCTCCACGATCAACCTAAAGGCACTGTTCGCGATAAACTTCATCCTCGAATTTTCCACGACAAACGCTTTTGGTGTCTCTCAGAAGCAGAACAGCGTCGAAAAACGGGACGAAAAGCTACCCAGGAGCCGCAAAACGGCTTAGAAAAGTGGGAACACCCCGCCATTGTGGGCAAGTACCGCCTCTTCCCGCCCCTCGACGTGAACAAAGGAACACTCGAATTTGTGAGTTAAGCGATGGTTTCCGATCAAAAGCCCCGTTCTTCTATTCATTCTCAACTTCTCTCTTTACTCAGGTCAGCTCGCTCACATTGGCTGCAAAAGACGAAAGTTAGAAGCTTCGGACTACTCGTCCACCATTTTCCCTAGCTCAATTTTCGAGGTAACATAACTCCATTCCCAGGAGGTCTTGTACGATTCCAGAAGCATCATTGGAATCAGAATGGGACCGGTTTCAAGATAGGCTAAGAAACGGAAAAGCGATTTTTATCGCGAACAGTGCCTTTAAGGAGATGATAAGGCGGGTCCCCTCACGATGAAGCTGGGCCATCCACCAACTAATAGCCCAGAAATTTTTGTCATTATTTCAGACTACTTATAAATTTCGGGAATTCAACGCACTTGATGATTCATATTATAGGAAAAAACTTTTCCGAATTGATACCTTGCTAGCCGTTTCTCAGCAGCTTGACTCAAAGAGTTTTCTTTCATACTGTGTTTCTGTGTGCATAGCATTTAAAATGTCGAGATGATGATACGGCTTCTTTGAAGGTAGCCAGTGCTGTATGGGAGCGAATCTTTCTTCACTTTACACTATACGTGCAAATTACCATATTTGAATGGTGCATTGCTGAGGGACGGCACTGCAGTGGCGAGAAAGCGCGCTGGCCCCTACCCTGTCGCCAACGACATTTGAAGCGCTGATAACCATCCAGAATGACAATATTTGACCAATCATGTCTGGCACACCCATATTTTCACACCCCTTCGAGTAACAGAATGAAAAGTTGAACTTGAGAAAACATGTGGCAACTTAGAGTGATACAAAAGAGAGTGCACGAGAGAAACAGCTTGATTTACCTGATTATAACGTGTTTGTGCACCAACGAGATCCTCCATTTTCAAAAGCCAGCCGGAGTAGAGCGGCATCCTCGAAAGTGGATGAGTAAATCATTAAGCAATTTCAAACAGTAGGTCTTACTTAGGTCCCCGTCAGACTTCGTCGAAAAACCTGCTGAGTCCGACTGAGTCCGGTTGCCCCCAGCGCCAACCACTTCCTCTGCAAAACACGCAATCGATAGTCAGCGGCAGCAGTACGTGGGCAGACGACGAGAGTCGACATGCGGCGGGACTCGGCAGGTCGCAGTCGGCCGAAAAAATGCACCCAAATCACGTGAGAAACACCTATATCGACCGGGTGGGGTGAGAATGATTTCGGTGGGACTCAGTGGGACTCAGCCGGACTCAGTCGGTGCTTGGCCCCGCCCTTGTACGCATGAGAACCATCAATATCGACCGGGGGGATTGCGGTGGGCATCAGACGGTCGCGGTCGGACTCAGTGGGTTGATTTTTTGCACCCGTTTCCCACGAATTCGGTGCGTATCGACCGGGTGTGACTCAGTAGATCCACCGACTATGACGGGGGCCTTACCGCCACAAATTTATCAAATATCAGTCGCTTGCAAGAACCCCGTACAAGCTCTCGTGGATTTGCATCTTGCAGCAGTCGTGTCCGATGCATTTGCGAAAACTCCGATCATAATTGCCAATAGCCACACGATTCAGTTCGCAAACTAAGCAATAACTCGGAGATCCTTTCGCCAGTGAAAACCCTATATTCCACAGTACTCATGAACAAAAACCATATCGATGCTAATTCAAACGAAGAGGAACTGGTGCTACGTATAGAATCGAAAGCCCTACAAGATATGTACAGCGAGGCTAGTAATCAATCAGGAATGTGGGTTTCAGGTTTTCCAACCTATCAGGATGTTACGATTGCAAACTTGGTGTTCATTTAACAATAGACTGTAATGCACCCACAAACGCTACCATCACAGTTGCTCGCAAAACCCAAAATTACCTTGCGAAATGCGGACCATCGAACGAACTCAATGAGATTGTGCTGCACTTTGAACATCCTACTGTCGATGAACACTGCAATGCACATTGCTCGGAAATTTCTACCAAATTTCAAATTAGCGGGACCCTGTACTACTACGTAGAAGGCCCCCAAGCGCAGCCTTCCAAGCTAAGTCCCATGGTATATCTTTACGACACCAATGATTTTCGGACATTACTATACCAAATATTGACCGGTTGATTGTGGTGCGCGCGAAGCGCGCACCAGATTTGGTTTTAAATCGGCCTCGCGCGCAATCATTTTTTTCGAAGTCTCAGTTCAGAGTAAACGTAGAAATTAGCTCTGAATTGCATTAAAAAGAGCGCAAAAAGTTGTGATTTTCTCCAAAAAAATGGTTAGGAATGGTTCGCTGATATTCGAAAAAAAGGTGAAATACCGCTCGTTTTTGTTGTTAATATCCTTTTTTCATTCAGACGGCACACACGATCTTGTTGCTACACTTAAAATTGAGCTAGGAAGCTCATTTTTAAACAGGAAACTGGAAATGGATGCAGGTCGCTCCTATTCCGATTTGTACCTGATACCATAGCTTTGAAGGGTTCCTCGGAATCGTCGGTTTACATACTAAATTAGCCATGGAGCACGAAAAGTGCTACGGCTGTGAAGACCGGGGTGTGTGGGTGGATCTGTAGCCAATTAGCACAGATCAGGTAGTTGGAGGCAAGGACTGAACTTGTCAGAGTTCGTACTCATGGCACTTCATCGATCGGTAATCAATATCATCGATTTTCGCGCTTACTGCGCAAAATGCGGAGAAGAGTGGTGATTGCTGATGGGATTCGGTTTCTTGGTTGGGGAATTTCGCTCATCAGTCATTATCGATGAATACCAATCAATAAGATCGGTTTTTTGATTGTTGCACAAAATGCGGCAACGAGTGGTATTTTTATGGGTGTGGGTCACAAGTTTCAAGAAATGTACTCATACGACATAATCGTCGGTTAGAGGTTTCATCATTCCAAAATGGAAATCGTGGAGCAAAGTTGAAGTCAGAAAGGGAACCCTCGGCAAAAATATGCGTAATTTCCGGAATTTCAGCTTCCTGGCAAAAGTAGCGATTTGGCAATGACATTAGAAAGCCAGAAAAAGTTTCAAAAATATCTTGAAATATCCTAAAAAATTATGTGGCTTAAAATAGCCTGGGGTAATAAAAAGCTAGGAAATGGAGTGAGATAACTAAAAATACGATTTGGTCAATCATAGACCAAATATTTAGAAGTAGTGACAGACGAGGGATCGGATTTTACAAGCTTCTCCGTTCAACTTACCAAGGCGAAATCAATCGCGCTACGGGAACATTAGGCCATTTTTGAAAACTGTAATTAGAGAATCAGCATAAGGTCAAGCTAGGCCAACGTGACGCTTCAATCCGTTGCGCGCTTGATTTCGCTTAGATAAGTTTAACGGAGAAGATTGTAAAATCTGATCCCTCGTCTGTCATTTCTTTTGGAGAGTTGGTCTATGATTTACCAAAGCGTATTTTTAGTTAATTCACTTCATTTCCTAGCTTTTTTTATTACTCCAGGCTACTTTACGCCAAATAATTTTTTAGGATATTTCAAGATATTTTTGAACCTTTTTTGACTTTCTAATGGCTTTGCCCAATTGCTACTTTTACCAGGAAGCTAAATTTTCGGAAATCGATACTATGAAAAACCAATGGAAATCCGCTTTGGCGGCAGCTGCGTTACTGTTAATAATCACCGATCTTACTTACTCATCGTTGATGTCTCACAGGGAGATAGCCGCGCTCAGCAGTTGGGCGCAAAATCGTTCGATCAATAGCCACTCTCCCTTCGTTTTCCCGCGTGCAATTTTTCCCGCCAAGCAGCGCCGCGGCGATCTCTCATCCAGTGATTGACGATATTTGGACCTACGTTAGTAGTGATGGCCGCCAAATACGCATTCACCCTGATGAAATACCTCGTGACAGTAGTACGGTCAGTACTTGAACAAGTCGCAGCCATTGCCCACAGAATCTGTTCCATCAGAAACGCATAATACAAAAAAGGATCATGCACAGAAAAACTGCATTGTACATACCATTGGCAAACAAAAAAAACATTAAGAAACGGCATAAGGGCGTCAACAACAAAAATTAAAATTCGAATCTCGCGCCAAAAATCTACAATGGAGCGCATTATTCTCCAAACACAGCCTTGGCGTCAAAAAGACAGCCAATGTCAAAATCAGGGGAGTTTATAAACAAGCCTTTCAGGAGCACTGCAAATGACCAACATGTCCAACTTCCACTCTGCCCTCGACGAACTGAATTCAGCCGAGTACCCTCGTCCTATTGTCGCCGCTTTCAACACTTTCGACAACAATTTGGAATCGGCGACAGATAGTCTGGCACGCAGCTCTGGGCGACTCGACCATAATGAGGCTGCGCTGCAGCATCTCCTGAATCGATCGGCTCCTAAGTCTGCTTGCGTTTTTTGTTCTGTGACAGAGAACGCCGACGGACATCACCGAGTTCGCTGCTCCCGATTTCCTGATCCAGTCACTTGTGCTGTACAGGCGCGCAAACTTAATCTATGCGAGAGATGTTTCAAGCTTTCGCATGACACCGATTGTAGGATCTGCTGGCAATCGTGCCGCCTTACACATAACCTGCTCCTATGTCCGTCTCGAAGACAATTCCATTCTGCTGCTAAGAAGCGAAAATTCTGAGAATGGTCGGTTAATCTTTTCCTTCTTTCATTTTCCTTTTTTCATATTTTTAAAAGCCTTTTTGTCCAACTAGTCCTTTTTTCTCTGTTTTTCGAGTATATTGCCTTTATACATGTACATATCTCCACAGGGTCTACATCGTACAAATCAAGCAGTCAAAAGTCAACGTTCATGCAATAACGTGGGTATGGTCGCTTTCAACTCAGTTACTCCAATAGTATATGAATTGCTATAAATTTATTTCCCGCAATGGTAATATGCATCGGTTCCAGGCTTTTAGCACTACTTCAATTTTTTTTGTTCCTGACTGCCCCACAACCTGTAATGGCTCCTAACTTTAGGTACTGTCGCCTTATAGATTATTCTCTAATCAGAATAATGGTCTTCTGATCGGCTGTAGAAGCGTTGCGCTAAGTTTTTGTTTGTTTTTGTAATCACTTCCATGTTTTTAACTTACTGTTTTATAATTTTTGAGCAAGCCGGCAACGGCGTAAAATAAATAAATAATAACAGCCTCATCCCTAAAAGCCGTCGTCACTTATATACAGCTAACCAATCAAACACGATACCTCCGCCTCTCTACAACATCAAGAAGACGTCGGCTGCAGTGATATTATATTGTGATTGGCTGTATCTCATGTTAATTTGTGTATTCTTCCCGGTCCGCGGGAGTGTGCTGTTCACACAGCATAATACCTGATTGTCTTTGTATTAGTCGTTAATCGGCTTATGAGTTATATCAACATCACACATCATGTCTATCCCCCCCCCAATTAGGTCGCGCCAAAAGCGCATCAAACGAGATGGCGTGGCGCGGCATCTTGTCATTTATCGCCCATCACTGGATGAGGGATCGCCGTGACGCTGCTTGGCGGGAAAAATTGGGCGCGGGAAAACGAAGGGAGAGTGGCTATTGAGGGCGCAATTTTTCCCGCCAAGCAGCGTCGCGGCGATCTCTCATCCAGTGATGGACGATATCTCGTCAGGTCGAATACACCGTATTAGGGCTTCCGTAATCGATGTCTGTCCATTCTTTGTGACAAAGACTGCCACTGAACCCGTCTTCAGTAGACGCACCGAACAAAACGGAACGCTTCAGAAAATCTCAGTAGAAACAATATAGGCATCTTTCATAGTCCTTACCGCAAGCGCGGCACGCGCGGGACGAGCGGTGGACTATGAAACTTTTCACCGCGCGGTACGAGCGGAAAGCCACTATGAAATCTCCAGCGGCACCGCCGTGGCGGCGCGGGTGAAAGTCGGGCCTCAACTGGGACTTGTACAGAAATTTCTAGCTTGCATTTGCTTATGCGGTGGCTCAGGATAGTCCCAGAATTATTTATGTTGGAGTGGACTCAAATCGAGAAGCAATTATTGATTGAAACGGTAAAACCGCCACGGCCGTTTGGGCGGCACCGCTATGGCGGTGCTGATGGACTATGAAAGTTGGTACCGCGCGTGCCGCGCGGCAAGAACTTTCATAGTCCCCCGCCCCTCCCGCGCGTCAAGCGCGTGCCGCGCTTGCGGTGAGGACTATGAAAGATGCCATACCAAGAAGAAACAAAGGCTCTCATTCATATGGACTGTCATGATGTGACTGCGGCAAGCCAGCTGTCGATAAACCCGTCTGACAAGAGATGTAAATCAGTACCGAAACAGCGTGGGTTATCAGTTATGGGGCCGTATGCTATTCTTTCTCCGAAGGGTAACGTCCCCCCCCCCCGAACTCTCCCCCAGAGGGGAGCTTTTTCAAGGGGAGTCCTCCCTGGGGCGGCATGTATGAACGCTTATGAGGAGGTAAGGGAGCCACTCCGCGTTTTACATGCGAGGCGTCGAGCCAGAGGTGACCCGAAAAACATGCCGTCCCGACTGTGCATGGACGCAACCTCACAACGTGCTGTGAACTCCCCGCCTTTTCATTTTAATTGTGCTTAACCTCTACCTTTTTTGATTTATCCTCTATAATTAATTACTTTTTCATTACCTTTTTCCTTGGGGTTAAGTATTGCGCACAAATAAAGCCATTTGAGATAAGGATAAGTTTGAAAAACAGCTTTTAGGCAAGAGGTTCGCTGCACGTAGTGAGGTTTCGTCCCAACGTTTAGGGCACGGTCCAACCTCAGAATCCTTTTCTTATTCTTCACCTGTCTTGAACACAGTCCAACGCTGATTCCAATGATGCCTCCGGCATCTTACAAGACTCCTAAGAACGGAGTTATGACTCCTCGAAAATTGAGCTGCGGAAGCATTGCGGACGAGTTGTCTGAGGCTTCCATACTCCGCCATTTCCAACCAATATATGCGAGGCGACCTGAACAAAGACAGAGGCTGAGAGTAAAGGGAAGAACGGGGCTACCGATCGGTAAACATCGCTCACCTTGCCACTGGTTAGCTCGGAAGATCGTTAAAGGGGAGTGCCAAAGTGGTTTCTTGATGTGGGCGCCCCAAAGTGGCTTCTCCCTATATCTCGCTTTTCGAAGGATTCGAGAGCTCGCACTTGGCAGGTGCTATACAGGGTGGGTCTAGTTCTCAATTAAGTGAAAATCTCAGATTTCGCCCCTGAACTTGGACTGTGCCTTCAAGGGGACGGCATGTTTTTCGGGTCACCTCTGGATTGACGCTCCTCACGTAGTACTCGGAGCGGCTCCCTGACCTCCTCATAAGGCGCTATTCTTTATTATTATTGTGTATTCAATTCGACCACGCCGTCAAAGAAAAGGAAGGCGTCGCGTCATATGTGTTACGCAATCCCACGGCAAGCGTGCAAATGCGGAAACTAATTTCAAGATCTTCACCTTTTCATGGTTTCTCATTCTTCTTCATTCTATCCGTTACCTGTCCCTATCTCGTCCGATAATTTACAGTTTACCGCAATGCTAAGAGGACATGGTGCGGTTGCGGTCACACACTAAAACTACGGTGAAAAACCTGGCGCCTCAACTTCTGGTTCCTCTGCATCGATCTTTCCATCTCTTTCTTCTTTGCCAGATTTCATTGTCGATCGACAGCACAGCTGATTTTCTGGGTGAGTTACGGTTTTTCTTTTTTTTTCTTGTTTGTTTCTGCTTCAATTTTGTTTCTGAATCCTACAATGTTACGAATATGGGTTTTTCTTAGTGTGCGCGAGAAATTTGAAGCTCAAACGAACGACTAATTTCCCTCACGCACTAAGAAGAGCCTCTATTTTCAAACAGCCAGAAACAAAAATAATGCCGAAACAAACTAGAAAAAAAAAGAAAAGTCGTAACTCACCCAGAAAATCAAATGTGCTTTCGATCGATAATGAAGTCTGTCAAAGAGCCAGGTTTTCCACCGTAGTTTTATTGCGTGACCGCAACCGCATCATGTCCTTTTAACATTGCGGTAAACTGTAGCTGTATATGGGCCATATCATTGTTCCGGGAAGCCGCGGCACTCCAGTGATATCTTTATCATGGAGACCGAACAGTTTCTCTTGAGGGGACACCATGGTAGAAATGGAGGGAAATCGCACCTCTCCCGAGATAGCAAAACAATAACTGCTTCTTTTTTCCTAGAAATATGCTACGGACCATACATACTTTTCAATGTGCAAACAAGAGCACACACGTCTGAAAGGTGTGGCGGTGCTATCTCAGCAGGGAGGGGCACTGTTGTATCGCACTTCGTCACGCCAATTTTTTCGTACCTCTTCGAAATTTGAGTTGAATTTTGAACACCAGTCCGGAGTTTTCCTACCCTTCCAAAATCAGGAGAGTCGTTGTGACGTGGAAGAATGGGCATGGTGAAGTGCGACACCACAGTCCGCCCTGCTGCGATAGCACCTATGCATCACATCGCTCGTGGGCAAAAGTTGATATTATGGCCCGGCCGCTGTGTATAGCAACCCTGCCGAACGCGGAATCTCAACTCTTCAGAATACGCGACGAAAATCGAGCACCAATTACCAGGGATGTGCGGAATTTTCTGTTTTCTGTTTTCTGCCCATTTTTGGCCATTTTTCCGTTTTCTGGTTTCTGTAAAAATAGACAAAATGTGGACAGAAAACAGAAAAAACGTGTACCGCGATTTTCAGCAGGACTGTTTTTTTTTTGATTTTTCGAAGCTAAGCCGATGGGGTGAGGGTGTACTTCACCCAGGCTCTCTGCAGTTGTACCACGCTAGACACTTTTATCTCGCCCTAGTGGTTATCCATTAGGGCACGTGTGGCGTGGTGGGAGCAAATGGTGCTGTTCGCTGAACATGGTCGGGTTCGATCCTCGCCGAGGTGAACCAAACCAACCAACCCTCCGGGATCCTTCAATTTGGAAGGGATTTATGTAGAGAGACGAAGGCACTCATTGAAAAGTCGGCTGGCCCCCTCAACCCACTAAATAAGCACGAAACCCATTCCTCTAAAAAAATTGCCGCGTTAGTGAAGGCAAAGTACCGCGATCCTCGGCTGTGCCGCGACAGTGTCGCAGCGGCTCCGTGATCAGACGATTCTGCTGCCGTGCCTTGAGCCTTGACATCGCGGCGATAGTACCGCAACAGCTCCGCGTTAGAACCGCGCCGGCTCTGCGAGGATGCAGCAGCGAACCCGCGTGGAGTAAGATGCACTGTCCTGAGTGGTAAAACGAAATTGTCGCCGGTTCAATATACCCAAGTTTGAGGTACGTTCCATGTTTGCTTGTGCACAAAAGCGGCGGTAAGCTCTGTCCTTATTAGACAAAGGAATTAACGACCACAAGTGCGAATTTTCGTTCTTACAACTAGACCCCTCAAGTTGTCTTATATGTCTCAAATAACTTCATATCAGACACTCTCCCGGAGCCGCTGCGGCGTTATAGCGGAGCCGAAGCGGAACTGTCGGGTCCCCGCTATGGCTCCGCGATAGTGCCGCTTCGGTGACTGCACGCGCCAAAGCGGCACTATCGCGGAGCCGCAGCGGCAAATTCTCTCAGAGTCAAGCCTCTACGAATACCCGCTCCCCAGCGTACCCGCTTTGGTAGAGCGGGGTAATGTTGGCCCCAACTGTACCATGCACGCAAAACTCTAGATACTTGTTTTATTTCATTGCAACGCAGATGGCACAGAATTCAGTTAAGATTAAGCGCCAAGAAATTGATGGTGAGCTTATGAGGCAGATGATAATTCTGCCACAGAGGTACGAGAGGCTCTCAACGGTGGAGCAAACGGCGCGTCAGGTCATTTATACTCTAACGGCGCAGGCGCGCGGTACGGGCGTGATTTTCAGCTTTGAGTAGTGCAGTGTTCAAACCAGCAGTTATCCCGCAATAAGTGTCAAAATATGTACACTCAGAAATGGAAAACTCGCTGCGACTTCAACAAGTACTCCTTGTACAGACATATGTATTGAGTTTCTAATGAACAATCGAGCTTTTATTTCCTGGGAAAAGGAAGGTTTGATGAACATTTGTCACCTCATCGCACTCATAATCTGCCATTCATGAGCGTCTATACTTTTTGCTCTGGCCAACTGTAAGGTTTTGAAAATTCAATGAAAGAAGCATAGATCACTCAAAAAATGTATTAAAAAAGTTCAATGTTTTGAAAAATTTGGTTTAGTGTACGCTGAAAACGCTTAATTGATTTTGAAAATTTTTTGTTTTCTGTTTTCTGTCAAACTAGATTTTCTGTTTTCTGTTTTCAAAAATATTTTTTCCGTACATCCCTGATCGTCACCACCCCCCCCCCCAAACAGCAGACATTCCCTCCGCCCACTTCAAGGTTTTCGTTCTCAATTCTCAATGGAGAAGAGACACGTGATGGATTTTTATCAAAATCTGTTCTTACGTTTGTTATCAGTCTATACTTAGTAAGGTCTGCTTTTATTGCGCTCTGCTCCAGAGCGATAACTGCGAATGACGATAGAAAGCGGACCGTGATAACTCGCCCACGAATTGCTCACCGTCCAATTCCAAAATTGTTGAGGGGGCATAACTCCGCCCGTAGTAGGTCCTGAGCGATTCTGTAGACACCGGCGAGGAGCTCGAAATTCTCTCCAAGCTTAGCAAAGAAATTGGGGAGCGATTTAGAGGTTGGACGGTGCCTTCAAGTTTCCATCGAGTTTCGCTAAGCTGAGCCGATAGGAATAGGAGAACAATATCCGGAAAAATGCTTATTTGATATGAGCAATGTTATGCGAGAAAATATGGCCAAAACGTCATTCCTCTTACAGCATCGCACAAAACGGGCATTCACCGAACCGAATCCGCAGTGATTCGGAGAAGCAACGCCTCTCGACATATAGATTAACTTCAGGTGAAAAATTTTGGATTGTTTCCAGTTCTCCAGTTTTCTAATTGAGTTGAAATTCTTGTTTTAGATTGTTGTTATCTTGGGGATTCTCTCTGACGTGGCGTTCTTATACAGTTCCCCCGCCTTTTTGTCTCACAATCAGTCCTAGAAATACTTTTCTGATGGCAAAGAGTCTGGTTTGTTGCACGATGCCAGTTCGTATGGTTTATTACGATGTGTTCAGTACGGTTTGTTTTTGATTTTAGATCTTTTGAAAAACTCGTTAGCTCAAAGAGTAGGAATATTTCTTCGATTGCATGAGTGTTGAACTGTTGTTGGTTAGCAGAGTGTTACATAATACGCGTTATAAATAATCTAGTACTTCAAAATAGGTCAAGGGAAGGCGGTTCCTGCACAAATCCCGAGGGTGATGACAAAACGGTCTTTTTTGAGATGGAGACACCCCGTCCACTGTCGCGTCGGTAACGCAATTCTCAATGCGGGGTCGCTCCGTTCGGTGTAGGGTTGAGGCGCTACGCATGCAAGTATCATACCGTCGACCTTTGAGTTCGCGACCGCGCGATGCGAGCGACTCACCCCGTCCAGGATGCTTCCAGGCATGGTCGTCGGGTGGTCGTCTTGTAGCGCCAGACAGTGAGAAGGGCGGGCAGATCAGAGGGAAGGGCTAGGCAGCGCTAGTGATTGCAAAAGTGGCCTCAACCAATAGGTGTGACAGCCTTTCCCACTGATCTGCCCGCCCTCCCCACAGTCTGGCGCCACGAGACGACCACCCATGGTCGTCGAATCGTGCGTGAGCCGATCGCACGCCCTCGTTGCCTCATCCCAACCTGTCTGAAACCGCTTTGGTAGTGGAATGATTGATCGAAGGCGATATACCATAGAGTAGTTATAGTTATGCACCGGAGAAAAAGAGAGAATATCGGATAATTTCGAATGACCCCGTTTTTCAAGGGGCGAATGTAAGATAGGTTCGAATATATTCGATAAAAAACTTGAATAATCTTGAGTCAACAACCCTTGAGTTCAGAGCATTCAATGTAAACACAAAAAGGTCCATCTGAGCGAAACAGAACGGATGTAACTTAGGTCTTACAAGGGAAGTGTAATCGGTCAACAAGGTCAATTCTAGGGGTTATTAGGGGTCTTAGATGTAAACCGGTGGTCCGTTAGTCGACAATATGAAGCTCAGTGTAGGTTACGGTAGATACACTGTCATTTAGATGGCTTAAAGGCAGTGTCCACGATGATTCTCGTTTCCAAGTTTTCCACTCAAAACAATGCGTTGGCTACCAAATGTCACCAAAATCACGAAGAAACGGCGAGAAACGCACTAATTCGTCTTATTTCAGTGACATTATTCTATGGCCTGGACTAGTTGTCTGGTTGGATGAACATGTTCACGGTGGTTGTCACCGGTAAAAAATGCGACTAATCGAAAATGGAAGAATATTTTGGGCAGAACAGTATTAGTTAGGGCCCGAAGGAAAGAACGGAGCAACACAGAATGGAGAATTGCAAAAGACGGGTCCACATAAGATTTCATTGTCACAACGAACAGTTCCATTGATACTTAAGAGGCGGGCTGATACTTGAGGATTTCGTGCCCTTCTGGTGCGTTTTTCTCGGTTTCTTCGTCATTTCAGTTCTACTCGGGGGTCGAACAAATCGATTTAGCGATTAATCTCAAAAACGAAGATTATCGTGAATACTGCCTTTAACCTATCCTAGTAATTTGGAAATCGGTAAGCGAACCTCAAGTTCGCGTTAAGCACCCCCGAAGAACATCTGCAGATAAATTTCAGCTAGATCTCAGACATTGGTCAGAGCACCGGTATCCTTCCGTAGCCTACCATGAGCTGTAAAGATTTCTGAAATCCCTTTGAGCGTATTTGAGCACGGATTACTTATCTACTCTCTAGCAGCTACAGAAATGAGAATATGCTTTCCCAAATCAATGGGAGATCGAAAACAGTCCCTATTAAGCAGCAAGTTGCAAAGAATACAATCAATCATACCACTAAACATTCCAATGAGCATATAGGGGAAAACGTCTAAATGGAACCACATACTAGAAAATAGAAAAAAATCACGTCTCGAGAGAGAAAAAGAACTACTCGAGCAAAAATAAGAATCTTTGGAAAAAGGTGAGACATTGAATACGAGAACACGAAAAAAAAATTCCTTACACGAAGTGGGAGGGGAACGACTTCTATCTTGCCCTCCAGTAGCTAGCTCTTTGCTACCATAGTCAGGCGACGTCAGACGATTGACTATTCGCCATTAACTCGCGCTAGAATACCGTGCGCAAGCTCCATGTGTTAATGAACTCATAGGATTTTCGTGTTCAGGCGGCAAGCGCAATTGATACATTGATGGGCGTGGAAAGTGGACTCGGAGTAGGGCGAGCTGACGGGATTCGAATTTTGAGGCCGTATGGAGCCATTCCGAGCCCGCTTTTGTCAATTACTACAACGTTGTAGTTGCAATAAGCCGCCAAACTGCCACTTTTGTCCAAAAAACAGAACTGATGTCAATCGTGGACACTGCCTCTAACAATATACTCACGCTTAGCTGAGGGAGTAATGGCGTCCTCGTCGCCAATGTGGATACCTGCAAAACTTGATGGAACTTCTCTAGAGGTAAATTAGTGCTTAACCACGCGCACACCTCTTAAATTGTTGATTTGATTCACATCGTCTTTTTCACCCCATAAACTAAAACCCTGCCTGATTTCTGGAAAAAAACTGAAATTTTTTGGAGAGATTCAGGATTTGTATTATTGTGATTGAAGCCATCATTAAAGGCACAGTCCAACCCCAGAATCCTGTATTTCTGCCTGTCTTTAAAGCGGTTTTACGCTGATTTCAACAACGTATCTGGAATCGCACAAGACCCCCTGGGAACGGAGTTACGACCACTCAAAAATTGGACTGCGGAAGCATGGTGGACGAGTTGTCCGGGGCTTGTAACCTCCGTCAATTGCAACCGATGCATGCGAGCCGACCTGAACAAAAAGAGAGGTTGAGAATGAAGAAAAGAACGGGGTGACAGGTAGGAAACCGTCGCTCATCTCATCACTTTTGAGCTCGAGAAATCGTAAAAGGGGCGTGTCAAAGTAGCTCCCAGAGGTGGGCGCTCCTGGGTGGCTTCCTCTTATATCTCGCTTACCCGCAGGATTTGAGAGCTCGCATTTGGCAGGTGCTATATGGTGGTGGTCTACTTCACAATTATTTGGAAATCCCAAAATTCGTCCCTGAGCTTGGACTGTGCCTCTAAAGGCAGCATGCACGCTCACAAACATGGTCGAGATAAATAGGCCCGCAACGCTCCTAACACGACGTTTGAAGCACTGAAAACCATCCAGGATGACAATATTTGGCAATCCTGTCTCACACGTCCGTACTTTCCCAACTCTTCGAGTAACACAATGGAAAGTTAAACTTGAGCAAACATGTGATAACTTGGATTGATAACACCATCATAAGGAAGTACACGAGAGAAACAGCTCAATTTACCTAAATGTAACATGTTCACATGCCGATTAATTCCCATCCATTTTCAAGAATACTGCTGTTCTTCGGCTGGTTCTTAGAATGAAGGATTTCATAGATAAACAGACATTATATGATGAGGTAACTTGAGCTGTTTCTATTGTGCACTCCCTTTGGACAGTGCTATCCCTCTAAGTTATCACATGTTTGCTCAAGTTAAGCTTTTCATTCTGTTACTCGAAGGGGTGTGAAAATGTGAGCGTGAGAAACAAGATTGCTCATATATTGTCATCCTGGACGGTTTTTAGCGCTTCAAACTCCGTTGACAACTTGGCAGGGGTCGTGCGAGCCTATTTATGCTGATATCTCGACCATGTTTGCGAGCGTGTATGCTGCCCTTAACATGGGCATATTCTCCTTACAATGCGAACACTTACTATTATTGATCTGCTTACGCCCTAGATGGATGGAAGCGAGACCCGCGCTATCTTCGGTGACACCGGAAAACTTGAAAGAGCCTCTCCTTGCGTGATATACGAAATATTTGAAGACATTGTAAAGGGCGGTTTCATAGTCTTTAGCACGTTCAGTGGCTGAAAGATTTTCCAGTATCGTCTTACAATAAGGCCTGGTGAGATACTCACGCTTTGAATCGATGTGATCGAAACCTTCGAAACGAAACTGTCTTCAATAAAGCCTGTGAAATTCAAAAAAGTCTTTGTTAACAGGAGATACAATACTGCTTGTAGGAATTGGTCAGAAAGCGTGCGAGGGCCTTAACGCGTATTTTTCGTCCTTTTTGAATCACTCGCTTCAAGCTCAAAACTAGGATGATATCAATGGTTTTCGATCTGAGGGCTCTCCAGAGGAATAGCCACTATCGGGGTTTTGTTGAGAACTTTACTTCTCAGCTCTATATGCACCGCAGATACCGACAACAGACAGGGAATATCGCGCCCTCTCCGCCACGGTACCTCAGGCAAACCATCGCTCCGAGCGGGACCGGCTCCTCCCAATTATGACGTCATCGCCCGGACAGCGGCCGAGGGGCCAACTGGCTCCGCGGTCCCTGTCCGGTGCCAGTTCGCCCCTCGGTCGCTCTCCGGTCGCTCTCGGGGCCACAGCGGTGCCATCGCCAGAGATAGAGAGACGCGGGATCGGTTGTTCTTTGAGTGATAACGTGCGAGCCACGTTATCACTCAAAGAACAATCAATCCTGCGGGTATAAAAGGCGGCTCGCCTCGTGTAGACGGGTAGTTGGCCTTTCGAGGCCACTCTTGAGAGGTGACCTCGGATCACTCTCAGGATGACAATTTTTGGCGGCCGAGGGATCCCTCATGGCCCGCGGTGGGGAAGGCTTCCTCATTGCGGACCATTCTGGGATGGTATCCTTGTTGCGGCTTGTGGCAGGATTAACTTCCTGACCCACAGGCTGTAACAGGTACCTTATCCTCTTAACAGGCTAAATCCTCTCCAGAAGAGGCGGAAATAAAGAAAAAAAGCAATTAGGAAATTTTCGAAAATCGCCCGAAAAGAGACCGCAGTGCCAGTTGGGACCGAAGATCGCTCCGAGCGATACTGCTGTGGCCCGGAGAGCGGCTGCTGTGGCCCGAGTAGATGGCTAATTTTTGCTCGGAGCGGAGAGGCAGCGCCGCTCGAGTAGCTCTCCGGTACCGCTCGGAGCGATGGTTTGCCTGAGACCGTATATACAAACCTGGCTACTTATTCTAAAAGGACGAGAAAGACGCGAAAAAGCATATAATCGCACCTTCTGACCAAATCCTAGAAGCGGTATTGTAGGAATCCACTGGAGATATACCTTTTGAGGTGGGCGGATTCATATCGTCTCCAGCATGGGAAGTTGCTGGAAGGCTCCGCGATTTTTCTACATTGGTAACATTCAATGTTTCACTCACACATTGGATTAGTGGAAACGACACCTTCGCAGTCATCGCGGATAGCTGTAAAACTCAAAAAAGTCCATACATGCGAGAAGTTTTCAACAAAGGCTTACCGTATGAGGCAGACGAATTCTCGATTTAGAGAAAAGGTGAACTTGTTCAAATTACAGAGCTTACTTTTCCGTTGGGTCTTCAACGACATGGTTTTTGTGTTAAAGTTCTTCGAGGTGAACTGAGGTTGAGAACAAGCAAGCACTGGACTTTTAGGCCGTGTAGAGGACGAGCAAAGAATGTTTCAATACATCTCAATGCTTAACATTCCAGATTTCTAGACCGACAAAATCATCGATCTAGCAGAGACATGGCTTTGTTGGTCCTCAAAATAGTGACGCCTGAAGCTGGGAGATGGTGACTATGAAGCTATACTAGCGGTCATTTGAATTTCACTATGCTTTCTAATAGTTGCGTTTCATAGGATGCCTAGTGAAAATCCGACAAAGTTTCATGTGATGGTACTCAGCTCTGGCATCAAAGCGTTCTCAAGAAAAGCTGAGCTCTGGCATGAAAGCGTTCAAATGAAAAGAAGTTCTTAAGAAAAGGATCAAACGTAGCTTCTTAACGTGGTGACTGAGCTCTTACCATTTAGCTACATATTATATGAGTCGGCACTTATTCGGGGCACTACCTATGTTTTGGTTTGTGTGTTTTAATCTCATTATTTTCGATCGGTTTTTTATACATTGTTTCGTTTCGGTTTCATATTGTTCAAGAATACCTAGCATGGCGCTCTGTTTTCAAATAATTATTCATATAGCTGTCTTAGCGCGTTCATTCGGACGCATTGAGTAACTAAATAAATATGTTCTGACTCTGTAGTATGTATGACAGTTCGGGACAACATTTCCTCAGCTGTCAGCGTAGTGAATGTCATCATGTCTCGAAATATACAATTCCCCACACGCCCTTGACATCTCATTAGTTATGCCAGGTAGATGACAAGATATTAATTGGCGGTCATCGATACGAGGAGGTGCGCGTGTGAGTTGATGTCTTTTAATTCGAATCAGAAGTTTTCTGAGTAATGCAGGTCACGGTCGTACCCTCATGAGGCCCACATATAAAAACCCTTCTGTGCGAATACAGATCATATCCATGACGTCTTTCACTGTGATCCTACTCGCCATATCTACCACTGCCACAGTGGCAGAATATGTGGAGCCTTCCGGATATGAGCAGGCGCCTGGAGGTGAAATTCCCACATATCCCCAGAGCGGTGACGACCAACTTGGCTATCAAAACAACATTGAAGGTGCAGAGGGCCCACAGGTATGTTATCTCGCACTTTCACATTCCAGTATTGCAAACTGACTCTGTCCAAATATTTTATCTATTATCAAGTTTATTTACAACTGTGAAAACATTTTTGCCTGATTGATCTAGAATTCCAGTATGACAAGAAGCTTGATTTACCTACCCATTTATATGGCATCTACAGCAACAGTTTCTTAACCACCTCTAAAATTTTTGCAGACTTATCAAGTAATGGTGAAAATGTGATGTCTCGTGGGTGTAAAGTTTATGTCAGGCCCATGATGAAATCAGAAACTTCAGTGTGTTGATCATATGAGAAGTACTTATGTAGAGAGCGACCCTCAACCTCTTTACCCCGCCATTTTCTGTTAGTGTAGGAGATAGTGCTGGTTTCTTATTAGCTTCCCTTTGTAAGCCAGTTGTTTCAGGGAGGTTGTTAGTTCATTTTGTTGTGTCGGCTAGTTGAGCCGTTGGCAACAAAACTTATTGCCTGAAGGTTGGTTCCACAGCACAAGCGGACAAGCGGCTCTTGGGAACAGGAGTCGTTTGGGCAACACAAACGGAATAGAGCACGCTCCGCACAGAACCGGAGCAAATACAACTGAGGAGGAAATGTACAGATATAAAAAGACAAAAAATAGGAAAATTTTGTTAACAATATGTTTGAAACTGATTCGGTGCGGAATGATCTGAAGCGATGACGAACTGGGAAATGTACGTAAATCGCCGATAACGAGAAGGAGTTGAGTTTATTCGACAGAATAAAGGCACAGTACACCTCAGACATCAATTTGGTGTATCTTATTTGGTTGCGTAGCAGACCCCTCCTGTAGAGCATGTGCCAAATGCGAGATCTCAATTCCTTCAAATAAGCGTAATATAAGCGACCACCAAAGGCCCTGCCCCCTACCAGATTTACAAACTCGATAGCGGCTAAATGGATGGGTGTATTTTAACAAGTCGTCGTTCTTTAGTCCATTGCCGGTTTATCTCCTCATCCTGTTTTGCTCTCGCGCAGCGATTGCAAACGAAGAGAAATACAGACCTGAGACAACTCGCCCACCAAATTTTTGCCCCCAAAACGCAGGCATTTTCAAGCAGCCATATTTCCGTTCGTAGGAGGTCTTGTTGGATTTCAGAGAAACCATTGTGATCAGAGAGCGGCTCTCTTCAAGATAAGCATGCAATCTGAAAAATAATTTCTTGGGTGTCGTGTGCCTTTAATACATTTTTCAAGTCAGAAGGACGATGCGAATCTAACGGTGCAGTTGTCTTTCGAAATTAGCTGCTCTTAGAGTTTGATCTCATGAAATGAGAAAAAATTGTGAGTAGGTCGAAAATTAAACTGGTCTTGACTAGGTATTCATTTTGAATGAAGCTTGATGGTACGAAACCATGGAGTTCTCAAATTTTCACGACGTAAATGATTTTGATTTCTTCCCGTGACAGTAGAGACACTAGATAATAAGGGAGGGAAGGCTTGGTTTTCTCTCAAACCTGAACACATTCTGGGAATCAGCACGACTAGACTAATTGAATGGTTGTTTTAGATGTCAAAATTGTCCACTCTGAACTAAAATGGCGTTCACGACGTGTTTTAGGACACGAGTTATGTGCGGTATTCTACCAAAATCACTGAAATTCTATTTTGCCGTCGCTCATAGACCACCTATTGCTAAGTTTAGTAAAAGACGGGGATCGGATTCTAGGAGCTTTCCAGGAGCGATGGCTAAAGCAATGGAGAGAAGAAGACGAGGCTCAACAAGCCGTAACCAAGAAAAAAGTCAACTAGCTGCGGCCTAAATATTCAAAACTTCTCAACACCCCACGCACGCGCCGCTTTGTATTGAAGCGCGTTTTGCATCAGGATGGATCGCCGTGACACTCATTGCTGGCTTTACGTTTACCTTTCTGAAGCTAATTCTTTCAAGAGAATCCCCGATTTTAATCATCATTTAAACTCAAAGCTCCGACTATTCTTCTCTCATGATCCCCCCATTGTCCAATGTGGCATGTGTGATGCAGCCTGGAGTCAGCAGAACTTTTATTCATGGAGCTATGCTTATCTTTGTATGGGCAGCATCTACAGCCGACAGGGGTCGTGATGGAACCACAACAGGCACTGTACACTGTGGTTCGCGTTGTCAGTATCTGCGATGTCGCCCTGGATTAGTGTGGTGGTAGTAATAAGTGCAAACCACGAAAACGGCGGGAGGAGGGAGCAGCTGTGATTGGTTGTAGCCACTGTATCCTCCAATCACGGCCCTTCGCTCCTACTCCACCCTTTATGCGTTTCGGACACAATATGACCGCCACCCCATGCATAATAATGCTCATAGAAGTTCTCTCGCTATGCATGTTCTACAGAATGGAAGAGGGGAGTAGGTGCTCGACGAATAGCCCATAATAGTGGTCGTACAATTCTGCATTCACTGTGGTGTATTCTGTTACTGATTTTGCTTGCAATCATTTTAACAATAAATCTGTTCACACCATTACATATTCTACACTTCCTCTGATCAATTTTTAGGCTGACGCTCCACCTGCCAGGCCAGGGCCAGTACCCGCAAATGATATTCCTATCCTCTCTAACATAATCAGTCCACCATCGAAACAACCACCAGGTGGTCAAAAACAGGTAAGCATGACCGGAGGGATGACATTATGAATTCAAAAGTGTGCTCCGTATCGTCGTGTCTGCCACCTATGAAGTCTCTGTTCAATTTAAATAAACTAATAATTATTTTCACATTAACACCCAATCACATATCAATGTTTTTCACCTTTTTCAGCCAAACCCTCCGACAGGGAAGGAACCACATCCAAACGCGCCGGTCGAACCTCCACCAGACAGCCCACATGGATCAAAGCCTAATGCGAAACCTGGACCTAAACCTAAGACGAAACCCTCTCCAAACCCGAAAACAAAGCCAGGGCAGCACTTCGCGAAGCCTTCTCGGGACGCTCCTCGTGGATCATATCCGCAGCCATCTGTTCCTCCGACGGAAGGAGGATATCGACTTTGGAGAAGATGGTAGACCGAGTGCCAATAAAGTTTCTCGCAACAATTTGGCCTCACAAGCTCTTCTTATCTGGCAAATGATAGGAATTTCCGCCTCAAAATCAGTGAACACTAATTAGCGGATGATACCAGCATAAACTGCAATTTTGAAAAACGATCTGTTGAGTGTTGTGGGAAGGTGAAAAGAAATGGTTTAAATTCTGGTTAATTTATATTATGTACACGCACAGCGGTGTCGGTAGTGTAACGGTAACACTCTTAACCGGACAGCGATGCGATGTGGGTTCGATTCCTGCCTGACATCTAAGTTTTGTGTTCAACTCAGCAAACTTGTGATATGGAAACTGATAACTTGTGTGGTCCACCTCGCTCCTCCACGCTGAGCGGTAGGTGTTCTCTTCCTCCGTTAATTCATCATCAAGCCATCGGAGTTCTACTAATCATATACTAATACTAACCGTCAGTAACTTCCTTTCTTCCATTACGACTGATACTAACACTTGTCTTCAAAATGGCTGATGAATTGTCCTGTGAAATCGAGCAGATGGAAAAGTGCAAGGATGTGTCCGATTGGGTGAGAGCCGTTCTGCTATTGGTCGCAACTCAGCTGAGTTTGGTTGTAAGAGAAAATTATCACTTGCTCAGATAGAAGCAGCTCACTTCCCGCCGGCCAAGTCGGGCTAGTTGACTTCGCGCGGCCCCAATTTCGTGGGCGTGGCACAGCGCACCACTTCCCGCTGACAGAGAGGCTTTACCGTCTTTCCGCGGAGTGTCGGCGGGCAGTCGGCTACTGCTGGGGGCCATCGAACACTCACTCATCGATTCCCACTCTGATATCATCATTGCACCACCCACTAGAGTGGAGCTAATGAACAATTGACGAGCAGAGAACGCTGTGTTGAGACTCTTTCCAAAATCCGCGCTGTGTGCGACGCTGGCCTTGGGCAGGTAAACCACTGTCCGTTAAAGGCAATGGTCGCGATCAAATATGCTTGTCGTCTTTTTCTCTCTAAACCCTTTTCTGGGTCTCGAGTAGTAGGACCTATAAGAAAAAATCGCGAAAAAACCACTGTTTTGGGCCAAATTTGAAACCTGAACTTTCTTGTCTTTTGATGGTGGACGAGCCCACTCCACATCATCGGCATCGGTGACCTCTTATATCAAGAACATCACCTTTCTTGAAATTGAATTTCGATCAATGAAGCTCTGGATTTATGTACGCATCTAGTCAAAAACATTGACTGAAGTGATGCTTTCATTGTTCAACTGTTTTTATTCGGTAAATTTGCATTTATTTCTTCCTTTGAATGTCGATGATTTTTGACTGCTCGGCATGAGACTGCGATCTTTTTCGTCATCGCTGTGCACGTGTGCACGAAACAGCTTCTTTGGGCCCTAAAAACTCTAATTCTAGCCCGTTTTCCACCGCTCTACCTTCATAGTTTTTCAGCTGTTTTTGATCTAAGCTGATTTTTGTAGTTTTTTCTATAAAGTTTTTCATCGCGACCATAGCCTTTAATGGCATCTGCTAATGGGAAGGCTGTAAGAAGCAGTGGGTGTAGGAAGCTTCCCCGTAGAAGCTCACTCCTTACTTGTCAAATGCAGTTCAAGATGAAATCCCCACGAGCGGATTTTTCGAATTTTGTTAGGAGAGACCTTTACTTAAAGGGTGATTTTTAAATGTGCCGCAAACTGTTGTAGGATTGTCTTCTGTCCGTCAGCAGATTAGCCGTAAGGCGGTGGCAGAAGGGCCGCAAAGTGCGTGTTCACCGTATACGGGCAGTCAACGAAACAGCGCTGCCGACTGCCCGCGAGCGATCTATTGGCCTTCCGCAGGAGGGGTTACGGGACGTCGGCTAGTGGTACCGCGGGAAGTGTGATGTCTCTATCTGAGTGCGTGCCGAAAATGCCTAGTTTGGTCACGAGAGGCATATGTTGCGCGCAGAGATCGAAAGCCTGCAGAGGAACCTGGTTGAAGTCTCGAAAGAAGTTCAGGGCGGAAAGGCGGTCAATATGGTCGATAGTGAGGTGGTCCAGGAGGATAACTTCCATGAATGCGAGCGGCGGAGATCGATAGTTTTATGTGGTTTTCCAGAGTCTTTATCTTCAAATCTGTTTTAACGTTTGCGTCACGATATTTTTAATGTTATGAACATTCTATCCGTTCTTGGTATTGAGGATTACCCGATGGCTGTATATAGGTTAGGATCGTTTCTGCCGGGTAAATCGAGATTACTAGAAATTGTCATTCCTTCGTCTCATCAGCAGAAGTTCGCTATCGATTGTGGTGCGTACGATGCCTTCAACATGAGATACTCAGAGAAATGCGCGAACTCATCTTATTTTCAATGTTCGGATTGTATTCTCCAATGTCTTCTCTGTCAAGAATGAATATAGGGTCTTTGGTTGGCAGCATTCTGGAAACATTGTCCTTGGAAGGCTCTGTGGCCGAATCGTGACCCAGCGACACCTAAACTTGCCAAAATTTGACGGTTAGGCCTATGGTATACTTTGTCGCTGTAATGAGCGACAGGCATGCAATCTAACACAAATCATGGCGGGACCCGCATCGGAGCAACGGCAACGGTCGTCGTAGGAACAGATGTCGCGTGTGGGTCGCAGCGACGTGTCGCGGAGGGCTGATATACTGCAAATGTGCCATAGCCTGTCGCTACCACTGTCGCTGTCGCTGTGCAGTGCACTGCGACAGCGACAGGTTTAAAGGACGGGAGGCGGTCGCTGTCGCTGTGCAGAGCGACGCGACCGTGTGTCGCAAAAGTATACCATACCCCTTATAACTTCTCTCTTCGTTGAAGTGTCTCTTCACGAACTAATGTTCTGTAGTGATACACGATGGACTGCGTGTACTAAATTCCACAAGTCACAAAGGATCTAGGTGTGAAATGCATGCAATACGCAGACGATTTCAAGATTTACAGTAAGATCAATGTGAGTTTTTCAGATCAAATGCAGAAGACAATTCATGCAGTTGACAGCTGGGCACATTCCTGGGGTCTACCCCTTGCCTCAGAAAAGACAAAACATTTGAGGGTAGGTAGATGTGAGATTTTACGAAGATACTTGACTTACTTGACTTAATCGGTTGGCTTTCGCCTAACGCGGTCATTCCGCATCTTCACCGAGGTGTGCCGTCCTAGTAGTCAGCCGTGTCCATTTTTCACGGTCTTCAGCCACAATTTGAACACATTCCATCCAGCTGTCACTATTCCATTTCCTGCGAAACGAAACATCGGCCTGAACAGTCTTTCGATGCCGAGTGACTTCAAATCCTCTTTAACCACATCCGTCCAGAACTTTCGCTTACGCCCAGGTGGCCTTCCAGACAGGATTTGGAAGCATTCTTACAGCGTGTTGTACGAGAGGATCCGGCGTTCTTCTTAGTATATGCCCGAGCAGTCGAAGTCGACTTTCCATTGCTGCTTGAGATGGCGTTAGGAGATGCTGGCGCCTCCCTCGTGTCAAGCGTTTATGTACTGCGTCGATTTCCTTGTAAAGGTCTTCGTTATGGCATACACGCGGCCAGAAATATCCAAGCAAACGCCTAAAAAGCTTTCTCTCCGTGCAATCCAACCTTTCCATCTGCGTCCTCGGAGCTGCCCACGTCTCCGACCCGTACATCATGATAGGGCGAATAGCGGATAGGTAGACGCGCAACTTGACTTCCTTCGCGATGGTGGTAGACCACAAACACTTGGTTAGAGAATTAAATGCAGACGTAGCTTTCGCACATCGTTGTCGAATATCCGCAGCATAACTACCATCGTTCTTCAGCAAACAGCCCAAATAACAGAAATCGTCCACCAGTTCGATACGTTGTCCGTCCACACAAATTCCCGTTGAAGGCCTCTGGGATTATTCGAAGCCATTACAGCTTGCTTTTTTGCACTTTGAAGCCGCGTTCGACTATCCTCATCGTGATCGATTGCTCAATGCTCTGCGAGCAGATGGAGTCCCGGAAAAGTATGTTCGGTTAATCGAGGACATGAACAAAGGGACAACAGCAGCAGTTCGTACACCTGTCGGATTTACGTCAGCTTTCGAGGTGAAAACAGGAGTAAGGCAAGGAGCAGTTGCAGGACCTTTTCTTTTCAACTTCGCCGTTGATGACATCATGCGTAGAGTTGCAGAACAGTTTCCTGCGGATGTGATCCTAACACCATTAGGACGCTCCCCTGTCGACCTGGAGTACGCCGACGACATCGTGTTATTCGCTGAAAACAACGCAAAACTGCAAAGGATTGTGAACCTCGTTTCGGAGTATGCCGCAGCCTATGGACTTCGTCTTCTTCCCGACAAATGCAAGCAGACGAAGATACACAGTTCAAAATAAAGCAATTCCTCTTGCAAAAGAAGTCATTGACCTGGGATTCTCTTATGATAACAAACTTCATTTCACTGAGCACTATAGAACAATCTGTAGAAAGGCGAGCGCTCGCAGCTACCAATCACTGGAAGGGATGGCTACGAAAAACGAAAATGTCTTAATGAAAGCCTTCACAACATATGTAAGACCTTTAGTAGAATATGGAACTACAGTATTTGCACCACACAAGGTGAAGGACATTGAAGCTATCATAAAAAACTCAAAATAACTCTACGCGCAAGGTTGTGACTAGATATGTGGATTCTTATACTCTGAATTCCGAAGTCCAAAATAAGGAACATATTCCTGGGAATACACTCGTTGCAGTCCAGGAGGTAACTCATAGATGTTTGTATGGTTTTCAAGATAATTTCTGGGATAACTAGTATTGAGCGGTCCTCGTTTTACCGACTCAATGCATCGCGAACGCGCGGAGGAAGCATCAAAATCACATATCACATACCTAGGAGTGCAATTAGATTGCATTCTTTTACTGCGCGTGCTGGCTCTGCTTATATTAAGTTGAGGAGCACCGTTGATCCTGTACCTACAATCATTAGGGCTTTCAAACGGATGGCTTCTAACACAATACTTTCATACTAAGGCGTTTCGTTATATTTTCTGTGAGCAATAATCATCGGTGTGCAATTTTTATGTTTCTTGTGTATTATATCAAGACTGTCTCAAACGGCGTAATGAATTATTATTATTATTATTATTATTATTATTATTATTATTATTATTATTATTATTATTATTATTATTATTATTATTATTATTATTATTATTATTATTATTATTATTATTATTATTATTATTATTATTATTATATCTTGGATCATATATTTACCATGCTAGAAAAAAGGCATTGAACTTTAAAAAACGAATTTTTTTGGATTTCAACAGTTTGAACAGGTTTTTCAGCCCAAACATTCTCGAGCGAAGCTATTTGGAGCGCTGAACTCAAATATAATGTCCAATTTCAGTTTCTCAGAAACCTACTGTGGGTTACAGTAGGAAAAGTGTCAATTGTCCACTGTAACCACCCAAACCCAATTATAGGTCCAGGCACACGCTGGCGCAATACATTGCACGCGATCCGAGGCCGGATTCATCATTGCGCAACCCCTGGGTTTGCCGATTTGGGTTGGGTTCAGCGCCGTCGCAACCCAATTTTTCGGCATTCATCAATTTAATAACCCATCGGAAAATGGATTTGGGTTTGGGTTCAGAGAACCCGAGGCGGGAGCGCGGGTCCACCCAACCCAACCCAAAATTAGCAGCTAAATAACGCGCTCTAGCGCCGATTTCAGAAATAATGTGCTGTGATTTCCAAAAATCTCTTATTATTAGTGCTCTTACTACTTATATACGTGATTGGACAGATCGTCAGAATCTGTTTTCGACTTCGTATTTGATGGGCTACCTAAAAATTATTGACTCAAACGCTGGCTGGGAGGTTTTTATACATTTTCGAGCCTTTAAGAACCTTGACTTCTACTGAAGCTTCAAGCCTTCCCTCTCATATTTCCGTCATCATCTTTCAGTGTTTCCCTTCTTTCAATACTCGGATTTAAGCTACCGCCAGCCTCTCATAGAATTCTTCCGCGTTATTCTGATTTAGCCAGTGTTCATTTCTCATCCGATTTTAAATTTTCTTCGAAGTTCTATCGTTCTTCCCTTCCTTTGAGTTCCAATTTCTTTTTACACTTCTGTCCCCCTAAGTTTTCATTTTATCTCAGAAATCGTACAAGAAGGAAGTTCTTCCCTCTGGAGCTGTCGGGAGCCAGATGCGATCGATATAAAGGAAAACTTTGTCAGAATGTGTTCTAATAAATTTTTAAAACAAACTGCATTCATTGAAAGGCTTTCTCAGGCCCGGACCGTGCTGTTTTGCAACATTGAATATGTTCTATTTTTCCTATTTGGGGATAGTCCCACTGCAGTGTGCTGCTACAGGTGTTACCTATGGTGACTTGCTCTCCAACCTATTTCAACACGCCAGTACTTTTCCTTAACCCATAATTCTCTGTTAGTTTGATCGAAAAGAAAAACAAAGTGCTTTTTAATGCGCTATGCAAATCTTGATAATGATAAAATTGAGACCCCCCCCCTTCCAGAAAATCACTTCAGAATTTAAGGGGTTGGTATTGAAGCACAAAAGATAAACTACATAGCACAAATTGCCAGATGCAGCTTGAATTTGAACAAAACGGAACATATTTGAACCATGTTTTCGAAAAATGGATTACGACTGGCTTCAGACAGCACCAGAAGTTGCAATGCCTCTTTTTCGATTTATGCTGAGGTGAGTATCCTTGCCTATCTTTGTGAGCCTCTGAAAAAAAAAACATGAATAGGCAGAGGAACACGAAAATGGAAACCGAGATAAAAGCAGAAGAATTGTGTAAAAACATTGACTACTTGGATGAGAAACCAACACTGGCTACACGACAAGAGCAAAAAATGTTATATAAGGGGTTGGCCATTAAGAAAATTAAGTATTGAGTGGACGGCGAATCGGAAATAGACGTCGCGAAAATACGTTGTGCATTCGCAGACGCCCCTCGTGCGGACAAAAAATGGGTTCGGGGAACCAACCCAAGATTTGCGTTGATGAATCGAAGGTGCTGGGTTGTCCAACCCAAACCCAATTTCCGAACTCAGGTCTGGCGAACCCAGGGCTGGCGCTAACCCGTTTTTCAAAGATGAATCCGGCCTGCGAACGTGCACCTGATTTTGGGTTGGGTTGCGTGGGCCCTCGCTCCCGCCTCGGGTTCTGCAAACCCGTACCCAAACCCCTGGGTTGTGCTTACGCTCAACCCAACCCAAATCGGCAAACCCAGGGCCTGCGCAATGATGAATCCAGAGGCCGGATTCATCATTGCGCACACCCTGAGGCCGGATTCATCATTGCGCACAACCTGGGTTTGTCGATTTGGGTTGGGTTCAGCCTGAGCGTAACCCAATTTTCTGGAATCATCAATTTGACAACCCATCAAAAAATGGGTTTGGGTTTGGGTTCGCGCAACCCGAGGCGGGAGCGAGGGTTGAGGCAACTAACCCAAAATGAGCAGGCAGATAACGCGCTCTCGGGACAATATGCGATAGTGTGTTATGAAATACACTTCAAAAACACTATTACGGCGTGTGATGTTTCTTTTTACGTTGATTTGACTCTTCATAAGCTTAGTTCATTTTTCTCTAATGCGCATCATGTTATTTTCTTCATATCATCGTGTTCAATCTGTTGTTGTTGTATTCGAATTTCGACGTGTTTCGAACCTTTCAAAATTTCAGAGCTTCCGGTGAAGCATCATTTTTCCGTAGAGTTTTCATCGCTGCACTCGAGTCGCCATGGAAGCTGAAGATAGAGATGCATGAGTTGCTTATGCGTCTAGCGGTCCCGCGTCTTTTTCGGGACAGACTGAATCCCTTCGACATCCCAGATGACTACCAATTCAGACAACGATTTCGATTGTCTAGGAATGGCTTTTTACACGTTCTGAATCTTGTGAAAGATGATCTAGCCCCTTCCACAGTGAGATCTTCGTCGCAGACGGCGGCTCAAAAGCTCGCAATTTTTCTTGAAACGATCGGCAAGCGATCAAGTCAGTTAATGTTTTAGACGCTATCCTAAACGAGGGAGGGGCACTCAGAATTCAAGAGAGAAACGAAATGAACCACCGACCAACAAGTTAGCCTTCATTTCCCCGCCACACGCAGTTTTCTGTATCACTATCATAGAAGTGGTGCGGTTTTTAGAGTTATATCCTCATTTTCATGGTTGAATTCTTCGAAAAACAACCGCTTCTCATTCACGATTGTGATAATAAGACTGCGAGTAGAGTGGAAATGAATGGTATTAGTTGGAGTATCGCTCCAGCCGCGAAGCGGCTGGAGAGGTTTGGTTTTGCCTAGGCCTTGTGATCACTTTGATTTTTATAAAATAGTTTATAGAATCTTAGAAAATAGAATTATAGAAACTAAATTTCTGAAGATTTCCTTCTGGATATAAGCGAAGGGGTCCAGAATACACCTGCTGTCCGAATTTCAACAAAATCGGTTCACAAATAACAAAGTTGTGAGCCCGAAAGCTTAAGAAAATTTCATGGTGTGCGCCGTAGGCCGTGAGCCGTAGGCCGTAGGCCGTGGGCCGTAGGCCGTGGGCCGTAGGCCGTGGGCCGTAGGCCGTGGGCCGTAGGCCGTGGGCCGTAGGCCGTGGGCCGTAGGCCGTCACGCTTTTCAGTTCTCACTGCTAATAGCCACTGCCAATGGTCGAAGGCAATCAACTTGGCAGACAGGTAAGTTGGTAGGGGGTGCGTAGGGTGGTAAGTGATCGATTTGTAGGTGAGTGGGAATTCTGATGACATCATCGGGACGTCATGAAAAGTGCTTCGGGCTTCTGATGACGTCATCACGACATCGCGAAAAGTGCTTCGGGCTCCTGAGGACGTCATCACGACATCGTCAGAAGTGCTTCGGGCTTCTGATGACGTCATCGGGACGTCGTCAAAAGTGCTTCGGGCTCCTGATGACGTCATCGTGACGTCGTGAAAATGCTTCAGGCTTCTGTTGACGTCATTGGGACGTCGTGAAAAGTGCTTCGGGCTTCTGATGACGTCATCGGGACGTCGTCAGAAGTGCTTCGGGCTCCTGATGACGTCATCGTGACGTCGTGAAAATGCTTCAGGCTTCTGTTGAAGTCATTGGGACGTCGTGAAAAGTGCTTCGGGCTTCTGATGACGTCATCGGGACGTCGTGAAAAGTGCTTCGGGCTCCTCATGACGTCATCGGGACATCGTGAAAAGTGCTTCGGGCTCTTGATGACGTCATCGGGAGATCGTGAGAAATGCTTCGGGTTTCTGATGACGTCATCTGGACATCGCGAAAAGTGCTTCGGGATTCTGATGACGTCATCGTGACGTCGTCAGAAGTGCTTCGGGCTCCTGATGACGTCATCGTGACGTCGTGAAAAGTGCTTCGGGCTTCTGATGACGTCATTGGGATGTCGTGAAAAGTGCTTCGGGCTTCTGATGACGTCATCGGAACGTCGTGAAAAGTGCTTCGGACTCCTCATGACGTCATCGGGACATCGTGAAAAGTGCTTCGGGCTCTTGATGACGTCATCGGGAGATCGTGAAAAATGCTTCGGGTTTCTGATGACGTCATCTGGACATTGCGAAAAGTGCTTCGGGCTTCTGATGACGTCATCGGGACGTCGTCAAAAGTGCTTCGGGCTTCTGATGACGTCATCGGGACGTCGTGAAAAGTGCTTCGGGCTCCTGAGGACGTCATCACGACATCGTCAGAAGTGCTTCGGGCTTCTGATGACGTCATTGGGACGTCGTGAAAAGTGCTTCGGGCTTCTGATGACGTCATCGGGACGTCGTGAAAAGTGCTTCGGGATTCTGATGACGTCAATGGGACGTCGTGAAAATTGCTTCGGGCTCCTGATGACGTCATCAGGACGTCGTCAAAAGTGCTTCGGGCTCCTGAGGACGTCATCACGACATCGTCAGAAGTGCTTCGGGTTTCTGATGACGTCATTGGGACGTCGTGAAAAGTGCTTCGGGCTTCTGATGACGTCATCGGGACGTCGTCAGAAGTGCTTCGGGCTGCTGATTACGCCATCGGGACGTCTTGAAAAGTGCGGGACTATCCTAGACGGGGGGGGGGCACTCAAGATTAAAGTCAGAAATAGAATGAACGACCGATCTGTAACGCTATCAATCGAAGTATTTCTACAGAACTTCATCAACAACAATGATTGATAGCAGCATCGAACATCTTTTGTCAGGTTTTCCATTCATTTTCACGAGCGAATCGTGGGTGCCCCCCTCCCCGTCTATGATAGTCCCAAAAGTGCTTCGGGCTTCTGATGACGTCAGCGGGGCGTCGTGAAAAGTGCTTCGGGCCTCTGATGACGTCATCGGGACGTCGTGAAAACTGCTTCGGGCTTCTGAAGACGTCATCGGGACGTCGTGAAAAGTGCTTCGGGCTCCTGAGGACGTCATCACGACATCGTCAGAAGTGCTTCGGGCTTCTGATGACGTCAGCGGGGCGTCGTGAAAAGTGCTTCGGGCTTCTGATGACGTCATCGGGACGTCTTGAAAAGTGCGGGACTATCCTAGACGGGGGGGGGGCACTCAAGATTAAAGTCAGAAATGGAATGAACGACCGATCTGTAACGCTATCAATCGAAGTATTTCTACAGAACTTCATCAACAACAATGATTGATAGCAGCATCGAACATCTTTTGTCAGGTTTTCCATTCATTTTCACGAGCGAATCGTGGGTGCCCCCCTCCCCGTCTATGATAGTCCCAAAAGTGCTTCGGGCTTCTGATGACGTCAGCGGGGCGTCGTGAAAAGTGCTTCGGGCTTCTGATGACGTCATCGGGACGTCGTCAGAAGTGCTTCGGGCTGCTGATTACGCCATCGGGACGTCTTGAAAAGTGCGGGACTATCCTAGACGGGTGGGGGGCACTCAAGATTAAAGTCAGAAATAGAATGAACGACCGATCTGTAACGCTATCAATCAAAGTATTTCTACAGAACTTCATCAACAACAATGATTGATAGCAGCATCGAACATCTTTTGTCAGGTTTTCCATTCATTTTCACGAGCGAATCGTGGGTGCCCCCCTCCCCGTCTATGATAGTCCCAAAAGTGCTTCGGGCTTCTGATGACGTCAGCGGGGCGTCGTGAAAAGTGCTTCGGGCCTCTGATGACGTCATCGGGACGTCGTGAAAAGTGCTTCGGGCTTCTGAAGACGTCATCGGGACGTCGTGAAAAGTGCTTCGGGCTCCTTAGGACGTCATCACGACATCGTCAGAAGTGCTTCGGGCTTCTGATGACGTCAGCGGGGCGTCGTGAAAAGTGCTTCGGGCTTCTGATGACGTCATCGGGACGTCTTGAAAAGTGCGGGACTATCCTAGACGGGGGGGGGCACTCAAGATTAAAGTCAGAAATGGAATGAACGACCGATCTGTAACGCTATCAATCGAAGTATTTCTACAGAACTTCATCAACAACAATGATTGATAGCAGCATCGAACATCTTTTGTCAGGTTTTCCATTCATTTTCACGAGCGAATCGTGGGTGCCCCCCTCCCCGTCTATGATAGTCCCAAAAGTGCTTCGGGCTTCTGATGACGTCAGCGGGGCGTCGTGAAAAGTGCTTCGGGTCTCTGATGACGTCATCGGGACGTCGTGAAAAGTGCTTCGGGCTTCTGAAGACGTCATCGGGACGTCGTGAAAAGTGCTTCGGGCTCCTGAGGACGTCATCACGACATCGTCAGAAGTGCTTCGGGCTTCTGATGACGTCAGCGGGGCGTCGTGAAAAGTGCTTCGGGCTGCTGATTACGCCATCGGGACGTCTTGAAAAGTGCGGGACTATCCTAGACGGGGGGGGGGCACTCAAGATTAAAGTCAGAAATGGAATGAACGACCGATCTGTAACGCTATCAATCGAAGTATTTCTACAGAACTTCATCAACAACAATGATTGATAGCAGCATCGAACATCTTTTGTCAGGTTTTCCATTCATTTTCACGAGCGAATCGTGGGTGCCCCCCTCCCCGTCTATGATAGTCCCAAAAGTGCTTCGGGCTTCTGATGAAGTCAGCGGGGCGTCGTGAAAAGTGCTTCGGGCTTCTGATGACGTCATCGGGACGTCGGGAAAAGTGCTTCGGGCTTCTGAAGACGTCATCGGGACGTCGTGAAAAGTGGTTCGAGCTTCTGCTGACGTCATCGGGACGTCGTGGAAACCCGGAGAGTGGGCGGGTGCTCGGGACCCATTGCTGGTCATCCGAGAAATTGTGCAGGACACCCCGTAGAGTGATTAGGAGTCCCGGACCCGTCACTGGTCATCCGGAAATTTGTGCAGGTTACCCAAAAGAATGAGCAAGAGTTTTGAGCTTTGCGCTAGCCGTCTGAGATAGTGTGCTGGATGCATCGAATTTGCGAAGGAGTCCGAGAACACCTTGAAAAACTTTTTTAAAAGTGTGCTGATGACAAGCATAGCGTGCAGAAGGCTTGAGATATTATGTAGGTCATGTCGCCAGGCTGCTCTTCTGTTTCTTAACGCGCTTAATCTATTCACCCACCCCCATTTTGAGTGCTCGCTCATTCTTCTTCACCAGCCTACTGTTTTTTTCTGCAATAAATGGTACTTGCTTATCAGCATCTAAGTTCAAAAACAAATTGTTAGAGCTATCTCCATTCGCAGCTCAGCAGAGCTTTTTCATATCAAATTCATGCAATCGAAGCGGCTGTTCTGCGAAGGAATGGGGGCGGAGAAACAAAATAATGAGTATGGAAAACTGGTTTGTTTAACTAATGTGAAAGTGTCCAAGTGGAATGGAAGGAAGTTTCTGACTGTGCAGGTTTTGAGTTATGTAGTTTCATTCCCAAGCGAAGAACTGCGGGCAGATTCTGCATTCGGCTGTAGGCCAGCAGGCTTTCATGATTATCGACCGGGCTGGCTACGTCTGAGCGACCAACTATCACCGGGGCCTAAGGCCCCTGTCAGAGTTGGTTGAGAGAATCACCGTGGCCGACCCGTTCGATACGAATGAAAAACATGAAGGTTGCAAATAACACCCGGTGTAGCCAGCTGTGGCTGACGCGATCAACATGAATGAATTATGTAAAACGATATCATGGATATCACTCATTTATTAGCTTATATCATGTGAACATCGGTCGCGCAAGCCACATCGGGTGATTTTTCTGAGATAGTTTTATAACAGGTTGGGTCATTGATTCTTGTGATCACAGAACGAGGACTGATCTAACGGGGAGATGAAGAGGTTTTTGTTCGAAATTCTTGCATGGGATATTACTGCGTAATATCAAGAAAAAGTGAACAATTCTGTAAAAAGGGGTCTCCCAAGCAAAAGTGGTTTGGTTCGCGTTACAAACGTTTCAACAAGGAACAATAGGGAAGTGGAATGAGGAGAGTGTACAAAAAATGAACAATATCCTCTAAAAACTCTTTTCTTGGTCGAAACTTCTAAACAGCGGAAACAAACCGTTGCGGTTTTCTATGAGGAAGCGCTTTTGGCTGCATAAAGGACTTTGATTATGTGAGTGCCGATAAAATATTTATATATCGCTTCCTCATACAGAACCGCAACGGTTTGTTTCCGCTGTTTAGAAGTTTCGACCAAGAAAAGAGTTTTTAGAGGATATTGTTCATTTTTTGTACACTATCCTCATTCCACTTCCCTAGTGTTCCCTTTTTGTTGAAACGTTTGTAACGCGAACCAAACCACTTTTGCTTGGGAGACCCCTTTTTTACAGTTTATCTACTGTTTTCATAACATCAACGACTGATAGCAGTATCAAGCACCTTTCGTCTTGCTTTTTTTTAAATCTTTCGTGCCCCCCCCCCGTCTATGATAGAGGATTATTCATGGCAATCACTACACAGCAAGCGCGCAAAAATGAAATTCCAGAGGATTACTGCCATTACTATGGGCTCATCGCAGGCGGGAGTCAGTCGGATAATCGCTGAAGTAAGCGATGTTTTCTATAGGAGACGTCATGAATTCATAAGATGGCCAAATGAGGCGGAAAAAGATCGAATGGCTCGTCGGTTAGTGGTACTACACTTCCCGCGATTATTTGTTCTGAAATAGACAAAGATTGTTTCGTTTCTTCTCTATTTGCGGAATACCTAGCGTGGTCGGGGCACTAGACGGTAGTCACATAAAGATTATCGCTCCATCTGTGTCGGAGCCAAGTTATGTGAACAGGTGAGCCATGTTCTACGACATTCCTGAAGTACTCTCACTTTCAATCGCCACTAGTGGTGGATCATGGAAAAATACCACTGCTGCTAATCATGCCCCCCCCTAAAACCGACGCTCACTGCTGGTGATGAGCAGAATCGAGAGTTCTTCAAAAATGCCCCAGAGCATTTAATGGACCGTTGTCAAAAATGAAACTGATTTTTCAAAGGAAATCGTATCACTCAATTAATCTTGGAGCGATAGCAGACGTCGACCAGAAGTTCATATGGGTCAGCACAAAGTTTCCTGGACGAGCCCATGATTCACGTGTTAGTCCTAGACTACAGCAGGTTTCATATGTCATCTTCCTAGTAGATTGTTCATTGTTTGAGGTATTTCGCTCAATTGCATTATATCGTGAGTTGATAGCAGGCGAGAAGCAAGGAACGATCTTAGCAGACAGTGCTTATCGCGCCGAACGATTTTTGCTGAAGCCTATTCTTGGAGAGAATAGATCAGATGCTGGTAGGCACTAATTAGTTTTAGTGGTTCTTCTCATCCAACCAATTTGATTCAGAATTGCGATACACTAGAGCCCAGTGCAGAGGGCGAGTTGTGATAGAAAATGCATTCGGCTCACTGAAAAGGCAATTCCAGGCCCCGCACACAGAACTAAGGTAGGCACCACACTCAGTGAAATCCTACCGAGTTACTCGCCTATAAATCTGAACGTTTTCAGATATGACCCAGCTAGAGCAGCCAAAATCATAACTTCGGCATGCTGCCTCCGGAATCTCTGTATAGAAACCAGAGAAAATCCGTTCGAAGAGGAAGAGGTTGCAGGGCCGCAGTATGAGGATGCCGGTGACATGGAGGAAGATCCCAACGACAGGGGTGCAAACGACAACTTCAGAAGACATATCATTCAGCGATATTTTGGTGGGCCATGATAAAGGCCAATAAAGCATTTGGACAGCAGGTTTGCCTTCCAATGTGTGCTGCAGAGGGTAAACCGGAAATCGGTAAAACGTTACAACAGTAACTATTTTATTATGCCATGGGCATACAACGAAACATAACAAGCACGCTTATACAGATCATTGGAACGGTGCCATACGATAGCCCCCTTTTGAAAATTTGGAAGCGTCAGCTTGGATATAAGCACATCAATCTAACCAACCAAGATTTTTGCTCATTTCAAACTTCCTAACTCACTCCTACTGGCTTCTTGAATACTCAGGCCGGTGTAGTACCAGAAAATTACCAGAAATTTCCCAGGGATCAGTGGTTAATGTGCAATTACCACCCGATTACGGACATTTTACCAGAGATTTTACCCTAATCTCTGTTGTTGACAAATTCTGCCAGATTACGAGAAAGTTACCACTAAATTTCTCCTTGATTTTCTGGAATCCACCCGTATTCTGTCAGAAAAATGGCGATTCCTGACAGAATGCGAAATACGGCTTTAACTTCCGAATTGGCGGTTTTGGGTTCAGTAAGGATGAGTTCTACATCAAGACTCTTTCGCGACTCAGGAAGAATGGTGGGGCGCGGCTTACACTCTAGGAAACTCCTGAGCGAAACGGTTGGGGAATACGAGTGAACGCGGTATCTCAGTGATCCATATAGCGCGTGGTGTGCCTGACCTAAGTACGCGTAGCCAAGTGCGCTCTCCTCCCCTTCACACACGTGCGCACGCAAGCGCGTGCACACCTATATGTATGCGCTCTCACGCGCAAATGCACGCGCTCCCAGAGACATTTACGCACGCTCATTTAAACACGCTGTATATGCGTGTATACGTGCGCATACTCTCCAGTTCGAAGTCAATTTTACTCGGGCCCGTTACGAGCGTGTGATCGCGTATTTTTCCTTATTCCTCACACCACAGGGTGTGAGGAAATATTGGTAGATGAATTTAATAGATGGATCTTGGTTGCTCACCCCCTGAATTCAGTGGGCTCAGGTACTCAGGGCGACGGTCGGCCTCGAGGGTGCCGCCAGCGGGGAACCAGGCTGCATGCGACGGGGTGGTCGTCTCGTGGTGCCAGACTGTGAGGAGGGCGGGCAGATCAGTGAGAAAGGCTGTCACACCTATTGGTTGAGGTCACTTTTGGAATCATTAGCGCTACCCGGCCTTTTCCACTGATCTGCCTGCCCTTCTCACTGTCTGGCGCCTCAAGACGACCACCTTATGCGAGGCACACGATGCGCGGATATTGGCTCGCCCGCTACCCACAAAACACGCCACGCCATCTTCAATTCGGCCGGTTGGAAAGACAATTGATAATGATCACGAATGATCAGGTCGTAACATGCTTATCACGTGCACAGCCGGTATAAAAGGTGTCTCATCTCACTAGAGTACTCATTCGGCATTCGAATGGCGGCCCTGGAAGGTGACTTTGAGTCACTCTTCGGAGGCCAGCATATTTTTGACTGCTGAGGGGATAGGAGTATCCCCACGGCTGGGGGGGGGGGGGGGCGGCTTTCGCCGCGATCCGCGGGGAGGGTGGTTCTTCACCGCAGACTGCGGCGGAACGCGTAGTCTGGCGGAATTTTCCGTACTGTCTCGACCAGAGTACGGAAAATTTCTGACAGATTTCCGAAAAATTCTGACAGATTTCGAAAAAATTCTGACAGATTTCGAAAAAATTCTGACAGATTTCGGAAAAATTCTGCCAGAAAACGGGAAAAATCTGCCAGAAAACGGTAGAATTACCACCAGAGGAGGGCAAAATTGTTCCGTAATCTGTCAGAATTTTCCCGTAATACTCCGGCCTGAGTATTGTGTGAGCGAATTCATACCGCTCCTCAACCCTTTTATAGCCCGCATAATATGACCTTGTGTTACCGTTAGTTATCAAACTTTGTTCAAAAATGGTTAGGGTATTCCGACGTTCCAAATATCGGTATGAGCACTATAAACAAATCAACTCATTAAAGTTGATAATAATTGGTATAATTGTTGGTTTGATCTACTAGAGGTGGCGCAGCGGCTTGCGCCTGCGCCGCCCTGATCCCATCTATCTGTAGCTTCGTCCTTTCGATCTCCAGCTTCTTGAGCTCCATTGCCATCTTGCACTCTTCCTGGCGCATGCGGGCCAGTTTTGCATCCTCTTCGTACAAAACGGTCCGCTTATCCGTGAAAGTGGTCAGAGCCTCTCTAGTCACCCTAAAGCGGTAAATAATGATTGACACGAGAGAAAATGATTGAATTAAAAGCAAATTATCAACTTACGCCGCTGTAGAACGGCTCAATGCCGGCGTCGTTTCTCCTGCGCACTTCTTCCGAACGTCAGGTTGCGAGAGGGCGCGACGTAACTCGCTTTTTGTTGGCTTTCTGAAGGTAGGAAATGTTAGCATGATGCTAAGAGAAAATGTTGGAAGGATGTCCACCTGAAACCGGGAAATTGTAAGGCTAACCTTTCCAAAACGTTCTCTTCTTCATGAGGCGCTTCATCTGAGGTATCATGGTTCAAGACTGCGCGAGCGGGAGTCACCTGGACCGGAGCTGGGTGGTTCACCTCGTCCTCTTTGATCACAACAACAGCGTCTTCCTCTTCTAAAACATGGAAGTTCTTTGAATACACGTCATACCGTTTCTTTACATTTTGTTCGTCTGATAAACTGCTACCTCACGAAGGTACTATCCTAGACAGGGGGTGGATCCAAGACAGAAATGAAATGAACTACCGTCCACTCTAGAATACAATGAAATTAGCGATTGTTTGGGCTTGACCGATCGCTCGGTTGGTCACATCAAACAGTTCAGTGTGTTTGAAAGAGATTAAATCATTTGACGGTTCCAAAGTGATGCAAATTTCTCATGAAATTTCTCTACTGGGTCGTCTATTCCGAAAGAGTACCCTCAGGCTGTTAGGCGAGGCCTAGCTTTCTCGGATGAGTTCGGGCCAAATAAATTGAGGAGCGGTTATTCATAGCAAAATATAACAATGATAAGATTCGGAAGTGTTAAGGCTGATAATACATGACTGAAAAACTAACCGATGCCGGGAATTCCTTCCAAATGGCTGTCGGTCATAAGTTGAAGCAGTGGGTCCAGATACGCTGGCAATGGAGGAAGGCTGGGTCCGTCGCCACTTCCTGTTCCCCCAACCTTCTCCTTCTGAAGATTAAAACATTGAAAAAGCCCTAAAACACAGTATCCAAAAAAAAAACAGTGAGTTCAAACATGCCAAAAGGACGCTCAACCATACCTCAACTCGAAGATACTTTTGAACCTTCTTGACTTCATTCCTGATTTTCTCCTCTAATTGCTCCTTTGTTCTCTTCGCAACACCAAGACTTGAAATCTCTGATGACCATTCCGCTAGCAGTCGATTCTTTTCTCGTGGCCCAGACTTGCTTCCTAAAAAATCCTGCATTTGAGGCGTTGGTTGAGGCGAAAGAGAAAGAGCTCGTGCAGCCACTCCAGAAGCACCTTACAATGTGTGTGTGTGTGTGTGTGTGTGTGTGTGTGTGTGTGTGTGTGTGTGTGTGTGTGTGTGTGTGTGTGTGTGTGTGTGTGTGTGTGTGTGTGTGTGTGTGTGTGTGTGTGTGTGTGTGTGTGTGTGTGTGTGTGTGTGTGTGTACTAGTTTTGCATGAAATTTGGCCAAATCACAAATGAAAATCAGAACACTTTTGGAATTGCGGATCAAAATGAAACTTCACAGAAGAATCGGAAAAGGATCAGATGCCAGGAAAGGAATAGAAAAAAATCAAACAAAATGAGACACGAAATAAAAGAATCGAGCGCACACTATGAGAAACAAAAAGAGAAATGGCGGCTTTCGCAATATTTGAGCCACAGACGTGTGAAAAAACATGCTGTGCAATTGCGGACATTAGCCGTCGCGGCCAAAAGTTGGGTTGTCTCGACCAACCCACATTTTGCGTACGTGAATCAAAGGTGGTGGGTTATCCAACCCAAACCCATTTTTCCAACCCAGGTCTGGAAAACCCAGGTCAGGCGCTAACCCATTTTTCAATTATGAATCCGGCCTCTGGGTTTGCCGATTTGGGTTGGGTTCAGCGCGAGCGTAACCCATTTTTCTGGGATTCATCAATTTAATAACCCATCAAGAAATAGGTTTGGGTTTGGGATCGCGCAACCTGAGGCGGGAGCGAGGGTTCGCTCAACCCAACCCAAAATGGGCAGGCAGATAACGCGCTCCAGCGCCATTTTCAGAAATAATGTGGTGTGATTTGTAAAAATCATTTATAATGAATGCGTTTACTACCTACTCAGAACGTCGGAGGGCCGCGTCCCCGTACCCACCACTCAGTGAGGCGGGGCCCCCCTCCGCGCCTGGCGCCCAACAGGTTCCCGCCCCAGCCCCATGACTCATAATGGGCGCGAAGCCCGGACATTCAAGCGAAAGGGCGCGGGGCCCGGGCAGAACATCTCCGCGGTGTCATCGCTTAAGTGATTGATTCCTTGTATAACGATCTGCGGGAACCATCCCTCCCACACCCTGGGTGGGTGCTCTACCTTTCTCCAAAATTTTCGAAACCCTATGGTGGGTGTCCCATTCAAGTCTATTCGATAGACTGGGGAACTTACCTTACTGCCACCGCGCGAAGTGCGCGATGATGTAAGTACTTGCTCGAGGCCGCCTGCAGTGAACTTATCATAAAATTGTGCTCCGTATGTGGCACGGGTTTGATTCTAGCGTTCAACGTGTAATACGATTTGCCTGAGCGAACATGTTTTCCTCTGTTTCGAATTTTCTTTGCAGGACCGAGCTAACGAAACTTGGTGGCGCCCCCGCCTCGCGCCTGATGATTCTCCGCTCGCAAAAACATGGCCCCCGCCGCTCGCCCTTGGTCGGAAATTCCCGGGCACACGGCCCTCCGACGTTCTGAGTATATACGAGATTGGGGAGATCGTCAGCATCTGTTCTCTACATCTTTTCATGTTTAACGGACTACTTCAGAAATAATCGACTCAACCGCTAGCTGCAGAATGAATCTCTAGACTTCCAATAATGTTTCGAGTCCATCCTTTCCTCTAATATTTCCGTCATCACCTCTCATTCTTTCCTCTTGTTTCATTTCCCAAATTTTCTCCACCCCAGCATCTATGTCGTTCTTCTGTGCCACCCTGATTTGGATAGTGTTCATTTCTCATCCTAATTTTAATTTTCTTTGAAGTTCTATCGTTCTCCTCTTTCTATGAGATCTATTTTCTTGTTCTTCTGTCCACGTAAAGTTATTTTCTCCCAGAAAGGGGAAAAGGAGGAGTTACGTCCTTAGGGAGCTGTGGGAAACCGGATCAGATCGATGTGAAAGAAATCTTTGTCAGAACGTGAATGTTATACAAACTGCATCAAGTGAAAGATTTTCCCCAGTTTGAACCGTTCTGTTTCGCAAAATTGATTCTGTTCTATTTTTACTCGTCAAATACAGGCTATAAAACGGCAAAATTCACATGGTTCCTACGCGTGCTGGTGTAGAGCGGAGGTTAGAGACAGTGAGAGAGCGGAGGGCAGACGGAGGCCCAGGCGTCGCGCGCGCCGCTCGCGCCTCGAGTGATGTGAATTACGCCGTTTTATAGAGGGTATACATATAACCACTGCAGTTAGCGTCTTGCTTCACTATGTACGGTGCACCTACTTGAACACGCCAGTACTTTCCAGAATCGAAAAAGGGCAGTAATTCACCCATAGCATACTCCATGATTCCCTGTTACTTCGATCGAAAAAAAAAGGAAAACACTTTAGAATAATCTATGCAATGCTTGATAATGATAAATTTATTTATGCCCCCCCTTTAGAAAATCATTTTTGAAGTATTATTGCTGAAACGCAAAAAATGCTACACAACGCGATATTTCTGGATATGCAGCCTGAATTTAGAACAACAGAACATATTTGAACGAAGTCTTTCAAAATTTGGGCTACAACTGGCTTCAGACAGCACAAGAAGTTATCGTTTAATGATTAAATAAGTATCATTGTCCGATTAATTTTTTGGGGGTCCGACGATTTCAAAATACATATAAATCAGCAGAAGAACACGAAAATTGAAACCACAAGAAAATATGGAGAAAATTGCAAAAACAGTGACTACTAGAATGAGCATTCAACACTAGCTACGCAATAATAGCGAAAAGTACGATACAAGGTGTTGGCAATAAAAATAATTGAGTATTGATTGGACGGAAAATCGGAGATGGGCGTCGCGAAAATACGTAGTGTATTCGCAGACGCCTCTCGTGCCGACATAAAATGGGTTAGGGGAACCAACCCAAGATTTGCGCTGATGAATCAAAGGTGGTGGGTTATCCAACCCAGACCCATTTTTCCAACCCAGGTCTGCCAAACCCAGAGTTTGCGCCAACCCATTTATCAATGATGAATCCGGCCTCAGCCTTCATGTCGCGAATCGGTTAAGGACATCGCACGTGCAGAAAATCGTGTCTTTTTTGGTGCTTTTGCGCAGTCAATCCCTCAAGGTACAGGATAATAAAATCTATGTCAGGCCAATACTTGAGACAGGAAGAACTGCCTTCTGTCCGTACGAAAAACGGGCATCGCCTTGGTTGGAAAAGCTTAAAACAATATAAAGAGAAAGCTGCTAATTCGCATTCGCGGTTTCTCCCATTCGGAAATCCCTAGTGCAACAATGAGAAATAGTTTATTGGGGCTGAGCCAAAACGCAAAACGCAGTGGCTCTCCTCACATAAGAAAAATACCTCGGAGTTCTGCCAAGTCAGGCAAACGCCTCGAAAAATCGCTTTGTGTGTTTGGTGGAGTAATCGCGGCACTGTTCATTTTGAATTGCTCAATCCTGGACAAACTTTAAAATGCACACCTCTACAGCAAACAATTGCGGCGAGTTAATAGATATTTAAAAAGTGGCCAATGACTGTCAAGCGAAAAGGCGTCATTTTCCAATACGACAATGCAAGGCCGCGCTGCACAAGGCGAGCCCTAGAAAATATTTATGAATTGGTGTGGGAGGTGCTGCTCATCCACCCTACTCGCCTTGGATTTCCGCTTTTTCCAAGCGCTGCAACACTTTTCAAGCGGCAGAAATTAGCGATTTCGGATGATATCCAAAATGCCATCTTTACATATTTTGCCGAAAAACCAATTATTTTTTATCGATGAGGGATTGAAAATTTGTAAGAAAACGGCTTTACTTTTCGGTCGCCCTTAAAGATATAAAGATAAAAAACCAAAAGATTACGCTGCTCTCCTTCGTTTCCTTTTGGAGATAAACCGATGAAAACAATCATATGAATGAACTTATTTGGCATGCCATGTCATCGAGAAGCTTCAGAAAAAACATACGCTTATCGTTATTGAACTATCTCGCTGTCGATGTATCGGATTGTGTTTCACATCTGGCGTGTTGAGTCTCGGACGTCGATTAAACGGTCTAGCCTCACCATCATATAAACATAACTCTGCCAGTTCGGTCATCAATACAATACAGTCATGTCGCAGCATCTGATTTTTCTACTTCTTTTCTTGAGTACGCAACTCCTAAGAGCTGAGACCCACCTGACAGCTAGAAACGCTGGAATCTATTTTCGATTGAATCAGAAGGCTATCGATTATATCGCAGGTAAATTTCAAGAACATAAAGTTAGTTTCCAATTCTTATGTCACCTACATAATTATTGTAGCATTTTTGAGGCGTAATTTTCACCAAGAGACTCAGACCAATATCCATTTAAGGAAATGTCTTCATCACAATCTTGGTTATGTATACCGTCTTTTGGGAGAATCTAAATCACTTCCACAAATTCTATTTATTCGATCTTATCTGGGAAGCAAGTAGACTGCCATGGAGCCTACAGTCGACACTGATGCTTTAAGTTCCCTATTCCTTTCTGGCGCGAAATCGGTGCGCGGATATTATAACATCGCACCGAGAAAGGAACGCATAGTATCAGTGCGATCCGTGTCGACTGTTTTTTAAATGGACTTGTTTCCATATATCTTTCAACGAATTCTCTTGAAGACATTGTAGTCAATGGAAAGTTTCAACCGGAAATCGAAAGCTGAAGGGCTCACGGCAGCAGAAGTGTCGAAAATGCGGTTAAAAAAGAGCCCCAAATAGCGTTGTAAGGCCCTGAACTTCTGTGTAAGGCGCGATCTCCGCCCACTCCCCTCACAAGGTAGGCTTGCCACCTTCTCAGAACTTTGCAAACATGTTACGAACACCTTAGCCGACATGTTACGCAAGTCTTAGGTAGCATGTTGCTATAGCTGCGGAAAGCTGTCCCTATGCGTGACCGATAGCTGTCTACAAAGATGAAGGAAACTGTTATGCTTGCGTGCTGGACGTTTCGGTAGGAGCCTCGCTATACTTACGTGTTTCGCTGCCTGGCGAGTCGGATTTGGCGTCCGTTAGATTACGGTACTGACAGATTGCCAACAACGCTGAGGCCAGTGGCAAGCAAAACACTGAAGCACAACGAGATTCCAACATGTACTCAAGACGTGAACTCTTGCTCTGCTGTTTGGGGTAGGCTTCCTTACCTTACGCGAAAGGCAGGCCTGCTCATGGACTCGGGTTCAAACAGGTTACGAGTCTGTAGCATTTGATTTTGGTTTGCTCTTTCATGTATGTAGTTATCAAAGATTTGGTAATATGTGATCCTGTCTTATGCCAATAATCCATACTCCCCCCGCTTCATTCCTCACAGTACCCGCACAAGATCATTCATGGTCTCCAAATCCTGGTATACATGAAGTTTTAAGTAATGTTTCCGTGCAGTGGGATGCATTGTCATTGCTGGATAAAAGGCATGTACAGTGAATCTAGTGGTGAAGATGAACGTTTCGTGGCGGTTGATTGCGCACTGACAGAAAATTCGACTTCAAGTAAATGTATTTCGGCCACGGTGGCTGTTCTTTCAGCTTTTTGTTATGACCCTGATATCCAAAAGTAGAAAATGTTGGATAAGGAAACGTTGGCAACAGAAAGCATGAGCGTTCCAAAAAAAATTTTGATGGTGCTCTAGAAAGCTCGCTTTTCGTCTGGATAATTCTCGATTTAAGGCTTTCAAAACATTTGGTAAAATGATTGTGGACGAAACAGTGCTCCATTGAAGGCATGCAGGATTAGCCTCGCCGAAAAGTCTTTCTTGACAAGTTTGTAAGAAAAGCGCCTGGACGTAGAAGATAAAAACGGCAATGGCATCAAAAAAACACATGCAGAGTGGTTTTCACCGTTCAACGCTACCCCCAACATTTACTGTCATTGCCTTTAGAACCGTTTTCAAAGGGGATGTTTACGATGAGTCTTGCCTGCAGGTTCCTAAGATGGAACTAGCACCATGTGTATATAAAATCACGAATAGGCAACATAAAAAGGCTAGAAAGGACTGGCTCCAATACTACGGAGTTGAAAAGCCCGCACTCACGTCGCGATTTCGTCTACTCAAGGGTTTCAACCTTTAAGAAAAGATTAGGGAAAGTTCGACACGGAGGTCAGCTTCATAAAATCCCCGAGTGTCCAATCCATGACGAAAAGCGGAGGACGGCGCGCTATTTCAGTATCCAATATACTTCCAGCTAAAACGCCTGCTTCCACTCGGATAGCCTAGCGACCCTATTTAAAGCAGCGTCCATACGTGGCGAGAGCGCGCGTTCCCGCTGTTGTCGCTTCTCGACGCTCCTCAACGCCGGAGCAGCCCGCGCCCGCAAACTAATCCAGGCAGAGATCCCCTACCTTGTGTTGATTCGATTGAAAACGTTTGATCGGGTGATCAATCGCTCGAGTCAGTGCAACGGCTGATGATTTCCGACCGTTTTCGACTTCCGTGGTGGGATTATGGAAAACAAGGGCAGTAGTTTTGATACAGGTTCAATGCCACTTGTTTTGGTGATGGAGCAGCAAGCTTGAAACTTGCTGCTTGCTTCGTTGTGCTGGCGTAAGCGAGTGGGAGCGAGGGGCGAGGGAGCGAGAGAAGGAGCGTCTGTCCGCGGCTATCGAATCGTGTGCCAACGATGACCATCGATTCTGCGTAATCGCACGCTCTCGCCACGTATGGACGGAGCCTAAAGCAGTCCGTAGAATGAGGTTGTGATCTACAAAAGTGATATTGTATCGCAATCGAGTGGCTGAGCATGTTTTGTGAAACCATACTAATCGCGCTTGAAAACAAGAGACACTGCCAAAAAGAAGATGCAGGAAGAGAACTTCAAAAAAAAGGTACTTTAAGGCATCGTCCGCGCTGGAAACCACTTTCAATTTTCGTGCTCAAATTCATGAATGAGCCCAATAGAACATACCGGTAAACTACGGCGCGTCAAAAATCAGGGTTGTGAGGTTGGGGTCAAAGATGAGGATCCGCCACCAGTTGTCACCGGTCATCTAGCACTTTTTTATGTTGATGCGACCGGCAAACAAGATGAAAAACAGTGATGGCACAAATTCCACATGCAGAAAAAATTCGAAAATGACAGTAACGACGCCTACCAATACAGAAAAATTTCAAAAACGACTTTAGCGCGAAATTTGTATTTAGTTTACGTGTTCAGAATGACTTTTCTTTAGAAATGGATGTTTTTAATGGGCCGTTTCGGCAATTCAATAGAGAGGCCAAGCCACTCAAAAAAAAATGAAGAATTAGTATACGGTTTTCTATGCACACGATGCCTTTAAATCATTTTGATTTTTTAACGGACAGTTTGCTATGAGCAAGGTGGGGTGAGAGTCCAACGCTTGGTGTATATCAGGAGCAATTTTTCAATTTCAACATTGTCTCAGATCTACCTGGGGACAAAGTTGTCGTTTGAGCGTTTTTTGTAATTGTTTATTACAGGGTAACCCTGCGTATTGACATCGGAACAAGATAAACGAGCGCGTAGTAATAAAATGTAACAACGATATACGAGACCGGGGACCCGCATTTCACCTTGCCAAAGGATACGATTCGTGGAAGTTCATGAGTGACGATATTGAACAAAGTTGGGGATAGAACTCCTCCCTGCGGTTTTTTATCATCATTGAAACTGTTTTTGCTCAAACCACAGAATTTTATTTTCTGACATTCCGACCAAATTAAAACATACTCCAACCAACGGGAACCCACGGACAGGGTTCACAGGATTTTTTTTCAAATCGAGATTACTTGCTAAAACAACTGCTTGCCCTTCACGTAGAGCTGAATATGCAAAACCTTGAGAGACGCGCACCAGGAGTACACCAAACGCTGAAATCTCACCCAGCCTCAGTATAGAGTGTGAATATAAACATTTTAAAATATTTGGATCTACACTGCACAGTATGTTTTAATGTGGAATTGAAAAGTTACCCGTTTTTACGAGAGACGACAATGATCATGAGATACGGGAAAAATAAGCTTTCGAATGCTAAATGATACTTTGCTATACAATGCTGGAAATAACATTTTTGAAAGGCGCGCGAAATCACTCCTCAGCTTAAAGGAAGTGTTCACGATAAATCTCGTTCTCGAGGTCTCGGTGTGAAACACTAAGTTGGCAGGTGCTGTAGAGGATAGGGTCGAAGAAAGCAACGAAAACTGGCCAGAAATAAATACGAACGGCTTTGAAAGCTCTCCCGGTGCGCCTACCTATCCCGATCCGCCCCCAATCGGACGAGCTTGTGGCGCCGCACACGTTTCGATGGCAAATTGCCAAGCAACTCTGCCGCAGTGAGCATTATTGATTAGCGCAGATTTCGCGATTAGCGCGCGCTTGCCGAAATCAGCAGAGCCCATGATTCTCGTCCACGCCCTGAATTTAGAAACCGTTATTTTGACTAATTCTGAACGTTTTTCTTCCCTGTTTCTTCACTATTAGTTACCTCGCGACCAAACAATCCCATTTTTGGGTCGAACTCGAGTGCGATATTCATCTTGAACACTGCCTTTAGGGCCTATTTTAGAGTTCCATCGCAGAATTCGCATATGAATCATGAAATAGCGCCGCGTCGGAACTCTAAAAACCCCCTAAGGGACCGATTAGAGTCCCGCCGTTGAGAGGCGCGGCAGCATACAATAGAGGAGTATCGATCATGTGGCGCCGTACGATCGATTTTCCTTCATTGCATGATGCCGCGCCCTCCAGCGGCGGGACTCCTATCGGCCCCTAATAGATTCTAGCTAAAGATTAAAGATCAACGCGCGCCTCGTACCTATTGTGATCAAAAACTTGTCGGTGGGCGTGGTTGCTCTTTTCCGGGACATGATTGACTTTTTCCTCGTTTTTCTTTTCTCACTTACTTGAACGAATTGAGCATTTGCGCTTGCCAGGATTACCATACATGTACATCGGCCAGACTATAGCATAAAAAAACTACCACTCAGGTTGGACCCTGTCTTGAGCGAGGCGGAGCTATAGGGAAAAACTAGAAAGCGCATATTAGAAGTCATTGCAACTGTGGAAAAATGACTAAAAATTACAGTACGTTACCTCAGCCAGCCTGACAATGAGAGATGTTCATGCGGCGATTGCTGATTGTCAGCACCTTATAAAATATAGGAGAATAATTTCATGAGAATCTTGACAAGGAAAACATGAACCCCAGCAGTTAGGGGGGGGGCGAGTGGAGGGGGAAGCAGTGAGAACGTTCGCGCGAAATCGATTGAGCGAGCGGGCGAAAATTCGAAAATGCCTGCTTGAAGATGCCGTAATATGTTTGATGCCTGACGGTACCATGTTTGCTCGCTCCCTAACTGCCCCTGCTATCGATCTCCTGGAAAACCCGCGGCGGAAGCATGTTTGTAAGCTGCGCGAGACGAGATAACATGTCGGAAACATGTTGAGGTCATTTTATGCTGCTAGCATGATGTTTCAAAAGTTCTGAGTTCTGGTGACGATTTGGAAAACCATGTCGTCGTGTTGCTGTAGGTCTGCGGCAGTTCATAGAGTTCCAACAAAGGGTATTTTTATTGCTTCACAAAAAGGTACCCATCAAAAAGCTCAGGAATCGGGAAATTTATGGAACGTTCAGAAAAAAAAAGGATTAGGCTCAAAACTTTCAAATAGGGGTTATTTCGGGCGTTGAACTTGATTCTGAGGCCTATTCCTCGCCAGACCTAGGGTTACTATAGGTTACGGTAGGCATAATGCCTTTTAACTGGCGTCTCTTCCCTTAGACTTTCGAAAATCGAAAAATGCACCTCAAATTCGTGTTCAGCGTCCGAATTAACACCCACAAAGCAATTTTGAGTCAAATCTGAGGCTTTGACCGACCTACCGCATACCCACCGTAACCTACCGTGATTTATCGAAAATTGATAAACGGGTTGCAGATTCGTGTTAAGCAGGCCGAATAAGCCCAATGTACAAGTTTTGAAGCGATTTCATTGTAGCATTCTCGAAATCGTCGAGAGTCGCTTTTTGTCAGCAAATTTTCCCCCATTTTGAAGCTTCAGACCAAATCAGATGGAATTTTTCAAATATTGACAGATGGAACTCAGATTCGTAATCAGCATTCGAAACAACCCCTAGAAACAAGTTTCGAGCTCAATCCGAGACATTTTTTTGAACGCGATAGAAATTGCCATTCGTGTTCCCCTTTCTCCTGGCAAAGCCATGGAAATGCCCACTTTTGGAAATCTCCTGTTAATCTCTGAGCATTTACGATTTTGAGTATGGAATATTGAAGCACTGCTCTTCCTCTACAATGTATTGAAACTACACTCCATCTGATGGTGGCAAGCCTCCCTTGTCAGTGACCACTGATCGAAACAAGCAAGTAAAAAGTCAGCTCCGAGAAAAAAAGCAATATTCAAAAAAAAAGAAAAGCAATGGGGTAAATTGGGGTAAATTTGTTCAATTCATCATGGGGAATAGTTTGATCATTGGATGATCGTATTTTTTGAAGAAAAATTTTCCCGTTGTTTGCTTTGATCGATAGCCGGCGAGAGAGTGGGCGGGGATCGCGCTTTACACAGAAGTTCAGGGCCGTGTAGGGACTCAGGTAAAACTAGTTGTCCAGAATCGGAAGAGTAGTTGTCGAGAATCGGTCGACAATCGAGAAGTTCTCCAGAAAGTTAATAGAAGTTGTCGAGAATTCCAAGATTCGCAGTATTTGTCGAGAATTGCGGCCGATTCGTTCAGAATTTCAGAGAAAGTTGCCGAGAATTCGGGGGAACGAGTGTTTGCCGAGAATTCGGACAGATTGCTCGAGAACTACTTCCGAAATTGAGAATATGTTTCGAATATGTCGAAAATTTCCCAAAAATTCAGGACATCACTTCGGAACCTTTTTTACACCACATTCTTCAAATGTTGCGACTGCTGTTTTTGCTTTTCGTGTGGGTCCTCTGTGGTTTATTCTGCTTTTCTCCCTTCTTCTAGCTGGTTATCAATTATAATGTATTTCACCGATTTCTTAAATATCAAACCCCCTTTTTTCCGAATTTTCATCTTCTCAAAATTGCGAACATACCAAAACAAGGGATTTCCAAGTTAGTGAATTTTAAAGTTTTAGAGCTTTTCGAGCATGTGCTGATCTTTTTTTGATGATCGGTAGTTGCAGCAGTCAGACTTAAAATATATTATTCAAGAAGTTACCCAAAAAGTATCAGAACAACGTTTGAAATTAAGATTGTTAATTCGAATAAATCTCAAATGATTCAAATTTGACCGAAATATACAGAAAACCCTTAAACCTTTAAACCTTGCAATGGTTGCTTAGCATAATATTGATGTACAATATGTGGACTTCCGGCTGGTCAACCTGCAGCCAGCGGTTTGGCGGCTGGCTATAGGTGTGAACCCGCCTGAGGTCCACATTTTGCAAAGTATGGGTCACGAGAGTGGGATATTTGAGTCTATCGGGGTCGATTTACCCTATATACGAACTTTCACCGCTTAAGATGGAAGCTGAACACCGCTACAGTATAATGGCTCACACCTTTCTCAGGTGTGGTCCCGTCGGAAGTCAACAACTTTGAAAACTAGGAGCCACGAGAGTAGGATCATTGGGTTTAGCGTGGTCGATTTACTCTCTACTCAAACTTTCACCGTCTTATGTTGAAGTAATTCTGATGACCACTACTTGGGAATTGGGCAAACACAGTGGGGTGATGAGGAATCATCTGCCTGGGCTTCACCGACCGTTGTAATCCAAGGTTGGGTTGGAGCCCCTATTTTTGAAAACTACATGCAGTTGTACATGTGTATAACTATGGGATAACAGTCGAGAATCCGCTAAGGAGTTGTCGGGAATTGGTCGAGAAGTTGTCGGGGATTGTCGAGAATTGGGCGAAAAGTTGTCCAGAATTCTCTAGAGTCTGCGAAAGTTGTCCTGCATTCGTACGCCTGCAGGACAACTTTTCGTCCGATTCTCAACAACTAGTTTTACCTGAGGACTTTTGGGGCTCTTTTTTCGCCGTTCTTTCGACAATGCTGTTGCCATACCCCGAAACTTCCGGATTCCGGTAAAAATCGGAAGCGCTGTTTATCATAAACACTGCCTTCCAGAGACCTCGGTCGCTATTCATGAATCCACACATGCGAAAACTACGGGATTGGCGCTTCCAAAATAACGGCAACGTATCCTAGCATCAAAACGGCTGACAAACCTGAATAATGTGCGATCAAGATTTGTTTTTATCTACCAACACTTCTTCTCGAGATATTCTAATGTTTGCATACTACCCGAATATTCGATTATTGTCCGAATATATAAAAGTGGATTATTCGAGGTATTCGAATATTCGAAAGTTGATTAAGTGCATAATTCGTTCCTTCGTGTATTCAAGAAAGAGTTGTTTGAAATTGATCTCTCAATCAAATGTTTGGAAACTATTTGATGCAACGCTGTGGTACCCACCACACTTGGGCCGACTCGAATGCTCGGATCATGATCCGATTGAAAAAGTCGGCTGTCGGTTAATCGAAAAGTTGAAATTGCGGGTAATTACAAAGTTGATACTTTGAGAGAGCATGATTCTCGACCTATTCAAGAGAATGGACCATTTGGAAAAATTGATTTTCGGCTTATTCGGAGAGTCAGTCATATGAAAAATTGCGATTTTCGGTTTGTTCGAAAAAGTCGATCATTTTAAAACGTGGATTTCGGATCTTTCGAAAAGTTAATCAGAAAATCGAGTTACTTTTCTGGATGAGAAATCCTAAAATGGTCCAATAGCTACAGCATTTTGAAAGCTAGTTTCATACTTCATGTCAGCGAAACAAGTATCAGAGATTGGGAGCAGGATAACGTTATATCTGATATTGGTCATTAATAAAAAAACGAAGTCGGGAAATTTCTGGAAAAAGTGGAAACACACCTATGCAAAGAGAAAAAGGACTTTTCCCAAATGACACGAAATTATATGTGGCCCGGAAAACATTAAATGTCATTTTTTATCCACGCGATATTCATACGCAAACGTTCTAGAGAAGTTTACGATGACAAGCCTATAGAATTCCGAATGCGGCGTTTTATGGAATAAAGAATTCTTGATCAGGAAGTTGAAGATGAAGACTAAAATGTCAACTACCAGTTGCAAAGGAGACAAAGGTAGAAAGGGGTTTACCTGAGAAAACATTTCGAGAGAGTAGTTTCTTTTTTCATTTCAAAGTCATCTGTAAAGAAACTAGAATAGTCACAAATCCTCTAATGCCTGTAAATAGCTATCCAACCTCACAGTTTGTAAGCAAGATTCTACTGGTTCATCAGCAAAAGATCTACACACCTATGTATATGAAAACGAAACAGCTCCACACATTTGTCACATGTAGAGCTAAACTCAACGCTAGCATGTCTGAACTGACGATTTCAACTAAAGAAAACTTTTTCAGAGTTGGCCAGTGATGCAATGCCGCAGATTCTGAACAACATGCATTTACCTAACGTCACCGTCAGCGCAGCTACAATTTCGAAAATTCATATCAACCGGGTCGAGAAGCCGTCTATTCAAGCCAAATTCCTACGCGGCAGAGGTAAAATATGTTCGATTGAGGCTATCTGCCTACGCGGCGGGCGTGCGTGTCGAGCTGCAGTCGCCGAGCCTTTATTCGCTCCTGCGAATCGCCTAGCAGGATTATCAGACGAACAATGGATAATATCCAAGTCAGCTGTTTGCAGCCGTGGGAAGACTCGTCCAAAAAATGCTTTGAAGACGGGCGCTCGACACGGACGCGGACCACGAGAGCGGACAGCCTAATTCGGACAGAACTTAGGTGACAGTGCAAAAGCTATTAACGTTAGTCGTGTAGTGCAGAAAATGCGTCCGACCCTGAAAATTGGGGACATTTTTCAATCTGTTGTTGCCAGCTAACGATGAGTTCCACACTTGTTGATCTGGTGCTCCCCATTCCACTCTTCAGTACAGGACGGCTAGTGCTCAGAAGCTTCTTACAAACCCACGAAGTTTGTTAAGGATTACGCTTAGATAGTGCTCTATTGAAAACGTTTGTTATCCATCGAAGAATCAGAAGAGAGAGAAAAGTTCTGAAGTTGCCCTACCTGAAAGTAATTGTAGGTGTTCGAGCTAACGTCAGCCTGCCTTTTTTGCGAACGAGCGCCGACTGCACTGTCGATTCCTTCTTCCCTCTCGACGGTTTGTCATGATTTTTTATTGTACTGTTATTCAGATTTATAGAGTTTTTTATCTGATTATTGACATGCGTGACCCCGATCCGCTCTATTTCTCATTGACCTGCCAGACAGGTGATCCTTTAGATCAATAAGCTATGACTATTCCATTGTTCCGGTATATAACCTCGGCGCCTGCAGTAGGGTCCTGTGCTTACTGTTGTATCGCATGCTACGAAATTTAGAAGACAAAAACGGCACAATGCCTTATACATATAAAACCTGATACTTTCTATAGAAGATGGGTTACAGGCAGTTTCGCCGTGGAACTTCACAACTTCACGATAGAGCTCGAAGTCAATGTCAGACGAAACGAAACGTCAGGAAGAAACACAATTGAGGTAAGGTCTGAGGCAGTAATAAAGAGTTCTGCATCTTGCAGTTTGCCAGTAGCGAGCGTGTCTTTTCTGCCTACGCCTCATAATCAGCAGTTATGTTTTGACATTATAATTGTCTGCAACTCATCGGAGAACAAAATGGAGAGCTTCCCGCAAGTTACCTTGAGTTCACCACACTTCCGCCGTTGATCGTTTGTCGCACCAATGTTCTGTCGTTTTAATAGAGCTGAATTTTTTCTAATTTGATTGAAGCCATATGCCCTAAAACGCTCCAAATCGTATATGTAGTTCCCATGACTCAGGGTTTTGGATAACTCTTCTTCCGTTTTTCCTCATTTGGTCATTGCAGCTTACACGTTTCCCACTTTCCAGTGATCTCACCAACGTTGCGCTTAAAGGCATCGTACGCGCAAAAAACCGTATCTCATTTTTTCATGTTTTTGCGCAGGCAATTCTCTGGCGTACAGAATAAAAGTGGAAAGGCTCCACAAAGCCATCGACTTTTGCGAAAAAACTCATCTTGAAATGTCTCGAATTATTCACTTCCCACCCCTCCGTCGATTTCGGTGTGTCTGGTGCAATACGTCTGAAGTTTTTTTCGCAAACGTCGGATGTGTTTTTTGCTTCAAACTTATTGGGTGGGTGAATTCCTGTTGCCTCTTGTTCACTGGAACTTATTCTGAAAAATAAAGTATCCATTGGGCAAGTTTGGATGTTAGAATTTCCCGAATTGAAAATTTCAAATGCTGAATCATCCGCGCATGTGGTGGCGCTTCTGTTCCTTGAGCTAGATGGTTGGTGAAAATTGGTGGCCGATCGTCTTTTTGTATCACTCCAACTTCAGCACCTCATGTTTTTGACGCGCAAAACTTCACTAACGTGGTCCGCCGGGCTCAATCATGAAATTGAGCCTGAAAAATGAATATTGGTTTTCAGCGCGAACGATGCCTTTAAGTAACGTTACCGAAGAATACGTAAAGTCTGTCCGAATGAGGCTTTCCGCCAACGCGCTGGACGTGGTTACCGGGTAACCACCGCAAAATCGACTTTCGGACGAGCCTTAGGCATCTTTAATAGTCCCCGCCGCAAGCGCGGCACGCGAGGTGGACATTAAAGGTTCTCATCGCGCGCCACACGCGGGACGCTCGAGCCGCCCTTCTAGCACCGCCATAGCGACACAGCCCGGACCGCCATGGCTGTTTTACTATTTTAATCCGCTTCCTAGTTTGAGTCCACTCCAACACAAATAATTCTAGGACTATTCCACGCTACCGTATACGCAAATGGGGTCCAGGAAATGCTGTGCATGTTAGCGGTCGTTTATACTTCCGCCGCCGAGCGGCGCTGCGAAGTGCATTTCTGTAATATTGATCACGCGGCGCGGCACGATCGATATTGTTGGATTGCAGTTCGCCGCGCCGCTCGGCGGCGGAAGTATAAACGACCCCTTACAGTTTAAACCCAGCTTTAGCCGGCACCACCCTGGCGATGCCTTCGGGAATTTTACCCATAACACTGCTTAGTCCTTCCCTCGTTTCCGCCCAATCTCTCACTGTTTGGCACCACAAGACGACAACCCGGCGCGTGGTGAGAAGTTTTATAGCCAATAGCACATCCAGCGCCCCATGTGCGTGCCGCGCTTGTGGTGAGAACTATCAAAGATACCTTTCTACGGCTGCTAACAGCCGGCTGGGATATTATTCGCTGTTGGTCTAGTTGTACTGCTCACCAATTCGCTAGTGATCTTAGCGAAGGCCGCCCAACATGCACGGCGATCACGTGGGAGGACAGTCTCATTCAAACGGACTTTAATGTACGGCACAGTTTTCAGATACCGCATTGCGAAACCACACATTCAAACGTTTTGGTTCTACTGGATGAGGACTCACTTCTAACGATGATTCAGGGAATGCTCCACTCCGGTGTGCGTTCTGTTTTTGCAAAAGTTGTGAAGTTTTTTAAAAGATGGGTCTACTGAAAGTCACACCCCGCTAAAATTTGAGGCATTGCACCGCTCCAAAGGCTTGCTAACAGGCGGCCAGGCCGATGTTGTGTTCCAGCACCTGACATACAATACCGTGGAGATCAGCTATGGTACTGTGTCAGGTGTAAGTTGTGATTGTTTTTTTTTCTGAATGAGAAATCTAACATAGGGGGCATTTTTCATGATAAGATCAATACCAGTGTTTAACGTTCGTACGGGAGATCGCTATAAGAGTCCTATGTACCTAAAGAAAAACCCGCATAAATCGCTGTGGAAGCCTAACAAACGCCAACAAAACAAGCAGACAAGTCTGGGGCGGCATGCATGAACATAACAAAGGCGGTCAGGGAGCCGCCCCTCGTCCTACTTAAAGGCAGTGTTCACGATGATTTTCGTTCCCGAGTTTTCCACTCAAAACAAAGCGTTGGCCACCGAGTGTTACAGAAATCACGAAGAAACGGCGAGAAACGCACTAAAACGTCATATTCCAGTGACATTAATCTCTTGCCTGAACTAGTTGTCCAGTTGTATGAACATGTTCACGGTGGTTGTCACCGCTGAAAAATGGGATCAGCCGAAAATGGAAGAATATTCCAGGCAAAATAGTACTAGTTAGGGTCCGAAAAAAGATTGGAGCAACAGAAAGCGAATAATTGTGAAGGATGGACCCACAAATGATTTCTTTGCCACAACGTACAGTTCCTGTGAAAGTAAAGAGGTGGGGTAAAGGGTTTCGTGACCTTCTGGTGCGTTTTTCTCGATTCCTTCATCATTTAAGTTCTACCCGGGGGCCAAACAATCGATTAAGCTATTAATCTCAAAATCGAAGATTATCGTTAACTCTGCCTTTAAATTGGTGAGCTCTACAAAGGAGTGCCTAGAGCCTGAGCGGCTCCGCAGATTCAGCAAAGGCACAGCTAGGAAAAATCATAAGCTCTCGGGAAACATGGATACTATAACCGTTTGTTCTGTCACGGAACCCAAGCCCTTCATACGCGAAGATTGCTGTTCCGGCAAACCTGTAGACTAGCACCTCGGTGATTGAATGTGGTAAGGCTCGATAACGGGGCGGGATAGTTCTATTCCTGCCTCAGCCGATGATTAGCCGGTGATGATTTGCCTCAGCCGGATTAGAACTAACCACAAGCGTGTGACACTAAAGACGAGGCACTTCAAATCGTTCCTGTTCAGATCTCAAGCGCGGTGAAGGAGCAGATTTGTGAAACCATTTTAGAGGCTGCAAAGTTTGTCGATGCGCAGGAAATTCAGGTATGTAGAAGTGCATTCAATCGTAAAACAAGCGCACATCGCCAAAATAATGACTTTTTTCTCAAGAAATGCTCACCTAAAATCACCTTCGTTTAGTCGGGAAAAGCAAGCGATATCAGTACTACCACTAGTCCATCCACAGAGTCTGGGTTTGATCCGGCTGAGCTTGGAGCAGGTCTCTGTAAGGTATGATACACCAGAACTATTTTGCGTATTCTGGCAATAATCTGCTATCGCCGGGTTTCCCATTTCAAAATAGGTTGTTTGTTCAGATTGATAGCCTCTTGGCCGAAAAAGAAGTGGAGCAAAAGCCGCAACAAGTCGATGAGGAAGCTCCGTCCAATTCATGGGGCGTCAACCTTGATCTCGTCTACCCTCCTACGTTCAGTGACGAGGTAAAATTTGAGAAAAACACATCAATACCGCCATTGGAGAGCCTGAAGATGCAAAAGCGGCTCTGCGTTTCCGAGAGCGCAGTGATTGATGGCTGTGCGCGCCACAGACATAGAAAAAAGTTGCTGTATTGCTGGGTTCCTCATCGGCGGACACACTTTTTCATGAATTAAGCACTCCATTTTGCTTTCACTTTATGATCCCTGTTGAATGTTGTAGGACGTAGTTTTTGGTGTTGACGGTGGTGTGCTACTTAATGGTCACGCTGCTGATAATGTGGAACATCCGCCAGCACTTGATACAAGCGTACTAAACACTAAGGTGAGATCATGTGTTCAAATGTGTCAACGGCAGATAATAAGATCATCCATTCGAGCATCCCGAACTACGAGAGTAAATTCAGATGGTGGGGATACTGATAAGCGACTCTGTCCCAAACACACTCTTCGCTCACGTCTTCAACAACGAAATGGGAAAGGTGTACGAGAAGTAGGTTGCTTCAAAGTCATAGTTACCAATCATAGACATTCTACACTGAATACTTCTTCTTCAGAGTTGATCCCCAGGACCTGCCCAAATCCGTGAAAAAGATAGCCAACATGATGTGTTCAAAGTGCTTCCTAGAAATTTCCGCGAATCTGACAGAGTATGATTTACACTACTCCTCATTTAAAGAGATGGTATCTATGTTATCTGCAGGGTAAGAGAACGGCTATACAGTTAGTTCATCTACTCAATCGCGTTCAGTCTTGAAAGTGCACTTTGATCGTAAAAGCGTGTTGCGGCGCGAAAGACGCCGCGGCTAAAAAAGACATTAAAGGCATCGTACGCGCTGAAAACCATGTCTCGTTTTCGAACGTTTCTGAGCTGTTACACCCCTATAGTAACTAAAGTTAGCGAAAAGCCCCCTCGAAAACGTTAACTTTTCAAGAAAGAACCGTTTCAAAAACCTTCTGCAAATCGTTTGAAATTCGCGCCGGCATCGACTTGGGATAGTTAAACGGATGGCGCGAGGAGCAGTTCTACAATTTCTTCATTGGCGCAAACAATTCGCCGACGACTACAATGCACTGACTGCACTGACTTGCACTGACTAACAAAAATACTCACCTGGGCCCTGCACATCGTCCTCGCTCGTTGTGTGACGAGAAATTTCCAGTCGATAATGCCACTTTCGTCCGACGGTGCGTCAGCGTACAGAGGCATGCCCTGTACTTAGCGACGCGACGTTCTGCTCAAATATTGCGAAAGTACCCAATGACTGACGGAAGGGCCGGCCCCTTTTGACGGAATTCCTTACTTTCCACTTCCTCTATGCTCATAATGGTACGTTTTTGAGCAGCCAAGCTCGTTGTACGTTCTCACAGTGGCCCGAGGAAGGGATTGAGCATAAAAATGGGAAGTGGATTTCAGCGCGTACGATGCCTTTAATCGCCCGGAAGATACGATATTCCTGTCTGAGGATTCTGGAAACCGCGCCGCAACACGCTCTCGCAATCAGCGTGCACTTTGCGGACTGGACGCGATTGCTTAGATAAACAGTATCTCTTGAGGCTCTTTTCCAGCAGGTCGCTTAGACTAGTCGCTTCACCGCCAACAGTTACAAAACCCGTCGCGTCAACAGATCTTGCACTGAGTCTGGACGTGTTGGAGTAGTTTGCAGTTTCAGTCACGATTGCCGAGCGACTGGGGTATTTCATAGCTGGTCGGAGCAACCTGCTCCATTTTCTTGAGTCGCTTCGACTAGTCGCTTTCATCATGGCCGCGATTGGCCGGCATCATACTTCCAGCGACGAGCGACGCGACGCAATGTTTATCATACATATCGACCGAAAATCGATACGGCTTACATGCACTGCCGCCGTCGCTGATCGCGGCAAGTATGTTCCCTACCATTCGTCTAGTCGAAGCGACTAATCCGCAATCTTTCGTCACAACATTGCGTGAGTAGCGCGAAATCGCAGACGTCACGGTTCATTCACATAAAAGGCGTTATGTGAAAAGGAAAAACGAGTATTCATAGTACACTCACAATGAGAAAGATGAAAGAATCCAATTAGACTTCCGAAAAACCACATTTCATGCAGGGCTTCTAGCAATTAGTAACCTTAGTGGTAGATCAAACATTCTGCTCAAGCAAATTCCACTCCCCCATCGTCTTTTGGAACAATTTTTGTCTGGAAACTATGTAAAACTTATTTATCAAGAAGGTAAGGGCAACAATGTCACAAAAAATACGTAGGAACGACAGAGAAAGAAGCTTTTTTCATTCCTGCGGCATGGTCCGCAATTGTCCGTCTTTTTCACGCGAAATTACGTCCGCCCGAGCGGTTTGAAATCGTTAGACGAAGCGATTTCAAGCTGCGGCACGGAGCGACTTGAGGTCGCAGCAGTATAGGGGTCTGCAGAGTTGCCACGACCGGCGAGTGGTCGCCGAGCGTCAACTTTGACGCGGCGACAAAAATTTTGCTGAACATTATAGTTGCTGCGTCGGTTACCGCTCGCTGGCAGTGACGCAGGGCCGTCGCGGCGTCAAAACACTCCGCGGTGCCCTCTCGTAGCCGTTAACGCTGCGTCGGTCGCCCTCGTCGCTGAATGTGATCGATATTGCATCATCCAGCACTGTTGGTCGCTGCGAGCAATATAGTTTTCAAGAAACCCATCCTGAACCCAACATAACCCACTGTAAATGGTAGAAATGATCAACAAACTTACTCTACTCCAGAAACTGACTATGAAGGTTGCTCCTTCACAGTCACACCAAAAAGAGCAAGCGGTCAAGATTCATTTCAAGTCATACCGGATCCTAAACCCTTTTTTGCATGATTGGATTTTCGCTCTTATTGACCAAAGTTTTGGGTTCGGCAATTTATTCACACATTCAACTTCAGGCAGCCTCGCGTTGAAATCAATGCTGAACGCGGTGCTCGAGTTGAACTAGCTGGAGACGTACTACTGCAGTTCCAGGGCCGAGAAGACATGCATAGTTTGATAAACGCCTCCACGAAGCTTCATATCACAGTAAGATTGAAACTCAGAGTCAACAAGCTTTCTCGAAGGTTTGTGGACTCAGTAAATGGACAGCAAGAGGCCCGGACGAGTTAAAGGCAGCAGACATGCTCGAAATGGTATCGATTTTATATCATAAATCAAAGGTCTGAATCTATTAGTATGGGAAACGAAAGAAAAAACCGACGAAAAGTGCATGCAAACACAGGAATAAAGGAAAGTTATGGGGTAAAATTAGACGAGTTATGTCGTAACGGTTGAAGTAGCTAATATTAGTGATAAAACGATTGGGATAGCGAAGCCAATAGTTTCTTACAGCCTGTATTGGAAGGCTCACCTCGTTGGAAGCTTCAAAAACCAACCGAAGTGACCGTATTCGTATATTGAGGGAGCCGGGTTGAAAGCTCATGGGAGTGGCTGACAAAAAATTTCGACTCAAAATTAGTACTTTTTACTCGTTTTTGACGCTTCCATCGGCGAGAGCGTTCTACCAGGGGCCATACGACCCAAGTAGCCTAGTTATCTTAACAACTTTTTCGAGCGTGTCTGCTGCCTTCAAATGCAGTGTTCGCAATGGATATCACACTCGTGTTCGACATAGAAATGAGGTTGCTTGGTCGTGAGGTAAACAATAATGAAGGATAAGTGAAGAAAAATCTTCAGATTGAGCTGAAATGGCGGTTTCTAACGTTCAGGGTGTGGACGAGCTTACGGGCCCTGCTAGTTTCCGCGCGCTAATCGCGAGATGTGCGCGATTCGATCAGGCTGAAGGCAACAGAATTGCTTGGCCATTTGCCAACGAAAACGTGCGCAGAGCCACAAGCTCGTCCTAATAGGGGGCGGAACGGGATAAGCAGGAGTACTGGGATAACTTGCAAAGCCGTTTTTATTGACTTCTGACCCGTTCTCGCAGCTTTTTTCGACCCCATCCCCTCCAGCATCTGCCAGTTGTGTTTCACACTGAAGCCTCGAGAACGAGATTTATTGTGGACACTGCCTTTAGGTCATTCACACGTGCAAAAAAGTCAGCTGCGCCCACGTTAAGGTCTCCTCAGGGGATCTAGGGTAAACGCGCTCTTGCGACCAAACGAAATTTCAGGTCAACTTATCTGCGACCCATGCATTGTGTTCACAAGCCTTTCCTGAACAAGAGTCCCAATGACTAGTGCATTTCAGCTGAAACCCATAATCAGACACTCCCGCATATACGGTGATGTTTCTCTGACCAACGTTGAAGTGAAGCTTTACAAGGTGAGTGGGCGAGTTTACTTATTCTTCTGGTTTGAAAACAAAATTTCAGCTGGCTGTTGGTGGACTCCTATCAACACCTATCGAAAAACTTGTCTCATTCATTGTACCACGAGTTCTCTGGCCTCAAGTCAAGAAGAGGCTGCGCTTTGCTGTCAACAAAAGAGGTTTGCACGCTCACATTTCATTCACTGTTAAGACAATGTCCCGGTAAAAGCCAAACAGAATAACAACAGAAGCCCCTTGATTTTTCGAATACTTTTTCTGGTTTCCTGTCTTTAGCGGCCACTACTTTTGCTATTCTCGCCACAGTTGTTCGGCTAGAAGCCATGAGAATCAAGATTGTTCAGGAGTAGCTAGTGGCCGAACAGGGAATTTCCAAGTAGCCGTATAGGCGACTGTGTAGCTACTCAGGTAAAACTAGTTGTCGAGAATGGGACGAAAAGTTGTTCTGCAGGCGCACGAATGCAGGGCAACTTTCGTAGACTCTATAGAATTCTAGACAACTTTACGCCTAATTCTCGACAATGCCCGGCAACTTCTCGACGAATTCCCGACAACTCCTTGCCCGATTCTCGACATTCAACACACTATTATACACATTTACAACTGCATGTACTTACCAAAAATTGAGGTTTATGCCCAACTATAGTACCCAAACCGAAAGCTCGTTAGTGGCCGAGTAGACAACTACCTGCATAGTAACCGAGCAGGAGGCATGCCACGGCCTGCGGTTTCTTCCTCAATTCAGGTCCATAATGGAACCACAATGTTTAGCAAATAATCTCAAAATTGAGTATTATAGTTAAAGGCACTGTTCACCATCAGAATTGTTTCTCTGTTTGTCTGCCTATTTTGAAAACGCTCCCCCGCTGACTCCGACGATGCCTCTGGAATCGTACAAGACCCCCTGCTTGAGAACGGAGTTATGGACCCTCCCAAATTGAGCGGGGAAAGCATGGACAAGTTGTCGGTGGCTTGTAGCAATCGTCAATTGCAGCATATGAATGCGAGCGGACCTGTACCGATAAATAGGCTGAGGAAGAAGGGAAGAACGCGGATATTGATGGAAAATCATCGCTCATTTCGCCACTGCTCAGCTCGAAAAATCATAATAGGGGCGTGCCAAAGTGGCTTCTCGACAGGGGCGCCCTAGAGTGGCTTCTTTGTAAAACTGTCCTATCCGCAGGAAATGAGAGCTCGCACTTGGCGGGTGTTATATAGGGTTGGTACACTTCAGATCTGTGTGAAAATCTCAGAGTTCATCCCGCAGTTTAGACTGTGCCTTTAATGCTGCTCCAAAAGTCCGGTCAATCCACTAATTGCGGAAGGATTACAATGGCTACAAGGATATCGGGATATCTTATATGGCCACCCTTGAGGACAATACCAGTTACATTTAGCAGAAGTTCTCAGCAGGATGAAATATAAAGAAGTGTTCACTAAAAAAAATATGTGTTTCAGTTTCCACTAGGAATGGGCAGTGGAGGGCCACTCCCCAACGTCAACGTCCGAAGAACGCATAAAAACGAGTCAGAAAGAGCCCAAAAAGAGCACCAACTTGCCTTTTCGAGCGTAAGTCATACCCCAAAAGCGCAATGCCCCCCTCCGACTTGAACAAATAATAACTCGTGATCGTGAGACGAGCGATGGTCTGCGATAAATAGCCCCGTTTTTCCCTTCATTCTCAACTTCTCTCTTTGCTCAGCTCAGCTCGCATACATCGCCTGCAAAAAACGGGAGTTACAAGCCTTGGACAACTCTTCCACCATACTTCCCCAGCCTAATTTTTGAGGGACCATAAATCCGTTCCCGAAAGGTCTTGTACGATTCCAGAGACATCATTGGAATCGACATATGACCGTTTCCAAGATAGACGGAAAAACACGAAAACTATTCTGAGGTTTGACTGTACCTTCAAGTTACGCCTAATAGTTTCAGGCATCCAATTACCGGTGCTCTGTGGTGTCGAACTGGATCACCTCTCGCTCTCGTATATTGACCGCGCAGCTGTCGTCAACACGGATTTCACCTTTGATCTACCTATGTTCGTGAGGAAGTTCAAGATGTACCTCATCAAGAAATCGATGATGTTTCGTGGCATCCCAACATACGTTGAAATCTAATGTCTTATTTAGCAGGAATAAAGGGTTCTGCTACACCTTGTTACAGCAAAAAATGAATCCTGTGCGTCGTAGTTTTAGGAAGTTGCTCTCAGCTATCCGACGCAAAGTTATTCGATTGCTAATTCTGAGTTCTTCGTTTTCACAAGCTCTAATTTTCCCGCCATGCAGCGTCACGGCTTCTTACTTGAAAGACACGGACTATATCCACATCTCCGCAACACTATGATTTTCTTTGACAAAAAATGTGTAACACCTTTCCCAATCAACCATCGATTTCATTTACATTGATGAGCAGTAATACAATTAGAATTAGCATGTTATCACGTCAATAGAATATTCGCTGCAAGGTATTTTCATCAGCAGGCCTCTCCTATTTCTCTTCAGTTTTATCCCGTTCCCGCTGCTTCGCTTCCACTTTCTTGTTGTAACGTTTTATCATTGATGCATAGCTGTCCATATACTCGATCAACTTCGCATCTCTTGGTATCACGTTATCCTGAAGGTTAAGTGGCTATAGCACGGGAAAAATATGGTATTATGGCCATCCCCAACTAGTTAGCAAGGTGACTACGCAACGTCGGTTGACCACACGCGAGCACACGCACGCGACCGACGGAAATGTTTTGAACCCCGAAACGGAGGATAAGCGTCACACGCTGCCAAAAAATTTTGGTATTTCCAAGGCCTGTTGTTCACCATGGTAAGTCTGTAATTTTTGCAGATTATAATGAAGTGGGTACACCACTTTCTTTCTGGATGGAGAGCCGTCTCTCTCAAAAGAGGGATTCAGCACACGGAGCTCTATCGCTCCCCGGCGTTATGTCGATGGTCCGTATCAGGGGTGTGCGGAAATTTCGAAAAAAAAATCAGAAAACAGAGAATCGAGCTTGTCAGAAAACAAAAATCAGAAAACAGAGAAAACAAAATGGCCAGAAAACAGAAATCAGAAAAATTCCACAGAAAAATACTCTTTGCATTTTCAACTTTTTTTCAAGTGAAGAGAGCGTGTGATTTTGAATACCTTAATCATAAATTGAATATATACGGAACTGCACAAATGAACTATGGCACCTTTCATAGTCCTCACCGCAAGAGCGGCACGAGCATGACGCGCGGGAAGCGCGGTGGACTACGAATGTTGAAATCACCATGAAGGTTCGGGCGGTGCCGCTATGGCGGTGGTGGATGGGCGGCAGGCGCGTCCCGTGGCTCGCGGCACGGGACGCGCGTGACGCCCATCCACCACCGCCATAGCAGCACCGCCCTAACCGTCATGGCGATTTCACCATTCGGATTGATTCTAGCTTTTCAGTCTAAGTTCACTCGAACATAAATAATTCTGGAGCTACTCCAGGCTACCGTATACGAAAATGTGCAAGTCAGGAATTTCTGTGCATAACACATTTGAAGCCCAACTGACCGGACCGCCCCAGCGGTGCCGCCGGAGATGCCATAGCTGCTTCACGCTCGTCCCGCGCGGCGAGAACTTCCATAGCCCACCGTGCTTCCCGCTCGTGCCGCGCTTGCGCTTAGGTTTATTAAAGATGTCTATGAGACATTGATGGTATCAATGACGCGGCAATGATGGGTAGAACATCACCAAAGGCACTTACTCTTAGAGTCTTGGCCGAGAAATAGCCCACCAGGCTTGAAAGTTGTTCCTTGTGAGCTATTTCTCGATTATTTCTTGGCTACTACGCGGCTACGACCTTGTTATCCGCAAAATAGCAGAGAAATAACAGAGAAAACATGGGTAGCTGAACCGATGGCGGTTTTGACATCCGAATCTGCCACAGGAATGCATCACACACTACCCTGGAGAGCTTTTTTGCGGCTGTTTCTGGGCGAACATTACTTGAAGGCTATTTCGCGGCAACCACACATTTTTCGACTAATTCTTGGCTAATACGCGGAAATTAGGCATTTTGTGTTTATTTATCGGCTATTGCTTGGCCAAAACTCTCAGAGCACACATACGTAGGGTAGTACGTCAGCACATTAGGGGTTGGTGGAAATATGGTGAAGTTAAAGGCGATTGTCGCTTAGGACAAGCTATTTTGGTGCAATACGCGACAAGCGCTCTTCAATCTCAGCTTCTCGCGATACATTTTCAGCACTGAGGTGGGAATAGCGTGACGATTTTAGACTTCAAATTCACGTGCACATGAATTTGAAGTCAGTTTGGTCGAAGCAAGTCGCGAACGTTTGGCATAACATTCAGAATTGTATGTGTTGGACTTATACAAGAACTTGGAAGGCCAGACTAAGTTCATACCAGTGTTCTCAACTTCTTTGATAAGCCTGCTGCCAATCTATCGATGCCGCAAGGATCGCAGGGTTGGTTGGTTTTTGGCGTGGATGGTACACTCGTTTGCTCACAGCAACAACAACAACGCCTCCTGCCATTACGCTACAGGCGCCTGAGCAATTTTTGAAAATAATTAGTACGCCTGCGAGCTTTTTTTTCTTGAAGATTTAACTCGAAATTAAAACATCCTCCTCAGTTCAAGGCGTGTTTTGCCTAGGATGCATGACGTGAGGATTATTAGTAAGATTAGCGAATTTCGAGCATCCATAAAGTGCTTCTCCCGAACGAGTGTCTAGTACTAGAGTTAATACTTGATGAACTCAATCAAATGTACCAGGTTATAGCAACGTAAGAATGTATCTCAATCAAAAAAATTGTAGACTCGGCATAAAACTTGCTAACAATGCTTTTCGCTACGAGTTCGTTCTTGTCGATAGGAAGAATCTTAAAAAAAACCTATGTTCTTCGATTTTTTCTCGGTCTGACTTTATAATGTGGCCTGCTACAGAACTATGGCTGCGAATAATGAGAAAATACAGGCTCGAGACAACTCGTCCGAAAACTTCTAACCGTTCAAAATCAAAATTTTTGAGGAGCCGTAACTACGTTCGCAGTGAGTTCTGAGCGATTCTGAATACACCTTCGTGATCAGCTTGAAATTTTCTCCAAGATAGGCAGACAAACGAAAAATCGACTCTGAGGTTGAACTGTGCTTTTGACGTTCATGAGCCTAATTGTCATAAAAAATCGCTAAATCTCACGAACTAAAAGTTTTTCAATGACAACGGGGTGGTTTTCGCTCAGCGGGATCTTATTCGCTCCCTTTCAATGGGGATCTGGGGAGCTTCGCCATACTCCGTTTTCAAAGAAAACGCTCTGCACCAAATTGACCCTGATACAGAATTCTTGCCGCTAATATTGAGGGAAGGAGGGACGATTAGCTGCGCAGCGATTAGCTACCTAAAGACTGCGTGCCCTAAAGGTTCTCGATACCACTTATTTCAAAAACGATTTCACGCTCCGAAATCTGGTACATTTCTGAAAAGAGGTGCAATGAAAAGAACCGACTATGCATGGTAAGTCGAAAATCAAGGTCGGGTAGAGATTTTAAAGTTTGCCACTAAGTTTTCAGGGCAAAGTTGTTCGGTGACTTTTTTGACACTTCAAAAACTTAGGCTAGATAGGTAGACTTGGACTATGTACTTACACAATAGCAGTGCTAGAGCGCAGCCGACTTCTCCCCTCCCCAAATACTGCAGCCGAAAAAAAAGCAATTGAAGTCAAAATTCGTGGTGATACCAGGTCCTGATCCCAAAGCACAATGCTTTTGGTTGCGCGTTTTTCCACAAAAGTTGACTGACGCGCGTATTTGTTCCATTTTGTATTGCGTACTTTTATATCTCACAGTTCTAAGATCATTGCTTTTTCTTTTAAGGCGCCGATTCAAAGAAAACCATGCAAACTAACACTGGCGAACATTTCGAGCACACAGATGTGGAGGAAGACGTATTGGATTGCCGACTGAATTGCTTGATATCGTTGATTACGCATGTCTCTCACAACGTCCACCATCGAGGCCTCGGACTTTTCACGAATTTTCTGAGCGGCGTAGTCTATAGCTGGAACCACGTTCATTGTCACTCATTATTTTAACTTAATTGACGTAAGACCATTGAAATTGCCCTACCAATAAAAGTCGCACTTCGACCGATTCCTGCCGAGCAGTGCACTGTTATAGGACTACCACCAGCCAACGTTTTTGACAGTTTCAGCATTCCAACTGTCGGCGCTGGATTCAACGGTGCTGTATGGTCAGGCCAATCAAAGAATGCCAAGTGATTGACCACCAAGTTCTTACCGTCTCTGAAAGAACATTGTTCCGTCAAATGTTAATGCGCACTTGTTCCGTCAAATGCTAATGTGCATCACGTGAAAAGTTTCAACAGTCTGTCACGGAAGCGTCACGTAAGTCTGTCATGGAAATGCTATGCTATCGCTCCTAATTAGCTACAACGACGTGGCTGGTCACGCAACGAGCTATGCATGGCTCACCGCGCTGCTAGTGCTTGAACGTCAGTCAATCCTCTCTGCCGCGCAGTAAGTTTCTTGGCCCTGCATCTTAGGTTAAGACAGCTGCGCTAACTTAAAGGCATCGTACGCGCAGAAAAAAGATAGTATAAAATTCTCGGCGTATGATAATCCTCTGGGGATGCGCCACACATTCGACTTCCATTCAGAATCTTAGATGCTTTTGATAGTGTATAGGGCCAGCCGATGTTCAAGTCAGGGTTTTTGTCTTTCCAGACAAGTACAAATTTACCAATCCCGGAGGGATAAAAGGCTTGGTGGGCCTTGAGCGAGGATCAATCACCCGGACGTGTGCTTGACAACGGCCCCTCTTCTCACTGCCCCAAACTCGCCCCCGCCCGCGAATCGAAATCCCGTTGGTCTGTCATGCCGCCAACACCGCATGACCAGTCGCCTGGTCCATGCGTCAGACTAAATCTAATACGGAAACCATACGTGTAGTATGCAGCAGAGCAACATTTGTCAGGGAATTTTGGAAATATCTAACTACTCACCCATACTTCACGTCTAGTTCGGTAAACTTGATGCCTTCATATGGGTCCGGCTTCGAGGACCTGACAGAAACCGTGAAACCGCCAAATGTTAAAACTTCTTTCTTTTCTTTCGGTAGATAAAAACAACACTTCTCATGCTTTCCTAAAAATGAGACAACGGTTTACCTGACAAGCAGCAGATAACAATGAGGTTTCCGGGAACGGAATTCATCAACGCGTTTTTTGGGTAGGGGTAAAGGTGTTGGAACGTTTGTTGGTTACCCTGTAAAAGCTGGGGCCGGATTAATCAATGCAGCAGCGCTGGTTAGGGGTAAAGCCGTCGGCACGTTTGATGGTTATCCTGTAGAAGCGGAACATCGCTAACCGACAGTGCCCTTGACCTACCCAGCTAATAGGTTGGGGCAGCTGAGACACTGCTCTGGTAGGACACCACCATTGGCTGTCACGTGGTAATCATTAAGCGTCTCTACGCCTTAACCCCTACCAAACAAAGAGTGTTGATCAATCCCGCCTCAGATGCTATACCTTCATTAAAGTTACATAGCATAACAATGGCTTTGCTCTTCTCTGATGTAATCATATGCCAGAAATCTGTCACATATTCTAATAGTGGTCCCTGCAAATAGAAAAAATACGGATGCATATGAACGCTGTGCGGTATGAAACTGAAATGGGTGTAGGAACCTGCGAACACCACTTGTATTTTAAAGTTCGCGTGCCTGAAAAAAAACCTGCCTGAGTGCAGATATACTTCTGACCATCGGGCATAGTCATCCAACTCGCGTGTATATAATCATCGTCGGGCGGCCGATCTTTTAAAACCACTCGTGTGGCATCTATACAAATGATGTCGTTGTACCTGCAAATGAAGATCATTGAGGATCAATTATAATCATAAATTGTGAAAAATAGAAACTCCATTGTCAAAAAGCCCCTACTCAGAACAGACTATCCGTGGAGTCAACTATGTACTTACCTATTCTTCGCATCATTTTTCTCGTATGCTTCTGTGGTGTAATCCGCAGGTTTGATTTTCTTGTTCGCAGCGAACTCCTTCGCTAGCGCTCTGATTGGCTGAACACATAGCAAAATTACATGATGGTTCGAACTTGGAAAACCACCTACGCCTCGCTCTAAAGGCAGTGGTTGCGATCAAATATGCTTGTCTTCGTTTCCTCTCTAAACCCTTTTCTGGGTCTAGAGTACTAGGACCTATTAGAAAAAAATTGCGAAAAACCGCTGTTTCAGGCTAAATTTGAAGCCTGAAATCCCTTGTCTTTTGTTGGTGGACGAGCCAACTCCACATCATCGGCATCGATGATCTCTATCAACTCTATCAACAACATCAGCTGGCTGAAAATTCAATTTCAATCAATCAACATTTACCTTCCGACCTGCTCGATTATTTATGGGATTACTATTTGGGGGGGGGGGGGGGGGGCACTCGAGAAAATGAAATGATTCATCCATGTAAATGAAAATTTGGGCTGATATCATATGCCTAATAGCGCTATCAATCATTGTTTTCGTGGAGCTTCCATGGAAATACTTCGACTTCTGGAAGCGGTATCATTCATTCTTCAACTGAATCCTGAGTGGCCCCCCGAAATAGTTTCATACCTATTTATGTACTCATCTAGTCGAAGACATTGATTGAAGTGCTTGCTTTCATTGTTCAACTGTTTTATTCGGTTTCTAAAAAATTATGTTCCTCGCAAAAGTAGAGATTTGGCATGGCCATATTTTCGAAAAACTAGAAATATACTTAGTGAAAAGGGGAAATCATAAGAAAAGTTCTGAAATATTTCAGAGAATGATTCGGCGTAGAATAAATTGATTTTTGGGAAGTGTATTGACATATCTGAAAGTACGCTTTGGTAGTCGAACTTGCACCAACTATTCATAAGTGTTGTGCAAAACGAGAGATAGCGTTGTATGAGCTTTTCCGTAAAATATATCAAAACGAAATCATGCGTGATATGGATAAAACAGTTGACTTTGCTTCACTTAATACGTGAAGACCGCAGCATTACAGCCCCCGAAAAAGTTTTAATGCTTCCCATATCAGGCGTGATTTCGCTTTGATATTTTCTAAGGATAGGCTCATACAATGCGATCTCTCGTTTTGCACAACACCCATCAATACTTGGTGCAAACTCGACTGCCAAATCATACTTTCAGCTATTTCAGTACATTTCCCAAAAATCAAGTTATTCTACGCCAAATCAATCTCTGGAATATTTCAAAACTTTTCTTTTTATGTCGAATCTCTACTTTTGCCAGGAGCCTATTTTTTTAAAAATTTCATTTATTTTCTTAAAGGCAGCATACACACTCGCAAACGTGATTGGGATAACTACGTAAATAGAATGGTATGGCCCAGATTACAACGCCTACGCATTTCGAATCGTCAAAAACGACCCACAATGCCGTTACAGGAGTAAAAGGTTTGGGCCCACCCGTAATTTCACGCCCCCTGTATTTGTCCATTTGCTCTGTCATCTTCACTGTCGGTACTGTTATTGGATTGCATAACAAGTGAACCACACGCCCCACTGACGGCCAAGATGATTAAGCAACCCTGCATTGGAGGAAAAGGGCAAATTAAGTGGGTGTGAAAATACGGGCGGGGCCAAACTTGCTACTCCTGTAACGGCACTGTGGGTCGTTTTTGACGCTTCAAAATGCGTAGGCGTTGTAATCTCAGTCGTACCATTCTATTTCCGTAGTTATCCCAATGACGTTTAGGAGCGTGTATGCTGCTCTTAAATGTTCTCTTTCTAACACGATTTATGCGTGGTGTTGTTAATTCAAATTGAACCCAATGTCGCCCAGCACGTTTTCTATGACTCCTGCACATTCCCAATGATGTCTTGCACACACCCACTGATGTTCGGCACACTTTCTGTGACGCACTGCACACTCCCACTAAAGTACTGCACACTTTCTATGATGCGGCGCACACTCCCACTAATGTACTGTGCACTTTATATGACGTCCTGCGCACTCCCACTGATGTCCGGCACACTTTCTATGAGGCCCTGCACACTCCCATTAAGGTCTTGCAAACTGCCACTGATGTTCTGCACTCGTCCTCTGATGTCCTGCACACCTTCTAAGAAGTTCTACATGCTCTCTATTAAGTCCTGCACACTCCCTCTGATGTCCTGCACATTATCTATGACGTCCTGCACACTCGCAATGAGGTCCTGCACATTTCCTCTGATGTACTGCACACCTTCTATGGCGTCCTGCACACCCCCCTTAAGGTCCTACACGCTCCCACTGATGCCCTGCACACCTTCTATTTTGTTCTTCACGCTTTCTGTGACGTCCTGCACACTCCCACTGATGTTCATCACGCTTTGTATGACGTCCTATACTTTCCCAATGATGGCCTGCACACTTTCTCTGACGTCTTGCACACTCCCACGGGGGTCCTATGCACTTTCAACGGCGTCCTGCGCTCTCTCACTGAGGTCCCACACACTTTCTATGGCGTTCTGCGCACTCGTGAGTCACGCCGTGCCGCGTTCTGGAAAGTACTTCAACGATCCCGTCGTACTGACTGGAGCGCTGCCCATCTCAGGGAGGGCACAATCTTGTGCGGACGCCTATCAGTAACGGTGTTTTTTTTTCATTAGTTCTTTTTAACGAATGAGTAAACGTCGGATGGTTTATAATAACATGTTTACGTGTTTTTGTCTTTCTTTACCCACAATTTTCAGGTTCCGCAAAAATTGAGCTACCAACTTGAAATTTTTGCAGGAGCTAGGTGCAATCTCAACCGGCTTTTTGGCCAAAAATGAGCTTTCTAGCTCGATGATAATTGCTCCCACAAGATCGTGAACGCCAACTGAAAAGAGAAAAGGAGGTGAACACTTTTTCCGACCAAAATCACGTGATTAAGACAATTTTTCTCGAATCTCAGGCAAACAATACCGAACCATTTCGCGGTGGTATATTCCACTTTTAAGGCTTTATCCAATAAATTTTCTACGATAACTTTGAACCTCGGTTCTAGAATTCCTCTGAATGTCGACGATTTTTGACTACTCGGCATGAGACTGCGAACTTTTTGGGCGGCGCTCTTCACGTTAGCACGCGCTGGCATCTTTGGGCCCTAGAAACTCTAATTCTAGCCCGTTTTTCACCGCTCTAACTTCATACTTTTTCAACTGTTTTCCATCTGAGCTGATTTTTGTAGTTTTTTCGATAACGTTTTTCATCGTGACCACAGCCTTTAGTGACGAATTTGACGATTAACAATAGCAACACTAACCCGCTTTAGCATTAGGTTTTGTGACCATGACGAACGATTATCAGAGGTGGCGACAAGGGCTGATTTAGAGTCAGCTTCCCCCTGATAAATAGTAAGTTGAAGTTCCTCGAATTCAAAACCAAAGCATAATATTACCTTTTTCTGCTTGTCTATTGCTTCTTCAACTACATCCTCGTGATACACATTTGCTATGAAATCCGCCTTCGGAGCCTGAATGTTTGAAAGCTGTTCAGCGCTAGTCATGTACAATAAGTTCTGTAAAAAGGGAGAGCGTTTGCCAAATTTGGCAAAAAAAAACGTTCGATACTTGTAACATTTATGAGCGAAGGCTTTTTTTTGGATTCTGAAAAGGCTATCATATTCACAGCTCAAATGTCTACCTAATAGTGTAGTTTGTGAACCGAAGTTCCCTAAAATTGCTTTGTTTTTGAATGTCTTTGGGTTTGCATTCGTTTTTCAAAAACTTCGCGAGCGGCAAGGTGTGGCGAAACGTTGTGTCGCTAAATGCGACAAAATCACGAGACAAGGAGAGTAAGGAGGGTCCCACGGGGAATGTCTGAGACGATAACGCATACCTGGGGCGCGTTCCAAGAACGTTTCCACGACGCCGTGGGAGGAAAAACAACCTTCCTATGGACAACCTTGCTTTCCATGGATGCGAATTATAACTGAAAATTGCTTCCACGTGGCCGTGGCTTCGTTTCCATGGACGCGTTTTGCCATGGGAATGTTCTTGGAACGCACCCCTGAAGAAATGTTTGGGCCACATCAACGAATTCCCTCATTTTTTCCTCATTCAACCTTTTTGTCGCTGTTAGGGGGGTGACCAACATCATTTTCTTGCCGCTGGAGGGACAGTTTTCTTGGTCTGGTCGCAGGTACCAACAATGGCACCTCCGTTATGATAGTCACTTAATTTTTTCGTGCACGTCGAGTTTTTAGCTTGGTTTTATTACCCAAGTTTCCGTGTGCCAGTGTTTTGTTTTCCTGGCTTATCAAGTGTATAATATTGTAGAGAACAGGACTAACCAGCCGATCGGACCATCCAATGCGAAGGATGAGACTGGATTATCCCTACCACAAGGACGAATATGAAGTGAACTACGTAGAACGTCCTCTCCATTGATGGCAGCAGGACACCGGGCGCATGAACTCCTATCATGTTGCCTGGTCATCGTCGAGACTAGTACAAAGTAAATCACTAACCCCTTGTACTAAAGCGGCTCAAAAAGTGGTAAACGCATAATCATTGTTTAACTTCTATATTTCAGAATGATAGAAACGCTTCATATTTTCAGTCAATCGCCGCATTCAATGCGTGTCGAATGTGCATTCAACTCGAAGACAAGATGGTTCCGAGCACAGTCAGGGAATGTGCTGCTAGAGGAGGACCTGCTCCTATTGTGTTTCAAGTTACAGCACATGCCCCAACAAATAAGTCGTCCTATGAGTGCATGATACACATTCAACTCGATGACAAAACGATTATCTAAAAAAAGAAAATATACGATGCACTCCGTAGACGGAGTTGAGAGGTCGGCAGCTTCGCCGGTTCAATTACCCATATTTGCGGTACTTTACCCGCCCGGCCGCTGGAGGCCTCGTCCAATCGCTGACGCACCCAGGTGGTGCTCGGCGAGCTGGCCGCGTCGCGTCTGCGTGCTGCTACGATAGCGCTGGACTCCATTGCAGCACGTACTCCTGCAATTGGATTTTGCGGCACATGCTCCTGCTATGAAGTTTTGTAGCACGTGCTGCTGTTTGGAGCACGTGCCTCTGTGATAGAGCCTTTAGATGGGTGTGGACACTCCAGTTGAGTGCATATTCGACACGCATTGAATGCGGCGGTTTTTTTGAGTAGATACTGATCTGGAGGACGAAGAGTATGAAGATATGTTGGCCCATGAAGAAGTGGAATCGATCAAATCTAACTTGGTTATGTCCTCGGGAGATGAAGTAGCAGAGCCACATGAGACAAATGGAGAAGCTGGAAAGGCCCAGGAAGTAGCCGCCGATGAGGCATCAGTTGAGCAGGAACTACTCAACGATCCCGAAGTGGTGGACTTTATGAAGGAGAACATTACGAGCCCAATTGTCGAACGGATCGATAAACTTGAAGAATCTGTTGAGAAACTTATGGAACGTAGTCAGAAGTATAATGACGGTAATATCGATGCTATGACTGGATGGGCATACGAAAGATTCCGACCTTCGCAGTATGGACTTGCGCGTGTGAAAGAGCAGCAGAAGATCATCCAACGTGAGCAGAAGCAGCAATCAGAGATGCTAGGCGGAGTCTACAGATGCGTGCGGGGCTAATCCTGTTACCCGGACGACATAGCGTTTGCTGAAAATTATGCAGCTGATAGTGAGCTCCTCGACCAACCGGATCAGAGACTTACAGCTGCAGGATGAACGGGAAGAGAGTGGTGATGGTTCAGGTCCCTCCCACTGAATTCTCGGGAAGCAGTGTCCATGACTACATACCACGAGCCCTGCCATGGGATCTTCATATGTACATACAAATCTACTATACTATTGTTGTGTTACTAACCTATTTTATGTTCATCTATTTAGATGTTTAATGGAGCTCATAAAAGATTGATCGACTGGGGTGATGATGAGTGACCGTCTTTTTCCCGCCCAATCATGATTCGGGAACGGGAATTTATTTATTTATTATATACGATCAAACGAACGCACCAAATAAAAAACTTGAAAAAGGAACAATGGCAAAATCCAGGAAGGTCATATCGATAAATGCGACCAAATCACGAGACAAGGAGAGTAAGGCTTGTCCCGCGGGGAATGTCTGAGACGATAACGCAAACCTGAAGAATTTTTTGGGCCCACATCAACCAATTCCCTCATCTTTTCCTCATTCAACCTTTTTGTCGCTGTCAGGGGGTAACCTCATCATTTCCTTTCTGCTGAAGAGACAGTTTTGTTGGTCTGGTCGCAATGGCACCTCCGTTACGGTAGTCACTTGATTTTTTTTTCGCGCACGTCGAGCTTTTAGCTTGGTTCAATTACCCAAGTTTGAGGCAGTCGTGCTCTTTGACCGTGTGCCCGTCTTTTGTTTTCGTGGCTTATCTAGTGGACGTTGTTTGGTGGCTTGAGCCCGATACGAGTGGTGGCTGGTTATCTTGGCTTTGGTGCCCTCGTGTGATCGCCGTTTTTATCGTGCGTATTGGGTAGCCGGTCGTACCTGTCATTACGACTTCCGCAGTTATAGAATTTGATCGTGAGTTCAGTTAAGCCATTTTTTTACCCTAGCTCGTTTTTTTTGCGCGATTAATTCTCACAGGGTGCGCCCGAAGAGCCACTCCGATGTGGACAGGGCCTTGAAGCGCATGGCTCGCGCACATTTTCGCGTACGAGTCATACTTCAGCGTGTCCCTTTTACATGGTGATGCGTTTTTCTTGGATATTCCTTTGAAATTTGCTGCCCTCACGCTAGGTTTCGTCTCTACTGCCGCTCAGATTGCTATTTCTACTATTCGTTTCTGTTATCTTCCCCTGTATTTCACTATATTGACATTTTCACTGCTATTCGTGGTACCCTAGATCTATTCACTGTTTACAATTCTGCTTATAGGAAACCGATTCTCTCCAATGCATGGAGGTTTGTTTTTTCATGTTCAGCGTCATAGCAAGTATAGGAGTAAAGTTGTAAATATGGCAAGCAGTGTTTGGTGTGTGCAGATTATGTCTGAATTTGGAATACTTCTTATCCGGTGACGGACTGGCCTTTTTCGTTAAGGAACAGTGTTTTTAATTTTTTTGGAAGAGTTGATTGCATATTGGGGTGAACTGGCAGTCGATTTTGGCAAGAACGGAAATGGACGTTTATACGAATAAGAAAAAGTTGCTGGAGGACAAAAATTATTATCGAATAATCTGGAGACGAGATGTAGATCAAGCGTTTGAGTTCTGAAACGGATCACCTTCATGATCTGATCACATATCAAAAGTGTGATCATATTCTGACTAATCCTCCTCCCTTAATGATTTCAAGCAAAAAATAGCGTTAAAGCTGATAATAAAATATTGAACCAGCCGTCAGGTTGAAAGTTCATTTTCTGTAGAGCAAGGTTTGGCAGCGAAAATTTGCTTCATGTGTCTTAATGGACAAACGAGCATAGCATCTGATATAACCATTATTGTTCTTGAAATTTCACTTTCTTATTTTTACCGTGCCTACTGCAATAAACGTTATTCATCATTTAGGCCTTCTGCGTGCTCCACTTCTCGTTGTTATTTGCCTCCGACCCCCCCCCTCTCCCACCTTTCCCCTTCTGATGCGTATCGCTCGCTAAATCTCGACGGTTTTCATTGACTCTTGTGATCACATGAAGCCTTTGAGATTAGTGAGACATGGCATACTAAGCCCCTGAGCCCAGCTCCTTCCGATCATGGATTTTCTCAGAGAAGGAGAGGCTGATAAAGATGATGCGTGGAAAACAATTGCATCAAGGTTAGTTAGGCTCATTGAACTTTTTCTACGGGCCTTAGTGAAACACATTAAACTTCTTATTTTCCTCATTTTGTGTAGTGTTCATTTCCCTGCTCCTCGCAGTCTGGGTCGATATAAAGGATGATAGTTATCTGTGAGAGAATATCTTTATAAGATTTTTAGGCTGCGTACGTACTCGAACCGCGCTCGCGGCTGCGTGGAACCCCGTTGTCAGTAGCAGCGCAGAGATGAGAAGGTAGCCACGCATTGAGTGTACAGCAAGCCTACAAACCTCAGTTTGGCAATATTCGCGAGAAGGGGTTATCCCTAAACTCATCTAATAATCTACTTTCAGACAACATGTCTTCGGATGCGTTCCAGTCCAGCCTCCGAATAGGTACTTTAGTTTCAACGCCCTCAGGGGTTTTCAATGTCGTCATATTGGTCTATGAAAGCTTTGCAGCGGCACCTTTGACTCTCAGTCGATGCGATTTAGATGAACGCCAGCTCTCAGTCAACGCGAGTCATCATGCGTCTGTGGAAATCACACGCGGTAATGTCCACCAATTCTTTTTCTTCACATGAATTTCTAGTCCTCCATTCAGTCCTTTAGCAGATGTATTTTAGTAGAATCGCGGGTACCAATTGGTACGTTACGTCAAGCCGGCGCAGTGGAAGAAGTGGTTGAAGAATCGGTAATCGGTGAGATCTACGCAGCAATTCAACCCTACCTATGCCTACTCCTAAGCCAGCAAACTATGGTTTTCGTTTTCTTTCTAGTCTGACTCATGTACCAGGCGGCTGGCCGTGTGGGGTTGGCGGCCTCACTGGAGAATGGCGTTTCGATTAGCGTTGGGTGATCTACCTTCGCGGCCCCGTCCACTCCTCAGACTAAAATGATTGCGCGCACTCTACACGAATTACTCTTGCACGTACCGCACAACAGCAGCATTTTTTTCGAAATCGGCTGATTTTCTTATCACAGTTTAGCACAGCGTTAATGGAGCTGCTCCAGGCGGCGTTCAATACACAGAGGAGAATTTTTAGTGATTTCGCTGTGCATACCTAGTATATTCAACACCAAAAAGGTTTTTCTCACGCTGGATCATTGACAAACCTGCGCTTCACAGTGTTTGCTAGCTTCGCCAACTAGAAGCAAGTTACGTAGAAACAGTCCCTACATGGTACCCAAAATCCCTGCTACAGGCCTGATCACCGCTTCTCGGTTCCTTTCTGGCTGGATAGTGCTGATTCCCATTTCGGCTACTAGCCTAATATCTCTCGATCTGAGATGTGATAATCTCAAGGCCCCATCCACATGCCGTGTGAGGTATCCTATAGCTTTAGAGCGAGTTTGGCGACGGAAGAGAAGGACCCAAAACAGAAGCATCTGAAGATGAAGTATTAATTACGACTGTTTCGTTTTCAGTAAAGCGACCTCCGTCAGTAGCAGCGCATGAAGAAGTGAGCGCGTATGAACTGAAACACCATCAAGAGGTGTGTGATGGTGCGATGCCACAAGTATCTCACTCGTAATTTTCACACTGTCCAGAGCCTTTGCAGGAGCCTGCGGCTTTGATCCCTCTGCGCCCGAGGGACCTTCGACGACGGCGCCATGTTCAACGCGAAATGCAACGATACAGGGAGCGGTCGCGTTTCTCACATCTAAGGACGTCAGAGATACGGCGGCATTGCCTTCGTATGCCTAGGTTTGTTTCCAGCAAGTCCAACCTATGAGAAAATTCGGTGCTCTTTAAGTATTTGACTTCTACATCTCTGGAAACTATTGGAACAATTTTTATCCGAAATTCGAAGCGTTGCGCTGCACGAGTGTGTGCTAGCGTTTTTGGCTTATTTTTCTTGATTTTCATTTCATTTTCGAATACAATGGTAACTTCGTATCGATTTTGGATTATCTTTTCACCCAAAACATGTAGTTTCCGCCATAAGCGCGTAAGCTTCTCGTTGTCTCTCCAGCCGTTAGAACCGCTCGACATTTGATAAAATCTCAATGGGACTCTTTTTCGAATGACCTCAAATTTCGCTTCCCCAAACACAAGATGTTTTGTCGCTTTTTTTGATTCCAAATTCTATGATGATTACCCAATGTTTTGATCGACTTCCACAACATGGTCTTGTTCGAAGCGTGTGAAATGTATGGTTTCCGTTTTTGATTTAGTCTGACGCATGGACCAGGCGGCTGGCCGCGCGGGGTTGGCGACCACAGTGTAGAATGGGGTTTCTATTCGCGCCGGGTGATCTACCGTCGCAGCCCCGTCCAGTCATCAGACTAAAATAATTGCGCAAACTCTATGTGGAATTTTTTTCCGGAACAATAATACGTGCTGGGAGTTCGGAGAAAATTTCGCATACAAGTAATAATTATGCCCCCAACCGGTATATTTGAAGATACCTACATGGATGCGAGAGGTTTCCTAATTTTCCTCCTCTGGGTGGGCAAAATCCTGACGAGGGAGCAAAATTTTTATTCAACCTCTCTCCCCTATATGAGTTATCGAGCCATTTTTCCTTGTGAGAAATACACAAACCTACATACATATAAGATAAAAAAATTTCAAATGAAATTCAAAGAAAAGTTCTCTCGGCTTCCTAATTTCTGGCATACCCTTGTCCCGGAGAGACGGCATTTGTCAAATTTTCATGCAGAAAACAAAGCTGAACAGAGTCATACAAAAATCAAAATTCTGAATGAATTTTGATCATACTATTCACAACAAAATTTTCAAAGCTTGTACTTGTGTCTACTATCTACTGGTTCAAAAGTAATCCTTACACATGATACTCTAATAATTAGGACTAACTAAATGTTTGCTTCCAGATTTACTTTTGTTTCAACATCGTTCCGAAGCAACGTTTATTTTTCGCTGCAGGCAGATAACACTAACCTCTTTTTAAACTCACAACTGTTACCGAGAATCGGATCTCACTCCCTCTCTTATACTGAGAACAAATTTAGAACTTCTATTCTGAGTTTATCAAACCAGACATAAATAAAGTTTTTCACCGGGTTCAATACGTCAGGACTTGCATGTTTTCTTTGTGAGTTCAATAAGCATTTGTTTGTGTTTTTTTTTCCTGTTCAACCGAGTGAAAGGAAATGATGAACAGCACAAAATGCGCACTATCCCACTGTTCGAAGGAGTTTTATAAACCCACAGACTAATAGTGAAAACCCTTACAATTTAGCGAGTAGCTTGCACAGGTGTGAAATAATTTGACATATGGGGTGAAGGGAGAGGGTTCGGGAACCGAAGTCGACTGAAAATCGAACATTGAAGAGAATTGAAAGATGAATGGTGAAAAGGTTGAGCATTATTGGAAAAAAGCTTGGGCACGCCTCCATTCTCAAGAAGAAAAAACTATTCCTATTTGTCAAATACAGAAAAAAGAGAGAGATTACAGCGATAACAAAGATAGCATAGGGGAAATCAGTACGATGGGGTGATTATACACCGGAACACTTGAAAAATAGGCATCGGATAGTCTTGGGAACATCAGACAATCAAAAAGGACAAGTCGAAGAGGACTAGTCCACGAGAAGGTGCGCGCGCCATGCGCTTTTAGGGCCTCGCCCACATCAGAGTGCCTCTATCTTCCCCCAAGCTCTTGGGATGTCACAATTTGAGTGGTAATTGTGCAAGATATAGAAGAGCAATCTCTAAGTTTCCTTTATGAGTTAGGTGCAGGTGGGACAATCTTGAGATCTGTGCAGGTTGAATTTCGGAAATCCTTCATTAAACACGTTCGGGAACCTCCTGAAAAGTCTGAAGCCATGTTTTGACTGCATAGCTGCTGTTTTTCATCGCAGCGATTCTGCGCCCGCTGCTGCAGCGATGAAGCAGCGGCAGCGATTTTGTTCATAGTGCATAGTCCATGGACGATCGAAGAAAATCAATCAATCGGTGGAAAGTAATGGTCAGTGGCCATTAATAACATGTTCCGACTCGTAAACACTGATATCGTCATGCTAATGAAGCAATGTTCATAGAACTAAATGTGTCATTGGCTGGCAATCGCTCCATCGCTGCCATTTTGGTCGCGACTGAGCTATGGTCAGCGACCATTGAGAATCGCTCCTCCAGCAGCGAAGCAGTAAAACATAGGATTTTGTCGCCGCCACCCAGCGGTGTAGGACGTTTGCCACGAAGCGATCACGTTTGGCACGCTTTTCCATTACGCGCAACAAAAAAGGAACATTTGTCCATCGCATGGCCGCAGCGACCAGGTGCAGTCAAAACATGGCGTGACTTGTGTTGCACGAACCCCAAATTGTACAATGAAGAAGTTGAAAAATTCTACCTGCACGGATCTCAACATTGTCCCACCTGCATCTAATGCATGAAGCTCAGGTACTCAGGACGACGGCCGGCGAACCTTTCCCAGCTGGCCCGCGGTCTCCGTCCTCCGGCCGCCCGCTTTTGGTTCGCCAGCCAGCCGTATGTCGACGGCCCGCCGACCTTTACAAGACGGCCCGCGATCACTATTTGTATTATTGCTTACCTAAAGCATGTCACCCCGGCCCCACGGCGGAGAAACGCCCCACCTCGGTCCGCCGCAGTCTGCTGTGAGGAACCACCCTCCACGCGGATCGCGGCGGAAACCCGCCGCTCCCCCCCCAGTCGTGGGGATACCCCTATCCCCTCAGCAGTCAAAAATATGCTGGCCCCGGAGAGTGACTTGAAGTCACCTTCCAGGACCGGCAGTAGAATGCAGACGATTATAAATTGCCACCGGCACAAAATTCTCACGGTAAACAAATTTGATGATACCCAAGTGATAAAGGGTAGAGTATAAAAGAAATTGAGAGCGGTGTGTTTTTATTCACACACTGTCATCTTCCGGAGGTGAGCGGCTGAAAGTGAACACACTAGGGATTAAAGTAACAGCCTCACCGGTGAGAAAGATAACAAAATATTGGGGCCTACTCATGGAAACCCCTGGCAAGAAAAACTAATTCACTTCCGTGAGAATTTTGTGCGGTTGGCAAATTATAATCCTGTGTAGAATGCCGATTGAGGACTCTAGTGAGATGAGGTGCCTTTTATACCGGCTGTGCACGTGATACCACGTTACGACGAGATCAGTCGTGATCATTATCAATTGTCTTTCCGACCGTCCGAATTGAAGATGGCTTGGCGTGTTTTGTGGTTCGCGGGCGAGCCAATATCCGCGCTGCGTGTGCGTCGCATGCAGCATGGTTCGCCGCTGGCCGGCACCCTCGAAATGTGGGGCGCCGGCCGTCGTTTTCGGCATAGAGGTTCGCCGGCCGTCGCCCTAAGTACCTGAGAGGAAACTTAGAGATTGCTCTTCTATTACTTGTAAAATTACTACTCGAAGTTTCGCCGCACCTTGCCGCGCGCGACGTTTCTGGGAAACGATCGCAAAAACAAGTTTATTCAAAATAAAGCGATTTTGGTGAACTTCGGTTCACAAAGTAATTTATTAGATAGGATTGAGCTGTGAATATGATAGCGTTTTCAGAATCCGAAAAAAGTCTTCGTTCAAAAAGCTACAAACATCGGACCCTTTTTCTGTCAAGCTTGGCAAATGCTCCCCGTTTTTACAAAACTTAGCGCGGGTATTGTACATGTTCGAATACCACATATCGGTACAGCAGATGACACCTGCGCTATATCCTAGATGGGGGGACACCCAAAATTCAATCATAGAAATGAAGAAAAACCCTGAGAAATGATGTTCGATACTGCAATCAATTTTTTATGGAAACTCAACAGGAAAACTTCGAATGATAGATAGCCTTACCGATCGGTTCTTTATTTTGTTTCTGTCTTGAATCCTGGGTCCCTCCCCCCGTCTAGGATAGTACCGACACCTGTTGCGAAATTTCGACTTGTTTGAGTACTGTTCGAATTGAGCCGCACTCGCGCTTACACGAAGGAGATTCAACGGTGACTTTGGCTGCAGGGAAGTTTTTTTGTGACGACCGACGTTACTTGCTACTACAGAAAGTCAAGCTCATAAATGAAGGTCGTACCTTGGCTGGTGGTGGCGCAGGTTTCGCGGGTGGCGGCGCCGGTGGTTGTACTGCTGGAGCAGCAGGAGCTGACTGTGGTGCCATTCTCCCACCGGGCTTCTCAGCACTATTCGATCTCTCTTAAATACAATCGAATTAAACAGGTGTGAATGCTCAGAAACCGTACACCGCAAACAAAACAAAGACATGTTTGTAATTTACCTTAACTACCAAATTCTCACTGAAGTGTAGTGGTTTTTCTACGAAGTTTTCTAAGTTTAGGGCCTGATATGGACATATCTTGGTGCAAAACTAGGTGCACAACTAAATGGGGGGGGCACTCAGGATTCGAGTGAATAGTGTACCTTAACTACCAAATTATAGAAAACCAAGTATATGATAGCGCTTTCAGAAATCAAAGTACTTACATGGAATTTTTGTGGAAACATTGAATGTTAGCGTTATCAGGCTAACAACAGGAATTTAAGTTTTCATGAATGAATCTTGAGTGCCTCCCAGAATAGTTTTGCAACCATATTTTTATCAACGGTGAGTACTTCCTCGTCTGTTCAGCGCTTCAGCCGCTAGCCCCTGGAAAAGAACTCTTGTTAGAAAAACCGACAGAGTCCGGGGCGGAAAACCCGACCTCGGGTGCGTTACCTCTGCCCGGGTGCGCGCGTGGAACACCCGTATCGACTGGGTGGATTGCGGCTCATTCGGTGGAATTTCTGCATCCGTCTGTCACTAGTTCGATGTATATCGACCAGGTAGGACTCATTCAGATAAAAACAGCTCACTTCCCGCCGGCCAAGTCGGGCTAGTCGACTTCGTGCGGCTCCAATTTTGTGGGCGTGGCACAGCACCCCACTTCCCGCGGGGAGAGAGGCTTTCCCGTCTTCCCGCGGAGTGTCGGGCGGCAGTAGGGTATTCCTGGGGGTCATCGAACACTCACTCATCGATTCCCACTTTAATATCATACTTGCACCACCCACTAGAGTGGAGCCAATGAACGATTGCTGAGCAGAGAAAGCTGTGCTGAGACTCTTTCCAAAACCTGCCCTGTGTGCGACGGTGGTCTTGGGCAGGTAAACCACTTTCTGTAATGGCATCTGCGAGTGAGAAGACTGCAAGGCCCAATGAGTGTAGGAAGCTTTCCCGTATAAGCTCACGCCTTACTTGTCAATAGCAGTTCAAGATGAAATCCCCAGAAGCGGATTTTTGAAATTTTGTTCTTACAGACCTTTGCTTAAAGGGTGATTTTTAAAAGTGCCGCGAACTGATTTTGGACTGTCTTCTGTCAGTCATCAGATTAGTCATAAGGCGGTGGAAGAAGGGCCGCAGAATGCTTGTTCGCCGCGCACGGGCAGTCAACGAAACGGCGCTGCCGACTGCCCGCGACCGATCTATTGGCCTTCCGCGGGAGGGGTTACGGTATGTCGGATAGTGGTACCACGAGAAGTGTGATGTCTCTATCTGAGCAGCCCATCGACCAGCTCTGACAGATGGTCTCAAAATTCACCCAAGAAAATGAAAATTTCTACCGTTTTTGAGTCAGTGATAATGTTATCACTCGCTATTTCCTAGAAACCCCATGGGATTATATTGATTTTTGAAAGCGGTATCATTCTTTCCTCGCTTGATTTGTGATAGCCGTACAAAGTATTCACGAGGATTCTGCAAAACAGACTGGAAAGGACGTTGAATGAGTTCCAGCACTTGGAGTCGGCCGGCTTCGTTGCGGATACCGCTGTATGGATCACATCCACGCTGTGACAGACGATTATAAATTGCCAACGGCACAGAATTCTCACGGTAAACAAAATCGATGATACCCAATTAATAAAGGGTAGGGTATAAAAGAAATGAAGAGCGGTGTGTTGCATTTACATACCGTCCTCCTCCAGAGGGAAGCGGCTGAAGCTCTTAACAGACTAGGCAGTAGGGAAGGAGCCTCACCGGTGATAAAGATATCACGATATCAGGATCTAAACATGGAAAACTCTGGAAAGAAAAACTTCTACACCTCCGTGAGAATTTTGTGCCGTTGGCAAATTATAAACCTGTCACGGTGGCTCAAATGATCAAAAAGAGACGTGAGTGCAGCCATCCCCATAGACGGCAAAGAAAACTCTCTTTCCTCTGCGTTTTGGATGATATTGTTCCGGTGAGCTACAGCAACATAGGGGAAGCAGCTCACTTCGCCCCCACAAAGGGAGCCGTGCGCACCTCCTACTCCACCGTCCTCCGCGCCATGTGCTATTGAGCTGAAACCTGGGCCTCCTACAAGTCTTCTGTCGTTCTGATGACGCAAGCTCGACAAGCCCTCAAACGAACGCTGCTGGGGACAAACTGTCGAGAGCAAAGAAACCAACTCGGTAGCCGCAGAACTTCGATGGGTTGCTCACGCCATTAGAGAAACCCATGACTGAGCTCTGGGCATTTTTATAAGGTATTGGGTGCTATCATAGCGGGGGTGGCACTGTGGCGCGATGCACTTGACCACGCGCATTTTAGTGTGCTGCACTGAATTTGAGCACCTACCCAGGGTTTACCTCCCCTACCAGAATCAGGAGAGTCATCGCCGCACGGAAAAATGGGCGTGGCCAAGTACGATACAGCAGTGACCCCCCCCCGCTATGAGAGCAGCAGCTATTGATTCCGATTATCACAGCAAAGACCGGTCGCTTTTTTGTCTTAACAATCTTATCGCCAATTATATTTCATCGAGGTCCACCGCTCCGCTGCTGGTGATAATCGGAAATGGTAGATTCACCAGGGTTTACTACAATCGCACTGAGCTACAGTCAATATTTCATCGTCAATTGCATTTTCCCCAGCGACGCTTGCCCATTTAGTGCAAACCCAGTTGGGGAGGGGGCACTCAAGATTCACATCTCAACTTTTCGTTAGCTAGGACATCATCAACGCGTTTCATGGCTGAGCATGCCGTTCAACCGCTCATGGTGCCGTTGATATGTGTTAATTTTCTCGAATGGATGCTCAGCACTTTCTCTAATGACGGGTGTCCGCGTTGATACCGCTAGCAATAAGACAGGATTATAATTAACCACCGGCACAAAATTCTCACGGAAGTAAAATAGTTTTTCTTGCCAAAGCTTTCCATGAGTGGGCCGCAATATCGTGTTATGTTTATCACCGGTGAGGCTGTTTCCCTAATCCCTGGTGTGTTCAGCTTCAGCCGCTCACCTCCGGAGAATGACAGTGTGTAAATGAAAACACACCGCTCTCAATTTCTTTTATACCCTACCCTTTATCAACTGGTTATCATCAATTTTGTTTACCGTGAGAATTTTGTGCCGGTGGCAATTCATCCAGCAATAAGTAATGTGTGGTATGATACCGCTAGGGGGGAAGCACTCAGAATTCAGTTGGAGAATGAATGATACAGCTTTCAGAAGTCGAAATATTTCCATGAAGTCTCCACGAAAACAATGGCTGATAACGCTATCAGACATAAGATATCAGCTCAAATTTTCATTTTCATAGATGAACCATTTAATCTTCTTGAGTGCCCCCCCCTTCAAACGGTTTCAATCCTAATGTGTTAGGAACACCCTAGGACTACTTCGAGTAAACTCCAAATACCGAGAGGTGCCGATTGCCACGATAGTAAAGTGTGTCCGAATGAGCGGCCGTCGTACGTGGCTGGCGGCGTCGTGTGTGCCGCTCTCGGGCATGCGAGGATGCGAAACGACAGCGAGCCTTCCCCCTCAGTCACTGACTAAAAGCGGCCAGCAAGAAATCAATCAGCTTTGCAGCCGAGGGGTGAGGGGTGGCAGCCGTTTGAACACTCGTCCGAGAGCGGCCTGCGCGACGACCGCGTGCCACGCACGACGGCCGCATGGTCGGCCAGTCTCATTTGGACACACTTTATTAAATGATGATACTAGTTAAATTTCCACGCCACCCACCGCTCTCATGTTCAGACCGAACTACTCAACTTTCGAATAAAAACCAAAAATTCTTTTTCTACTGCTGTAGCGAAATGCGCCGCTAGGTGTTTCGCGCCCAGTAAAATTGATAGCGTTGCCAATCGATCATTGATTTAATTTTGTCTTGAAGCATGGGTAGCCCGTCTAGGAAAGTGCCCTCGATATGTCACAAAAGCTCTACCCACGGAAAGGCTTTTCACCGACAGCGAAGGCAAGCGAGCAGGTGTGGTGATATTACGTATGGCGCAACTTCGAGTCGACATGGGGCCAGACGTCGACAGTCACATAGACCACAAAACGCGTCGATCGATCAAAGCTCTTATCCAGCTAACCCCCCCCCCCAATCGGCTCACTCGAACTGGCTCTAAAATTTTCTATGTTTTTCTCCGGATTTGTTATATTTTGGCCACCGGTGGTGCTGTTTTCCTACTTTCTAGTCCAGGCAGAACCTCAACTGCTGACCCTTGGAGAAGGACGGTGTGTGAATGAAGGCCTACCGCTCTCCACTTTTTTTTATACCCTCCCCTTTATCAATTGGTTATCATCAATTTTGTTTAAGAGAGCCGAATGGAGGGGGTGGGCTGTGTAACAATATTCGTCAACCTCCCACCGGCCCTACAATGCCACGTCACAGTTGACCAGTTCACACCGAGAGCTCTGCCTAATCACCTCTCACCGACCCTCAGTGTGACGTCACACCCACGTGTTAAAGACGAAAGTTTCGCCTGATCCTCTCCCACCGACCACCACCTACCACTCCAGCAGTTGCGCGCGTCAGTGGCAGGTCAAGAGGCAGCATTGGCGATTCAACCTGCCACAGACGCCCGCCCGAAAGTCGATATCCCGAACAATACCAACAACGACAAGCACAAACACCTCATATTTAAGGGCAGCGTATACATTGTGGGCTGCCATTTCCGCACTCTACACGAGAGAGTGTCAGAGAAAAACAGTGCAGACACTGCAACACGTCGCCCCGAAAACTCCGCCACATATGAGACATTACCACGAAAACTTCGGCAGTTATGAGCCATGCCGAAATCTTCGCCGATCAGCCAGATCCAGACGATTATTCCTGAAAGTTTAGGTTCCTGGCAAAAGTAAAGATTTGGCATGGTCATAGAAATATACTCAGTAAAAGGGAAGATAAAGAAAAATTTTAAAAAAATTGAAATATCCCTGAGAACGATTTGGCGTAGAATAATTTGCTTTTCGGGAAACGAGGTGAAATAGTTGAAAGTATGATTTGGCAGTCGAGTTTGAACCAACTATTGATAAGAGTTGTGCAAAACGAGAGATGGCCTTGTCTGTGCTTATCCGTAGAACATATCAAAGCGAAATCACGCGTGTTGATTTTACTTCACCTAATACGTGAAGACCGCCGCATTACAGCTCCCGAAAAAGTTTTGATGCTTCCCATTTCACGCGTGATTTCGCTTTGATATGTTCTACGGATAAGCACAGACAAGGCGATCTCTCGTTTTGCACAACTCTTATCGAAAGTTGGTTCAAACTCGACTGCCAAATCATACTTTCAACTATTCCACTTCATTTCCCGAAAAACAAATTATTCTACGCCAAATCGTTCACAGGAATATTTCGAAACCTTTTTTCATTTTTCTTTATCTTCCCTTTTTAACTGAGTATATTTTTATGACCATGCCAAATCTTTATTTTTGCCAGGAACCTAAACTGCCCGCAACATCCCGTAGAGGCCCGCCCGTCCACCTTCGGTGGACTTGCGGGCCTCTACGGGATGTTGCGGGTGATCGGGGAAGGTTTCGGCATGGCTCATAACTGCCGAAGTTTTCGTGGTAATGTCTCATATGTGGCGGAGTTTTCGGGGCGACGTGTTGCAGTGTCTGCACTGTTTTTCTCTGACACTCTCTCGTGTAGAGTGCGGAAATGGCAGCCCACAATGTATACGCTGAAAAAAACAAAACTTTCAGGAATTTCAATTATTTTTCCTAGAGGTTTCCTTTCTAACATGATTCATGCCTGGTGGTGTCAGATGAAAGTAAACCCACTGATGTCCTGCCCCCCCTTCTATGACGTCCTGCGCACTCCAACTGATAGCCTGCACGCTTTCTATGACGTCCTGCACACGCCCACTGATGTCCTGCACCCCTCCACTGATGTCCTACACACTTTCTATAAGGTGCTGCAGACTCCCACTATAGTACTGCACACTCTCACTGATGTCCTGCACACTTTCTATGACATCCTGCACACTCCCACTAATGTCCTGCGCGCATTCTCTTACATCTTGCACACTCCCAATGATGTCCTGCACACTTTCTACGGCGTCCGGCGCACTCTCATTTGGGTCCCACACACTTTCTAGGGCGTTGTGCGCACACCCATTTGGGTCCCGCACACTTTCTATGGCGTTCTGCGCCCACCCATTTGGGTTCCGCACACTTTCTACGGCGTCCGGCGCACTCCCACGTGGGTCCCGCACACTATCTACGGCGTCCGGCGCACTCTCATTTGGGTCCCGCACACTTTCTACGGCGTCCGGCGCACTCTCATTTTGGTCCCACACACTTTCTAGGGCGTTCTGCGCACACCCATTTGGGTCCCGCATACTTCCTACGGCGTTCTGCGCACACCCATTTGGGTCCCACATCTTTACTACGGCGTTCTGCGCACAAACATTTGGGTTCCACACACTTTCTACGGCGTTCTGCGCACACCGATGTGGGTCCCGCACACTTTTTACGGCGTCCGGTGCACTCTCATTTGGGTCCCGCACACTTTCTAGGGCGTTCTGCGCACACCCATTTGGGTCCCGCACACTTTCTAAGGCGTCCGGCGCACTCTCATTTGGGTCCCGCACACTTTCTACGGCATCCGGCGCACTCTCATTTGGGTTCCACACACTTTCTAGGGCGTTCTGCGCACACCCATATGGGTCCCGCACACTTTCTACGGCGTCCGGCGCACTCCCACTTGGGTCCCGCACACTTTCTACGGCTTTCTGCGCACACCCATTTGGGTCCCACACACTTTCTACGGCGTTCTGCGCACACCCATTTGGGTCCCACACACTTTCTACGGCGTCCGGCGCACTCCCACGTGGGTCCCGCACACTTTCTACGGCGTCCGGCGCACTACACTTGGGTCCCGCACACTTTCTTCGGCGTTCTGCGCACACCTGTTTGGGTCCCACACACTTTCTACGGCGTCTTTCGCACTCCTGCTGGGGTCCCGCACACTATCTACGGCGTTCTGTGGCGCACTTCTGAGTCACACCGTGCGGCGTTCCAAAAAGTACTTCCGAGATCCTGCCGTATTGATTGAAGCGTTGCCCCGTCAAATCCTGGGCAAAAGCCTCTCAGTAACGGTGTTTATTTCATTTTTACGAATAAGTAAACGTCGGATGGTTTGTAATAACATGTTTACGGGTTTTTGACTTTCTTGACCCTCAATTTTGAGGTTCCGCAAAAATTGAGCAACCAGCTTCAAATTTTGACAGGAGCTAGGTGAAAACAAAACCAGCTCTCTGGCCAAAAATGAGCTCTCTAGCTCAACGATAAGTGTTCCAACAAGATCGTGAACGCCAACTGAAAAAAAAAGGAGATGAACATTTTTTCGACCAAAATGACGTGGTTTTGACACTTTTTCTCGAATCTCAGGAAACCATTCCGGACCATTTTTTGAACAGTTATTCACCTTTCTAAAGTATATTAAATGCAAAAAGAACGGTCTTCCTACGTTTACTCTGGACCCTGATACTGAGATCAGGGGGTTGCGCGATGGCGAATCAAAGCCAAATCTGGTGAGCGCTTCGCGCTCACCACAATAAATTGCTATCGGCACAAAATTCTCACGGTAAACAAAATTGATGATATCCAATTGATAAAGGGTAGGGTATAGAAGAAATTGAGTACGGTGCGTTTTCATTCACACACCATCTTTCCCCGAAGGTGAGCGGCTGAAGCTGAACACACTCTCTGCCAATTCGAGACTTGATGCTTCGGGGAAAGCGGCCTAAGGCATCAAATTCACCTTTAGCGCCGTCATCGAAGCTTATCCGCGCAAAGGGTGAGTTTGCTGAGCGGTTGGATATCAGTCAGCGCAAAGCGTGAAAATACCGCCAGCGCTAACATGTTGATGCATATCAGTTGTTGAGCGGCTGGATATCACACAGCGCAAAGGGTGAATTTACCGCCGGATCTGACATCTTAGAAATTTCTAAACAAGTGAAAACATCTCAGCGAAAACATGATAAAACGATTGATCACGTCTCGATGTGTTTACCATGAGCACAGCCGGTATAAAAGCCGCCTCATCTCACTAGAGTCCTCATTCGGCATTCTGATGCCGGCCCTGAAAGGTGACTTCGGGTCACTCTCAGGAGGCCAGCATAATTTTGGCTGCTGGGAGGATACAGTGGGTATCCTCACGGCGGGGGGGGGGGCGAGTTACGCCGCGGTCCGCAGAGGGTAGCTCCTCGCCGCAGACCTCGGTGAAGATCACGCCCATGTTGCGGCCAAGGCGGGGCTTCATGGGCTGTGGACCTTCAAATTTATGAAATTTTCGAGGTAAACTCACCCATCTATCGAGGTAAATTCAACTCATTTTTGCGGTAAATTGAACCCTCTCTCGCTGCCGGTTCGCACCATTTTCACGGGATATTCACCCCATTCTCACCTATCCTAGCGGCAAATTCACCCATACAGTGAATTTAACGCGGCAAATCAAGGCTTCATGCCGACTTGTACATAAGCATCAAGTCTCTTTTGCTGAGGCATCAAGTATCGAATTGGCAGAGTAGGGATTAGGGAAACAGCCTCACCGGTGAAAAAGATAACACGATATTGGGGCCTGCTCGTGGAAAACTCTGGTAAGAAAAACTACTTCACTTCCGTGAGAATTTTGTGCCGGTGGCAAACTATAAACCTGTGCCAGATCCGATCAATTTCATTGGGAAAGGGGTGTTTCAACCGGTCACCGACCCCCGGGATTGCCTGAAAAAACAATGACTGATAACGCTATCAGGCATATGATATCAGCCCAAATCATAATTTTCATGGATGACTCATTTGGGTGCTCTTATGCAACCCACACCCCCAATCGACTGACTCGATTTATAGCTCTGAAACTTTCTAAGTTTTCATTCCGATTTTGCTAAATTTTAACCACCGGTTGTGCTGTTTTCCTACATTCTAGTCCATGGAGATCCTCTCCTGCTAACCCCTGGAGGAGGAAGGTGCGTGAATGAAGACCCGCTCTCCACGCTTTATCAATTGATTATCATCGAATTTGTTTACGAGAGCCGAATGGGGGGGGGGTGGGCTGTATAACATTATTCGACTCATTTCATTTTCTCGAGGGCCACCCCCCCCCCTTAGGTTCAAGCGAAAAAATCTTGGGTGCCCCTCCGTATAGGATAGAGCCGGAACATATCAGGGATGAGGGGATTCTGAGATGATAAGTCCGACAAGCTTGACTTCGAGCGGCTCGAAATGAGGGAGTTAGGCGATACAGTCAGCACGTATCGCACTGATACTCTGCGTTCCTTATTTGGCGTTGACGCAAACTTGGTGCGCGTATGTTATAGCAAATTATCAATGCGATCCGTGCCGAATGTATCAGTATCGGTCTCTCCCTCTTAAAGAGACTGCATGGGTACTGGTCACTGCAAATCGACCCGAGACAGTGGTCACCACGCAGGAATTACTCACGAACCCTGTTGCTTCTCTTTCCGCTTCTTGGACCCTCTGAGTGCGGCGAAGAACTGAAAGAAACAAGGAATCACAGAGAAGTTCAGTTCGCTTTGAAATCTGAGGGCATGGAACTTGCCCTGGCCATGTGGAAGAAAAACCACACGAGGTCCAAGTGGCCGCAAAATGACCACACCACACTTGTTGTCCAACAAATTGACCTAAACAGTGTTTTGATGATACCAGTGAACAACAAAGATATTCTGTTGATATGCATGATCACTGGAAACAAATACTCTCCACCGTAGAAACGAAAATTTAATGGAAAGGTTCGTGAGTGGAACGATAAGCCATCATGACCTTTTCCGAATGATGCCCAAGTTTCGGAATGGATATATTGACATTTTCACTAACGAACACGCAGATCTGCATCTTTACAGCTCGTTTCATAACTACAACCCGCGGCAACAGAAAAAGGCGGTGTTGTGCGATTGCGTATTTCAACCAAGCATACTGTAAGTTGCACCATATTCGGCGGAAAAGCTGTAATTTTCTCTTGAATTTGGAAGAAAGAACATCGTGAACTTCGGCAAACGGTGGCCCTTCATTCATGGCGATTGTGGCCCAGCTCCGCATACTCATAACAACTCAGGCATTCGCCGCATTCAATGCGTGTCGAATATGCATTCAACTCGAAGACAAGGTGGTTTCGAGAACGGTCAGGGAGCGTGCTGTTAGGAGAGCACGTGCTTCTATTGTGTTTAAAATTACAGCACGTGCTCCAACAAATAAGCTGTCCAATGCGTGCATAATACACATTCAACTCGATGACAAAACGATTATACAAAAAAGGAAAGTATACGATGCACTCCTGAGACGGAACTGAGAGGTCGGCAGCTTCGCCGGTCCAATTACCCAAATTTGCGGTACTTTGCCCGCCCGGCCGCTGAAGGCCTCGTCCAATCGCTGACGGCCCCAGATGATGCTCGGCGGACTGGCCGCGTCGCACGTCGGTGTGCCAGCCGCGTCGCGTCTGTGTGCTGCTACGGTAGCGCTGGACTACCTTGCAGCACGTACCCCTGCGATTGAATTTGGCGGCACATGCTCCTGCTATGAGATTTTGCAGCACGTGCCCCTGTGATGGAGCCTTTCGATGGGTGTGGTCACTCGAGTTGAATGCATATTCGACACGCATTGAATGCGGCGGTTTTCTGAGAATGCAAAAATTGTTCTCCGGTAGTCCCTCCTACGCCGTACGTAGTCCCACCCGCTAGATATACAAGTGGTGCACACAAAACGAGGACAGAACAATGGTCCTTTCATTGTCCCCCCTAGGTGGTACGCAGTCTCTCCCTGTCCCAACCCCATTGAAGTTGGGTCAATAATACCACTAATACCATTGCGACATCTCGTCTAAAGCGAACTGGGGCCGGCTCGTGGACGACCTGGCGCGTCTACGGGCGACCTAGGAGGGACTACGTCTGACCACCGTCCAACTATGACGGGGACCTGCAGGCATTCTAGCTGGACTATGCTCCTGTGTTTATGCGTTCTGCAGAGGAGAAAAGGATGTTCTTTCGTGTTGGTTTGTATTCTATGACGAAAAATAGAATATTAACGACCAAGGTGACAATCCGAGAGCAAAAAGTCATTTTCTCACTTATCTATTCTCATTTCTTATCAATCTGTATCAAAACCTTGGCATTAAGGAAATCGTTGTATGGAAAAAAACTGGGGTGCTGTTGTAATCCTGCACCACTCGAAAATGTCGACTTATCTTTAAAGGCAGTGTCCTCAATGAATTTCGTTTTCGGTTTTTAGCCGGAAATCGACAGTTCAAGGTCTCATTGGAGCACTGGGGTCGAATGAACGAACGAAAGCGTGCCCGCAAGAGCTCCACACGGCTACGAAGTCCGCTCGCGCTTGCCCTTCCGCTCGCGGTCGAGATTTCCGAGGAACAGTTCGCTCCGCTTCTACATTAGCATTGGAGCGCGAGCGCGGCTGAGTTTTAGCATTGGAGGGCATTTGCGCACGCTCTCTACTTCAGGCCCATGTCCGCGCAACTGATCCACCGTTGAAATCTGGCTTTTAAGAAGAAGAGCTGATTTTGGATGTTTTGCAGCGTTTTTCATGATTCTTTCTTCACTGATGAAACAGTCAGACTCTAAACCCTTGCTTCCTGGTGGAAACTCGAAAACGGTTTTCATCGTGGACACTGCTCTTGAAGGCAGCACACACGCTCGCAAACTTGTAATATACAACTACTATAACTACGTCACTGAGGTCGTATGGCTCCAATTAGAGCGTCTACTCCGTTGGAAGCGCCGGAAACGAGTTAAAACTACCAAATTTGAGCGACATCGACTCGAAAATATCGTACAAAAAAATGTAGACTCCGTCAATGAGCTTCGCAGATCCTACCTCAAGACAAACTCGTCCGGACTAGTTGTTTGAATACTGTGGCAAGATGTTCAAATACTGCCACTTTGGCTAGTTTTTGAAGGCGTATGTTAGCGTTCTAGTGTAAGCCGAAAATGTCTATCAGCTTTGCTGTCACAGCCAATTTGCCGCTAGCTCAGCTATTTCAACAGAGCGGCCATGCTGCGATGGAACCAGGGCTGGGCACACGTCCTGTATTGACGATTTTCAATATGCACCCCCCCCCTTAGCTCGGTACATTTTTAGGCACCCCCCCCCTTGAGAAATCAAAATCGGCTCTTGGCCTGGAATTCGGGCACAGCAGCTATCCTTTCGACTTCCTGATTTTGTCAAATAAGTGTCCAAAAAAGCATTGAATAAAGAGAAAGCCGAAAATATCACCAAACAAAGTGGTGTAATTCTAAAAATATAGTGGAATTCTATGAAGAAAAGTGTAAGTAAGACGGTAAGTTATGAGACTAGATAGAACAATTTTATCTCAATACAATTAAACAATTACAAACAACAACAGAACTACTACTATTGCATGGTAGTATGGACGCATTCCTTAGCTTCATAGTGGTAACTTCAGAAGAATATTATGTAGAAACTCTTCTCTTCAAACGTTTAATTGACAACGTTTCGTGCATAAGACCTTAATCAGGTTCAACAGAAAAATTGCAGTGCAATCAATAATATAACTGGGCCAACAGCAACTACCGACCTGTGGCGAAGAGGGTGGGACGGAGTCGCAAACAGGGAGGGGAGCCCAGAGGTGTTCTGAATAAGGAGGCCAACACCTTACACTTCCCATCTTATTCAGAACCACCTTGCAGGGCCAACACCTTACACTTCTCACCTTATTCAGAACCACCTTACAGGGCCAACACCTTAAACTTCCCACCTTAAACAGAACACCCCCTCTGGGCTCACCTCCTCAGACGATAGCAGGCCCTGAGCCCACCCAAAATGCACCCCGAGCCGCGTCCATGTTGCGCTCAGGGTGACAAATTTGGCAATTTCCGGGCCACATATGTTGCTATCCAGGCCGCATGCGTTGCGCTCCGGGTGCTACCGACGAGATTGGTTCTTGCAGCGCCCTGAGCGCAACTGTCGGCTGATGACGTCACGTATATCATACAGCGTACATGGTTGCGCCCCGAGCGCTTTCTATAAACCGATTTTAGCAACACAGTTGCAAAAATCGATACATCGACGTGGTTCAGATGCTTCGCTGGCTGATCGATTATCGCACCCATTTAAGCTAATCGATTTTTCAACGAAGAGTCCAACGATTTCCACACGTTCACCGAATTCCCCCACCCTACTGAATTTCCTTGGATTTATGGGACCCTTAATTGTCCCTCTTCTGAGCTAGTGCTGATTATGAAATACCTTTCAGCTTAATACACTTTACCCTGCTTAGAATTTTGATTTCGTCACAACTTCCCTCCTTCACCCATTAATCTTCTGATTTCACCTGATTTTCTCCAACTATTAGGTATATTTCCCTGGAATTATCAGGTATTCATAACAACCACCCCTTTCTCAGAGTCCTTCTAATGATCTCGTTGAAAGATTCAAAGCTAACAATGGAAAGTATGCATGACACATATTTATTCCAAACATTCAAATTGAAATATAAATTTAAATATACATCAAAATAAATTTAAATATCCGAGCGATTCGTTTTTCTCATTTTTTCCCTCCATGAATATCTGCAAACTGCGTTTGGAAAGTCATGTTAACGTTTCATTTCTCGAATACAGTCTAAATATTGCACAAATATGAAGAATATAGTGAATTCTAGGATGGTCGAATATTGAGCGCAAATGGGGCAGAGGAAATCAATTACAATCCCTACAAGAGAAACAGTGAGAATCCCGCTCGAAAATCGCAGGAAGCCCAGATGCTCTTCCTTGTTCCAATTGATTCATCCGATTTCGCAATGCGCGCGTCAGTCAACGCATGTGGCCCGGAGAGCAACCTGAACGCACTGCACGTCGCAATCACAACCGAAACGCACCGCAAGTTCGAATATCAACTGCTCAGCGTTTCGGTCGCAGTGGGCGGGGATGGGTGGGATCGGTCGCGCTCCGGGCCTGCTACTGTCTGAGTCCCTGTTGGCGACTCCGTCCCACCCTCTTCGCCACAGGTCGGTAGTTGCTGTTGGCTCAATTATATTATTGATCGCACTGCAATTTTTTAGTTGGACCTGATGAAGGGCTAATGCCCGAAGCGTTGTCAATAAAACGTTTGAAGAGAAGAGCTTCTACATAATATTTTTCTGAAGTCACTACTATTGCAACGAATAATGTTTTCTGTCGAATGTTTTCATGAACCTATGAAGGATTAGATAACCTGTATTGAATTCTCTTATGAAAATATAATTATTCTTTTGTGGCGTAGAAACAAAGTAGGATTCACGTGGTGCATAGGAAGTGAAAACTGAGCTTTATCAACCTGGAATGCCACCATCCATTAGGTTAGAACTTGACTTGTCGAGTGACATGGAACTTTTCCGCATCTACCAACACATACTGGAATCGGTAAACTCACAATAATAATTCAAAAATGTAATTTTTCAGAGAACGGGTAGGAGAATAGAAATAAAACTGGAGGAAATGGAAGACGGCTGAGATAGGATACTTTTGATGTACCCATTGCAAAAATTTAGTGTAAATAAACAAATTTGAAGGAGCGGTAAGTATTTTGCAGCGACAAAATTCATTCAAACGAACCTAGTTGATCGAAAATAGCATTAAACATAAGAGCGTAGAGTATTGGGAGGAAGAGAAGAATCTGGCAAACATTTTAGCACTAGTAGGCTCGTTATTTAATGTGATTTAAGGACCTTAAACCTCGTCCCGGTATTACCCCGAAAGCCAGCACAAAACCGGTACGACATCACATTAAATATCAAACCTATTGATATTAAGACGTTTTCCAGATTCTCCACTTTATTCCAACGCTCTTAAATCTCATGTTTGTTGTAATTTTGATCAACTCGGTTCATTTGAATGCACCTTATCGGACCAAAAAAATTACCCGCGCTCTAATTTTGCTAAATTTACATTAGATTTATACGGTGTATACATTGAAGGTATCCTAGCATTGCCTCCTTCCATTTCCTCGAGTTTTATTCATTTTCTCAGCCTTTTTTGATAAATTACATTTTCATTTGTTATTATAAATGCGTCTATTCCAGCGCGTTGTGTAGCTGCGGAAAACTCTCATATCGCACGACAAGTTGAGGGCGTTACAGGAGGGGACCACTCGCACTTTGTTGAAATTTCTGCCAGATACTAATAATTATTGCAAAACAACCCGTACATCCATCTAAAACCTGTATTCTGTTTGTATCCGTTTCGAAAAACGGAAAAGAAGATACGACACATCAAAAGAAATATGTTTATTAATTTTTTTCGCTAAAAATCGAAAAAAAAAGCACTTCGTTTCTTTTTTTTGGGTAATCGATTTAAGAACCCCTCTTGGCCCTCTCTGCAGTGTCCAATATGCACTCCCCTACGGTTAACCGGGACGCGTGCCAAGCCCTGGATGTAACCCGTCTACATTTGCTCAACAACACAAACAAACCGTTAATCCTTCAATTGCATCCACTTTTCGTAGAGATTTTCATCACTTTCCCATACCACCAGCTCCAAACCTTTGATTTATATCATAAAATCGATACCATTAGAGTGTTTGGGCTTCTTTTAACACTTAAGAGAGCGCGTGTCCACACTGCGCACCCACGGCTGTTTTGCCCCTCGGACCGCGTGTCCACACTGCGCACCCACGCCATAAAACTTTTAATATTTTTTATATTTCTCTGGCGTGGAGTCTTTCTTAATTACGGATAGGTTCCTTATGATGTAACCTATTTACACTCACAGTGGTCAAGCATTTTCAGTGTTCCCAGTGATTTTACAAGCATTTCCGGAAATGGCACTTTTCGATTTTTCGAGCTTCTTTGGCTGGAAAGAAATCGTTCCAAACTTGGCTAAGAAGGGGTATCAATGATGCTAATCACGGAACTGATGTTCTACAGTTGATAGTCGAAATGGTGGTGCCACCTATTTGAGATAAGTGGAGTAGGTCATCGTTTCAAATTTTGCTGCCTTGACCTCGAGGGTTATTCGAGTTGCTGCACAAAGTTCTAGTTTTTACTCTTCAATTTGCAATGAATTTTCTTTCGACTGCGGTATATTTGCCATCGGTCAACTTTGTTTGAAATTTCGCTAAATTTCGAGTGGAGGGTAACTTGGGGGGAAAGGGTTGAAAACCTAGAAATAGTTAAGTGGTTAAGATTTTGTTGAAATTTAACTAGGGGTATATTTTGAGGCGCTGAACAATGAAGTGGTGTATATTTCACAGTTTTCTAAAGCTTCGCTGGCGTCAGTCGTTCGTCATCCGTTTGAGAACGCTTTAGGTTTTGGTGCGACTTCGCTCACGTGGTCATTGGGGAGGATGGGGTGCTGATCATGAATCTGATTCCCATATTGAAATTCTGATAAAATTTTTGTCGGTCGCATCAGAAAACTCGGTAGATCAAAGTATTTGAGTCCGCCGAAATTTCTACATGAGGTTTATTAGGGCATTACAAAAGAGAAGTTCATTCATTTTTCAATTTTTCAATACTCTGAATCGGCCTAGCACGGCTCAATCCTAACCATTAGCTGTAACTTGAAGAAAATTCTAGAAGTCGACAAACAAACGCTTATTTCGTTACCAGCCTTATGCATGTAAAGCTTCCAAAATAAAAAAAAGCAAGTTCGCCAAAAAGCGGTGAATCATTGCTTCACCATCGCCTTACTTCAGATCTCTGTGGAGCGACATACTCTCAGGTGGAGTAGAAACGGAATACTGGTTGTCTAAGTAAGAAAGCCTGCTCCGATCAAAATGGTTTCCAGCGGACCGCGTGTCCACACTGCGCACCCACGGAAACGATTAGCCGTGGAGCGCACCGGTCCGCTGTGGAAATTCGCCGTGGAGCAGGCGGTCTCTTAAGTGTTAAAGGCAGTATTCAGGATAAGTAAAACCGTATTTTAGTTTTCGGTGTATTTGAGTAGGCAAGTCCACGAAATATAGGATGATAGGGAATACTCCTCACTAAGCTCTCCAATTTCGGAGAAAATTGTTCAAAAAACCCCCGAAATATTTAGATACGCCTGTTTGGTATGTATTGAAGCACTGCGGAGTTTTGGCAATTCAAACTTCGAAAGTGGTTTTGCGCTTTAAAATTCGTTGGTAACTTTGTTTTCTGTTTCTTGTACTTCTCGTTTAAGACATCGTTCGCGCTGAAAATCATTTTTAATTTTTCAGGCTCAATTTCATGATTGAGCCCGTTTGACCACACCGGTGAACTTTGGCGCGACAAAAATGTTGGGCGATGAGGTTGGAAGGCGTCAAAGATGAAGATCCGCCACCAATTCTCACCAGTCATCTAGCACTTTTTCCTAGAATGTTGGTGCGACCGTAAGACAACATGAAAAATAGGTACGGCACGAACTCCACATGCAGAAAAACTCCGAAAATGACAGTCACGGGGCCTCCAAAAGCAGAACTTGAAAAAAGATTTTGGCGCGAAATTCAAACTCGTATTTACAGTATGTTTCGATTGACTTTTCTTTACAAGTGAAGGTTTTTCATGGACCCCTTTGACATTTTCGTTCAGTAGAGAGGCCAAGCTACACAAAAACATGAAAAAATAATATACGGTTTTCTGCGCATACGACGCCTTTAATTAAGATAGGATGTCTCAATGGACACGCTTGGATGTAAGAATCCGTCCGGATAAAGGGTATTCAAAAGTTCGGCAACTGTTCCTCTGTTGAACCGGATGGCGGACAACTGTTATAAGACGTGGGCGGGAAGATCCAAAGAGTCGGCCAATCCATGCGATTCTCACCCACTTCCTTGCGCTTTTCGTACTACTTCCGACCTTACTCTTCTTACTATTACTGGGACCCAACGCGTATATTTCTGCAAGCAAAACGGGCAACTTTTTTCATCGTGGACACTGCCTTTAGGACAAAACTGGACTCCAACATAGCTTTCGCTGTCAGAAAGACCAAATTTATATTTTTATTTAACGAAATCTCTGCTAAAATACAAATTAAGACCGCTGTTAATGTACAAAAAACATGCAACAGGCACTGGTGGGGCAAGCTTCCATTATGAAAAAACAAAGATTGTAAACTCGAAATTGGAAGAAGAGGTTCTAAGGAAAACAACGGATAGGTGAATAATAACAACTCTTAAACGCATCAGATCGATACTCAGTCACACAGCAACACACAGCTGAATGAACCTCGTCGACAATTAACATACAATAATGGAACAACGGGGATGATATATTTACTGTGATTCACTAGCAAATCTTTCTTTGTAGTTGCTAAACGACGAAAGAGCTTGAGGCAAAGGAGAGGAGGGATGATAGAAGGACTAAATCATTGAAAAATAATATTATAGGATTGTGCACCGCCTCTTAGCAGCACCACCTCCCGTTGAGCGGAGCGTGTCGGTTTTCTTTGGTTCGCGCGATGACGACTCCTGAAAAGACGCATTCAGATGACCAGGCTGAATCCATTTCACTCAGACAGCATACCCTCTAAATTACTTTGTCAGCAACACTAATTAGACACTCACAACGACCTGGCCGCGGGTTGATATGTTCTAGAAGACTGACCGCGCATCCTAATTTTGGGCAACCGGCATGCATACAGCTCACAGGCATGAACCCACGACACGTGATAAAAACTACCCGCATCCCTGTAGAAAACAGAAAATGCAGGTATTTTCTTAACTTTCATCAGAACTTAGCCAGCCACTCAGCCGATGTCGGGATTGGACAGACTCGTCGGAGCCATCGAGCGGCTCGGCTCCGATTCCCAGAAGAAGCTTACGGACTGCCCCTGCAACGGGCTTAGAAACTCTGGGAAAACTCGCCACGAACGAGCCGCAAACCTACCGCAAACCTCAAACCTGCCGCAAACGCCTCAGCACCGTGATGTTCTCTTAGTATTACCTCTGGCCCGGCTGTGAGCTTTCCGCGTATCTCCCGCCAGTCTACGCGATGTTTTACTCTGCCGCGGACTTGCCGCAGACCTGCCGCGTATCTGCCGCGACCCCATTTGAGCTGTTCATGATCATGTCGTAACGTGCTTATCACGTGCACAGCCGGTATAACAGGCGCCTCATCTCACCCGACTCCTCATTCGGCAATATGATGCCAGCCCTGGAATGTGACCTCGAGCCAATCTCCGGAGGCCTGCATACTTTTGATCGCTGGGGGGATAGGAGATATCCTCACGACTGGGGGAGGGGGATTTTCGCCGGGGTCTGCACGGGGGTTGGTTCCTAACTGCAGCCCTCGACAAGGACCACGCCCCTGTAGCGGACCGAGGCGGGGCTTTTTCTGTCGTGGGCCGCGACACTCACGCACCCGGGGTGCCGCACCGAGAATGACCTTGTTGGAACACTTACTCTGAGAAACGAACCACCAGCAATCCTCCTGATAGGCTATGACTCGGCAGATTCGCGGGAGGTTTGCGGCGAGTTTTCTCAGAGGAAGCGCCACCTACGGATATTGCCTTCTCCCCTGGCTACCACCAACCCACCAGCGAAGATGGATTCACTTCACGTCCCCTATGAATCCCCTAAACGGTCGAAATTATCCTCTAAGTGTGCTGAATGATCCTCTAGAGAGGTCACCTTCCATACCCGCTCTCGAACGGCCCTGCGAGCACTCACCATGATGCGGGCATTTACCTGTGATTAGAAGCAAGGTAAGGCCAGAATTTCGATTTCGAGGTTTTCCGCTGAATTGGAGCGTATGCTACAGGTGGTCCTAGGAAACGTGCGAAAATCGGGTGAAAAACGGATTTCTCCATATTATTCCGTCGACCACCGCGTCAGAAAAGTGTGTCCTTTGTCCATGTTTTAGCCATGGTCCACGCATTCCTCAAAATTGTTGTGTAAATATCGGTCATTCTGGTTATGGTTATCATGCTGCCAATACCGTAATCCCTGACTTCAAAGCTGTATTCTCCAGAAATTAGGGATCTAGAATTAGTGAAACGTCCAGACAGTGTTAACCTAGGCCATCCCAACAAAATTAACCCAAATTTTAGTCGTGTAAAAATTTGACCGGACCTTGCCTTTAAAGGCAGTGTTCACGATGGAAACTGATTTCGAGTTTTCATCGGAAATCCAATGTATCGGGGTTCATTGCAACAATAATTCAAAAAACTGCTAAAAACGAGCCATAGCTATACACTGCCATCAAGTTTGTATGTGCTATGCCCTACCTGTCCTTTGCTTGTTGACCGTTGAGGAAGTGAGCAGAGCGGGCATAGCACAACTAAGCTTGAGAGACGTATTCGGCTATCTGTGGCTCGTTTTCAGCCGTTCTTTCGCCACTACTGTTGCCGAGGACCTCGAAACATTCTACTTAATGTGAAAACTCGAAGAGCGTTTTCACAGTTGACACTGCCTTCAAGACCAGGTCGAATGATATCTAGTGCACCGGCACATTGCTAGTCGATGGAAAGTGCTTACCAGTGAACCGCCTAAAGCCGGCAATGGTGAAAATCGGGTCCATTCGTCGGAGATTCTACCCCGAAACGAGTAAATAGGCGCCACAGTCGCCGAACTTTCACGCCGGTCAAACAGATGTTCATATTGAAATCACGTACATGCAGATCGATTCGGCCGGCCACTGTCCGCAATACGCAACAGTACCGAGCGGTGGGTCACACTCAATCCTTATCGTGTAGCCTACCTCTGAGCAAACGACCGACTTGTTCAGATAGTATCATCAGTTGAGTAGCCGTCAGAGTACATTCCCCGCAAGCTGTATGGATAAACACGGTGATGGGGCATATGACTTAAAGGCATAGTACATCCTCAGATATGATTGTTGTGATTTTCATTTGATTGTGTAGCAGAGCCCTCCTGTACAACACCTGCCAAGTATGAGATCTCAATTCCTGCAAAGAAGCGATATACGAGCGACCACCACAGGCCCGACCTCCTACGCCCACCACCACAGGCTCGACCTCCTACCAAATTTTTGAACTCGATAGCAATCGGATCTATGGACGAATTCCGACGAGTCTCCGTCCTTCGCCGCATTGCCGGACTGTCTCCTTATCCTGGATCGCACTCGCGCAACGATTGCGAACGAAGAGAAATACAGGCCTGAGACAACTCGTCCACCGATTTTTCACCCTTAAATCATAGGCATTTTTAGGGAGCAATAACTCCGTTCATGGGGGATTTTCACCTATTCCAGAGATACCACGGTGATCAGCCTGTGACCCTCTCCAAGAAAAGCTTAACATCTGAAAATAATTTTCTGGCTGCTCTGTGCCTTTAAGGCGTTAGCACCATTGAGAGTTACTCCGCGAAGACAGGGGATTACCAGTCAATCGTGCCCTAGCCTTGACCCTACCTCCCCCGCTAGAATACGTCGGCAGGTGAGACAAATGATGAAGCAGAACAGACAAGTGCCCTCGCAAAGTGTACAATAACCTTAGATCTACTCCAGACGCTCGCGTTCATGCATACGGGTGATATCTTCGGAGCCGAGAAAATCGCGTGGTGGGAATCATTTTAACCCGGTGACCTGGATTCACCGTGTGGTGAATGCGACGGGTGAGCGGATCTTCATAAACTTCCTATTCGGCTTTTTTTTTGAAGAAACCGTGGTGGAAATCGAAGGACTTCTCCATGTACAAGCGGCCTCGCAAAGGCTTACTGACTGAGCACACTTAAGAGTGGAACCAATGAAAAAAGGCTACTCCGTGCAGACCGGAGATGTTGATCGAATTCACAGCGCGGGCGGGGCTAAGGAGCAGCACGTTTGGCACACGTGAGGAGCGCGACGGAAAACCGCTACGTTCAAGTCGTCGTTGGGGCGCGTGAACCGAGGCGGTTTTCCGTCACGTTGCCAGCTGACCTGCTCCTTAGCCCAGCCCGCGCAGTGAATTCGATCAACATCTACTCCTCGCGTTTATCAGTTAAAGTAGGCCCTCACAGCCGACCGCGGTCAATGTACAGGTCGATTCCCAGGTAAAGGCAGCTTGATAGCCGTCTGAGCGTCTATACAGCAGGGTGAAATTTGAGCACAAGCAGCTAAAGGACCACCATCGAGAGCCACGAATGCCGGTTGACAAGCACCCTTGCCCCTTTGAAGACTGATTTCCAATCGAATGAGCCTTCACTACAGACAAGACACGGGACGGGTAACCAGACCGATTTTCGCTCCATCTACAACACGAAGGATGCAATTCTAGTACTCAGCTAACACACCTATCCCTAATTCGGCGAGCCTCAACTAGTTGGCCTCACAACCTCAAGCTCACTTCTGAGTTCGTAAGCCAACTGCTCAAGGCACATAACAAAGACAATGCCGTCTACACTTACGTGAGCAAGCAAATATGCACTTCGCCATGGCTGCGCCAATCCGTATCAATATATGTACGTTCTGAATACCATTTGACCGAGCTACTACGCGGTCTTTCAAAGCCAATACAGTATGACCATTTAGGTGAGGCCCTCCAACATAAACACTCCAGCACTCACCAGTACCTCAGAAATAGTTCTTCAATAAGGAAAAGACTCCTGAGCGCAATCAGATTATGCGGTTCTTCACATATGTACGATTACTTTAAAGCAGTGTCCACGGACGATATTCTTTTGGTAGAAATAGGCAGCGGGAAGAGGGTTGCTTTGGCAACCACAACATTGGAAAGCACAAGAATGAACATGCCCAAAATGGCTGCATAAGGCCCTAAACAGGAACACAATCCACTCGCCACACCCCCGATTCCATGGATTCCATTCAACTGGGGGCGCGAGTGGACGGTGCTCTAACGCTGAAGCATTAGCGATCCGCTCCGAGCCCGTTTTTCTCAGGATTTTTCAACGTCATGGTTGCGAAAGGCCACCAACTGCCCATTTCTGTCTAAGAAACAGACTCGGTTTCCAAAGTGGGCACTTAATTTGAGCATTCGCAGAAAATTAGGACTCAGTAATCTCTTACTGTAAATATCTGATACTTTTGTCTTAGGCAGCGCCCACACCATGCGAGAGCACGCGATTACGCAAAATCGATGGCCATCGAGAGCACACGATAAATAAGCCGCTCACGCTTGTTCTCCCTTGCTGGCGCGGACTCGGATAAAGACGCAGTAAGTTTCGGGCTAATAGCTCCTCACTCAAAAAGTAATCCTCAAACCTCCTCAGAATCTAGTGCTCTCCTATCTCAAGGTCCTGCCAGTCATCACAAACCATGGTAGATGAACAGGTAACGAGTCGACTCCAGTGATTGGTCACCAGGTCAAACGTTATCTATCGGATCATAGCTAGGCAGAAAGGGTTCGCTTGTGCTTTTCTGTTGCCGTATTCATAAAACTGCGGCAGCCTCCCGGGAAGGTTTTTAGAACCAGCCGATGTGTGAGGCGAGCGGACTTTAGACCCTCGCGGCAGCCTCCCGTAGCTTCATAAATACGGTCGCTTGACACCGGGCACCCATCAGCGTTGAGTAGCATTGTGCAGCGAGCAAAAGCGAGAGCGCGCATCCTCACGACGAGTGGACGCTGCCTTTCCGGTCCCATATGATCAGCTCACCTGTTCTGCGCTATCCTTGACCTCGTCCACAGCTCCAGCTACCTTGCTACTGGCCGCCGACTGGAATAGGAACCAATCAGAAGTTGGAAATCACAAGAAATATCTTAGGGTTGAAGAAACGAAGACGGACAGTTGGCTTCTAGCAGACGCTTCACATGATCACAAACGAATTTAAATCTAACGCTCTATGTGGGACACAAACCTAAACACAGTTTTCAGACACTGTATTGAATAAGTATAGCTGGATTCCTGGGCTTCATATCAGTGTTATATTCAGAGATAAATTGAAGCTCTAGTCGTCATGTGGCGACAGTCAGTTATCCATCCGCGGATAAAGTGGTGGATAATTAACTGTCGCCACATAACGAATAGAGCTTCAATTTATTCCTATATATAATTGTATTGAATAGTTTAACATTTATAGCACGCAAAGTAACGAATCGAATTTCGACTCCCAGCTAAGGTCTGTCCAAATGAGATTGTCCGGCCAAGCGGCCGACATGCGTATCAAACGGCTGTCGGAAAAAACATTTTTTCGGACGAGCCTTTATACGGCTGCGAACAGCTGGTTGAGAACCTAATCATTATATTCGTCAAATATTTCTGCCAATCCATTCACAAACCCCAAAAAAATCCTTGCGAAGTCCGCTCGACGCACATGCCGATCGCGTGGGTGGACATTTTCATTCAAAAAGGCAGAGTTCCGGAGTCAAATGCTTCGGTGAAAATGGTCCAATTCTCCCAGTACCTGTAGTCGAAAAATATTTGACATGCTTCAATCACAAATGTTTCACAAGTAGCGATTTCCATAGAGCTTTAGGGGGAATGAATTCTGCCGCGATTACTGAGAAGTGCAGCAGAGGTTGTTCTTTTCTCCAATTCAATGTAATATTTCAGAAAAAACTCCATAAGCATAGTAGCCAACCCAACATCAAGACAACCGAACTTTCAAGCAGAGCTTTCCCACTGCCCGAAGGCTTCGATAGGAACCAGTATGATACAATGATTAAGCCTGTTTTTATGCCGTAACCCACACATGCATTAGCTAAATGATCACCAGACAAACTACTGTGCTTCTCTGGGCCGAATTCCGGTCCGCAATTGCGTCTCGACACGCTTTACGGCCGCGCGCTTTCGAGTCGGAAGAGTTTCCAGAGCCTCAGCCGACGATTTGTTGACTCGATGTGGGTTTTGGAAACTGGAAACTAAACAAAATTAGAGAAAACTGTATAAAAAAGCCACATCGAGTCGGCTTTGGCGCTGGAAAGTCGATTGACTCGAGCGCGTGCGGCCGCAAGGCGTGTCGAGAAGCAATTGCGGACCGGAATTCGGCCCAGAGAAGCACAGTACATGTCGTCCTTAAAGCCATGCGTCAAAGCGATGTTAACGAATCAATTGTGAATGAAAATAACATGGAAAGCATGAAAAGCTTGACGACCTCTTTAGCAGCTTCCGCAACTCCCTCTTCGGTAGCCGTCTTCGCGATTCCATCAGCAATCGGCTGTGAGTTAGAACTATTAGGCAACATAATATGTTAACAAAAATGAAAGACAAACAGGTAACGAAGGATTGTGCAAAGCCGTATCAGTAGACTGCCATATTAAGGAATTTTGATAGATCGAGAGGGACCTAAGCGCAACTTGATGCGTCTATACTCGGGGTTAAGTTTAGTGTATGTCATGGCGGACTTGCGCTGCGGGCACGCGACGCATAGGTTTCGTGCGAGCTGACGCGCCCGCTCCTCATCAGCTGATCATGTGGGGTTTTCTTCATTTTTTATGGTTTTTATCATCTCTCGTTTTCTTAAATAGTTTCGGGTCTATAAATTCTGCGGTTGTTATATTACAACCGTTTGACAAAGTTTTAATTTCAGGAATAGCAGGAATCGACGGCAACGAATAGAAACCTCCCACTTTTGATGATTTTTTTGATTTCGTAGTTTTACCCAATTAGAACCCGTTTTGAGGCTCTTTCAATGACTTTTTCACTTCTCTAGTAAATTTTTCATTGGTCGTAAACTTTTTCAGAAGTTTTCTCTTGTTTAGGCTGGCTCGAATCTCAAAAAAATCTTATTGTGAAAAAAGCAGCTTTTTGACTATGTAGGAATACTTGGAACAGCTCACGTGCTTGCTTCAATAGTTCTCCTACTTGGTTAATAAATGAAAGGCAAACGCAAAAAAGTTATCAAAAAGATTTTGTCGCGCATTTTTCGCAGATGCCCATTATTCACGCATACCCCTCAGGTAAAACTAGTTTTCGAGAATCGGACGAAAAGTTGTCCTGCGGGCGTACGAATGCAGGACAACTTTCGCAGACTCTAGGGAATTCTGGACAACTTTACGCCCAATTCTCGACAATGCCCGACAACTTCTCGACCAATTCCCGACAACTCCTTGACCGATTCTCGACAGTTAACACACGGTTATACACATGTACAACTGTATGTACTTACCAAAAATTTGGACTCCTACCCTACCGTTCATTACAAAGGTCGGTGAAGCCCATGGAGGTGATTTCATGCCAATTTGTTTGCCGAATGAGGAATTTATTTGCCTAATTCCCAACTTGGGTTCCTTTCATCGACGTTCGGCAGAGGCAAACTGTGCATCGTATATGCTAAGGGTCTACAAAATCGTTCAACATTGACTGCTATTGGCCTTGCCCAGCACCAGTGTGTGCTATCAGTGTAGCGGTCTTCGGACTAACTCTAAGACGGTTAAGTTCTGAGGAGAGTGTAAATCGACCACGCTGGACTCAAATATCCTACTCTCGTGGCTCCTAGTTTTTAAATTTGTTGACTTCTGGCGGAACCACACCTGAGAAAGGTGTAAGCCAGTGTACTGTAGCGGTGTTCAGCCTCCATCTTAAGCGGTGAAAGTTTGTATGAAAGGTGAATCGGCCCCGGTATATTCAAATATCCTACTCTCGCGACCCATACTTTGCAAAATGTGAACTTCCGGCGGGTTCACACCTGCAGCCAGCGGCCGAACCGCTGGCTGCAGGTGTGGACCCGCCGGAAGTAATGCTGCTAAACAACCATTGCAAGGTTCAGAGTTGCATATTTCGGTCAGAACTGAATCACTCGATTCAAACGTTGTTCTGATACTTCTCGGGTAACTTCTTGAATAATATATTTTATATCCGACTGCTGCAACTACAATCCGAAAAAGGATCAGTACTTGAAAGCTAGAAAACCTTCAAAATTCACTAACTTGAAAATCTCATGTTTTGGCATGTTCGCTATTTTCAGAAGATGAAAATTCCGAAAAAAACGAGTTTGATATTCAAGAATGTGGTGTAAAGAGGGTTCTGAAGTGATGTGCTGAATTCTTGGGAAATTTTCCACACATTCTAGACATAATCTTAATTTCGGAAGGAGTTGTCGAGAAATCTGTCCGAATTCTCGGCAAGCACTCGTTGCCCAGAATTCTCGGCAACTTTCTCTGAAATTCTGAACAACTCGGCCGCAATTCTCGACAATTACTGCGAATCTCGGAATTCTCGACAACTCCTATCAGCTTTCTGGACAACTTCTCGATTGTCGACCGATTCTCGACAACTATTCTTCCGATTCTGGACAACTAGTTTTACCTGAGCCCATTTTCCTTGCAAATGGGCATTGGCCTATGCCCATAGGGACGATCCATGTAATTTGAATAGAAAATGGAGACGCTATTTGGGGCAAAATATGGCGCTCAGGAAACGATGGGATGCTGGCAATCGATCGATCGTTTTCGCATCAAATATATGAGTGTGGCTTCCTAATTGAATGATGCGGACGATATGTTCTTCGAAAGTTCCTTAATACAAGTTGGTTGAAAATTATTGAAAGCAAAAATGGAAGAATGTGAACTTTTGAGCGGAATAAGTTTTTGTATTCAGTTTAATCTCCCTAAACTTCAATTCACTTATTCCAATGATCCTGCAATAATTTTATACCATCTCTGTAATGATTTTCTGAAAGCTCTGCAAAATACTGTTCCATGACTGGAATAGCTTCTTCATTCGATGAAAAACGCTTTCCACGGAGGAATTATTTCAAGTTTCTGAAGAGGTAGTAGTCTCTAGGAGCGAAATCTGGTGAATACGGTGGATGTTCAAGCAATTCGTACTTTAATTCATTCAATTTAGCCATCGTCAAAGCACTTGTGTGAACATGTGCATTAACGAATGCGGCACTAACTTTCCAAAGCGCTTGTTCAAACTAAATTCTTTATGTAAAATATGGAACACATACTCGTTCGTCTGAGATGCCTATGGAAATGGTGAATGCTAGTAAGCAAATTCACGCTTATTCGAACTTGGATCTTCACTAACAATATTATGTACTTGCTCAATGATTTCTGGTGTTGTTGCAGTTTTGGTCGTCCATTGCGTGGTGCATCTTCAACGCTTCTACGACCACGCTTAAACTCTAAAATCCATCTATGTACAGTTCGAAATGAAGGAGCAGATTCTTTTAACACGATACACCGACACGTCGAATTCAATTGGTTTGTAAACAGTGGACAAATTGACAGATCGAAATAAATTTTTTGTAGATTCATATGAAAGATTGAATGTTAAAATGCCGAATGGATTTTAATTCTTCTACTGCTTGATAGATGTCGCTTTCAGTACTTTCCCACCAACCTGTAGTGTTCTTTATTTTTGAAAATGTGAGGGCCCTAATCGTTTCCAAAGCCTTTCGGCAGAGCCGACGAAGCACTGCGATGAAAATTGGGACAAACGTGGAATTAACTATTCACCCCGGGAACTTTTTCTGAGTCAGGAGTGAGGGCCTGCTTGACCTCCTCCACTAAGCTGCCGGCCCGCTCCTGTATCGCCTCCGATGCATCGGTGAAAGCCGACTTCGCTCCGGCAAAAGCAGACGACGCCATGTCCTCGGCAGATTTCTAAACGTTAACACACGTTAGTTAAAAGCAACGAAAATTCACTCAACAAACACTGCAGGCTACACATAGAACAGAAGTTTACTTCGGACAGACAGCTAGAAAGCAGATGGATCGACTGGCCCTGCCAAACTTTTTTTGTGGATTCAACACGGCCCCAATACAGTTTCAACGTCCTCATGGGGATTCAATATTTGCCTGGAAAGCTATAATTCTTAAAACCAGGGCCGCCCTAATGAACATCCAAGAGCCGGTGAAGTTCAGGCAGCTACTGATTCATTCTGAATGGTTTCCGCGCGAGGATCGAACAACAAAACCCCACAGAGAATAAAAACCAAAATACTGGAATACCTCGATTTCTTGGGCCTTCTGTGCAGCGGCAGAAGCAGTCTCCTTCACAGATTTCTGAAAATAAACATAACAGCTTGTCCAAGAAGCAAATTGGAACAAACAACAAAACCAATCCCTATCTCATACCTCTGCAGCCTTGGCCTTTTCGGATGCGGCAGCGGAAATTTCTGAGGCCTTTTCGGAGGCGGCGCTGGTTAACTCTCCCACCTTGTCCTTTGCTTGTTCGAACGCCTTTGTGGCACTCTCTTCGGCAGAGTGTAACTAAAAATTGGAGTGGTCAAGTAAATGCTGATAATTCTGATCCCACCACACTTTACAGAGCAAAAATGTTTTGATACACATAATTCCTCCTTCCTTAATGCAAATTCAAATTTTGGACACTGTGAGCCAACAGAACACACGTGCACTTAGATTGAAAAAAATACACAAAGAGCAGAACATTCAGCGCATCCAAAGTCGAGCTATAAGTGCTTCTGCGAAATCTGCTCCTTCTAACCAATCGATGACTTCACGGTATATGGCCGCTTACCCTTACTATTAGAGACAGCGTTCGAGATTAATTTTGATTCTGGGCTATCAAGAGATAAAGTGAGGTCTCCTATGTCCTTATCCAAGAATGCTGATCGAGCCTACGAAACACGAGCGGGAATCACATCTTTGGCCCGTTATAGGCCTACTTTCCTCACTTCATAAAAAAGTGAACAATATAGGCGATTGAGGCTTTTAAGTGCATTCAGGAAAATATCTTATCAGCTCTCATCTGACACGAATACTTCCCGTAGTAACCATGCTTTGTCCAGATTTCTCTCTAAAGGGCGGATCGTAACAAAAAAAGACGGAGTTTAACATTTTCAGGGGTGCTATTATAGAGTGCTTCTTGAAAATTTTCCAGGTTTATTCCTCATCTATACTTCAGTAACTGAAAACTTTTGATTTTCTACAGAAATGTCCATGTCGACGCAGGCTTCCCATCGTGGACGCTATCTTTACTCTGATGGGAACCATTTGTAGAAGCAAGTGACCAAAGAGCCCGTGTATGGGAAGCTATTCGAAGCACCGAAGATCCAGGACGTGATACATACCCTTTGGGCGTATAAGACGTTCTTTTGTCGTCAAGGGACTCAGACAATGGGATCGCAGGACCGCCGGCATTCGCCTGGCGAGCAGAAACCATTCGGTGTCCGCCAGGTTTCAACCGCTGGCAGCCTCTTGGCTACTAGCTGGCACTTTCGCTGCTGTTGAGCAATCACTTGACTGCGGTCCACCAGTCTCTTGGCAGAGCGATGGATCGAGTTGGATTCCTTACCGCAGATCGTTGCGCAGGAATCGCCTACGCAACGGTCTGAGTTAAGGCACCCACCCCACCTCCCCCCACCAAGCCGTGAAGGATTTCCCCTCATCTACCAAAAATATGCTGACCTCCGTAGAGTGACTTCAAGTCACTTTCCATGGCTGGCATCAACGTTCCGAGTGAGCACTCACTGGACGGAATTGCCTTATCTACCGGCTCGGCTTATCAAAGAAACCAATGATCAGACTATAAGATGCTAAAACGTGAGGAGTCGCTAGCTCTCTCGAGTGCCAGCCATGTGGCAACTCGGCGCCAAGCAAAAACCACTGGACGGTTAGGCGCCAACCGAGTGCCGGTTGGTGGATAATTGCGTTTTCATGCTCTCAGTGATTTCGAGGTGTGATTGCCAATCGCCTACTACATGCCAGTTATCACCCAGCTGTTAGGGAACTGACACACATTCGCCAGCCGTCCGCCAATGGCATTACCTGACATGACGAGTGCATGCCAACTGTCAGCCTCGTAATTGCCTTTGACCAGCTAAATGCCAGTTTTCATCCAGCTGTTGAGCAATTGGCTATTTTTCGAAAGCTATCTGCCGCTCCCAATCTCTGAGATGATAACTTCAAACCAAGGTACGGCACGAAGTGTGGACAAGGCCAATTGTACTCAGACCCCCCCCCATCCCCAAAAGCGTTATTTGGCCAAATTTTCGCCGATTTTCTCGGACGCTATTTGATCTTTTTTTGCTGTAAAAATAAAGAAGATGAACAATTCATTTTAAAAGACGCAAATTTCGAAGAAGATGAACCTTTGAAAAACACCCAGAATAATTCAGTTGACCCCCCAGCGGAGCTCAGTTCCCCCTTTTTTCCATCCCTACGCAGCTCTGGCCTCCTCTGTGGATATCCATACCCCGCGCCGTACCCTGCTTCAACAAATAAATCTTCTTACGAGATATTGCTGTTCTGCGGTTGGGGTACTTGCTTTTGTCAATTTGTAAAAGAATGCTCAAAGCTTCTGCTACCCTTGAGACCTGCAGGTACTGTCAAATGTATCCACGGGAATCTGATTGGAAATGAATGTTGTGAAGGCGGAACGCACGAGGGAAGAGAGCTGTTACACTGGAGCTCCTATAGAGGACGACAAAGTGCGAAAGTTTCTGAATACATGTATCCTTGTCGTCTTATGCAGTCAAACAAACTACCGAACCTGGAGTAAGCGAAGAGAAGTAGAGCAACCTGGATAGATTTCAATAGTAATCGCTTAGTGTTGACGGATCAGAAGCTGCAGATGAAGTTCAGGGCTCATAAAAACAGCAAGACGGTAGTGCCGGCAATGGCATATGGCAGCGAAACCTCGCCGACCACGAGACGAGACGAGCAATTGCTTACGGTTACCGCTAAGGAAAGGCGCCTACCTACGTGATGAGTCTCTCACCATCCCAGACGAAATGAGGAAGGAAGAACTGCGGAACGCACACGGCTGAGAGTTGTAAATGGCGGAATTTAGGCCACTACAAGAAGACGAACAAGTCATGGAGCTCGTCTTAAAGACAACCTTTGGACTCTCGAGTTACCAGCTCGAAGACGCTAGACCGCAGAAGACCATTAGACAGACCGCGAACGAAGAATGACAAGCAGATGGTACGGTTACTTGGTCAGAAATGAAAACATTGTCCTATGACAGATCGTTATAGGTTGCGGTGGACTTGCTCTGATCTGCCAACTGACAGTGAGAGCGATAGCAAGTCGGGTAAAATAAGGTAGGGCTTCACACAGCTCGAACTATGTCTAGTTAGCACTGCGCATTCATGCATCAATACCAAATCCTTGGCAAGGGCAAGGCTCTTTTCACAGGAAGCCTTGAACTGACCACAGCTCTCAATTGGTTAGCAGAAAGCAGAATTTCGTCCCCAAAGAAAGCATAACTGGGCAAGATGAAGACAACATGCCACTTGTGTCAATAAGTTTGGCAAGTCGTAAATGGTGGTCTTAGCCCCGCCCGGTTATTCCAGCTTTATTTTCAGACTACTCGCAATCACCCACAGCATCAGCAGCTTTGTCGGCGACTTTTTCAGTATAAACTGCAGCGGCCTCCATTGATTCCCGTGCAGATTGAGCAAGCGCGCTGACAGTGCTATGAAATTTGTCGTCGAATCCTGGCTCTGGTTGGGATGCCACCTAAAGATCACACAAGCACTAAAAACACTCACTCATGCCACGTATAGTATAACTCCAAACAAATCACTGCATACATTGCAAAAAAACAAAGGAAATGCAACATATACTCCTTTTCCAGCCCCATGATCGAAAACGCTCAGTGAATCCCCGTCGATTCGTTATATGAATTTTCAAATGCTCATTATGGACCACCAACCTCAGCACCGGGTATAGGCGAAGGCGCTGGAGGTGCTGGATACTGCAACACGCTTCATTAGACTGACTATCAACTATGAACGCTAATAACTATCTTCTACGAAGCCTACTCAACTACAAAGCAAAAAAATAAATAAAAAAAAGCACATCACAAACGATCCAACCTTGGGCTCGGTAGGAGTGGACGGTTCCTATAAAAGCGTTAGTGCGTTACACACATGCAGTCATTCAAAGTCACTCAAAGACATTTATAAGAAGACTATGGACACACGCTCTATCACGCAATCACGTAGACGTACCTCTACATTAGAGGAGTCACAGTGTCCTTCATATTACACATTAAAGGGTCTTCATTTACTCACAAAAGAATGACATTGTACTCTTCTTGTTCGTGACTACTGTAAGCCTGAGTTCACCAAGTGCTCGCTTCACCTAAACCCCTTCAATAGCTTCGCATTTGAAACATCGTCAGTAGTGAACAGTCGTGATGACGTACACCCCATGTTACAGTCTGCCGCGCGGTTGGTCCCACGACGATATTTACACTATGCGAACCGAACGTTCGCCAAGTACAAGCCGCGTCAGCCACTCTTCATACCACGAACAAGTGCTGTTGCTCTTCCTTCTGATACGTCATTCTAAATTTCCCTTGCAGCACAGAGCTCGCTGTGGGCATTTGAGAGATTTGGGTACTCGAAATATTACATTCTGAGCGGTATTACTGAAGGTCTACAGTGAGTTTTTTCAAGGCAGTGTTCACGATAATCTTTGATTTTAAGATCAATCGCTAATTCGATTGTTTGGCCCCCGGGTAGAACTGAAACGACTAAGAAATCGGGAGAAACGCACCAGACGGGCACGAAATCCTTTACTCTCACCCCGTCTCTTTACTCTCACAGATACCGTCCGTTGTGACAATGAAATCTTTTGTGGACCCGCCTTTTGCAATTCTGTACTCTCTGTTGCTCCGCTCTTTCTTTGGGACCCTAACTAATACTGTTATAAAAATATGTTTCCATTTTCGATGAGCCTCATTTTACCCGGTGACTACCAACGCGAACATGTTCATCTAACCGGACAAATAGCCCAGGCTAGATCACGTCATTGAAATAAGACATTCGGCGCGTTTCTCGCAGTTTCCTCGAAATTTTGGTAACACTTGGTAGCCACCGCATTGTTTTGAGTGGAAAACAAGGGAACGAAAATCATCGTGAACACTAGAGTGCTGCCCGAATATTCGTTTATTCGAATAATATTTGAATATTCAAATAAGTGAATTATTCGGTTAATCGAATAATCGAATATTCAAAAAAGTGGAATATTCGTTTATTCGAATGATCGAATATTCAAAAAGTGGAATATTCGTTCATCCGACTCATCGAATATTTAAAGAAGTGGAATACTCAGTTAATTCGAAAAATCAAATATTCGGCCTGAATAATTCGAATATTAGACAAAATCACACCCCATTTTGCACTGATTCCCAGCGCGGCAATGGTCGGTATTCCGCCTGCTTTTCTGTTCGGTGAATTTAGGTCCCGAACGGATTCGCCTGACTACAGTGCACCACTGTTATTTCAATTTGAGCAGGTTTGAGGTCATTTGCTTTTCTGGTCTTGCTTTTTTCTCACACCGTTCTTTCTTATTCTTTTTTCTGCTTATTTCTGACGCCTTTCTTATGTGTGCTACTGGTAGCTCTTTCAGCTGCTCATTGTCTTGTTTTGAAATGGTCTGGGTGGTCGATTGCTCTAAAACGTGTTATTATGTGGTTCCGGTCGGAATTTTCATTCAATGTGGGGCCATCGACCACCCAGATCATTCCAATCATCTTCGTTCCGTGCCTCTAATCAGTCCGAAAAAAGTTTCTGCTGAATATTCGAATAGATATTCGAATAATACTCGAATATTCAGAGAAGTGGATTATTCTTGTATCCGAATAATCGAATATTCAAACAAGTGGAATATTCGTTTCTTCGAATAATCGTATATTCAAAGAAGTGAATTATTTGTTTCTTCGAATAATCGAATATTCAAAGAAAAGGGTTATTCGAATTACTCGTTTATTCGAATATTCAGAAAAATTATTCGTTCCAACACTTGTGAACACTGCCTCTGAAGAACATGGGAGCAGGCCATCGCTACATTCCTAAATACCGATAAATGGTCTTACGGCAGTATCGTTCGGGGATGCCCGGTCCGAGTATGGGGCATGTGGTAGATGTGGTTGGAATCTTTCATACAATAGATTGACTAGTTCCAGCCGTTTCTCCCTACCGGCAAAAATCTAAAAAGGGTAGCTCATAAACGACCCATACTTCATGAAATCTAGATTAACTGACAAGTCCCTTATCGCCATAACCTTTGAGTTTCGAAAAAGCTCATCTATCATAGCTTTGAGCAAAGAGCGCCAGAATGGCGCTGCCATAATGTGAAGCCTGTGTGGCAGCTGCTATTCTCGTCGCCTCACTCACTGTGAGCAACGAAGAGACTTTCGACGGATTCCGGAGCAGCGAGAGACTATAAAGGGAAAAAAGGAAGGTGAACACCCAGGTAGGGGTGGGAGTCGATCTATCCAGTAACGTGAAGAAAACGGCGTTCTTTAGGTCAACTTTTGAAGAAATATCTCGACAAGTTGCAGAAGTTGGCAAGAATCAGCTTCCTCCCAATTACATAGCTGCTTCAAATTCTCCTCCCCAGTATCGCTCCGTCGAAATTAGGAAAGCAACATATTTGTGCAAATTACTAGCATCTCCTCCTCCAACAACAAGCCTTTTTTCAGAAGAAGTGAGAGTATCTTCCGAGAGAGAATAATCCATGAAACAAGCCTTCCAGCGAAAGCGAAGATTTCTCTAGTCACGCGACATTTTCAAGGAAATAGGATGTTGACCGACTAGGCATATCCGTCAGCTTACCTTGTCTTTACTGCCGTCTGCGATGTCATGCGTAGTTTGCTTCAACTTCTCTCCAAAATTATGAGATGTTTCCGCAGCAGAGTCGCCAGCCTGAAGCTTACCGAGTCACTGACTTCTAACATGCTCGGATAATCCCCTGATCCACTCTACGGCGATTGCAAGATCGTTGGAAGTGTTCAGTACGCATCAATTTATCCTTCAAACTCCATGAATTGAGACAGAAAAACGCAGCGTCACTTAGGGTTACCATCCGTCTTTCAGCACCTCGTTAGCCATGTTCAGAGAATACATTTTGGTCTACGTTTTTCCGGACATTGCCTCAATCCATATACGATCCCAACCTTTTTCGTCTCCTCCTTCACATCGCTAACAAAGCCAGATAACTTGTCCTTAGCGCTACCAAAAGCGGAAGAGACGTCCTGAAAAAGTTCCATCTGATCAAGTTGGGCTCTATCTGTACACAATACCTGTCCAATGTGATGGAGAACTAAAGCAACTCTGAAGGAGGTGGGATCCTCCCTATGCAACTCAGCTGAATCCTCATGCTGAGCTGTCCGACTAGAAAAGCCCTAGCAAAACTCTTGGATACTCACCTTACCCGCATCATCCCAGGCTTTACTGGCACTATCTTGAGCATGCGCAAAGGTATCCTTCATTGAATCGGCTGCGGAATCTGATGCCTAAAACGCAGAACAGTTTTTTTGGCGAACTTGATACTGAACGCATCTGCAATGAAAACGACCTTCTTGGCGTCATCTGACCACTCCTCCACTTTCTTCTGAGCATCACCAACCGCCTTCGATGCGGAATCCTTGGCATCAGACACCGCCTAAAAAAACTTCTGCATGATGTTTCCCCTGCTCACACTATTCTGAACTATGAAGAACCAAAGCCCGACAAACCTTTCCTGCCTCACTCTTCCAGCCTTCCAGTTTTACTTGAACATCTTCTACATCATGCGAAGAGGAGTCTTTTAAGTCGGAAGTCGCCTAGAGACCGACACATTTGGAAGAATCCGGTTACATATTCCTAGTACACGGTATACCAACAGCATGACCGCGCTCATGGTCTATTACTGAATGACAAAAAAACCTTCTGAGCGTCATCCTTCCATTCCCCAATCTTCTTGCTAGCCTCGTCCATGACATGCGAAGCAGAATCCTTAGCATCAGAAGCGGCCTGGAGCAAAGGAAAAACTACTAAGTAAATCACAACGACCTCCTAGCCAGCTTTTTTCCTACCTTCTTCGCGTCGTCTGTCCACCCCTCGACTTTCTTTCCAGCGTCATCTTTCCAGTCTGATGCACTTTCTTGGGCATCTCCGAACGCCTTTGAGGCTGAATCCTTTGCGTCAGAGGCGGCCTGCAGCAGAAAGCTTCAAAATGAATCTTGAACCTCAAAACAGCATCAGTAGAAGCTTTATACCTTCTTCGCGTCATCTGCCCATCCCTCCACTTTCTTTCCAGCGTCATTTTTCCAGTCTGACACAGTTTCTTGGGCATCACCAAACGCCTTTGAGGCTGAATCCTTGGCGTCAGAAGCTGCCTGCAGCGAAAACAAATAACCCGGCACATAGAAATGGCATCATTTGGATCTTTTCCACCGATGTACCTTGTTCGCATCATCTGTCCATTCCTCCACCTTCTTTCCTGCGTCAGCCTTCCAGTCTGAGGCAGCTTCTTGGGCATCGCCAAAGGTCTTTGAAGCTGAATCCTTTGCATCAGAGGCGAACTGCAGCAAGAAACGATGAACATGGAAAACGAACTGTCGCCATAAACATCTTTTGCAGCTCTGTACCTTCTTGCCCTCATCTGCCCATCCCTCCAGCTTCTTTTCGGCATCATTCTTCCAGTCTGAGGCAGCTTCTTGAGCATCGCCAAACGCCTTTGAAGCTGAGTCTTTCACGTCAGAAGCTGCCTACAAGGCTAGAGAGTAGTAAGCTCCTATCGAAACGGGAATAGGGGCCATACAAGAAAGCTAGAAAGCTATCACACGACACCAAATGAAAGGACATTCCCTGACAGAGCTATCCACCGGAACGTCCGGCCTTCATATTTTGTGCGTAAGATGAAGTTCTACATCACAGCAGTTTTCACTAACAATAAGTTACATATGCTATCCAACCTTCTCAGCGTCGCTCTTCCATCCCTCCACTTTCTTCTGTGCGTCTTCTTTCCACTCTTCAGCGGTTTCCTTGGCGTCATCCAGAGCCTTCGCCGCTGAGTCTTTGGCGTCTTTAGCTGCCTAATATTTCCGAATTCTTATAACTGGTACCCAGTAGAGCTCCACAATCAAGAAACTAGTCAACTGTAACACACCTCCTCAGGTCCGTGAACCAAGTCGGAAACTTTATCCTGGACACTTTCGAAGGTATGCTTTGCCGAATCCGCTGCATCAGAGGCTGCCTCAAATGATGAACTCTATACTCAAGTGGTAGGCAAACCCTATTCAAAATACCTTGTTGGCATCATCCTTAAATTCGTCTGCCTTATCTTTTCCATGAGAAAAAGTATCTTTCACGAAACCAGCGATACCAGAAGCAGCCTAAGACAGAGATGTCATAATGCCATCGAAAATGTGTCGTATTTCCATTACGCGGTCACCTCTTCGGCGCCCTCCTTCACGTTCGACGCCTTCTCTCCCAGGTAGGCAGTGGTATCGTCGAAAGCTTGACCAGCGGAATGTGAGATCTGAATCCACAAAACAGATTACACAACAAGACAGTCACATTCCATAGTCTACTGGAACCCAATATATACTACCTCAGAAGCTTTAGCAGCAGTCGTGTCATAGGCTTCTTTAGCTTTGTCACCAACCCAATCAGCACCCTTAAAAGAACTACATGAAACTTTCTAGAGATAAAATCTCTTTTATAAAATACGGTACAACTTCTATAACGTTAAACTTCTCGGAAATTCCTAGATTTTTCCCGGACGTTGGCAGGCCCCGCTCTCTACGGCATGCCCACAGCATCCAGCACTATGCCATGTTAACAGTACACCGCTCTCCGTGGTATGCCCCATGGAACCTTCCTCCGTGGTGGGCCCCATGGAACCTTCGACGAACAGTTCTGAATCCAAATCAGGAGTTTCCCTGCTTTCTTCATGCATGGATTTCATGTCAATGCGGCACTAGAAGCAAAAGATCGCTCTAGGCTATTATGCCTGTGAAATACTTCTTAAGTCTGTCCAAATGGGAATGTCCGTCCACGCGGTCGGAGTGTGTGTGGAGCGGCCATCGCGAAAGCATCATCTCGCTCGAGGCTTCCCATGGCTGCTAACACTAGATTGGGATATTACTCGCCATTCGTCTAATATTCCTGCTAATCGATTTCCAAGTCCGAAAAATGCCTTCGTGACAGCCGTTCGACACGCACTCCGACCGCATGGGCGGACAGCCTCTTTCGAACGGACTTTGATTATATATTCGATTGATTGTTAGTCTATTCGAGAAACGGGAAGAGTGGGATACCCAAGTCGCGTTAATGACAGTGCCCAAATTCGAGGGGAAAAAGCTGCCGTTAATACAGCGCAAGACAAAAACACAAAGGATAAAGCAAAATATGCTGTTTATAACGGAGTGCACAAATCCATGGTCCGCCACTGGTCCTCCACTGGTCGTCTACTACGGTAATCGATGCATTTTCGGTTGACCCCATTGGGAGGCGGCAGTAACGTACCGATCGCTTACGTATTTTTGCATACCGGGGTCGGCCGAGCACGCGTCGATCACTGTAGTAGACGGCCAGTAGAGGACGTGGCGGAACATGGGTTTGTGCACTCCATTATAAACAGAGAATAGGTGAAGATTCAAATTTCTGAGGTACCTCCGAAACCTTCTCAGTGGTAGTCTCATATGCTCCTTTTGCGGTATCGGCCATCCGGTCTTCTCCCTGCAAATATAGATAAAATAGCAAATTCAAATGAAGCCCTCAGAATAAAGGCGGGTGCCAGGATTGAGAAGATCGGCCAAACAAATCCTATTACGGATTTGTTTACGCCCATTAATACGGAACACCCATTATTTACCTTTTGAGCACTTTCTCCTAGATCACTGGCCTTTTCGTGCGCGGATGATGAGAAGTCTGACACTGCTTCTTTCGTCTGCAAGCAATAACTAACAACTGCTTGAAGTTGGAAGGAACGGCAGAAAAAATTACTCGTAATTCGATATGGTGATCTTATGCGAACAACTCAGAGAAACTCACGGCCCGTCCGCGGCGCTTTTCCAGGATCGTTCGCGGCCGACGACCGGACAATCCTTCAACAAAGCCGGTAAAACGCCGGCAAGGCGCCGCGGATCGTCCTGCAGGCGCCGCGGATCGTTTTGAGAGCCGCCGCGGACCGTCCTCTCCGACACCGTCATGACCAGTACGCCTTTTCTCGAGAGATGCGTGATTGCCGCGGTCCGGAGCAGAGGAAGCCCCGCCTCGGTCCGGACAAGGGCGTAGCCTTTGACGAGGTTTGCGGTGAGGAGCCACCCTCCCTGCGGACCGCGGCAAAAACCGCACCCCCCTCCCCCCAGCTGTGAGGATATCCCTATCCCCCCCAGTGACCAAAAATATCATGACCTCCGGAGAGTGACTCAAAGTCACCTTCCAGTCCCGGCACCAGAATGCCGAATGAGAACTCGAGTGAGATGATGCACCTTTTATACCGGCTGTGCATAAGATAAACACATTAGGACGTGATCATTCGCTTTACCGTGTTTTTTTCATGTCTGCCACTGCAACCGTGCCTGCGGTCAAGTGAGATATGAGTGAGTGAGATGAGGATGTGGAGTTGTTCAACTGTCGGTGCGCCCAGGAACCAACCTAATCAAGAACAAACAGCGCCGCGGATGGGCCGTTTGACCAACCCGCTATCAATTGTCCCGCGGATCAGCCGTCAAGCGCCGCGGACCGTCCGGACAGCTCATCTGCCGCGGACGGGCCGTGAGTTTCTCTGAGAAGGATACCAGCGGGGACCATTATTTTTTACCAAAACTGCTCATGTTGTTTACAAAAAAATCAGAAAGTCTCACCTTATCATAGGCGGAGACAGTGGTATCCTTGGCGCTCTCGAACGCATCACCGACAGCACCGGCCTGAATAGCAGCTGCATGGTGAGCTAGTTAAAAAGAAGACATCAACGGGAAATGACAGTTTTCAATTACAGACGAAAGCAGATTCATAGTTATTCAAAACCCTACTGTTGGCAACTCACAGCTGATTCTGCAACATGACTGATTTTCTCTCCAACACCTGACACGGCATCCTTCACCGAATCAAGAATGCCAAATGCACCGGACTGAAATTCGAACTATTGGTTTAAGAAGGTGAGCGAGCAGCAAAAAAATATGAAAAATAAAAACACACGATATAATACTACACAATTCCCTGCAGCAGACTCAAAACTGAGCATTTTGGGAACTATGTAGTCGCATCTCTTTGCTTTCTTTCCATTCTTTCAACTTCTGTGCACCCTAAGTTGTTCAAAGGAAGTGCTCAATGACATAAAGTTTTGCAGGGACAGCATTCGGTGGTGTGAAGAGACCAGTTGGGGCGCCTGACCTAATTTAGCTTTCTTGCTTCCCTTTGCCTCCCTTCCTCTTTTCGGTCCTACAATACCGGCCATAACTTCTGTCCCAAAGCGCGTCGGCGACGCGAAATCGCGTCGAAAACGCCGTTTTCGTTCGGCGTGGACTTTGTGAGAAGCTGAACAAAAACCATTCGATTCCTCTCGATGAGGAGATTGCGATTACATGTTCGAACTTGAAAAACTCAAGTCTTCACATAGTTATGGCCTATTTTCCTAAAGAGTCAAAATCTTTGTGAATGGTTACTTTCTGAATCTGAAAACACTGATCGCTTCCTCTCGTCGTCCTGATTCCAAAAATCCTTTCAAGTTCAGAAAAATGTTACTTCTTGACCTAGTTATGGCTTACTTCGTCCACCCAAAGAGTAGGAATACTCTATCAACGGCGAAACTTGAACGTGAGCATCACCAGTATATTTGTGTCGTAATTCTGACTTCTAAGCTGTCTCTGTACCTGCAAAAGTGTGAGATTTGACTCTTAATCTTTCTTAGTTTTATATGAACTCGGTTTTGGCGATGGTCTCCCTTCAATTTCTCGGTTCTCCGCGCTCTCCACGCTATTGCCCTTCTCTCTCTCTCTGACGCACTCCTCGCTGCCTGTACTGCCTCGCTCGAAGACAGTCCCCAAAACCGAATAGAATTCGGGGAACGGAGACGGACTGGAGAGTCAGTGTTATGAAAGCCCGGTATCTGAAAGACCAAAGGTCGAAATGGGAAAGTAAACATCATGGGTGTTCTCTGAGATATTGCTATAGCGAGACGGAACGCTGGTCGACTCAGAAAAGAAAGCAGTTATCTGAACAGGTGGTCCGTATTGAATCAGCATCGGAGACAATCGGAACAGGATTTAGCGTTATGGGTGGTTTGTCCGTGGTTTACTAAATCCTATTCTCACACTACGGTGAATAATTCAGTGGCTATAGACCACCCAGCCAGCGCGCGCGGTCGCGGCGCACAGCATTGATTCATATCCCACTCATCATTGAGCACTCATTCGGGAATGCGGATGTAAAATCATGTCATAAAAGAAAACTATCGCATCCTCGTTTAATGAGAAAAATGCATTTTCACCTAGTTGAGAAAAATTCTCCGTATTAGCTCAATTTAAAAAGAAATATCCAACATTCCGCAGCTATAGACCACCCAGCCAGCGCGCGATTGCGCGCGCAGCATTATTCGTTTCCCGCGAATTGTGTGAATCATCATTGAGCAATCTTCCGGGAATGCATACAAGAAATCCATATGAAATTTTCAATCTCACCTTCTGCATGAATTGCACTTTATCCGCGGACTTCACGCGGTCATCAGTCTTTGTCCAGCTCGTCCGTTTGATCTTCTTAGATCATTTCTTCTAGTTTTTCTCACAAACTTCAGCGGATTTTGTTATGTCTGTTGAAGTATTTTTTCTACTGCTTAGTACAATTGTGATTTTTGCTAATAAAACGTGGATTCAATACTTTACTGGTACTGAATGATGGCCGAAGAGTGCAGAAAGATGAGTCACACCCTTCCCCGGGAAACGAATAAATGCTGCGCGCGCCTGACCCGCGCGCGCTGGCGGGAGTGGTCTATAGCCACTGAATTACTCACCGTATCGCTCCAGCCGCGAAGCGCTGAAGAGGACTAATTTTGTTGTGAGAATAGGATTTAGTAAACCAGGACAAACCACCCATAACGCTAACTCCTGTTCCGACTGTCTCTTAATGCTGATTCGATACGGACCACCTGTTTAGATAACTGCTTTCTTTTCTGAGTCGACCAGCGTTCCGTCTCGCTATAGCAATATCTCAGAACACCCATGTACTCCTCTCCCATTTCGACCTTTGGTCTTTCAGATACCGAGCTTTCATAACACTGACTCTCCAGTCCGTCTCCGTTCCTCGAATTCTATTCGGTTTCGGGGACTGTCTTCAAGCGAGCAGTATAGGCAGCGAGGAGTGCGTCAGAAGAGAGAAGAGCAATAGCGTGGAGAGCGCGGTGAACCGAGAAATTGAAGGAGACCATCGCCAAAACCGAGTTCATATAAAACTAAGGAAGATTAAGAGTCAAATCTCGCACTTTTGCAGGTACAGAGACAGCTTAGAAGTCAGAATTACGATACAAATATACTGGTGATGCTCACGTTCAAGTTTCGCCGTTGATAGAGTATTCCTACTCTTTGGGTGGACGAAGTAAGCCATAACTAGGTCAAGAAGTAACATTTTCTGAACTTGAAAGGATTTTTGGAATCAGGACGACGAGAGGAAGCGATCACTGTTTTCAGATTCAGAAAGTAACCGCTCACAAAGATTTTGACTCCTTTTAAGGAAAATAGGCCATAGCTATGTGAAGACTTGAGTTTTTCTCAAGTCTGAACATATAATCGCAATCTCCCCATCGAGAGGAATCGAATGGTTTTTTCAGGTTCTCAAAAAGTCCACTCCGAACGAAAACGGCGTTTTCGACGCGATTTCGCGTCGCCGACGCGCTTTGGGACAGAAATTATGGCCGGTATTGTATTTTCCCTTCTTGTTCTCGCTCTACCCCTTCTCCTTGCCTCTTTTCTTCATCTCCTCGAACAACTGCAACTTCTTTTGAAGTTTTTTTTCCTCTGCATGATCTTGAAAATGAGCACGAGAAATATCTCCAGCGGGACGAGTCCCACACCACAAACAATAATGCTTATTGTGGAGTAATCCGTACTTTCAAGACGTGATGATAAGATCAACTTCTTGGTCACACTCGCCAATATGTAATAAGAAAAAACTGAATGATGTTACCTTCTTAACTAAAAAAATACGATAACAGTCTCAGAGTGTTTGATTAACCCAAATACATAAGAAATTTTTTTCATGCATAGATGTTGAGAACTTTACCTTTGCTTCTTTACCAGCCTCCTTTACTTCATCTGCTCCCTGCTCGATTGATTCGAGTGCGGCTGTCTGAAGACGCACAATGAAACAATTCGCATAACACCTTATGATTTTTTGCCAAAAAACTCTTTCACACTTCCATCGCCAGCCGCTGATTTTTCGAATGAGAATCGACGTTCTTCCACGCGGAAGAGCGAGACTGACGTTTAAGCGCAGGAATTTCAGATTCCGAGAAACAGTTATATTGACCTCGCGAGTAAATTGCTCATGAATACGGACCCAGATATGGTGCGTTCTGTTCTCGCATCATCGCATATCCTTTCAAAAAGTCCTGTGCAAGCTAGAAAAAAGTCCTGGGCAGGCCAACCGTCATGTTCAACACGATCTTGGAATGCTACTGAGCCTTGTATGGAAGCGGCCGTCTGGGCGTACGAAAGTTCAGGACGTCGCGAGAAGTGGGATAGAGGAAGTTGGACAATTTGTGGGTGAAGAGCGTGACAGATGGGAACTGCTCCTCATTAGGACTGACGCCTTTAGCAAAGCTGCGAACTGATGGCCCCGGGCAAAAATCAGCCGGTGAACCACAACCACTACCACGAAGGTAAGAAAACAAAGTCCAAGCTCGAGAGGTAAAATTTGATATTATGGTCCGGTCGCTATGTGTAGCATCCTGCCAGACGGGAAAGCTCAACTCTCCAGAATAAGCGTGAAAAATCGAGCACCCATTCCCTCCAGTGCTTACTTCAAGGGTTTCGGTCTCAATGGGGACAAGACAAGCCATGGACTTTGGTCAAAATCTATGTTCTTCTATTTGCTATTGGTCTAGCTTTATATTTTGGCCCGCTCCAGAGCGATGGCTGCGAAAGATGGGAAAAAACGGACCCGAAAAAACGTCCACGAAATTCGATCCATCATAATTCGCAATAATTGAGGGATCATACCAGGTTGTTCAATAAATTTTGTCGTTTGATAAGAGAGGACGTTGCTACTAGCCCAGAGAATTTTTGTTTAGTTGGTACACTCTTCATATGATCGTATGTGAAGTTTCATTTCAATCTATCAATTCATTCTTTGTATACAAGCCTTTTAGTGTCACCGTATCACAGCATTGGAAAAATTTTATATCGTGCAGTGATAAAATTCTTATTTTTGGAAGGTGTAGCACCAAAAGAAATTCGCGAACGAATTTTAAAAGTGTATAATGATTGTTCACCTACAAATAGAACAGTAGAAAGATGGGTTGCTGAATTTAAACGTGGTCGTACAAGCCTTGAAGACGATCCACGTGAAGGACGTCCAAAAGGCGCATCAACACCAGAAATCACAGCCAAAATACAGGATTTGGTTTTCGAAGATCGTCGATTGACTGAGAGAGATTTAGTAGAGGCCCTACACATCTCATTAGGCAGTGTGAGCCATATTTTAAGTTAAATTTTGGGTTTTAGAAAGCTGTGTGCACAATGGGTGCCGCATTCGCTAACAATGTAACAAAAACACATTCGAATGCGACTTTCTCAGCAATATTTGGAAAGTTTTAAAATGGATATCCCAGCAACATTTGGAAAGTTTTAAAAAGGATAAAGTGAATTTTGTGCGTCGATTCATCACTATGGATGAGACTTGGGTCTATCACCATGATCCTGAATCAAAACAAGAGACTAAAGAGTGGTGTGAACCTGGTTGTTCGGCTTCGAAACGAGTTCGTGTAAGGAAATCGGCCAAGATGGTTATGGCATCAGTTTTTTTTGGGATGCGAAAGAAATTTTGTTCGTGTATTACTTGCAAACTGGTAAAACAATTAATTCTGAATATTATTGCAACCTTTTGGACCAGTTGAAGGAAAACATTCGTGAAAAAAGACCCGGTTCGCAAAAGAAAAAAATTATTTTTCATCAGGACAATGCACAGTGTCACAAGAACGTTTTGAAAATGGCTAAAATCCATGAATTAAAGTTCGAATTGTTGGAGCATTCACCGTATTCACCAGATTTGGCCACCAGCGACCTCCATTTGTTTCCAGAACTCAAAAAATTTATGCGTGGCTATCGTTTTTCATCAAATCAAAAGGTCATAATGGCTATTGAAGCGTATTTTGCAGACTTTCCGGAATCTCACTTCAGGGATGGGATCCACAGTTTGGAGGATCGTTAGAGCAAGTTTATTAATGTTCAGGGAGATTATACTGAAGAACAAAGTGTATTTTTTAACATAAAACTGTGTTTTTCTTATCGAACGACAAAACTTATTGAACAACCTGGCAACTCCTTTCGTAGTGGGCTGTGAACGGTTTTGGAGACGCCATTGTGATCAGTGTGAAATTCTTACCGAGATAAGCAAGAAAAGGACGGTGAAGCGATTAAGAGGTTTGAATGTGCCTTTGAGCTCATCGACACACATCCGATCCTGTATGCGCGGATCATGCACCCATGTGCACTATATTTCAGGGCGACATCGTTTCCATCCATCTCATGATCGACGACCTGCGCCACTCGCTCATTATACACTTTCTGGAGTGAGGAGATAGATCGCGTCTGTTACGGCAAGTGGTTTGGAAGCAGCTTCCGTAGAGCCCTGCTCCTACAGGTCCTTGTGGGCTCTCCACAGTTAACCCTGTCACGAGTCACCTTCACTACGACGGAGTAGGAACGAGTTCGGAAAGTTCAAATATCACCAGACTTCCAAAGCGCTTCAGTGGCGTCGGTGGAACAGACACGGACACCAGTATGGCCTTCGCCGGCTTTCGCTAATTCTGAGAGTTTTGGCCGCGAAATAGCCCACCAGCGGCTCCTGGTGGGCTATTTCCCGGCTTCTCACGGAACGGACAAGTAGCCGAGAAATAGCCGAGATTCAAACGAGGAATATTTAGAAGTAAACAAAATTAACCAAGACGCAACCGTCGCCAGCCCGCCGAGAAGGGAGCAATCCTTTGTCAGCTCCGCTTCTGCTGTGACAGATAGGCGTACCTTGTACTTTTTCTTACATGTTAGGACCGACTGTGTGCTACGTAACGATTATGTTCTGCTTCCAGGAAAACAGCTCACTTGTCAAAAAAGCCCAAGCAACCGCGTCCTTAGCTAGGCATCAGTTATTGTCAAAGCCGCCATTGGCGGCTGACAGCAACGCAAGCTAAGAAGGGAAGTGGTCGGCGAAAAACACGAAATCCGCTACAAACCTCTGTTTTCTCAATCTTCTCCTCAACATCCTTGGCAGTCTCACTAGCATCTTCCTTGGCTCCAAACACGAAATCGCTAACGGCCTTTGCGGCATTCGCGGTATGGTCTTTTGCTGCTTCTACCTGAAACGCGTTATGTTAACCTTTGCACCGATTCCATGAAGCATATAGTACAATATTTTCCACGAACCGCATCACCGGCAGCGTCTTTTGTGTCACTTAAAACTCCACCCACAGCCTGAGCCGCGTCCGAGGTTTTCTCTCCGACAGCATGTGCGACCTGGAACAACACATTTATCATAAGAGAAGCAAATATAAGGCGATTCACACACCTCTGAGGCCTTCCCAGTAGTAGCGTCATACGCACCTTTAGCGGTGTCTGCCACCCAAGAGGCGCTCTGAACCGATAAGCATTAGCAATGTTTCATCCAAATATCTACTGTACAATACAAAAATGTATACTGACTTCTGAGGTTTTTTCAGCAGTGGCATCGTAGGCGCCTTTTGCAGTGTCAGCAACCCATTTGGCGCTCTGAATACGCTAAATTTAAATAAGAGTTCTAGTTTCATTCATAGGGTTCGAGGGAAATCTAGGAACACAATGTTTCAATTCTATATTTTTACCCAGAGTACAGGATTATTACATTTTCTTTCTATGCATGAATAGGATTTTATTAACGTGGAACACCCATTTCCCGGAGATCTGACAGCAGTCTTTAGCATACTAGGTGGGTGAGAAGTTTCAGTAGTTATTTAGATTTAGAGATAGATGGTTATACACTTGCCAATCAACAAACCACTTCATTTTGATACCCAAAAACTTTTATAAGAATGGCAAGACCGGATTGTTCACTCGATTCTCAGCCTCGAGCCGCACCGAGCAGGGATCCAGGGTTAGGCTCACGCTGTGACGATCACTGAGTGGTGGAGCAGCTTTGATGAGATGGGAAGCTGCCACACCCCGGGTGGCTACCATTAAAAAATATTAGGTTCTCTGTAGCACGAAAGTGTGAAAAATGATAAGAATGAAATTTTGTTTCAAAAGACGTTTAAAATTAGCTTGAAACATAGCAATGATAGTGATTCATTCACAAAATAATTAAAAGTCGGTGAGTTCTTTATTGAACAGAAGATCACACTCAAGATGAAAGCGCATAAATTTTCACACCCGAGGGAAGAGCGGCACAAATTTCCAAGCTGGAGGTAGGGGGCCGCACCTCTTCCGGACCTGTCACAGCGCCATGCAGGGATCGGAGATGCTTGACAGTTCGGCTCGTTCTCTCAATCTCCGAGCCACTGCTGTTGCTGTTCGAGCCTACTGGAGGAGCCCGGAAAGCAACAACAAAAAGCCGAGTAAACAACAGAAGCCGTCCCACAGATTGGAAAAAAATGTCAGGCGGCTCGGGACCGCGAATCGTCTCAGTGAGGGCTGACAACTAAACGGAATAATGCTGTCGTTATTGGTGCAAAATTCTAGTTCACACTTGCGGACAACCGCTGTTGCAGCACATAACACGATGGTAATAGTGCTGGGACCACGTGGTCCCGTCACGATTAACCTCTGTCCCCTGAAGATTTTCATATTGTTGCAAGAAGCATTGTACGGACAGCAAATTTGCACGGACAACGGCAGTAGTTTTTGACGCACTCTCTCAGGTATGTATGTGAACTTAGGTCCGTGGCCTGCTTCCTTGAGAAAAACATTTAAATCTCACCCGCAGCTGGCGCGGGCAGTTTGAATCTCACCGCGGCACGATAAATTGACCAGCTAAGCTCTTCTCTCGATCAATTAGCGGGCCAGCGCACGCGACCGCCTAGCCAGCCGCGGGTGAAAGTCAAATGGTTTTTCGGCACTGATGTAGATCTCTTGCTGTGAGGAGACTATCCGTCCATTTCCAAGCCGTCGGCCTACCACGTCGGCCTTCGCTGCTCCTGTGATAGGTCAGCGGCAGGAAACTTCCTACCAGCAAGCGATCTAAATAAGAACAAAGTTTTTTCTTGAGTTTTTTCCTGAAGTTTTTTCTTGAGAAGGCAAGCCACGGACCTAACTATACAGTCAAGTTGGAATTGTTCCTCAATTCAGTGTATTCTATCGAAAACATGAACAAATGGAGATGCAGACTACGAGAGCACCTAGAGACTGCGCTCCGCTGACAGAACTTCAAATATACGCAGACTTCAGAAGTATACACCGTACCGACGACTACAATGATACGCTCTAGTTCATCGCCAATGAGATTTACTCATTTCCTTCGCGTAGATATTTTAAGACAGCGAGAGCGCGGGGTAGAGAACAAGAGAGCAGCATAGGCGCGCGCACGCACGCGGTAGTAGCGGGTAAAATTCGCTCTGAAGTGAGGTGTAAAGGGTATCTAGTGCCCCAAAGCATATTGTATTAACTGGTTCAGTGGCATACTTTCGACTCAATGTTCAACTCAGCATTTTTTCTCTATCCGTGATTTGACTTTGAAGAAACTAATAACTAGCTACATGTAGATTTAGTATTTCTGTTAACGATTTAACGATTTCAACAACAATTAATCCCTATCTTCGAGTTCTTGTCAACCCCTATTCAACGACGATGTCACTGACCTCTTCCGCTTTCTGCTCGGCCTGTTCCAGCACATCACCGATCTGACCAGCCGCGGACGAGACGGTGTCCTTGATACCCTTCTGAAATAACACATCAGAAAGTATCGTATCCGAGACAAAAACAATGAGAAGAGGCCCGTGACTCACTACAAAACTCATGGTTACACCTTCGTCCTGTTGTTGGTTAGTTGATGAATCCTGAAAATCAAGAATTTTCTTGAGTATTTTCACAAACAGATGTGATTGACACATAGACTCTTACTGTACCATTGAAAAGAAAAATGGGCAACACAAAGAACGAGGGCAAAACCTCAAGTGGTCACATAGGATGAGGCCCGTGGCTGATGGACAGATGGCGACGATGGTGCGAAAAAAAATGAAATGACCGAAAAAAACAGTGAGGTTTGCAGGCAGAAGAAGACAAATGCTAGATTAAGCATCTAGGAAGAAATCGATGGCTCATCAGATTAACGAGGAACGAAAAAGGAGAAAGAAGGAAAAAAAACAGGGAAACTGCCTAAACATTTTATGTCTCCAAAAACATCAGGCAGATTTTGAGCGGTCAAGAAAATTTCGTGAATGAGATGGAAGTGGACGGACGGACAATGGTACAAATCAGGATTAAAAAAGTTTTTTTGTCGAAATTTCAGAAATAGGAAAACCGGACAACTATTATAATTTCAGAAATTGAAATGCCGAAAATCACTGGAAATCGGAAAATTTGTAGTCTTCTAGGCGTTTAGCAGAATGCTAAAACCATCAGCAACCCGTACTCCCATCATCCCTTGTTCAGATGAAAGAGCAAGAAGCAGGAATTTCTGTAACACTGCAGAGGAGTGAGCCAAGCAATTGTACCCGGATCATGATAGTGGACCTGACTGATTGAGCAGGATGCATACGCGAAGTCTAAAGCCGCGAAAAAATCATTGTTTTTAGCACGGAATGCGAAGTAGTAAATATACTTTCATAGACAAATTGAAAAAAAATTGTTATAATTGCCTCCTTAAGCATTTTTCGACTTTCAGTTTGTTTACGTGAGAGCCTTGACTAGAAAATTATCGACGCAAATCTTTTACAGTGGACTGACTGGAATGGTGACATACATAGAAACGCAAAAAAATTAGAACTGCACTCCATAATATTTTTGATTTGCGTACTTTGTAACATATAGGCCGCGAGAAAAAAAAGAAATTCCCAAAGTCCCTTGTGCGAGTGCGAAGCGGATGTGAAAAACAGGGGAACAGCGAAAGGCACACGGAAGGCGCAGCATCGCGCGCACCCGCCGCGCGACTCTAAGAAATTTTGCCGGGTCAGTGCCGGGAAAGTACCGCGACTGTCGATAGTTCCGCGATAGTACCTCAGCGAATCCGTGATCAGACGATTCTTTTGCCGTGTCTTGGAGCCACGACATCGCAGCGATAGTACAGCTACGGCTCCGCGTTAGAACCGTGCAGGCTCCGCGAGGATGCAGCAGCGAACCAGCGTGGAGTACGATGTACTGTCCTGTGTGGTAAAACGAAATTGTCGCCGAGTCAATCACCCAAGTTTGAGGTGCATTATATGATTTCTTTGGCGCAAAAACGGCGGTAACCTCTGTCAGACAGAGGACGTAACAACTACAGGTGCGTATTTTTGTTCTCAAGCCCCCTTAGTTGTATAATAATTCTTAAATAACTTCATATGAGATACTCTTCCGGAGCCGCGGCGGCACTATCGCGGAGCCGCAGCGTCACTGCTGCGTCGCCGCTACGGCTCCGCGGTAGTGCCGCCACGGCTCCGCGATAGTGCCGCTTCGGCGCCTGTAGGCGCCGAAGGGACACTACCGCGGAGCCGCAGCGGCGATTTCTCTCAGAGGATTTGTGATGGGAACCTCAATTTTTTACAGAAGATCCCTCGAACTTGGAACAAAATTTACTCGGGCTGATCGCGAGCGGGTGCGCGCGTATACCGCTTCTCCTCACCCCACACTCTATCGCTGTCTCTCCTCTCACTGCGCGCACGCAAGAAAAAGAACAAGATAAATTTAGTCTAGAAATAGAGGGTATGTCTGTATATTTTGTCATACAATTATTTATTATTAGAAAGCCTGATGAAATACGCTAGCAAAACCTTCGCCACACGCTGTAATTTAAATTCAGGCTATGTAAATAATAGAAAAAAAACATTTTGACTGATGACATCCAGCGGCGCTCATGCGGTTTCGCGACAAGTGATGTCGCCTTAAGCCTAGTTTTGACTGCAGGTGGTCGCTACGGCCATGCGAGGACAACTGATCCCCTTTCATCGCGCGTAATGGAAAGCCGCTCCAATTGTGATCGCTTCGTGGCAAACGTCCTACATCGCTGGGTCGCGGCGACGAATGATCTTATGTTTTACTGCATCGCTGCTTGAAGAGCGATTCTCAATGGTCGCTGACCATCGCTCCATCGCGGCTAAAATGGCAGCGATGGAGCGATTCCCAGCGAATGACACGTTTCGTCTAGTGAACGTTGACCCTTTCACATGACAAGACCAGTGTTTTCGAGTCGAAACGCTTATTGATGAATACCAGCCATTAATTTTACTGATTGATTGAATTTCTTCTATCATCCGTGGACCTATGCACTATGAACAGAATCGCTGCCGCTGCTACATCGCTGCAGCAGCGGGTGCAAAATCGCTGCGATGAAAAACAGCAGCGATGCAGTGAAAACTAGGCTTTAGCTGCACACGATCCAGTTCGATCCCCTACCGAGGTCAACCCAATCCTCCAGTTCTCAAAATGGATGTGTCTAGAAAATTCAGCCTTTTCAAATGAAATACCTGTTTTTGAGATCCTTCCATTAGACGCTAGGTTCCAGATGAGCGACAAAATTCAAAGACCGTATTTTCGGAACACCTCGGACGAATGAAAAATTCGTGTAACCTTTTTTAAAAATCTGATTGAGTTCTTCGAATAATTATAGCTTCTTGAAAATAGCGCATGATTAAATACATTCGAACAAGGCATTTAAGATTTCCGATCAGATAAATTTTCGATTGATGCGCCTTTCAAGCTCCCTAATGAATGAATAATTTCAAACATTCGATCCGAATGAATATTCGAGAAAATTACCTGGAATTTCAAATTCTGGAACTATTTTCGAGTAACCCACGAATATTTTAGAACGATTTTTTCAGTGGCTGAATAATCGAAAGTCGTGGCCGAGAATTGGACAAGCGTTCGAAAAATTGAACAATTCAGTTTTCCAAACAGACCAAATACTCGGAAGCTGAATAGTTCGAATTCCCGATAAATCGAATATGCGAATACTTGCCTACTCGAACGATTCGTATAACATTCGAATAATTATTGGATTGGTTCAATCCTACTGCCTGAAAATCTGCTCCTCTGAAAGAAATTAAAGCCGATTGTCCGTTTAAGTTTTTTTTTTCGGTGTGAAGGCGAGCGCGAGGTTCGTTAATCTTGAAAAAAATTTAGTTCGAAACTTCTCTGTAGAGATTATTTCTAGTGCTCAACAGGAATCTGTGGTCCGTTTGCTGACCTTCGATAGATTACGGTCACCGTAGGTTGAACTTTAACTTCCTAAAGTCTCAAATTATCCTCAAGACTTTCTTGAAAGTTTTTTTTTGGGGGGGGGGGGTGCTCATCACGAGTCAGAGGTTCACTTGTTGATTTTCCAGAGCCTTCGGCTTGATTCGCTCAAAGCATCCCAGCGGGGTAAATTTTTAAGGGCAAAACTCCACTTTCGAGATTCTCGGATTTCTTCGATAGATGTCTCTCAAAATCACTCTCTGAGACTGATTGGATGTTCTTAACACAAATCTGAGGTCCGCTTGCCGATTCTGTACAGATTACGTTGGATTACGGAGGGTACACGGGATGATAAAAGTCTCAAATTTGACTGAAAATTTGTATGGGGGGGTTATTCAGGGTGGCGAATACTAGCTCGATGTCCATTTGCCGATTTTCGAACTTTTAAGTAGGTTTTGTCCCCTAAACGGCATATTACCTACCATATCCGACAGTAAACCTCAAAATTTCGACAAACAGACCACAGATTCGTTTACAGCACCGTAGACTACCTCCACATTCAAGTTTTGAGCGAAATCCGATTTTTTTTAAACCCAAAAAATTCTCATGGGTTTTCGCGAAACTTTAAAAACGCTCATAACTTTTTTGAACCAACTGCTCGGGGCGGGGTACTGCAAAGTTTTACTATAGATGTTCAAAAGATACAGACAACACAATTCGTTTCAGCAGACCCGACATACGCTTTGTATACCTCCCTTGTTAGAGTTAGTTGTCCTAATTGATTTCAATAACGTGCCAATCTGGTCTGCGTTTTACAAAGAAAACTACAACAGAATCATCGTCCAGTTATCCGGCGAAGACGATAAAAACCGCAAAGTCAACACTTTCCCTAACCCTGAACAAGCGGAACCATTACTCATTACTACGTACTATGAAAAAATCGTGCAAAAGCAAGAAAGCAGAACAACAGCTAACATTCAGCAGGCAACGGCAGGCAAAACATGGGCACTTCTATCGAGTTGTCCCCGGTCAAACACTATTTCATGCAATTAGAATGCGCCGGAACACGCCGTCGGACTCAGGCTTAAGCTTAAGACTTTACAGCGCAACAGGATTACGTACGAAATTGCCATCGCACTCGCTGGGAAACTCCAGAAAAGAAAAACCAGGCAATATCAAAGAAGAAATAGCAGGTAGAGTTAGATTTACACCGTGACTAAGTAGAAAGAGATGTTCATCTACACAGCAACTACAAATAACTTTTTTATTGCACGAGTGCAATAAAAAAATTAAAAAGAGAATCTTGCAAAATGAAATTTAAAAAACTGCATATTTACATTAACCACTCAGAAACTCGAACGAAAAAGCTTTGATGCCGAACAAGATTCTGCTGTTCTAGTAGGTCGATAAAGAAAAATCCTAAAAACCAGAAGAGGCCTTGGTGAATATCGAAAAACATCCATAACGTCCGAGAAAATCACAGAAAAAAAGGAATTGAAAAGAACACTCTCTTCTTAGGAAAAAAAAAACAGAAAAATATAACGTACTACGGCACTGGACTCAAAAAACCCCTGCGGAAAAAAACTTCAAGAAATTAAGGGCCACCCGAGTACCCCAGAAAAAATCTCGAAAAAAAAACCTAGAAAATTGTGAAAGATCGAGAAAATATTTAGAAAATGCAGAACAAACAAAAAGTCCCGGAAAACATAAAACAATACGAAGAAAATATGAAGACCTAGAAAAACATTGGATATTTAAAAAAAACTTCGTCAACCGATGGAGGTGTTACACCCACGTCATGCCTCTGGAATGCGTCGTATACCTACCTGGGGAACGTTATTTCTCGGCTATTTCGCGGCTATTTCGGGGCGAGCACTATTTCGCGGCTCTCCGCCAAAACTCTCAGAATGGTAGACTCCTGCGGCAAATCTACAGTTCATGAAATCTCGTCAATCACCAATAGCAGAAACCCGACAAAAAAACTATAAATTTTGTAACGACGCGAGTTTACTACAAAATGTCGTAGGGAGAAACCACTTGAAATTGAGAACGTTCCTGCAAGAAGGTTGACGTATGTAAATGTGAAAGCTACACGAAGATATAAGAGCAGAAAGGATGAAACTTCTGCTGGGAAAAAAGGAACTACAAAATCAGAGCAGCATATAGACGTCTATTCTATTACTAAGCACCCAGACAAATATGGAGTGAAAGAACAACGTAGATCACATGAAGAAAACTCCAGCAGGGCTTCAAATATTCTTCTGTCGTGGTAAAAATCTCACTTTTTTTCTACTGTTTCATTTTGCTGTTTTTCTCTACTGTTTCACTTTGCGCTCCGCCTGTATATCAAGCTTACCTTATGTAGCATAAATAAATAAATAAAATAAAATATAGTTAGCGAAGGGCCTTTATATGGATCCCGCGGAAAGTTTCCCCTCTGAGAACGTCCCTGAATTAATCTCTGCTTGTACTATACCAGGAAAACAAATTTTTTGCTCACCTGTGGCGGCATGACTGATTGTAGAAGACTGTCTAATCTGTGGCATAAAATATTAGATGATGCTGACCAGAGACCCTTACCATTGAATTTTCATTCTCTCTATAGAATTGCGTCGATTTTATTGCGGATCACAATATTTTTACCAACATAATAGGAAAAAACAGCAAATACTGTTCTTCTCTGGACCTAATTCCGGTCCGCGATTGCATCTCGACACGCTTTGCGGCCGCACGCGCTCGAGTCGATCGAGTTTCCAGCGCCGAATCCGACCCCATGTGGTTTTTTATACTTTTCTCCAATTTTTTTCTAGTTTTCAGTTTCCAAAACCCACGTAGAATCAACAGATCGGCGGCTGCGGCGCTGGAAGCTCCTCGGACTCGGGAGCGTGCGACCGCGAAGCGTGTCGAGACGCAATTGCGGACAGGAATTTGGCCCAGAGAAGCACAGTACATAGTTCAAAAATTTCGCGTATCCTATAGTGGCATTTCGAGAACTATGGTTATTCCTTCGAAAAATCTATTAGGTAATCAAATCTTGACCCGATCATTCACTGAATTTGAATTGAGCAGAGTTTTTCACTAGTAACGACCATTTTTCTTCGAGGAACATTAGAATTGAGAATGCAGAGAATTAAAGAATCGGAATTTTGGAAAACCCGCAATCGAAAAAGTCATTCATTTCTCAGACCTTCACTTGTATAAATCGCTCTAAAATTTGAAGGCACACTAATATTTCCAGATATGTTCGCTAAGGACTTGTAGCAGAGCACGGTTTTTTTCCTGTTTTTTTTTCTCTAATTTTTTTTCATCTTACTATAAAATTTTTAAAAAATAATGGAAATTTTTGTAACTTCTAAATTTATTTCTTCTGTAAATTATTTTCGAATTACCACACCATTCCTTGCCCCACTGACGAGCCTTGGGCAGTGTTTTGCATTTTCGTCAAAAAATTTTCACGGCTCTCCCAAATTCCGATTTTTCGGAAAATTTTACATACGCTTCCAATGTCCCTTTGGGCAGCCAACCGCTAGACCCTAAACCGTGGTCGAAGCTATCATTTCTATGTAGGGGAATGCATAGTAATGTCGAAATGAGTTGCTTGGACACAAATGGTTATAAAACATGGAGGCGACGGGATGAAGCATAGATATGGCCCTATGTGTATCGACGAGCGTCCGAGGAAGGAAAAATGAATGCATTATGAAGATACGCTTCTTGGGGATGCATAATGTCAAAACAGAATAGTTGGAAAAAGGTGGAGGAATATGGGCGAGAGTCATTATGCGGTGTGAAAGTGAAGAAGTTGACCGAATGTTTGAAGGCTGTATTCAAGAAAAATAATCGGTTTTTAACAGGTAGGAATTCAGTCCAGTTACGAGAAAAGATAAAGGAAGAACGGCGACAAACGGGCAGGAAGTAAGAGAATCGCGTAGATCAACCAACCCATTGGGTCACACCACCGACATTGCAGATGAGTTGCACCTCCAAGCGACTAACTGTCAATGATTTGAATACCTTTCTCTCAGCTGTTTACAATACCCAAACATGCGCATTGAAACCTTGTAATTTGAAAAGTTTCTGGTACAGAAAAAAACACAAAATAAACTCGCCTATCCTCTATTTCAAAGCCAAAATTATACTCTGTTTATCTTGAATTGCACAAAACACGGTCCGCCAATAGTCCTCTAATTGGCCCGCTAGTACCGTAGTGTACGTCCACGACGCGTTCTCGGCAGACCCGGGTGTGCACCCGGTATGCAGGGCAATCGATTCGTCAATGCCGTCACTCGGCCACCCACCCTGCCACCCGGGTCTACCGAGAACGCGTCGTGGACGTACACTACGGTACTAGCGGGCCAATTAAAGGACTATTGGCGGACCGTGTTTTGTGCAATTCAAAATAAACAGAGTATACTTGGTTTATTCGCGTGCGTGAGCGGAGCAAGTAGAGAGACGGCGACAAAGTGTGGAGGAGAAGGAGACGCAGCATACTCGCTCACGCGCACGCGATTTCCGGAGATGAATTTCACTCCGAAACAGAGGATACTTAAAGGCATTGTTCACGATGAAACATTTGCCAATTTTTTTTGGCGAAAACGTAAGCTTCGGGTACCTCTAAGAAGAGGAAGAACGAAAACACGAGAATATCGGCCAGGAAGTGAGTGAAAATCTCGTGTTCCCGCCATCCCAATGAGCCACCCCGCCCACGTCCTATAACAGATGTCCTGCGTTCGTTTTACCGTAGGAACAGGCACCGAATTTTCGAATATTATTCATCACAAAAGATTCTAACATCCCTGCATGTACATTGGCCCCTCTTATTTTTCAAGGATTTCTGGTACAGGAAACAGAAAGCAAAGCCATTTACCTAAGACTTTTGAAACGCGGAACGATTTTCCCGACGTCAGGTTCGATGCGTTGTCCGCACTCTCTCAAAACACACAAACAGACACAATAATTTTTTTTCAGTTTTCTCCTAACAGTTTCGCTCCGCAATTTGAGTGTTCGGTGGAGACTTTTCACTATTAACCTCTTCTTACTGGACTTACCTACCCTAAAACATCGAAAACTATAACACGGGTTTTTATCGTGTCCACTGCGCAAAATCATTTCTGTTGTTTCAAATTTTAATTCCCTAGCTGCACCAAATACACAAAACAGATGTAGTTCAGTATTTCACAACTTTTTTAAACAGCTTCCTTCTCCGAAAAAAAATTAGGATTTTAAGGAATTTCCGCTACAATTCCTCTACTTCGTGCAAAAACATTGAAAACTAATACTGCTCTTAATCGTGAACACTGCCTCTAGAAAATGAATACCACAGACGAATATGATGAGTGCATAATTTTGCATGATCTTGTACCGCACATAATAACAGTGGTGAGGAGGCACGCAACCATCTGACATTTACAAGGCGCAATCACAATTCAAAAGACTAGCAGTTGGATTAGAAGGGCATAATTTTACTGGGTATGCAGGTTTTATTCTGTACGATTCCTCACGCAATAATTGCCGGCAGGGAACGAATTCGAAGTATGTAAAGTGGAGAAATATTTACAATTATGTGCTAGGGGCCTGAAGAAATACAATTGTACCAAGGGACAACAAAGGGAGCAAAATTACTGCCCATCACAAAAAGGCACGTATCCAACTCTGAAATACAAGAGTTCTAAAGCAAACTCTGCCTCCTAGAAAAGACGTACAGTGAGATTGATGTTTAAAAGTTTCTCGACACATGAGAGATTGGCGGTCGGCTGGGCAGCTGCGATTGATCAGCTGTTCTGCAGTAAGGCTGAATGAAGAAGGTTTTTCGCTGCAATGCCGTTTCGTAAACCCCCCAACCTATTCCCTAACACATGACTCATAGGGCTAAATGATGGATTCTTGCGCATCACATCAGTACTGATACTTATGGAGAGGCGAGACAAACTTTGTACTTTGTACGATGCCTGAACGAAAACGGAACATCATAGAGGTAAACCCAAACTAAAGCTACACATTCACAGAATTCAAAGAAGTTCGAAAGGGGTTTGTCACGAAAACTGAGCAAAAGCACTTTGTACCAGCTGTGCGCCAGCGGTAGGGATCCATTTCATACTGAACACTGAACGGATGATGCAAATTTGGTATTGAATTCAATTACTGGTAAACTGGTTGATAGCTTGGTTTCGAAGTTCACAGAGCCCCAGATTATTTGCAAAACTTGCCACGCACGGTAATCCTGAACTGGTTTACGGCACAAGGCTCGAGTACACAAAAAAGTGTTCAGACGGGACCAGTTGACCGGGCATATTCCATTCGGTAGCCTCTTGCACATTAGTCTTTTGGGTATGCGGTTGACATTGTCACTATGAAAGGTTTCTTGTGCGGAAGGGTAGGCGATGAACACTTCAAAACCATTGTTTCCATATCAAACATTTTCTGAGTTTTTTCTCACGTTTTGCATAGCTTCCACTGAACTTGACAACAAATAGAATAATCATTCAAAACATCTATTCCTAACGACTGACGATAAACGATTCCTTACGAATTTTAAAATTTATTTTTTTTTGGCAAATGCAGTTCTCTGAAAATCAAGTTATACAGTTTTTCAAATAACCGACTCCCGTAAAATGGAAATATCCAATTTTTCAAATATTCGGTCAACTTCGGATCAAGACAATCAAATATCCAGTAGCCGAACAAGTTATCAGTGACATTAGCGAACCATTAATAAACTATTTAAAAAAAATTGAAAACGAAAAAAATCGGTCATAATTCCTTCGCTTTTCGTTTTCAATCGTCGACTTTCCCGAATATACATTTATTTGAGGATAAGAATTGTTTGCTTTTAAATACCTGTTTCATAATGGGATTTTATTCGTTTCACTTTTCAACTATCCGATTCGTCAGGTGGAAAAGATCATTCGATTTTATGGATTACCAATTTCCAAAGAAAGTAGGGATATTCGATTTCTCGAGTATTTGGCATGATTCAAGGAAAGAAGGCGGCCAAAAAAATACTTCAATGATATATGTAAAGTATATTCATTATTTAGGTGCAAAGTCCAAAATTTGCAGGACTACTCTGATAAACTTTTTTGATTAGTCGACTAGAGGCAGGCTTTCGAACTTGCTCATCCATTCCTAAAATTCAAGAAGACCTTACTCCAAAAAAGACCACCGAGAAAAGAATATTTTAGAACTCATTCAATGAATCAATATTCTTCAAATGACTATATTCGAAAAATTCATCCATTAAAAAATTCACAAAAGATTATTCGGATACACACATCCTTGATTCGACGGTTTTCGAAAATGATATATTCGAATTATTCATTTAATCGAAGCAGTCGAATGCCAATATGTGGTTTCCACCCTACATTATCCTGCTACTGATCGAGCTACAAGGCGTTCGTGCCGTTTTCAGAAGCAGTCTGATCATTTGCCCAGTTCTGATAAAAATTTTGCAACTACATACTGCTAACAGAACTAGTTCACTACATATACAGTTAACTTCCGCACTGCCGTTCAGTCCGCAATGTGTGCGCTGATTGCGAAATCGTGCTGCGGCGCGGTTGCGAGTATCCTCAGACAGGGATGTGGGATCACCCGGGCGGGGGGGTCACTCGGGCACCAAAGGCAAAAAGCGCCCGGGTGAGCCCACATCCTTGTCTGAGGGGACTCTCAACCGCGCCGCAGCACGATTTCGCAATTAGGGTGCACTTTGCGGACTGAACGGCAGTGCGGAGGTGAATTGTAGGTCTTTACTCATACATGCTCCATTTCTTTGAATCGGTAGTTAAAACAAAAAGGCCGGGATCAGACTTCCAGTGAAGAGCGACGCGAAGCAATGTTTACCATGAGTATCGACTGTAAATCGATATGCCTTATACGCACTGTCGCCAGCGTTGGTCGCTATAAGTATGATACCGGCCAAATAGTTTATAGTTTGCGAGAAAACGAAACACGAAAACAACTCTATTTTTTCACCACAATTTTTTCCTCACGCCCAGTCCGTGTATTGATCGTGTTGCTGCAGTATCGCTTGCGCTGCTACGAGGTACACAGTATAGTTGTACACTAACGAAATTTTCGAAAGATCAAAAGAAATTTTGTTCGTTCGTTTTCGTTCTTTCGAAATTTCGCCTAACGAAATTTTTTCAAACGAATTTTTTTTCATTTTTCGTTCGTAATTTTTTTTCGAACGAAAATTTTTCTCTATTCGTTCGTTCGACATTTTTCTCGAAATTTTAGAACTGTAGTACACAGCAACAGAAGGAGGTTCATACCCAAGAGACAGCGCGCCCCACGACTTATCTGCGCAACCAAACGCGCGCTCCACGGCTACTCAATTCAGTGGGTTCTAAAACCGGGTTTTTCTTTGTGAATGGGCCCATATCAAATAAATTTGAGGTATCCCATGTCTGCCAGCCAGTAATAAAGATAATTTTCAGTAAATGTCTCCCAGCTATGAAGAAGAAAAGAACCTTGTTTTCTTGAAGAAACGACAAAAAATCATGTTCATTGTGTGGGCGCGCAAAATGGACACGCGGCCTCTTAGGTGTTAATGAGATGACATCCGACCGACCTGCTGACGACAACTTATATTGCCCGAGTGTGTTCTATTAACGTGCCTAAAAGACTCAATGAGTTCCGGTGCTCTTTCGGAATAGACGACCCACTAAAGAACACAATGAAATCAGCAACTGTTGGGACTTGACCAACCGCTCAGTTGGTCACATCAAACAGTTCAGTGTGTTTGAAAAATACTAAATCATTCGACGGCTCTACTGGGATGAACATTTTTCATGAAATTTCTCTAGTGGGTCGTCTATTCCGAAAGAGTACCTGAGTTCCTAATCTAACACAGTTGGGTCACTGAGAGCCGTGAAATGCGTCGACTGTCAAGTGGGCTTCAACTGAATGCCGAGTGTGACCGGTGATCCTACTGTGCATATATAAAAGAATAAGCTCTAATTTCACGTCCGTAATGACCGATCAGGACGGCAAGCTGCGGGAAGGTTTCGCCGAAGAGGTTTGCCGTCTCGTGCAATTGAGCAGCAATGGTCAGCGAAGTCGTTAATTTTCGCGTGCATCATTTGGTGCGTTCGGGCTGGACCAACCCACACGACATGTGATACAATGTGACTCATCACGTGAAACACAAAGAGATTGAAGTGAAAATGAAAACACAGGAAAAAGGGCGAGAATAGAGCAGCAGCCCGGAAACAAAGAGATTGCTAGGAATTTGAGAGCAATTCCGGAACATAAAGAAAGAAGGGAAATCTGCAGAAGTTGTACCTGAGAATACATCCTGCTTAAAATCACCAGTACAACCTGATCGTGCCATACTCAGACGACCGGGCGAGAACCGGCCGTAGACTAGATGTTCTGCAGAGTGATGGGTTCGCTGCAGAATGGGATTGTGCTTGATGCATGAATGCATGCAAGAACGTGAATCGCCCCAATGAATCCTTGTCAGAAGGTTTTTATGAGATTTATATGATTTTTTTGCCAATCATGTATGGTTTCCGTTTTCATTTTAGTCTGACGCATGTACCAGGCGGCTGGCCGTGCGGGGTTGGCGGCCTCACTGAAGAATGGGTTTCGATCAGCGCGGGGTGATCTACCGTCGCAGCCCCGTCCATTCATGAGACTGAAATGATTGCCCGAACTCTATGTATGTAGTCAAGCAAACAGTCGACAGATAAGGAACACAGAGAGTGCATATCATCCCATCAGAATAAGCCAGAACTGGTAAGAAGACGCATTTTCCTTGCAAGGCTTTTGCACAGGTAGATCATCAAACTAGAGGTAAGTTACTGTCCTTATTCGAACGAAGTTCCGGTTCGCAGTCGGGGTCAGCCGCTCTTGCATCACGCAGCACGTAGACAATCAAGCTGGAACCGAAGAATTTCGTTCCGAAGATTACAGTATATAGCGTTAATGTCTGCGATAACCCGGCAGTTCAGGAGAAATAAAACTTATCAAACCCCCCCCCCGTCAAGAAACGTTCCAATGCGCCGCCCACGCCTATTCTAACTTTGGTTTAGGCAGGGATCATACTTCTAGCGACTAGCGACGGCGACAGTGTATATACTGTGCTTCTCTGGGCCAAATTCCGGTCCGCAATTGCGTCTCGACACGCTTTGCGGCCGCACGCGCTTGAGTCAGTCGAGTTTCCAGCCACGAAGCCGACTCGATGTGGCTTTTTTATACAGTTTTCTGCAATTTTGTCTAGTTTCCAGTTTCCAAAACCCACCCAGAGTGAACAGATCGGCAACAGCGGCTCTGCAAAATCTTCCGACTCGAAAGCGGGGGGTCGCAAGGCGTGTCGAGACGCAATTGCGGACCGGAATTTGGCCCAGATAAGCACAGTAAAGCATATCGATTTTCGGTCGATATTGCTGGTAAACATTGCGTCGCGTCGCTCGTCGCTGAAAGTATGATCCCGCCGGCCTTAGCATGATTCACACTATCAAAAATCGTTTTTAGTTGTAGACTTCTTAGGCTAGAGGCTCCTCTTGATTTTTCTTTTGCCAAAAACGCTGTCAAAAGTAAGACATTTCCAATACACATATTCAACTATGGGAGTTTCTTGAGCCTAAGGCTATTCAGCTATACACAAACCATTTGCGTCTGTCAGAGATCATCTCTTGCTTGTTCTAGATATTCCAAGGGGCAACTCCGTCTTTTCAGACTATGAAGCCACTTTCATAGGAAAATATGTAATCATATGGGTACGCAAGTTGAGGTAGTCGAACTTCGCGAATCGCTCTGGCACGATTCGCATTTGGGAACCGTGAAGGAAGATAAAGGAATGTCTTTTTTAGCGGAAGGTCGTTAGATAAATAACAAAATACTTTTCAAGCACTTCATTCAAAATGCTGATGAAATCGATACAAAAAATACGATTAGGGCAGCGTTCTCGACAAAAAAGTTTTTTTAAAGAAACGTAAGCTTTGAGTCCGTCCATAAAAGATAAGCATGACGAAAAACTGCCAGGAAGTGGGTGAAAATCAGGAACAATTACACGCAATGGGCAGGCCAAAGGCAAGAAAAATTCACTCCTATGGGGATTTCCTCAAAGGCAGTATTCACGATGAAAAAGTTGCCCGTTTTCTTGGCTAATACGTAAGCTTTGGGTCCTTCTAAGAAGAGTAAGAACGGAAGAGCGACGCAAAACGGTCGGGATGTGGGTGAAAAACTTGTGGACCAGCCGACCCATTCTCAGAAAAATGAAAACAGGTTACTTGTAACATAAAAGGCCGAAAACAAATTACTTGTAACATATCTGAGCCGATGTAAGTTACTTGCGACTTATCTCAGGCCATTTAAGTTACATGTAACATATCGACGGGATACTGCGTGCGGTGCGTCTCCGATATCTTACATGTAACTTAAATGACTTGAGATGAGTCGCAACTAACTTACTCAGCTTAGAAATGTTGCAGGTGATTTGTTTTCGATTTCTGAGAGGACACTGAGTGCAATGCGCCTCCGAAATTTTACATGTAACTTAAATGGCACAATTTAAGTCGCAAGTAACTTAAATCGGCCAAGAAGATATTTCCAAGGTTGATGTACGACGCACTCGCAGGGTCAGGCTTACGACTGGCGCTCCTGTTGGTTCAGTTACCCAAGTTTCAGGTACTTGACCACACACCAGCAGGGAAGGCCCTGCCCTTTATTTTTTTGCGTAGTGTGTGGTCTGGGACGCGCCCTACGCGTCGAGTGCCGTTTGCGTCAGGTGACGGCCACCAGTGAAAATTCGAATGTATGTTACATGTAACATAAGTGTAACTTATGTGTTATATAAATTTAAGTTACATGTAATATAAATGTAAGTTACTTGAGAAATTCAAGCACGTTACATTTATATTACAAGTAACTTGTTTTGATTTTTCTGAGTTGAGTCCAGGGCTGGGCACACGTCCCGGCATGGCGATTCTGAATATGCACCCCCCTTAGCTCGGTAATTTTCAGGCACCCCCTTATGAGAAATCGAAATCGGCTGTTTTCCGAATAGTTGGACAGCCATGATCTTGACTTACTGATTTTGATAAACAAGAATATAAAAAGCACTGAATAGAGAAAATTCCGAAAATGGCCACAAAAAGGGTAGTGTAATTTCTGAACTTCAAAACAACCCCATGAGGAAAATTTGTTAGTAAGACAGTAAGTTATTACAAAAATGAAACATTTTTCAATACAAAACAATTGAACAATTACCAACAGCAGAACTACTACTATTGCGATAATTAATGTTTCCTGTCGAATGTTTTCATAAACCTACGAAGGATTAGTTAATCCGTGTTTGATTGTTCTGATGTGGAAATCAGAACTATTTTGTGTTGTGGAACAATGTTAGGATTCATGTGATCCGTAGGGAGTAGAAAACCCGAGTTTTAGCCTCCTAGAATGCCGCTATCCCTTAAAAAATCGGCTTGCCGTGTGATACGGTGTCAGTACGCAGCTACACAGCGCACACGGGAATGGACGCGCACTCAATATTAATAAAAAATGTATTTTATTACAGACCAGGGAGGAGAAAAGGATTGAAACCAAAGGAAATGGAAGATGATGAAAGTTGTGTATTCTGGATGGACCCATTTTAGAAATTGTAAAAATGTAAAATGTAAATAAACAAAGTTAGAGCGGGTGGAAATATTTAGCCGTAACAAGGTTTATTCAAACGAACCTAGTTGATCAAAACTAGCATTAAACTGAGAGCGAAAGATATTGTTGGAAAGAGGAGAATCTGACAAAAGTTTTAGCATCAACGGAATCGGTTTTTATGTGATCTAAGGACCTTAAATCTCGTCCCGGTTTTACCCCGAAAACCGGGACAAAACCGGGACGAGTTTTAAGGTCCTTAAATCACATTGAATATTAAACCTATTGCTATTAAAATGTTTGCCAGATTCTCCTCTTTCTCGCAATGCTCTTAGTTCTCATGTTTGTGGGTGTTTTTAATCAACTAGGTTCATTTGAATGAACCTTATCACGTCCGAAAAATTCACTCCGCTCCAACTTAGTTTGTTTACATTAAATTTCTATACTGTATACATTGAAAGAATCCTAGTTCTGCCTGCTTCCATTTACTCCAGTTTCAATCATTTTCTCCGCCTCGTTCTGTAATAAAATACATTTTTTAATTAATATTGCGTGCGCGTCCACTCCAGTGCGCGTTGTGTAGCTGCGGACAAACACCAGATCGCACGGCTAGCCTAGTCTATGAGAGATTGCGGCATTCAAGGTGGATTAAACTCGGGTTTTTATGTACAGGGTACTTCTCAATGAGGAGGAAACGGTCATTCGCTTCTTTCAAAGTAACTTGCAGTCTTCATTTTTTATAGTTGGCTCTCTTCATAAGTCACATTCTCATGAATAAAAATCTATTGACTAGTTGTGATGCTGACTGTGCTATCTGTACTTTTAAACTGTCGAAGTAAATCCTAGCCTGCTCGGATGAGTCCGGGCAGAGTAAGCAGCGGAGCGGTCGGTCATGGCAAAGTATAACAGTGATAAGAAGATTTTGACATGATAAGCCCGATAAGCCTTGCTTCGACCGGCACAAAATGAGCGACCTAGGGTATACATCAGTTCGCTAATATTTTTTTGAACTTGAATGATAGTTTTCCTCGGCGCTGTCTTAATATCTTTGCTTCGAATTGGTAACCACCCGCGTAATCAATGAACGTTGCATCAAAGAAACATGACACCACATCAATCTTTACTTGCTACAAGATAACAGAGTAGTGTTTAATCCTTCATCGAAACAAACTTTGACAGCAACTATGAATTATTGCGAACACAACCTGCATCTCTATCAATGTTTTTATTCTTCAAGTGTTTGACTCAAAAAGCGGAGAACAAGATATGACAATTCAGAAGAATAGTGCGTACTACTTTTTTCCTGAAATTCGACAGAACATGCACTTCGTTCTTTTTTTTCGTGTTCGGCTTAGGCACCCCCCTTTGCCCTCTCTGCAACGTCTAATATGCACCCCCCTAAGGTTACCCGGGACGCGTGCCCAGCCCTGGTTGGACCACCCGCCTTTATCCTATAACAGTTGTTCTGAAATCGTTTAATCGTAGAAACAGGCACCAAATTTCCGAATACTCTTTATAGCGAAACGTTCTAACATCCCAGCATGTGCTTTGAATCCTCTGATTTTCGAAGAACTTTTTATACAGAAAACAGAAAGCAACGCCATTTACTGGAGCCCTTGCTCAGAAAAATCAGAACAAGTTACTTATAATATAAATTTAACTTACTTGAATGTGTCAAGTAAATTACATTTATATAACATGTAACATACATTCATATTACATGTAACTTGAATTTATATTACATGTAAGTTACACTTATGTTACATGCAACTTGAATTTGAATTTTCGCTATGGGTGGCCATCACGTGGCGCAGGCGACACGCGACGCAGAGAGCGCGTCCCAGACCACACACTGCGCAAAAAATGCTGTGCAGGGCTTTTCCTGCTGGTGTGGGGTCAAGTACTCAGAAAAATGAAAACAAGTTACTTGTAACATAAAAGGCGGAAAACAAGTTACTTGTAACATAGCTGAGTCGATGTAAGTTACTCGCGACCTATCACAGGTCATTTAACTTACATGCAACATATCGGCGGGATACTGCGTGCGGTGCGCCTCCAATATGTTGCATGTATCTTAAATGACCTGAGATAAATCGCATGTAACTTACATCGAATCAGATATGTTACAAGTAACTTGTTTTCGGCCTTTTATGTTACAAGTGAATTGTTTTCATTTTTCTGAGTGGGTGGTCGAAATTATGACGGAGTTCCGAAATTCTCAGCCGACTCCTCTTTAGGTGCCATCGAGCCGAAAACCGTGGATGAAACCCGCCCACACGATGGAAAAGTTGTCCGAGCAGAAAAGCAGTTGATTTCTTTTCACTTTTGTTCCCTATTGAATTTGCGCAAAAATATTGAAAAACAGGGTACTATTTTCACATTAATCGCCGCCTTTAGTAGAAAATTTCAGGAAAAAATCCATAGAGTAGACCTTTGCTCTTCGATCACTTCCGCTCCGAATGAAAGCGAGTCTATTCGTTCTTCAATAGGGTGGTTGCCTGATGAGAGAGCGACAAGGGCTGCGCATCATTAAAGTCTAACGAGACCATTAAATGGCCAGAAAAGAGCTATTGCGACCTCAAATGGAACCAGAACCTTCGCGTTGAGCGCTCGATTAATAACTCGAGGATGAGCAAGCAACAAAAAAGTGAAAATCGTCTACTACGAAATCTATTCCAGGAAGTGAGATCAGAAAGAAAACACCGATACTGGTTGGAAATCCATTGCGTCTATAGTCTCTGTTGAATTCTGAGACAGTCCAAAGGGGCGTGGCCCATGGCTTCTTTGAGTGCATGAGGCTCTTTTGGTAGGAAACAAGTCTCAGCACATGTTGAACAGAGGGAATCTACTCCAAAATCGGATTGAATCTGCCAGAATCATGTCTGATGGCGTTGTGTGCTTCTAAGGAATTCAATGAAGCCATAACCTAGCCCCAAAATTTATGAATGATCTACATGCACGACTGAACGGAAATGGTCGAACGAGGTGATTCCCAACTCAAAAGCTCAATCACAGCTCTACGCAGGCAGCTACCAGAGACTAAGCCATTTTGAAGAAGAGGACTTTGTTCGAACCTCCTCCCCGATGATGAGCAGAGTCGCGAAAGTCACATGCAGAAACGCAGGTCTCACACAAATAAACACTTATGATAGCTACACAGTGCAGACAACAGAATGAGAAAAAAAATGTCAGCTGTTCTCCGTGGGAGCGAAGAGTGTATGTATACATAGCTAGCAACAGTGGAAGACCGGGAGAATAAAAAGAATGTTGAAGAAAAGATGGGAATAGGTATCCTCTGTTTCCGAGTGAGATTTATTTCTTTTCATCGCGCCAGCGTACGCTGCGTCTTCTCCCCACACTTTCTCGCTGTATCTACGCTCGTTCCGCATAAGCGCGAGAGGGGACAGGGTAAATCTGGCTCGGAACCAGAGGATGAGGATGACTTACTTGACTTAATCAGTTGGCTTTCACCTGACGCGGTCATTCCGCATCTTCATCGAGGTGTGCCGTCCTAGTAGTCAGCCGTGTCCATTTTCACGGTCTTCAGCCACAATTTGAACACCTTCCATCCAGCTGTCACTATTTCATTTCCTGCAAAACGAAACATCGCGCCTGAACTGTCTTTCGATGCCGAGTGACTTTAAATCCTCTTTAACCACATCCGTCCAGAACTTTCGCCTACGCCCAGGTGGCCGTTTCCAGACAGGATTTGGAAGCATTTTTAAAGCGTGTTGTACGAGACGATCCGGCGTTCTTCTTAGTATATGCCCGAGCAGTCGAAGTCGACTTTCCATTGCTGCTTGAGATGGCGTTAGGAGATGCTGGCACCTCCCTCGTGTCAAGCGTTGATGTACTGCGTCGATTTCCTTGTAAAGGTCTTCGTTATGACATACACGCGGCCAGAAATATCAAGCAAACGCCTAAAAGCTTCCTCTCCGTGCAATCCAACCTTTCCATCTGCGTTTTCGGTGCTGCCCACGTCTCCGATCCGTACATCATGATAGGGCGAATAGCGGATAGGTAGACGCGCAACTTGACTTCCTTCGCGATGGTGGTAGACCACAAACACTTGGTTAGAGAATTGAATGCAGACGTAGCTTTCGCACATCGTTGTCGAATATCCGCTGCATAACTACCATCGTTCTTCAGCAAACAGCCCAAATAACAGAAATCGTCCACCAGTTCGATACGTTGTCCGTCCACACAAACTCCAGTTGAAGGCCTCTGAGAGACCCACATCTGCTTGCATTTGTCGGGACGAAGACAGAAGTCCATAGGCTGCGGCATACTTCGAAACGAGGTTCACAATCCTTTGCAGTTTTGCGTTGTTTTCAGCGAATAACACAATGTCGTCGGCGTACTCCAGGTCGACAAGGGAGCGTCCTGATGGTGTTAGGATCACATCCGCAGGAAACTGTTCTGCAACTCTACGCATGATGTCATCAACGGCGAAGTTGAAAAGAAAAGGTCCTGCAACGGCTCCTTGCCTTACTCCTGTTTTCACCTCGAAAGCTGACGTAAATCCGACAGGTGTACGAACTGCTGCTGTTGTTCCTTTGTTCATGTCCTCGATTAACCGAACATACTTTTCCGGGACTCCATCTGCTCGCAGAGCATTGAGCAATCGATCACGATGAGGAGAGTCGAACGCGGCTTCAAAGTCCAAAAAAGCAAGCTGTAATGGCTTCGAAAACCGCTGCCACGATTCAATTACTCTTCTCACGACGAACACTTGGTCGATGGTCGATCTTCCAGGTCGAAAACCGGCTTGCTCATCTCTGGTCGTTCCTTCACGATGTTTGATAAGTCGCTCGAGAATGATACGTTCTAAAACCTCGTACATGACACGAAGTAGAGAGATTCCTCTGTAGTTCTTAGGATCCGTGACGGATAGCTTCTTGTGAAGAGGTACGATGATCGCATGTCTCCACGAATCGGGTATCCTTTCGCTCATCCATATGGCACGGATGGTGTTGGTCATTTCACGAATCCCAGACGGAGGAAGAGCTTTCAGCATTTCAGCAGTGATGTTGTCATCTCCACCTGCCTTTCCATTCTTCATTTTCCGGACACAATCCAAAACTTCAGACTCAGTCGGCGGTTCCTCACTGACATCGTAATGTGCTCTCTGAACATGCGGAAGCTCAGGTACTGACGGCGCTGGACGATTCAATAGTGAACTGAAGTAATCCTTCCATATTGGCGGCGTCGCATCACCAACTGCAACTCCATTGGTAGTGTTCAAGACAGGAGAACATCTCTTCATCTTCCCGCTATACTGTCGCAGCAACGTGTAGGCTTTCTTCGGATTCTTCTCCTCCCAAGCCTTCTCGAACTCCTTAGCTCTACACGTCCACTCTCGTTCGCGGTCACTTTGAAGCTGCCGACGCAACTTCCTCCTCAGACGCTTCTCCTCCACGAAGTTTCCTGCAGTTCGGAGAGCATATACTCTGTTGTAGGTAGATGTTGTTTCTTCTGAGACGTAGGCGAACTTCTTCTTAGGCTGTACAACCGGGAGTGCCTCTTTCGAAGCGTCCTGGATGCACTTGACAAAAGAATCCGCGTCGCAAAGTTTCTCAGAGGATGTCGCAGAGGATGAGGATATGCCTTCCATAGAATAGAGAGAAAACCTGCAAACTAGATATCTCCCCACAATACTTGCCAAGTTCCAAGAAAGCCAAAAAAAACTCCATGAAAAAGGAAAAGAACCTTCAGGAATGATGAGAAAAAATTCCGAGGCTCGCAGTTCTTTTAAACACCATTTTCCAACGACATCAGCTGGAGTTTGCCTTTCGTCTGAATAGTTCGGCTCAGACTGTTTCGGACTGCTGGGGGAGATCCTCTAAAGGCTCAATGGAATCAAGGAAATTCCGAAAAACTCTAGAGCATCTACGAATAATAGGTACTCGTAAGGGATGGAAAAAAGCTGGTTCTGAGGAAACTAGAAAGTCTCTGGAGTTCTCAAAGCACGTTGAACAGGGCTAAGTAGTGTTCTGCACACTTCCGGAAGAGGACACAGCAAAAAAAAGGTGAAAACAACTACGCAGCCAGAAGATATTCGTGCCGGGACCTCGTTGCTCTAGGACGATTGAGCGGAAAGTGTGTGCCGCAATTTCACTCCGATCAAGAGTATAAATAACAGCTTTAGCATAAAACCTTAACTCTAATAATATGACACTAATAGCGACTGTACCGTCTCAATCCCTGGCAATAAGACTGATAGGTCCTTTTTTTGAAAATTGCGTGCAGAAGCTACATATATACAGGGATGACGGATAGCAGAGCAAAAAGGATCAGCGAAAACACTTGAGAAACGAATATCGCATCCTGACACGCCCAGTCTGCATATTGACATTGAGATCAATACCTCAACGAAAAAACAAGGACATCGCCGAAAGACACTGGAAAAAAAACAGTAAGTGGCCGAAAACCGGATGGCCATCAAGATAGATGGCACACGTACCTCTTTTTTGAGGTGGGACTTATTTCCGCGCATTGCGTGCGTCTGCGCCTCGTATGCTGCGTCTACTCCTCCCCCAACACTTTTTCGCTATCTGTCCTTCCGCTCCGCTCAAGCGCGCGAAGGAATAGAGTAAATCTGGCTTCGAAATAGTACATAGTGTGGCATAGTTGGATAGCTTGAAAAGTGTCTCGATATGAGCAAAGACGCGAAATCTCGAAAGGGAAGCTTCGTTAACATTCCTTAAAGGCAGTGTTCACGATGATTCTCGTTTCCAAGTTTTCCACTCAAAACAATGCGTTGGCAACCAAGTGTTACCAAAATCACGAAGAAACGGCGAGAAACGCATTAATTCGTCTTATTTCAGTGACATTATTCTATGGCCTGGACTAGTTGTCTGGTTGGATGAACATGTTCACGGTGGTTGTCACCGGATAAAAACGGGACTAATCGAAAATTGAAGAATATTTTGGACAGAACAGTATTAGTTAGGGCCCGAAGGAAAGAACGGAGCAACACAGAATGGAGAATTGCAAAAGACGGGTCCACAATAGATTTCATTGTCACAACGAACAGTACCATTGATACTTAAGAGGCGGGCTGATACTTGAGGATTTCGTGCCCTTCTGGTGCGTTTTTCTCGGGTTCTTCGTCATTTCAGTTCTACTCGGGGGCCAAACAATCGATATAGCGATTAATCTCAAAATCGAAGATTATCGTGAACACTGCCTTTAAGGGAAAACCTTCCAGGGGCTATAGATCCACTTTTCATCCGATTGTTCGACCGATGAAACGTCACCAGTTAAGGAGATTTCTGAAGTCTTCCCACTATCAGCCGCGTACACAGATCGGAAAATATAAAGCAACAAGACCCAAAACCTCCAAAGCCTCCTCAAGCCGACTTCTGATCGATAAAAAATGATATACGAGATGTATTGCCGCTTCAAAAATTTAGCATGATGGATGAACGGGAATGCGGCAGTAGATCGTCGTTCTCGATCGAAACCTCGCTGACCAGCGGTCGCAAACGCCGCATGGGTCGCCGCGAATGATCGCGTCTCGTCCATTCGCTAGAACAGAGTACACAAAAGGACTATAAGTTGCGCAGAAGGATGCAGTCAACTTTTTTCAGTCGATTAACACGGAGTTTGGAACCAGAATGCATGAAGGTGGCTAATGCTATGGCCCAGCACTTTCGCTCATTTCCAGGGATAGCTAGAGTATGTCAAAGTTATAATACATAGCCCACCGCCGGGAGCTCCCATTCCTCCTACAAGGAAAGGTCCCATGAAGAAAGTGGCCACTCCGAAAGGAATGAAAGATTTTAAGATAAATTTCTGACGAAAAAATTCAAACTTGATTTCCCTAGCTCCGCTCCTTTCCTCTAAAAATAGTTGTAAACGAAAGGCCGCGGTGGGTAAATGACCTTACCGCCCCGCAATCAAACAGTATGGCCTAAAAACGGGAAAGAGAACCTGATATTCTTGTTCAGCGCCCTAAATAATCATTCTGAACTATGTTTGAGCAGAAATGTTTTTCGAACAGATTTCCCATAGTTGGAGGGAGGAGCTCCTGTGGAATCTTGGAAGCGCCGGAGATCGCACAATTTTTCGCCCTATGTTTGTCCAAGGGGGTTCATTTGCGGACATAAGAAAAAGTGAGGTAGGTTAAGGTGGGCCTAATCACTGTTAACTACAGCAACCCACTAATTAACGTCTACAACTCCGTTCAAAGAAACGGAGCGCAGCTGTAATGGTCAAATTCGATTTTTTTCGCTAAAAAAATTGATCCTGAGAAGTTGCGCTTCGTTTTAAATGGCGACTTTTACCAAGTGACTAGCCTTTGTCAGCAACCGAAAAACATCGATTTCAAAAATGTCAGGTGCAATACCGACGGCCTGCACTTCGAAAATGTCCTATGTGTTGTTGTAGCCGAGGCACTGGTCGGGTGACAAGCTTGTTTTTGATTTTGGATCAGTTACTAAACGCCACAGAAATGATACTTTACTAAATATAAGAATAGTCCTTGCCGGCTGCGACTAGCATCTTACCATCAGCTCGGATCGCTTTGGTTCCCCCATCACCGTGTAGCCTGCGCCAGCACAAACTCGACCGCCAGGGGACCGAAACGGTCAGTTTGACCCAAACCGACTGCATGATTGAACTGCGAAACCACGGTAATGTTGCAGACCCAAAAAAAATATCCCAGATTCTCGTACTATGTAACTATTTTATGAGAAACGGCAATCGAAGATCACTGTAGGGGATCAACTGGTCAAACAAATAGACTTTGACACAAACAAGGCCCTTGTTATGCACAACACTTGCACGCTATTCCCTATTTCGGATTAAAATTTACTTCCGTTCAACGCGTGCGCCTGCGCGCGTATGCTGGGTCTCCTTGCCCCACACTTTCTCGCTGTCTCTCCCTTCGCTCCGCACAAGCGCGCGAAGTAACAAAGTAAGTTTGGCTCCAAAACAAAGGATACATTCCGGTAAAGTTCCATGGGGCAATGCAGAAATACGCTGTCACACAACGTGACGCACCGCTCCGCACCAGCTCCCTCGGCCCAGTTCCTTTCAACCGGTCGTGATGCGCGCCTCGCCGCGACGGCTTACGCCGTCCGCAGTTAGGCGATGACACTAGGATACGACTGTACATGCAACGCGCACACGCACGCGATGGACTCGAGCAAATTTTGCCTCGAAATAAAGGGTAAATTTCGATTCGGAAAATCCGACAGTTCGCAACGAAATTCACCCTCTATTTCGAGGCCAAATTTGTTCGAGTCCACCGCGTGCGTGTGCGCGCTTATGCGCTTCTCCTTCTTCCCACATCGCTGTCTCTCACCTCGCTCCGCACACGCACGCGAAAGAGCAAAGTAAATTTTGCTCCGAGATTGAGCGTACTCGGTACATTGCAAACCTGGTCAGAGCAAGAGTAAAAGAATTGAGGAAGGGTGCGGAGAGATAGCAGAAAACGCGTCCACACTTACGCGGTGGACACAAGACACTGAGAGTAAGCGCGAAATGTTTTCCGCAAAATTGATAACTGGTTCACCAAATATTACGCCTTTCCGTTAGAAAAAAGTTGTTTCGAACGAAAATGGTCGATTTTTCGAAACCTCCAAACACCCTAATATTAACAAATGTACGAAAAAAAAGTTCACCAGAAATCTGCAGACTGCCTGCTGTAATATGCATATGACGGGAGGCGAATCTGCATTCAAGTGTTAAGAGTGGGAAGGAGCACGCGAAGTAGCGGAGAAAAACATGCACGGAGCGAGAAAGCGTACATTACAAGGTCATCAAATGGACAACTCGAACGGTATTAGTGACTAGAAAAACCCTTGAAAACCTTGTCCGAAAGGACGATTCTCTCTCAAGTGGAACGATCAAGGGAACCACGGAAACACTGATGGAATCTATTTTCGAACTAGACCTAACCGAGAACAACTTCTATCTGCTCAACGGTTTTTCCGGAAGCTTGGGTTTCTCGAAGGCAGCTCCCGGCTTTTGAAACATGACCCCTCAACAAATTGAAACGCATCTAAATTAGACAAGAAAAGCTGAAACAGGACTGAAACTCCGAAAATTTGAACCCTTTCCTCATTCAACCCCACAGTTTGCAATAGTAACTATTTCTAATTTCAGCAGTTGTAAATATGACGCTGCACTTCGTTAAAGGAGCGATACGGGACACAGCAGCACGAGAGAATCTGCTGACTCAACCACACGTCCGCAGAAATTCACGTGAACCAACAGTTGGGAGTCATACAAATTGGAACTGACACACCACGGTGATGAAATATTCGGTTTACCTTCACAGGTTGCGATTGTGAAACACCCAAACAGGTGAATCCCGTTGTCCCGCTACTTCCCCTGCCCCTTCGTGACCCAAAATATGGAAAAAATGTCGGAAGTTTTCACTACCCCCCCCCATAAGAGTTATTTCTCCTCCAATTCAGACCCCTTGGTAGGAGAGGAGCCCCCGCCCATTTTCTCGCCGTTGGCCTATCGCCGCGCAAGCAAGGATTGAAGTGATTGGATAACGGCGAAGATGTGGGCGGAGATCTAGCTCCTAGGAAGAGGTCTGAGCCAGTCCTTATTTCTTCGACAAATTTGGGAATGAAGCTTGGGAAAAGCATTCGAAATTTTCGCAATTGTTTTGCATAACCTGTTGCATTTAATACAACAATCATAAAGAAGTCGCCTAAATTTATGTTCAATTATTGAAAAGAGTCAATGATTTTTCTCTTACATCGTTTTCCTCTGATAAAAACACACCTCCTTGTAGAATTTTTCATTTTCGGCTCAAAATTTCAACGTTCCCACAAATTTTCAATTTTTTGAAAAATTTATGTTTAACGTTGCTCAACCCCCCCCCCATTCGCAGAACTGCAATCGTGTCACCCTGGGATCATATGTACCACGTAACGAATCGCCGGATGTTTATGTATCTGGGCCAGGGATGAGCGCAATGAAGTTTTGAAAATCCGGGTTTCGGGTTTCGATACGAAATTCTCGTTTTTGACAAATCGGGTGTGAAACTATCAAAAAAAGTGCAGAAAATGCGGTTTTCGGAACACGAAAAGCGGACAATTTTCGAAATAATTGATTAGCTGCTTCTGCCTCAATAGACCAGATAATTCCGCGTTCCGCAGCACTCTGCGCGCTTTTGAGAAAGCGTAACACGCAAGATCAAAAGTGCGCGGACCTGTGGGTTTCGGAACGCCAAGCGCGGAATTCCGCTCATCCCTGGTCTGGACTTCAATACAGGTCATAGTCTTTGCATTTTGGACGATGTTTTGAAAAAACACAGCAAAAAACTTTCTTTTCTAACCTACTTGTCATAACTCTGTAAGAAATGTTCCATTTGGGAATCTAAAGGGATAGTTGGAGTCAGCATAGGGAGCACCTGTGTACTTCAGAAAGGCTTATTTTTGCACATACATAGCATATTTAAATGACGGAATGAGCACATTCACTCATCCAATTGCGTTGATTATTTCATGCCTAAATCTGTATAGTTAAATGTCGAAGAATAAGTCATGTGCCACTCCAAAAAGAATCACTGACTGCTGATTCCGATTATCTCGTCATGCTCCCAAAAAAGGACCGTTTCGTTCTGAGTTATGACAAAAGAACGCAAAAACGCTTTTCTGCGTTTGTTTTTTCGCCCAAAACACAAAAGATATGTGTCACCGGTATTGTACCTCGTTGCATGTTACGAACCATAAGTTCTTTTTTGAAGTTTCCCAGCGAGTTCGTCACTGTTAGACTCCGTGGCATCAAAAGAGGTAGACAAAGTTAGACATTCAATCTCAAATTGATATCCCAGGGACGATAGGTATAGCGTCATTTAGTTGGCGTATGTAACCCAGCTAAACATTTCAAGAATAGACAACTTCGCGTTCACCAACACGAATACTACCCGAAGAGAAGTTTTTAGCCAAATCTGAGACTTTCACCGAACTACCGTGTACCCACCGTAATCTCTAGAAAATCGATAAACGGGCCTCGGACTCGTGATCATCACCCAAAATGGCCTCGACGAGGAACTATCAAGTCTGATCTGGAACAAATTGATGGGTTGTAAGCGCATTGCATACCGAGGGAGGAGCTCGGACGAGTTTCACATTCTGACGCGACGCGCGTGGCGCAAGTCCGTTTCTTTCTGTTTACTATTTACTACATGAATACACAGCGTTTACAACGAGCTCCCAAAAATTTTAGCGACGGAGGAAATAGCAGGAAACACCTCTTATCATAACCCTTTTCAAACTTTGAGAGCGGGGCTGGGGCCTTTGTGGTGCACTGCGATGAGGCGCTGCCCCGGAAAGGGAATGGGCTGGTTCAATCTCGCCCGAAGCCAAACGTTTTGCGATAAACTCAGCACCTTCTGTAACCATTCTCTAACGTGCACTGCGACTTTAAATGCAATTACGGCAAAAAAACACCAAAAATCGTTTAAGACGTTAAGAAATTTATTTTTACCCAAACTACGTCCGGGTGAAATATTGCGGGCGTCGAATACGAATACGAGGTCTGTTTTCTGATTTTCATATACCTACTGTTTTGTAAGGAATAACAGCTACTATAATGACCGTCTCGAGCTTACAACTCCTTGGAACTACCAGCTCGGATCCGGCCTGTGCGCAATGTTACTAAAGAAGACCTAATAATACTATCTAATTCGTTTTCGTAGATGTGCTGAATGCTCTAGTCACTTCTAAAAAGATGCTTGATTCGAATGGATCTTTACGCCCTCTCTCCAGATTACTTTAACATGCTAAGAAGGATTACTCTCACACAAAGGTCACACAAAACCGGTGCAAAACAGCAGCGGGCGTCATGCAACGAATGACAACCATGTTAAAACAGCAAGGAAAACATCGTAAAACAAATGGCGCCAGTAGCCTGCCTCTGATAGCAGCCACCGTGCAACCTTAACCAGCAAAATTCCTACTGATAGGACAGAAAAGAAGAGAGAAGGCATGGGACAGTCACGAAAAAAATCCTAAAATCTGTTAGAGATCCGAATAGCGATGAGTGGAGACAAAAAATCTATGCAGAAGTGAAGGGAAAATAGGTCAAAACTAGCCGGAAATGTGAAGGTGAGGCATGAATATGGAACGCCCTCTCAACAATGAGTCCGAACTAGTTGCAAGACTTTTAAGTCCACTTCAGACCACCCGTGGACCAGAGAAGGACCCTAATTTGAATCATGACTGCCACTGAACCCGATGCGTTCGGACACCTGTCAGGCGGCGAAGTGGTAAGGTTGGACGGGCGCAGAGCAATCGACACTCCCTAAATAGCCTTGTCAGCGGGTTTCACCCATGTGACAACACGGTTGAAAGGTTGACACCCGGATAACTGTATTGATTCTAGCGAAAGCATTAATTTGCAAAACATAGGTACAGGTTTGTCATGAGTAATTCTATGCAACTAACTGATCCATAGCACATTTATGAACCCAATAATGAAAAATACCCAATAATTCCACACAAAGATCTACTCGAATTTTGCTTTTCGAAAATTTGCAGATGGAAAAATAAACTCATTCCATCGAGTTTGCAGCTTATTTGGTACACGCTAAATGCAAAAAAAATAAACATAAAATATCACCCACAGCGCAGATGAGCAAAAGTACATATAGTTAGGTCCGTGGTTTGTTTCCTCAAAAAAAAAACATTCAAATCTCACCCGCGGCTGGAGAGGGCGGTCGCTTGCGCTGGCCCGCTAATCGATTCAAGCCGAGAGAAGAGCGCAGCTGAGCAGCTTACTATACCACCAGCCGCCGGTGAGGTTTAAAGCGCCCGCGCCCGCCAGCCGCGGAGGAGATTTAAATGTTTTTTCTTGAGGAAACAAGCCACGGACCTGACTGTAGATTTAAAGGCAGCACTCCCAATAAAATCTCATATTTTTGAATGTTTTCGCGCAGCTTGGTCCACGAAGTTGAGAATAATTTTTTGAACCTATTTTACAAATTTTTAAGTAATCACAAAGGGACTATCCTAGACAGGGGGGGGGGAGGCACCCAAAATTTTCTCATAGAAATGAATGGAAAACCTGATAAAAGATGCTTGATGCTGCTATCAATCATTGTTGTTTGATGAAATTCTATAGAAATACTTTGATTGATGACGTTATAGATCGGTGGTTCATTTCATTTCTGACTTGAATCTTGAGTGCCCCCCCCGTCTAAAATAGTCCCATCAAAAGACCTGAGCAATACCAAACCAATCTAACCGCAAAGCGGTGGGAGGTATAGCCAAAAGGCCTTACGGACTTCACTATTTTTGGAGCCTCCCAACCCCCTCAGGCATCCCTTACGCAAGTACGTCAGTTTTAGGAATTTGGAGCAGTCGAGGTTCCAACGTCGGAGATGGTTTCGCGATTTAACCTCCTTGCTAAGGAGTCCTTAGGCGAGTGGATTTCTTTAGGTTTCGTCTACCAACAATTCTTCTGAAATGATAAGTTCGTAATGCACATCACAGATTGTTGATCTTTCGAGATAAGAGTTTTCAGTAAATGAAAGACCATTCATTCTGACAGTATCAAGTAGAGAGTAGTAACAGACATCGATGAAGCCACTCCCTCACTCCTGAAAAAAGATCACAAAAGCTTCTACGTCCCCTTTCCTACGAGGAACATTTTCGACGAATTCACAAGCGAAATTTCCCACAAAAAACCGTGTTTTTTCACATTTTCCGTTTATGAAATTACATTGCTAAATATTGACGAGCTTCGGAGAGAGTCAGTTCAACTTGTTACATACTTACACCGAAATTTCTACGCCACCCCCTGTTCCGTGGGAGGACAACAAGCGTCGATCATGCACTCGAACAACCCTCCTCCATTTGGGGTGAGAAGGTGATCTGAATGGTCACCCGATTCAAACGATTTTCATACACTTCCTAGCCAGTTTTCGCATTTTTTCTCTGACCTACATACGTTGCAAAGACCGAATGCTCACGTTTCAGCAAAAAAGGGAGACTTTTGATCCTGAATACTGCTCTTAAGATCATCATTCCGAAATATATGTACATACACATGTAAATCTGAGAACGCAATTAGAAACCTTCAAAAGAATTGATCTCACTCTAAAAATCCAACGAGAATAAACCCCAACAAAAACCACATGGCATATCGAAGGGCCAGACCGTTCCATGGCCATATAATCGGATCTAATTCTCTGATGCAGGAGGGAAATTGGCCGAATCTAGGAGGTTCAACTAGTGGGCGGAAGCCAGTAACATCAGCGATAACTTGCGGAGAAAACACCGTTCTTATATTTAGGCCCGTAGTAAAGCCGGCGAAAATTTCAGTTCAGCCTATCTGAATCCATGTTCTGAAAAGAATTCAGATGAGCCGCACACATTTCAGACTTACGTGTTGTAGGATAGCGACCTAGGCTAAACAGAGAATTTCAGCAACAAACAAGATAAGCTGAATCACTCAGTCAGATCTGACTGAATCGATTCAGTCAGATCTGACTGACTTCTTGGCTAGAGGAGAGAGAAACAGCGTGCCAGGTCAGGAGTGCGCTCGAGACTGTTTTAAGGAGCAAAGGAGTAACTTAAATAATTCAGCTGAGATTTCGGCTTATCAATGTATCAATATCAATATAAGCTTCCATGAGACAAACAGCACTTCATTTATTGAGAAACGGAGCATGGAGTTGGTCGATTCGTGAACGATCACAAAGAGAATAATGGCCGGTTGTTCTTGTCATCATAGGTATCATCATGCCCCCCATTATCATGGCTTTGCAAGACCGACCGCTTGAATGCAGTCTATCGCTCGATACGATTTCGGACTCGTCTGAGCCCTGTCTGAATCGTTTCGGGCTCGTCTTATCACCCATTCAGATAATCCTGACTGAGTGGTGGGTTTACTACGAGCCTTAGTGATGAATTCGATCCGAATGAATATTTCGAACAGAAAAATTTCCGACTAAAACCTTGTGAGAATTTAAATGCGCTCCGCTATTTCAGTATTATAAGAAAGGAAATTCGAAATTATCAAACCCGTTTTCTTGTGATCACTGAAACATCCACCGACTGGTCGCTGTTACAAACTGAGCAGAGAACACCACGCGAAAAGAGCAGGAAGCGCAAGGGTAACACGTCGCTTATGCTCCCTCCAGCAGGCGGCGCAACGAAGTGCAATCTTATAATATGAATGGAGCTGCGCCGCGTTATCGATATTAGGCGTTCTTCATACTTCGGCGCGGCGCGATGCATTTCTGTAATATTGATCACGTGGCGCGGCACGATCGATATTATAGAATGGCACTTCGCCACGCCGCTCGGCTACACGAGTATAAACGACTCCTAACGCCAAGTGCGCGACAAATTATTATTCAAAAAAAGTTAGGACACCCAAGTCTCTTGTTATGTATTGAGTGAATTCTTGACTATTATATTCCTTCTGATAACTACAGACCCCTTTTTTCAAAAATTTCGTTTTTACCTTTAATCGATTTTTGAAAAAAAAAGTCGATAAGTGGCATCACAGACATAATTGGATAGGACAAAGTCCACAAAACTTTACTATGATGTTGGATTGACAGAGGTCATAGACAAATCTTGGTTAGGTTTCGAGGAACCAGAAGACGCATCTGCGCCTTAACATTTCGAGTGACGCAAAATGTGGGAAAAGTGCAAAGTCGGGTAGACAACAGTCACTATGGCAGACAATGGTTAATGAGCCAAGAGAAAATGCTAAGACCTAGTTCTGCCAGCAATTCTAAGAACAGGATTTTGCAAAAAAAATTCGTGTCCTAGTTTATTCTGTATCAACCGAGGTTCAATTTGTAAAGCACTTAGGCTGACTTAAAGAAAGTCACACTTCGAGGTGATCGCTAGGGTTGGACCAGTGCTAATTTTCAGTTCATAATTGAAAAGATTCAAAAATAGCACAAGAGAGCGTAGATCTAATCCAAATTTAAGTTTCAGAGGTTAGCATTTTGCCACCGCAGGAAGACACTAATGTTTTAACACGTTCGCACCGGAATTCAATGTTTTGACACGTTGATGGAAGATATTTCAGCAGTTATCTGAGGGTGAAATTCTTCTAATAGGTCAAAAACATGCTAGAAACAGTGAACGCGTTGAAATTCGAGTAGTTCACCGCGGTGGCAAAACACTAACCTTTAGAACTTATAATCGACTCTAGACCTCTCGATCGAAAGGTGCTTTCCAAAGTCTATCAAAGCTAGATTATTCGAATTCAGTCAGTGAATCAGTGGAAGAGCAAATGACTCAACACAGCGAATTCACGGGAGGGGATGAAAGTGAGCCGATAGGGGATGGAAATCGATGAACAATAGATCCGTGGGTTGGCTGTCCGGGTGGCAGAAGAAGACGAAGGCGCGGGGGCATAGCGAGGGGTGGAGGGGGTGGTCTGGCTGAGGCCTGGCATTTGGCGCTGAGATGCACAAAACAACCTCGGGGTTGCCGTGAAAAACAGATGGTGGAGTGAAGGAGAAACCACTGAGTCTACACAATGACAGCCATGCAACAGCAATGAATACTCTGGAAAAAAAACTGGAGGAGAAGCGAAGAAAACGTCCGGTGGAATGGTTGAAAACCGGGGTCAAATCGTCACAGGGGGTCAATTAAAGTCCAATAAACGGCCACAGAGAACGAGTAGACCAGAAGAAACCACAAAAAACCAATTCAAGGCATGACCAATTCTTCAGAACAGAGTTATCAGTGCATTATTACAGGTTCTACTGAAAACATACGAAAGCACAAAAATAAAAAAAATCATCTGTCCTGAGAATTCACTGGGAAATAGTTCTGTCCGAATAACCAAATCCACGACTAAATAACAACAGAAAAATATTGCAGAAGCACTCACATGATCCTCCTCGAGCGGCTGTTGCTGGTCTTGTTCGGTTGTTTTTCCTACCTGCAATTAATCAGTCAACAACATTACAACAGAGGGCTACTTTGTAAACAAATATTGATTTTTGCAATAACTTGCAAACTGTATAAACATCTCATAATTGCGATAACATCTGTAGAAATGTCAACAGACACTGCATTCTTAGAAGAGCCCGGTGATTGTGAATTTCCGTTTTTTTCTTTTTTTTCAAATTTCGAAAATAATCTGGCACGCTCAACTCCTGAATTTACATAGCAGCAAGCACACGGAACCTCACTGAAGTAACACCTCCTCCCTTAGTGAGCGAAATTTTGAAAAAAATATTGAAAATTTTCACCTTTCCCCCTAGTAGATGATTTTTTCGACAGTTTTGAGACTGACATTTTTCCAAAGAAGTCAAAAATTTTAAAATGGTTCCAGTTTTCTTGTTGATGCCCCTGTCCTCCTAACCAGGGTCAGACAGACCATTGTCCAAGACCTCGACGAAGCTATGTACGTACTCCTCACTTGGAGGTCAAATTTTTGAAAAATGTCCAAAACTTCTCCTTCCCCCAAGTTCCGAAAAAAATTAACAGTTTACGCTGTGAAAATTTTTTTTAGGGTCAAACTTCTTATTCAGTCATTACTGCACTCCCTACCCTACTGAAGAGCCTCGGAGAGTGTAGTTTTGACTTGCTCTTCGTAAAACCCCTCCCATATCTACGAAATACGGGGAAAATAGCCTCGAAGCCGTTTTCTCGTTGTCCCGAACGCGCCTTTGGTCAAGAGTGGACAATGCAGGTTTTTCCATAAGAAGACAGCCCTAATTTCCTGAAAGTACTATTTTGTCCAAGACCTATCCTCTACAAACTGCGGTAAGATCGCTCGGAAACTCCGCATCTCAAGGTAGTTAAAGGCATCGTACGCGCAAAAATTGTATATCATTTTTTCAAGTTTTTGCGCAGGAGATTCTCTGACATACAGAATAAGAAAGGAAAGCCTCCACAAAACCTTCAACTTCCGCAAGAAACTCGTTTTAAAACGTCTCGATTTATCCACTTCGCACCCCTCCGTCAGTTTCGGAGTGTCTGGTGCAATACGTAGAAAGTTTTTTTTCACAAACGTCGGATGTGTTTTTTGCTTTAAACTTATTAAGTGGGTGAATTTCTCTTGCCTTTCGTTCACTGGAGCTTATTCATCTAGAAAAAGTAACCATTAGGGCTAGTTTGGATACTCTTCTGATCCTCGTGCTAGATGGTTGGTGAAAACTGGTGGCGGATCGTCATTTTAAACCACTCCAACTTTAGAACCATATGTTTTTGACGCGCAAAACTTTACCGGCGAGGTCCACCAGGCTCATTCTTGAAATTGAGCCTGAAAAATGGAAATTGGTTTTCAGCGCGAACGATGCCTTTAAGTGCAATATGCCAAACTGCATTACGGCGAGTCGTCGAAAAATACCGCGCTCCACAGCCAAACCAAGCTAAGTCGGTTTTGCTTTGGAGCGCGGAAACCGCAGAAGCCACAAGACCACCTCCGGTGATACCTCCTCTCCTACCCGCGCTCGCTCACCTACTTTGTCCCTCATCCAAAGCTGTCAACATTTCGTTTTTTTTTCATTTCTCCCTCATCCTGGACCTGTACTAGACTATTTTTTTAGTTTTGTTAAATGCTTGCTTCTTGAACCATTTGTAGGGTAGGGAGTGCAGTGATCATTGAATGAAAAAAAGTTTGAAAATACCTTTTTTGAAAATGTCGCTGTCGCGCACTGCACATGGTATCAACCCGGTCTAATGACGGTACGCTATCCCTTAAGGAAAAGAGCAAGGTCAAGATTCTTTAACTAACAAACATTGATAGGATAAGGCGGTGTGTGAAACCGTGAGAACAACTCTCTTTCCAGAACTCGAAAAAACATCATATTAGAGAGTTCAAGGCAGAAGACGTTTACTTCACTAAATTTTATATCTCGTTCCCATGTCTACAGTGTTGCTGCGAGAATCGTCTTCATGAAACATGCTAATATATCCTAAAGTACTATAATGAAATCAGCTACGTAGCAGAAAATGTTTGGCGCGTGGGGGTCAGTCCTCGTACATTGAACGATACCCAAAGAGTTGTTCTCTAGGTGAGTTAATGAATATCTGTGGATTATTATCGTCAAAAGGAAGTCATTTCTCTGCTGCTAGAGAATGTTTATGTGAAATTCTGGAGAAAATTATGTATTGCTGTGTTTGCGCTCACCGTTTCGGGCGTCATTTTCTTTACCGCGAACGGTTCTTCGATATCCTCGACTGGGGAAGGCGGAGGGGTGGGTAACTTTTCTGAAGGCGTCTGGGACTCCGATGTCTGAAAAACGATATTGAAGTGTTTTCTTTGGTCGCTTCTTGAAGGCACAGAACACCCAGTAGATTATTTTTCTGTTTTTATGCTTATATTGGAGGAGATCACACGCTGATCACAATGGTATCTTCAAAATCGTTCAATAACCCCTACGAAAGGAGTTATGGTTCTTCAAAAAAGCGTATTGAGGGCGAAAATTGATGGACGAGTTGTCTCTAGCTTGCATTTCTTTTCATTCGCAGCCGTTCCGCGTAAGCGAGCCAGGATAAGGACAAAGACCGGTAATGGACTGAAGAAAGTAGGCTCGGTTGAAATTCATCCATCCATCCAGCCGATGGCTTATATCTCACTTAATCGGAGTAATCGGGATCTCGCACTTGGCACTTGTTACACAGGAGGGTTCTACTACACAAACAAATGAAGATCACAAAACTCCGGTCTGAGAGTGTAGTGTCCCTTTAAAGGCAGTGTTCACGACGAATATCACACTCGATTTCAACTCAAAAATGGGGTCGCTTGGTCGTGAGCCATCGAATAGTGAAAAAACAGCAAAGAAAAGCGCTCAGAACAAGCTAAAATAGCGGTTTCTAACGTGCGTACAGGTTCAGGGCGTGGACGAGCTTACGATCCCTGCTAGTTTCCGCAAGCGAAAGCGCGAATCGACCAGGCTGGACGTGGTGGAGTTGCTTAGCAATTTGCCATCAAAAACGCCCGCGGCGCCGCGAGTTCTTCGGATTGGAGGGCGGGGAGGGTTAAGCAGGCGTACTGGGCTAACGAAATCTTCAATACGCGGTCGTTTTTATCGATTTTCGCAGCTATCTTCGACACTGTCCACTCCAGCATCTGCCAGCGTAGTGTTTTACACTGAAAACTCGTGGAAGAGATTTTCCGTGAACAGTGCCTTTAATTCCTGATCACCATGGTCAGATGGTGGGTTCGTTCTCTTCTAGTTGTCTAGGAATGATTCGGCTAAGATTACTCCGCGATTTATGAATCGCTTTCTATCCAAAAATCAATTCATTCATGGTTTTTGCGAATTGTCTTCGTTGCTCTGCCTTTTACTAAAACACATGACAAGCCACAGTATGTAGGGTTCTTGGGAAAGACTATCTCCTGCAAAAGTTTCAAGGTACACAACTGGAAATTCTGTCAACATCCGCTTACCTTCTGGGACTCGGCAGCAGTCAGATGATTTTGGGAGTTGTCCATCTTTATCTGAAATTTTGTTTCTGATGTAACTGATTGGAAATATGAAACAAGTAGTGTCCTATGTATTGTCTGCGCCCCTGCTCATAGAACATTTGTGTTGACATCGGCGCAATAAACTTATCCTGGACTCTTAATTCATGCGACGAACTAGTCCTCTAAGCTAATTACACTCCAGATTCTGGAAGGAAAAGAAACCCTGGGATACTGTGAAATTAGGATGGACAAAAAACTGTGCTCACGTGTTCTGGTATGAGGGAAAAAAACGCACTAAAACTGAAAGTTGTCTCAACACCCTAATTGGAAGCCGTAAAAGCACAGAACACATTAGAGAATATTTTTTGGGTTTCGTGTTCGTCTTACAGAGAATCACAAGCTGATCACAACGGTATCTCTAAAATCGCTCAAAGCTCCCTACAAGTGGAGTTATGGCTCCCTAAAAATGCCTAATTTTAAGGCGGAAACTTGGTGGACGAACTGTCTCAGGCCTGCACTTCTTTTCATTCGCAGTCTTTTCGCGAGAACGAACTAGGATAAGGGAACAGACCGGAAAGGGAGTGAAAATTGAAGACGCGATTAAAAAATTCCTCCATCCTTATAGCCTCTATTGCGGAGTAAAGGGGCATGGACCGTGGTAGTGATTGAAGGGGTCGGACCCGTTGTCGTCGCTCATACCACGATCTATGCTCTTCCATTTGTTATCGGTGCAACATTATAGCGTGAATTACTTCAATTCGATGACTACAGATGGCAAGAAAAAAGAAGCCCGAGAAAACTTGTCCACGAAACTCTAGCACTTCGAATTCACTATTCGTAATGGGCCACAACACCTGTCGCAGAGGGTTATAAGAGATTCTGGAGGTACCAACTTCATCCTCGTGAAATCCTCTACAAAAGCAGCAGAAAGAAGAAAACGATTGTGGGGTTGGACTGTGATTTTGAGCAACTCTTCCTGACATAACCAGCACATCATTTGTGAAATAACAAGTCAGGGTAGCTGGGTGAGAGAAATAAACCAATTAAAATCTCGAAATCCTGCAACACCTACCAGATCTTCCTGAACAGCCGGAATCACAGCATCTATGATATCTTTGCTAATTTGATCCAAAATTTGATCATCCATGGATCCCGTGTCAAGCTGAAAATGAGCTTTAAAAATTTCATACAATTTTGCCTTTCACTCTCCAGAGTCAGGAATACAAGATGCAACTGCGATGGTATGGCTGCAGTGGAGAGTGCTCGAATACTGTCTAAACACAGAACTTCTCCAGGATAAAATGACTAAACGATGAGAAAAGAATGAAGAAAGTGAGTCCAGAGAAAGCGGTTATCCTTCGATCTGACCTTGGAGCAAAAGATTTCCATCACGCGAAACCGGGAAAAAACCGACCAAAGTACATAATGTCTTGAAAATCAATGAAACCATGTGTTCAGTAAGGTCACCACACAAGAAAATGTGCATGTCTCAGGCCCCTATCACAGTAGACTGATTGGCTGTGGCCAGCCCGGTCGATAAGTATTTAGATCACAAATATCGGGTGTAAAAATTCAGCCGTTGTGGCCGGATCGAGCACGCCTGATCCAGCTTTGGCCGTCATGGTCGATACGTATGCAATGCATTGCTCACTGAGGTGGGAAATACCTTCGTTGAAGGCGGCCGCAGTGAACTGGAGCATGCAGTAGTCAACAATGAATCCTTTCATATAATGAGTAGATAGTTAGACTAGAACGGCTCAGCCCGCCCTTCGGCCAACTATGGCGGAGGCCTAACATGAACTTGTAACATCCAGAGTTTAACATCTTGATAAGGCTCATCATGAAATCAAGCCTTAACACGGAATATACAGTTAGGTCCTTGGCTTGCGTCCTCAAGAAAAAAAAAACATCAAAACTCACCCGCGGCTGGCGCGGGTTGTTTAAACCTCCCCGGCGACTGGCCATATGGTAAGCTGATCAGCTGCGCTTTTCTCTCAACCTGAATCAATGAGCGAGCCGGCGCAAGCGACAGCCCTCGCCAGCCGCGTGTGAGATTTTAACACTTAAGAGACCGCGTGTCCACACTGCGCATCCACGCCATAAAACTTTTAATATTTTTTTATATTTCCCTAGCGTGGAGTCTTTCTTAATTACGGATAGGTTCCTTATGATGCAACCTATTTACACTCACAATGGTCAAGCATTTTCAGTGTTCCTAGTGATTTTACAAGCATCTCCGGAAATGGCACTTTTCGATTTTTCGAGCTTCTTTGGCTGGAAAGAAATCATTCCAAACTTGGCTAAGAAGGGGTATCAATGATGCTTATCACGGAACTGATGTTCTACAGTTGATAGTCGAAATGGTGGTGCCACCTTTTTGAGATAACTGTAGTAGGTCATCGTTCAAAATTTTGCTGCATTGACCTCGAGGGTTATTCGAGTTGCTGCACAAGGTTCTGGTTTTTACTTGTCAATTCCCAATGAAATTTCCTTCGACTGCGGTATATTAGCCATCGGTCAACTTTGTTTAAATTTTCGCTAAATTTCGAGTGGGGAAAGGGTAACTTGGGGGGAAAGGGGTGAAAATATAGAAATAGTCGTTCGTTATCCGTTTGGAAACGTTCCAGGTTTTGGTGTGACTTCGCTCACGTGGCCATTGGGGAGGAGGGGGTGCTGATCATGAAGCTGATTCCCGTTTTGAGATTTCTGATAAAATTTCTGTGGGTCGCATCAGACAACTTCGTAGATCGAAGTATTTGAGTCCGCCGAAAGTTCTACATGAGGTTTATTAGGGCATCACAAAGGAGAAGTTTGTTCATTTTTCAAGTTTTCAATACTCCGGGTCGGCCTAGCACGGCTCAATCCTAACCATTAGCCACCATCCTGAAGAAAATTCCAGAAGTCGACAAACAAATGCTCATTTCGTTACCAGCCTTGTGCATGTAAAGCTGGAATAACTTTCAAAATAAAAAAGCAGGTCCGCGAAAAAGCGGTGGATCACTGCTTCACCATGGCCTCACTGCAGATCTCTGTGGAGCGACATACTCTCAGGTGGAGTAGAAACGGAATTTTTGGTTGTCTAAGTAAGAAAGCCTGCTCCGATCAAAATGGTTCCCAGCGGACCGCGTGTCCACACATGTCACCCATGGAAACGATTAGCCGTGGAGCGCACCGGTCCGCTGTGGAAATTCGCCGTGGAGCAGGCGGTCTCTAAAGTGTTAAAAAGAAATCTTCAGGAGGCTCTCGAGGAAGCAGCCACGGACACTGCCAAAAATACTGCAAGGTTAGATACATTTTTACTCACACGCTCGTAGATGTGTTCCGCCGGACCGCTCTCAGCCGCGTTTGTCTCGGTGCAAACGAAATATGAAGGAACGAAATATGAGTGGAACGAAGGCTGTCCCGGACAAACCGGAAGCATAAAGGCACAGTCCAGCCTCAGAGGTAATTTTTGATATTATGGTCCGGTCGCCGCCTATAGCAACCCTGCCATGCGCGAAATCCCAATTCGCTCAAATAAGCGAGAAAAAGCTAGGAAAAAGTCGACCACGCCCCCTTGAAAGAAAAAATGGGCAACGCCCACTGCCCGGTTTCCGACCTCAATAGGGAAGAGAAGCGCGAATGATTTCATTCAAAACCTATGTTCTTCGATTTGTTCTCGGTCTCGCTTTATATTGTGGCCTGCTTCAGAACGATGGCTGCGAATAGCGAGAAAATACAGGCTTGAGACAACTCCTAGCCGTTCAAAATCACTAGCTCCTAGCCGTTCAAAATCAAAATTTTTGAGGAGCCGGAACTCTGTTCGTAGTGAGCTCTGAGCGATTCTGGAGACACCATTGTGGTAAGCGTGAAATTTTCTCCAAGATAGGCAGAAAAACGAAACATCGATTCTGAGGTTGGACTGTGCCTTTAAGTAATCGTCATTCAGCCGCCTCGGAACGAAAGGCGGACGTTTCGGTAAGACAAACAAATTCCGTCTTTAAATGAAAGCGGTCTGGCGAAACGCAACTACGACCGTGTAAGTGGTTGAGTTAAGAGAAACCAAGGTTGCTTAAGAAAACTGTTACACATATTTCTGTAAGCCTATTCAGATAATCATAATGGGATGCAAATTGATCCCCTGGCTAGTGAGTTCACCATCTTAGAATACCTACTAAGAGTTTCTCATTGATCGCTTGCCCAGACATATTAGCATACAAAAACGAATGTTATTATCAGTATAGAAAAACGGGAAAACCAAATATCTATGTTTAGATAGAGAATAAGCGTGTATATAAACAACACAAGTAGTGTGCGGCATAACTAATACGATGATAGCATCAGTAGTGTGACGCAAAACAGATGTAAATCCCGTATTTAATCGGCGGTGCTTAACGCGTAAGCGCTCAACGGCGATTTCCCGGTTTTTACACTCGAAATTCGTTATAGAACGGGGCAGAAATGTAGGTGTGCCACCTTGAAGGCAGGGTCCAAGCAGAAGTTCGTGTTTGAGGTTTCTCGCTGAATCTAAGCGTATGGTAAAGTAGGCCCAAGAAACGTGATAAAACCGCAGGAAAAACGATTTTCTTCGAGTAATCACCAGCCATTTCAGGGAGCCACCGTGTCACAAGAGTGTGTTCATCTTCCATGTTTTTACCATCGTCCACTCATTCTTCAAAATTCCTGGGTAAATATCGGTCAATCTGGCCATGGTTATCAAGCTGTGAAAACCCTAGTTCCTGACTTCGGAGCTGTTCTCTCCAAAAAAAAAGATAAGTGGTAAAATGTCTAGACGTTGTTCGACTAGGCCAGCTCAGCCTGTACAACCTGATTTTTGGTAGTGTGAAAATTTGACAGGGATTTGCCTTTGACTCGGACAGCCTGAACAACGCGCTTCCGTTCCCGACGGTATGTGGAAGTGCTCCTGGTGCCGGTCATAAAAAAATAGAAGATCTCTTCAAATCACCAAGAGCATGTCTTGAGGCGTTGTACGCCTTGGAAACCACACACAATTTTTTGTGTTTGAGCCACTGATTAGACCCGCCTGATAGCGCAGGGAGAGTTTGGCGGGCCATAGAAACACTATATTGCGAAGTTAATATTGTGGACAGATTTTATTTGTTCGGCCTGAGCGTTTCGACGATGATCGTCGTCTTCAGAGGCCTGGAAAGCAGTACAAGGTTATGATGTGCTCTCTAGACCATCAAATACTGCCACAGCTCTAGCGTTTCCGAGAGCTCCTCAAGTTAGAAACGCGAAAGCTCAGTCAAAAAGATTCAGGAACTCACACATCTATCCGCCCACCGAGCAGCGTTACGTCTGCTGTTAACGAGAGGCCAGTAAAGAATGGATGGTGCCGCGCGTTGTGCCATTTGATAGTAGATGATAGGCACGCACACGCACGCGCCACTAACTGGCCAAATTAGAGGTCGCAATGCGGAATGAACGGCAAGAGGTCGTTTGTGCGTGCCTATCATCTACTATCAATTGGCACAACGCGCGGCACCATCCATTCTTTACTGGTCTCTCGTTAACAGCAGACGTAACGCTGCTCGGTGGGCGGATAGATGTGTGAGTTCCTGAATCTTTTTGACTGAGCTTTCGCGTTTCTAACTTGAGGAGCTCTCGGAAACGCTAGAGCTGTGGCAGTATTTGATGGTCTAGAGAGCACATCATAACCTTGTACTGCTTTCCAGGCCTCTGAAGACGACGACCATCGTCGAAACGCTCAGGCCGAACAAATAAAATCTGTCCACAATATTAACCTCGAAGGCAGAAAAACAGTTTAAAACTACTATACGAAAATGCCGAGGTTGCAAGATAGATAGGAGAATACTATATTGCGAAGTTATAAAAGGCCGAATGTGCGAATCCTCGTCAAAATAGGCGGCCCTCCGTCAGTCATCTAGCACAATCTAACACGAGGAACAGAAGAGCCAGCACAGGCGCTGACGACCCGACATAAAATTTTTTTTTCTCGGCGAACTCTAACATTCAAAATTGCACAAAGGGTACTTCATATTTTTTATCAATTTCTGGTGAAAAAAATATTAAGGGAACTCACTCATCTACCCCTGCTTCGGAGTGTAATCTACTGCCGTGAATAGCGTGCGTGTGCGCGCGTATCCAGCGTCTCCTTCTCTCTCACACTTTCTCGTTCTCTCTACCCTCGCTTCGCACAAGCACGCGATGGAACAAATTAAATTTGCTTCCAAAGAGAGGATAAGTAAGTTGAAAGCGAAACAAAATCCCTTAGGACGAATCCGTGAGGCACTGAACACTTGGAAACACAAGTGATAGGGTTGACTACGGAGGCCTCTACCGATCCAGATAAAAAATGCAGTCTAGGAAAGTCTGCGCTAGTGAGTGGTGAAGTAGGCTTCGTCCAGACAATCGACGACCACGATTTGAGGGTGTTCCTCCTCGTAGAACATGGAAAAATTTGAGTGCCCATCACTCCATGCACACCGCACCGCGAATTTCAGGTATTATACCTGTCTTGCACAAAAACTCACAAAGTCGCCTACAGTCCAGAGACTTTCTAACCTGAGTAGTGTCTTTCGGCAGTTATGTTCCGCACACGTCACCACTGAACACTCTGACACTTAACTAAATAGAGAGCCGGCGGTGGTTTACGGCGGTTTTTCCACTGTCATAAACTAACGCGTACGATGTAGCTAACACTCGGCAAGAACGACATAAATTGTTGTTACATCCAAGGCCGAGAGGATTGTGCAGGCTAGAATAGGGGAGAGAAACACTAGTTGAGATTACCCATTTACTACGCTGGGAAGTCTTATAATGCATGTGTGAGGAGGAAGAAACTGTGCAAGAAACAGCTGAAAGCGTATGATTTAACCAAAAAAAGAAAGAAATCAAAGAACGACTGAAGGGACCCTATACGACGCCTGGGCGTCTGTTGGCAAATCTGCTGATTAGTGTGAGCGAAGGCGGCTAGAAAATAGAACTCACTGCCGGAATAGCCTCGATAACAAGGCAACCCATCAGCAGACACAAACAACGGGATAGGATGGACCACTCTATGTGAACCCTCCTATATCTCTGCTTGTATCCCAATTTGGAGAAAAAGGCATGACGAATAAATTCACAACCACCTCGTCTTGCTTGTTCTTTTTTGATAGCCATATTGTATTATCCGAAGCGCTACTACACTCTTTTTATACTGGAGTGCAGAAACTCATGGTCCGCCACTGGTCCTCTGGCTCTCTCTTTCGGTAATAGTCGGCACTAGAAGACCAGTGGCGGACCACGAGTTTGTGCACTCCATAATGAGTGAGTATATTATACCTCGGCACTCCGAATAATCGAATAATTAAGCAAATCAAGTTCCTGATCAAATGTTAGAATATATTCAAACATTCATTTGGTCTTGTGAATTTATAGTTAATCATCCCATATTTGCTTGAAGGTAGAATTATGACCTTCCACGGAATCGCAAATACCAGTTCTTCGAATTGTTCAATATTTTTGGCATTTTATCAAAGTTGTTCAATAATTGCTTCATGAATGATTAGAAGTCTGTTGTCTCATCACCTATTATACTTCGGACCGAATTATGTTACTCGAAAAATATTCGAGTGATTTTTCGAATTTCGAATCTTTCAAAATTCGAAAATTTCGATTTTCGAATAATATTCGAAATTCGAATATTTCGAAAACGGACTTTCGAATAATATTTGGAATTCGAATACTTCGCAAAAAAGAGTTTCGAACAAAGTTCGAAATTCAAATCTTTCAAAAAACAGATTTTCGAATAGTATTCGAAATTCGAATATTTCAAAAACAGACTTTCAAATAATATTCGAAATTCGAATACTTTGAAGAGCATATTCGAATTTCTGAAAAAATTTTGAATAATCGAAACGAACAATCATCCTTTCATTAGAAGTTTGTGTTTCTGATCGACCCTTGAAATTACACTCTATCAAAGCACCATCTTGACCTATTCATTCGAGTATTTCGTCACCGTATTACGTGCTCCATCGGTTGGATAGGCTGGCTTGAACGGCCAGCCAATGCAAACTATTTTTCTCTCTTTTTCACATTTGTTATGCAGCTGCCACCCAGATATAGAGAGTACCAGTGTTTAAGCTTCCGAAACCCTCCTTTTCTCAGGAAACAGTTTCTTGAAATAAGTAGGGAAGCGATTGAGCTCACTAATCTACAATGATTGCTCCAAAAATATTGACTTCGAGTGGTTATAATGGGTTGGATTTAGCGAATTGACGTCCATTTCTGTATTTTCTGAGCTTAAACAGATTCGCTTTTGACAGTTGAGCGAATCTGGCCAAAACTTCGATATTCTGATGCAGTAATGCTAGTGAAACATTTCAAGACTAATAGAATGCAACTCGAGAGATAATGTTCTTTATCAAAAACCTGAAAATGAGCTACAGAGAAGAAAAATACAAGGTGATTAAAAAAATGAAAAAAATGAGAAGCAGCGGTTTTTCTCAACTCAGCCCGCCTTCGAGAAAACTCGGCGCGACAGTGCCGAGAAATACCGGTACTCTCGACTGTACCGCGATAGTACCACGGCGGATTCGCGATCATCACTGCGTCGAGACGATTCAGTTGCAGTGTCTTAAGCCTCAACAACTCAGCGACTGACCCAGTCAATGGCAGCTCAAAATAAATTTTTGAAATCGAAGCTATCTTTTTTGAGTCCGAGAAAGACTATGCAAAAAATTCAAAAATTTATTCGAAAACTCGAAAAAAAAACTGTTCGAAAATTTGAAAAATTTGATTTTCGATTATATTCGAGAATTTGAAATTCGGAAAATCGGTTTTTCGAATATATTCGAAAATCCGAGATTCGAAACATTCCATTTTCGGATTTATTCGAAAATTTGAAATTCGAAAAATTAGATTTTCGAATACTTTCAAAAATTTGAAATTCGAAATAAATAAATTTCGAATTTATTCAAAAATTTGAAATTCGAAAAATTTAATTTTCGAATATATTCTAAAATTTGAAATTCGAAAAAGATGATTTCCGAATATATTCGAAAATTCGATAATTTTTATGGTTTTGCCCAAGTATATCACCTATGTATGCGAACATAAATACTCGCTAAAGTAATGTTCGGAAACAAGGAAAATTCATATGTGTTTCGGTATTACAGGTTAATTTCAAAAAGTTCCATTATGTATAAAATATATTGGGAAGTAGAAGATGAATTGAAAAGAAGAAAAATACAAACAAAGGCGTGAAGGAAGGAAATCGTCACGTCAGTGCAGACACTGCGCATTTGAAAAAAACTACATAGTACATCGACGCCATACGAAAAAGAGGGTCTCCGCCTAAATGGATTGTTAATTGCATGCGACAAGAGATTATCCAGCAGAAATGTGAGACAGTAAGCTAGTGAAGCTGCTATTGGAAAAAGTTTGCAGCTTTCACAGAATCCTTATGACTGCCCTTCATTGCTAGTCAGCCCCTTCCGGAGGGTAACACGGCGACTTTTGAAAACACCTAGGGTCTCACAAGGAAGTATATCATTACCCAACGTGGCCATTTCAAATGTGTTGCACATTTAAGGAACCATTTTCGGATTTAGAATCTATCAGGTTGTCCGATAAGTTCTTGCCGTTTTTAAAAATTTTTTATAACTTTATTTTTAAACATAAAATAACAACAATTTAATCAATAATGTATTCTCCGTTGTTTGTTATGACTTGCTCCTGTGTGACTTATGACTTGTTATGTTATGTTATGTTATGACTTGCTCCTGTTATGTTATGACTGTTATGACTCGAAACTGCCACTTTTGAACTTTGCAAACCAATATCGAGCAGTTCTTTCAGCTATGGCACCCTCTCCGTATACGGCACAAATCTCTCTAGGAGCTTCCGTGGCTTTGGCACCTCGGTTAAACGCAAAAAGTAGATGGTGTCGAAAATGCTCGTTTTTGTCGACTTGACACTCCATTTACATGCTCTAAAAATTAACAAAAACTAATCGAAACAAAAAAACCAAATAGACTTTCTTGTAGAGCGGAAAATTCTCTTTCGAATAACAGAAAACATTGTACCAAAAAATTTCATTTCGATCGCTAATTTTTTCATTTAAAAAAACGGCAAGAACTTATCGAACAACCTAATAGATATGCCCATAGGTGCTGCCTACGATTGCTTTGAGCGAAGTTATGGGCTTTTTTTCCCCTGATTTTCATACCTACTGTACCTCCAAAAACACGCAGTTATCTTTCGGAAATCTGGAAAAGTACCTCATAATCACGTTCAGCGCCCGGAACAACGCCCTGGACCCTGTAAACAGAATATTAACGCTCCCGAATTGTACCGATTATTGACCGGGCGTTTGCTTACAGTCTGTCCGAATGGGACTGTCCGCCCACGCGGTCGGTGTCCGTGTCGAACAGCCGCCTAAACCATTTTAATGGAAGAGTCTTCCCACGGCTGCAAACATCTGACTGGGATACTATTGACTGTTCATCTTATATTCCTGCCAATCGATTCACAGGTGCGAAAAAATGACTTGGCGACGGCCGCTCGATACGCACCCCAACCGCATGGGCGGACAGTCTTATTCGGACAGACTTTACATCAACTTAGGAGTTCCAACAGCGTCAAAAATGTTCCAGATTCGACTTGAAATTTCTCCAGGTGGTTATTCAAAGACCTGACCACGAAATTAAGGTTAGTTTGTCAATTTTCCAAAATTTTCGACTAAATTCGTGCCAAGCATCGGTGGAAGTTTGAGAACGCCACTTTTGACGACTTCCGCCATGCTACGACAGGTGTGGCTCAAATTGTTTCTCTGGGGATTATTTGGAATGCTTAACTTGAATCTGAGGTCCGTTCATCAATTTTTGACAGCTTACGGTTGATTACGGTGAGTATACGGTAGTTTGCTCAAAGTCTCAGATTTGACTCAAAATTTCTATGCGGGTGTTATTCGCGGTGTTGAAAACGAATTCGATGGCCATTTGCCGACTTCCGAGTTAACAAGGAAGGTTTTGCCTCCTAGATGACGCGGTAATGTGCTTTTCTGCGTCGAATTCCGCTCCGCAATTGCGTATCAAGACGCTTCGCGGCCGCACGCGCTCGAGCCGGACCAGATTCCAGCGCCGCAGCCGATCAGCTGATTGTGGGAGATGTTTTTCTTTCTCTTCAATTTTCTCGGTATCTTCTGTGTCTAAGCCCGTCCTTCTGTTATTTTCCACTTCATACATTAAAGTTCATGTAATATATTTTGATTTCGCTAAAGCATTCGATAAGGTGCCGCATGATAGGTTACTACATAGGCTAGGATCTGTCGGAATCCACCCTAGGGTTGTAAAATGGATGCAAAGTTTTGTGACAAACCGCACGTACCAGGTCAGGGTGGGGAAGGATTACTCGGAAATCTACCCAGTATTCAGTGGCGTCCCACAAGGTGGGGTTTTATCCCCATTGTTGTTTCTGCTTTACACTTTCGAACTCCCTTCCATCATCTCATCGTTGAGCGTCAAGTGTTTGATGTATGCTGACGACGTCAAAATCTACAAAGTAATCGGTAATAGTGAACACAAGGAAGCTCTACAATGCGCGTTAGATGAAGTTAAGCCTTGGTCTATCAATCAGAGTTTACCGCTTGCTCCCGAAAAATCGCATGTTCTCTCGATCGGGTCCGGTTCAGTGGAAGCTTCATATAGCTTAAATAACATTACCTTGGAGGGTGTACAACAAGTACGAGATTTAGGCTTTATTATCACTGATAAACTAAGTTTAAGTTCACATTACAGGGCCATAATCTCCTAGACAACGCATAGGACCTATCACCTTTTCAAAGCGCTTAGGACAAAAAATCCGCAAATCCTTATTGGAGCATACAAATCGTACGTTAGACCGCTTGTTGAAAATGGTACCGCGGTGTTAAATCCTTATTTAAAAAAAAGACATAGCTGCTTTGGAGAGTGTGCAGAATAATTTCACACGGAAACTTGCATTACGTTGCAGTGGTGTAGATTACCGTTTCATTCCCAATGGTTTGGTGAGGCGGCAAGTTCGGGTTACGCAGCCTTGAAAGTAGGAGAAAACGAAATGATCTCGTTATGTCATACAAAATACTCACTGGCAAAGTCTCACTACGATCATCTGATTTTTTCACATTTGCAATTTCACGCACAAGAGGAAACTCACAAAGGCTCAGACCAAAAACATCCCGGACACAGGCCAGGTCAAAAATTTTCTGTAATCGAGTAGTTCTGAACCTAAATTTGTTGATTAACAGAGGCGCACTATTTCTAAATCTCAACTCCTTCAAAAATTTAGTTCACCACGTAATCTACTCTTAATCGTGTTAAAGATCCCGATGTTTTATGATGTGACTTTTTTTCCTGATTTCTAGTTTTATCCTCTTTTATCCGTACTTGTTATGTTGCATCCGTTTTTTTTTGTTTTAGCATTCAAGAGCACTTCCGGTGCCTTTCTTCAATGGAGTTATTGTTTTGTTCTGTTTTTCGTACACACGTGCACAATGTGCGCGTTTATAAATAAATAAAATAAAATAAATAAAGTGTTATATCCACATGCACACTAATTCCTCTTTCCAGATGCCGTCGCAACAACTTCCAGGACAGAAAAAAAAATCGGTGGAAAGAAAATTTTTCATTCTCGTTTATTTTTGAGCTTCTCTTCTCATTTTGTTTTTTTTAAGATTTTAATAATTTTCATGATTGCTTGGTTTCGTAATTCTCCTCATGTTTTTTTTTCAAGGACAGTTCAGGTTTAATCCCGAATTCGGTCGATTTCGGATTGCAACCGGAACTATCCTAGGAAACCAAACAATCGTATAAATCACTGGAATGTAAGGAAGGAAAACAACAAGAGAGAAATACAAAAATAAACGTCAATAAAAATTTTTATCTATCATCATAAATTTTTTTCTTCCCTAGAAGATGTTGCGGAGGCATGTGGAAGGAGAAATTCGAATGCATGCTGATATAACACTTCACATTACGAAGAAACACAGAAGGACGGGTTTAGTTACAGAAGAAACAAAGAAAATCAAAGAAAACGAAGAAAACCACCTACAATCAGCTAATCGGCTACGGCGCTGAAATCTCGTCCGGCTCGAGCACGTGCAAACTCGAAGCGTCTAGATACGCAATAGCGGAGCGGAATTTGACGCAGAGATGCACAGTACCTATGGTAGGCTACTGTAAGCGTTAGAATCTCGACAAATGGACCCTCGATATGCTTTCAGCATCCTAGACTACCCTCACATACAAGTGTTGAGAAAAATCCGGCAGCTTATTGCAGAAGACCCTTAAAACGGCTTGCGGGTACCCTACGCAAAGCTTGAACAGCGTTCATACTCTTAGAGTTTTGGCCGCGAAATAGCCACGAAACGCCTGCTTGCCGCATAATAGCTGCAAAATAGCCGAGAAATAATGCTCTCCAGGTAGATATACGGAGCATTCCAGAGCCATGATTGATATGTCAGCACCTCCGTCGGTCCAATTACCCAAGTTTGAGGTACTTGGACCTCGTTCAGCCTCTGGAGGCGCCGCCCAACCGCTGGCGGCCACAGATGGTGGCACGGCGAGCCGGCGACGGTAGCGTCTCGGTAAATTTTGTTCGCTTCTACATATTTCTCGGTTATATCTCGGCTATTTCTCGGCTGATTCTTGTCCGTTTCGTGAGAAGCCGAGAAATAGCCGGGAAATAGCCCACCAGGAGCCGCTGCGGAGCCTGGTGGGCTATTCCGCGGCCAGAACTCTCAGAGTTACTTCGCTCAGAGTGATTCTAGGCAGGTGCGAAGGGCATATTCGGACTCTACGTCCAAAATTGGTCCTAGAAGGATACGTTTCATTTGCTCCTTCAACCAAAAGGAGTTCTCTAGTCAGAAGTAGGTTAATCTAAAGATTAGAAAACATTCTGCTGATGCTACAATCCGAGACTTCGCGCAGCCCTAAAAAAAGTTACTTCCACATTTTCTGGGAAATCTGCCTCTCAGCACGAAAACAACGATTGTGAGTCTGCTTCTGAGCTACTCGCTGCAGACGAACTTAAAAAAGCAGTGCTCACCAGATACCTCAACATTTAGGTTCGACCTTATTCATATAGTGATTTTTGATTTCATTTACAACGAATTTTAGGCAGAGTGTTTTACCTACTAATGGCAATGAATAATTAACGACATGTGCTTCTGCAATGAAGCCGAGTGGCTCTATCTGCATCCTTATTAGTCCCACCCCACATATTTTCCTTTCTAATATTCTAATAGGCTTGGAGTGAATTAACGGCGAGCGCTTTTACTATGCTAATACTGGCAGGGGAAGGACCAAGTAAACATCTTCTCCAGACGCCTTTCTGGGCATGTTTTCTCGTTTACTTGTTTTCGTCTATATAGTAGTCCAAAGTGTTAATAAATACAAAATGGAGGGAATGTGACAAAAGAAGGTGCATGCAGGGCACCAAGTAGAACAATAAAGAGGCCGACGCCACATCCGGAAAATTCGTAACATATGCATGACTTCAAGTAATCCCACCCACTTAAAGAGCGATTCGATTTTTCTAGCTCGCTCCGTAAAGCAGCGACAATTGGTAAATATGGCTAATCTGCTGACATATCAGCTGTTGCAGAATTTATTTTATGGAAACCAGGAAACATAGTAAAAAGGATTACAGCGTCAAACATTAGGGGTACAAGGAGAAACATGATGCTTCCTTGCTCATAACAAGAAGGACCATGTAGCGGACATCTTCGAGAAAGTCATTTTACACGAAGCCTTATATGTAGTAGCACGAGTTCTAAATGACTAGAGTAGCAAGAAAAAGTTGGAATGTTCACTCGCTTATTTCATTCCCATAAGGAAATGAAAGGGCGCAGCATAGTGAAAGCCAACTTCCTGAGTAAGGAGGAGGGAAAAAGCGGCAAAAGCGTGAAGAAAATCGTCACGTTAGTACACTGCGAAATTGAAATCTACTTCAACAACTGATGCCATGGGGTTACAACATGACAGCTGATAAATAAATGATCGATCAGACAACAAAATTGCGAAGAAACTTCTGGGAACGCGTTATTCATACTGATCGGGGAGCGTCAGAGGGATTGTAAGTCAAATAAATTCGATAACTGCTAAAAGGCAGTGTTCACGATGAAAATCATATTTGAGATCGACTCAAAAATGGGGTAGTTCGGTCGTGAGCTATCGAATAGTGAAGAAACAGCAGGGAAAAGCGCTCAGAATAAGCTAAATTAACGGTTTCCATCGTTCAGGGCGTGGAAAAGCTTAGGCGCCCTGCTAGTTTCCGCAAGCGCGCGCTAATGGTAGAATGCGCGCCAATCGATCAGAGTGGACGCGGCAGTTGCTTGGCGATTTCCTATCGGGAACGTCCGCAGCGCCACAAGCTCGTCGGAACGGGGCGGTTAGGGCTAAGCAGGCGTACTGGGCTAACGAAATCTTCACGTCGCAGCCACCTTTATAGATCTTTGGCCCATTTTCGATGCTTTCTTCGACCCTATCCCCTCCAACATCTGCCAGCGTAGTGTTTCACACTGAAAACTCAAAAAACGGGATTTATCGTGAACACTGCCTAATTAATGTTCAGTAAGTTTCTCAGGTAGTCGGTTAAGAACAAGTCATCAAAGTAATGTTTATGATTGGGACGATTCTTGTTCTTTTGCGGAAATGTGAGCCTCGGCTACTTACAAAGGGAAAAGGGAGAAAAAAACGACGAAAAATGGACAGGAAGTGACATAGCCAACCCACTAGATCAGCCCGACCACAAAAAAGAGAGTTGCCCACTTGAAAGTACTTGTCGGCGTGGTGAACCCTCTTCGTCTAAAATGATCCTGAAATCCAAACATGAATCGAAACAAAAAAAATTGAAAACCCCATAACTCTGAAGAATTTTGGTAAAAGAAAGGTCTGAAGGAATGAAAATAGAATAGGAGTTCATGCCCAGGGTTTTCTTTAGATAAATAAAAGCGTTTAATGAGAAAACGAATTCTTACGATCAAAATTTTCTGCATCAAAAACTCAAAAAAGGGCGGGTAACTCTGCGCACGTGAATTACTGCAGACTTAGGCCGCCTGCCGTAATTAGAAAACCGTTTCGACCAGGGATGTGCGGAACTGTTCCGTTTCCGATTCCGTTTCCGTATTTCCGGTACTTTTTAAGCTGTTCCGTTCCGTTTCCGTTTCCGAGTTTTTGGGCCCGGAAACGGAAGAAAATAGTACTACAAGGTGAATGGTCACGCCTTCCCAGCGCACAAAGCCGCGGTACCTCTGCGATCATCACAGCGTGAGTATAAACCTGATCGCTTGGATCGGTGTTCCGCTCCTCCCAATCGTCACACAGTATACGCCCCCCCCCCCACTTCCACCAACGCACAGGACGATCACAAGGTGGGCTTGACCTTGGCGGCTACAAAAGGCATACTTTAGGCACTGTTGCGCGGCTGAGTAAGTGGTGTTATCTTGCAGTCGAACCGTGGTTATCAGTCTCATCCCAGTTGAAAACCATCACAGTTTGCCTTTACAACTCTTTATCACAATTTGTTCGAAGCGTTGAACTATTGGCTGATTATTACCCTTTCATGCATCAATACCATACTTTGTTACAATCGAGTCCTCCGATTGAGGGACCAGAGAGGTAGAAACTTTTCCTCTTCGTCTCTCTAGCTACTCACGCACTCGACTTCAGCGCCATAGCATTTGCACGCCATAGCCCCGACTCCTCGTTTTCAACAGCACGTGCTGCCAACGCATGCTGGGTTTCGACCACTTCTCATCGGCAGCTTGCGCTGCAGCTAGCAGCACCTGTTGCTGCCGACGAGGGGTTCAACTCGATGTCGGCCCGGAGTGCGGCCCCTCATTACATGTGCTAGCGTTTGTCAAATTAAGAGTCTCTGAGCCACCAGCTCTTCCTACCGGAGCTAGAAATGCGATCCTTGTAATGGCTCGCAGCAAGGACGCTAATCTCGCCAATGTACGCAACAAAGGCATGATCTCGGTCCACTAGGAGAATCATTTTCTCGTGATGCGCAGCAAGTACCATACTTTTAGCGTCCAAAATTGATATCCGGAAAATCGAGTACTTCAGATCACCTTCTGGGATCGGCCTCAAACGGACATCTGCTCTCTCAACAATGGTGAATGCCATATGTATGTACCCGCAGCCATCGTAGAACACCGATCGCACTGGAAAAATCAGTCGAAGGTAGAAACTCGACATTAGAGAGATCAGCAGCACTCCAAAAAAGAAGTTGCTCAAGCAGACTTGTTTGCAGCTCACTAGTAGAACCTGCAGCAGCAGCACGTCTTCCTTTCATGCTTTAAATCTATTTGTACTCGGCTGGCTTGCAGTTTTAGACAGTAGCCCCACTGGTGCTTGAGGGAATAGATTGAGATCACAAGCTACAGAAGTACATCTGCATGCCAAGAGCAGCGACGAAACCTACCATTTAATCACACGATAATTTTTAGTTCACTTCCGTTTCCGGCGATTTTAAGCCATTTCTCTTCCGTTTCCGTTTCCGAAAATCTTGAAAATGATTTCCGCACAGCCCTGGTTTCGACCATTCTCATTAACTTTGAACGTCTTTTTGATGTGCACTCGACACGGTGCGATTAGTTGGTTGCGGTCCCCTTGATGCAGCCCCCGCGCAAGTCGGCGCAATTCGGAGCACATAACAGGTGCGCACCGAGTTTACGCCAGCTTATTCTGCGAAACTTGCAAACCTGCCTTATTTTGGACGTAGTACCTAAAGAAATTACGGGATATGGCGTATAAGTTTGTTTTTTAAAGGCAGTGTTCGCGATAGATTTCACTTTCGATATCTCCACGGTTTACGAAAGGTCTGATGCGCTATATAGCAAGGCATGATTAAAAAGGACGCGAAAGCCGCTTTTTTGTTCGGAAGAAAGGCCACCGTTGCTTGCTTTGACTTATGAGTGTGGAGGCATTGACCGATATTAAGGGTGATGCCTAGCAGTGCAATCAAGCAATCAGCTCACTAATAAGCACATCCTTGACTTGATCATTCCTGTAATCTGAGCGTTCATTTGCTCACATCGAGGGGCGGAAATTAGGCACGGGGCGATTCTGGGAGTCCAAAACGCTTGTTTGCAGCCGTTATTTTGCCACTCCTGGCTCGTTTTCTACCGTTCCTACGGCACTGGAGGCCTAGGAACTTTCTTGCCTGTCACTTCACTGTGGAAAGTCACTGGGGATAATCATCGTGAACGCTGCCTTTAAAAATGTAGAATTTTAGGGGGTTCGTATGGTTATGAAACGCACTATATGGCAAAAAGCTTTACCCGACTTCGCGCACACGAATGACCATCTCGTTCGATGCAGAGCTACACAACCCTGAACAGGCAAGCACCCTAGACCAGTAGCTACAATCCTCTGTGTTTAGTGAACGGACTACGAGCAGGGATGAGCGGAATGAAAATATGAAAATTCGGAGATCGGTTTTCGGTGCAAAAATTTGTTTCTCGGGTTTCGGAAATTGGATGCGGAGCTCCTGAAAATGGAAAAGCGGTTTTTGGAACGCGAAACGCGAAAAAACTGAAAAATCATCTTATCTTTTTTGGCGTCCCAGATGACCCAATAATTTCGCCTTCCGCGGCACTTTCTGCGGTTTTCGGAATGCGGAACGCAGAATGCCAAAAATGCGCGAAACTGCGGGTTTCGGAACGCGAAACGCGGAACTCCGCTCATCCCTGACTGCGAGCACCTCTCTCCGTAGCGAGCAATTGTTCCGTTGATATTTAAAGGCAGTGTTCACAAAAAAAAAGTTGCACGTTTTTTGGCTAAAGCGTAAGCTTTGGGTACCTCTAAGAAGATTAAGAACGGAAGTGCGACGAAAAACGGCCGGTAAGTGGGTGAAAATCTCGTGGGCCAGCCAACCCATTGGGCCTCTCCGCCCACGTTCTATAACAGTTTCACTGAATTCGCGGTTAGATGAGCGATAGTTTCCGATCAAAAGCCCCGTTCTTCTCTTCATTCTCAACGTCTCTCTTTACTCAGGTCAGCTCGCACACATAGGCTGCAAAAAGCGGGAGTTACAAGCCTCGGAAAGCTCGTCCACAATACTTCCTTAGCTGAATTTTTAAGGGCCATAACTCCGTTTCCGGGGGGTCTTGTACGATTCCAGGGTACATCATTGAAATCAGCATGAGACCGTTTTCAAGATAGGCGGACAAACCGAAAAACGACTTCAATCGTAAACACTGCCTTTGAATCGCTATGACTTTCCGCCAAGAAATCTTATGAATCTCTGTAACGGTAGTGAGGATACATTCTTTTACTAGGGATAGGAGAGATTATCATTCCAAAGTTGAGGTGGAAGTGTTCAAAGAGCTAAACGCCTCCAAAATGGGCAGTCACGGCGCAGTCAACTAGCGGGTGACTAGGGGCTTGTGGAGTCCTCGAGAAAAGCCCTTGCACATGATTTACCTGAATCCGTATGCTCACGAAGTATGGGGCAGTGAAAGGAAGCTGGACGTGTTAACGCAGAATCTAAACTAGCACTGGGACTGCTCCTTCCGCTCAAAGCTGCGATGGGCAGCTGATCCGATCCAGATGTGTTGTTATGCTAGGCAGACTCGAGGGCACGAGGAAAATGAACAGAGGGCTTGGCAAAGGGTTGCTTCGAACGGAAGAAGCTCGCAAACCGATTATTTGCCTTTGAACGCGAAGGATTCAAAGGTAGTGGTCACGATGAAAAACGTTATCGAAAAAACTACAAAAATCAGCTCAGATTGAAAACAGCTCAAAAACTATGAAGGTAGCGCGGTGAAAAAAGGGCTAGAATTAGAGTTATTAGGACCCTTAACTTCCAGTTCGTGCACACGTGCACAGAAAGATCACAGTCTCATGCCCGGCAGTCGAGAATCATCGACACTCAGAGGAAGAAATAAATGCAAATTTACCAAATAAAACAGTTGAACAATCAAAGCAAGCACTTCAACCAATGTTTTTGACTAGATGTGTACATATATCCGGAGGTTCATTGATTGAAATTCAATTTCAAGCCAGCTGATATTCTTGATACTAGAGATCATCGATGCCGATGATGTGGGGTGGGCTCGTCTACCATCAAAGACAAGGAAGTTCAGGCTTCAATTTTGGCCTAGAACAGCGTTTTTTTTTCGCGATTATTTCTTAAAGGATCTACTACTCTATACCCAGGAAAGGATTCAGAGGGGAAAAGAAGACGAGCATATTTAAGCGCGACCACTGCCTTTAAGGAGAAACTATTCGGATCTGAGACTACGATCTCCTCTAAAAATCGATGGCCCAGTTCCGTTTTCAAGGGCAATGCCCCCGAGTTGAAAGTAAACCTAGAATTTCAGAAATTTTATTCACTACTTCACACAAAGGAGCTTCAAAGAACAGAGATAAGACACATAAGAGAGAGATTAAACCGAGATTGAATCAATTAAAGAAATCCTGACATAAAGCTGCTTTATGAGAGCCAGATGACACATATGTAATAGCTGTTTATATCGCCACCCCTGTACACGACGTGTGATGGATCTATTTGTACAGCCAGCAAATCTGCCAATTTCGAAACTTTCTGATTGATTGAATTCCATGATGTACATCAGCCGCTGGCGAGTCAGTCACATTGTAGACATTTTAAAGTCGCATACATGGAGTTTATTAAATAGACGAGGCGCAATCATTGCGGTGGGTACTGCGACGGACTCTACAAAAACCCACAGTCGGCACGCATCGCACAGGAAAATTGGTGTTGCTTGTTGTGCGTTGGGGCAAGCCCGGCGCAACTACGTTGTATAAGCTGCAAAAAAGCGGAATTCCCCTAGTTTAAACACGCGCGGGTGCGGAGGGGAGGTCAGATATAGCGAGAGAGCAAAGGGCAGGCGGAAGCAGCAGCATCGCGTGCGCCGCAAACGCCATGAGTCACGGGAATTTCCCTTTTTTTTACAAAGGCAAATGTGCACCAATGATGCGCCAACACACAATAAGGAACACCAATTATCAGTGCGATCCGTGTCGACTGTACTACGTGAGAATTTCCAAGAATTCAGAATTTTTTCGGGGGATGCAAAAATTTTGGGTAGAAAATGAAAGATATAAAGTGGTGTTTCCAATAGAGAAAAAACTTTTGATAAAGTAAAAAACGAAAAATTTCTCAAAAAGGAAGGCGTTGCACATTGTAATAGGAGAAAAGGTAAAGAAAAAATGACATTTTTATGAAGGACGTCTCTATACATGACGATGTAGTTAGTAGCAGTACATATTTTAGTCAGTCGCCAAAGTTCTATCTCACAAGACATACTTTCAGGTGAGTTAAATGCATCAATAGAGCGTATCAACGCCTTAATACTTCTCTTCATAGACGGGACAACGTACGTCCCCCACTGTAAAATTTCAGATTTTCCTAATTCTGAAAAGAGATTCGGAATCTCCGAGAAATTCGCTTCAAACTGATATCTAACGTCTCTTCCATAACCTCAGAGTGTCGGAGAAAATGGCCTGAAAACCATTTTCTCGTTGTCCAATACCGTTTGTCCGGAGCCGCGCCCTTGACCGAAAAAAGGACAACGGAGATTTTCCTTTTGAAAAGATAACCCTGAGGTCCCAAGGGTACTGTTTTTATCCTGGGGCTATCCTGTACAAGCTGCGGTAAGATCGCACGGCAACTCCTCAACCTAAGGTATTTAAGAGCAATAATCTAAATTGCACTGCGGCTAGTTGTAACAAAATACCGCTCTTCAAAGTCAAACCGACCTACTTCGGTTTTGTTTTGGAGCGCTTTAACCGCAGAAACCGCAGAACCCCCGCCGATGGTACCCCTCTCCTACCCGCGCTCGCACCCCAACTTTTTATATCTACTTTGATTCGCCCCTAGCTTCCGTCCTTGTTACGCCATAATGAGATTATGAGTGAGGCGATCTGTGTCAGATTTTCAACTACTTCTTTCTCAATACAGGCATTGCCACTGTAGATCAGCAAGTCAAAATTGCACTCCCCGAGACACTTCACTAGGGTAGGTATGTAGTGCAGTAGTTTTATTATTAAACGCAGTGTTCACGATAAAAACTATCTCCCAGTTTTCACCGGGAATCGAATTTACCGGGATTCATTACAACAACGACGGTGAAAGAACGGCTAAAAACGAGCAATAGTTAGCTCTGTACAGCCCTCAAACTTGTATGCGCTACGCCCAACCCGCCCAATTTCCCGTTGGCCGTTGAGCGAGTGGGAGGGGTGGGCACAGCACAACCAAGTTGGGGGCCGTATAGGACTATACGTAACTCGTTTTCAGCAGTTCTTTAGCCATTATTGCGGCAACGGACCCCGGTAGATTTGATTTCTGGTGAAAACTCGAAGACGATTTTTATTGTGAACGCTGCCTTTAAATGACGAAATTTAGGTTGAAATCAGCATTCTCTGGAAAGTTTCACTGTAAAACTGTCAAAAAATATTTTTCAAAACCTGGAGGAGGGGCCTAAAATTTTGGACATTTTGCAAAAACTTTTATCACCAGGAGGGACGTAGCTTTCTCGAGATCCTGGACAACGGTCTCTTTGACACTGGTTAGTACGCGCGCGGGAACGCTCTTTCGGGTACTTTTTCAACTTTCTTCAAATAATTTTATTTCGGATCTGAAAACTTATCTAGGGTCCTGGGGAGAAGAGCATAATGATGGCAATGGTTTGAGTTCGGCCAAAAATTAGGGGTGAAAATTTTGTCTAAAACTATTGGGGGGGGGCACCCAGGACTCAGTTGGAGAATGAATGATACCGCTTTGAGAAGTATTTTCATGGAGTCTCCACGATAACAATGACTGATAACGCTATCAGGCATATGATATCAGCCCAAATTTCCGTTTTCATGGATGAAACATCTCATTTTCTCGAGCCCCCCCCCCCAAATACCTAGCTTCAAGCCGACAATTTTAGGGTGCCATACGGTGCACAATTACAGTATGCAGCTGCACAGCCTTATTTGTACTGCATAACGACCTGCAAGTGACACCTTGAACTTTTTGATCAATTCTTAACCCTTACACGCATTATATTGTTGGACAGCCCTCACACTGGATGTTGGATAACTTTTCATATCTAGAAAAGGTTGAGTGCGACCTTTCCAGCTGCGTCTTCGGTGCTGCCCACGTCTCCGACGCGTGCATCATGAAGAGGGTCTGAGTAAATCGCGACACTCGTGGAAGAGGCAGGTAAACAGCATCAGGGAGGAGTGTAACAAGAGAAGGATAACGTCATAACATCAATAACGGTCTAAAGAATATTTTTTTTGCAGCAGTGTTTCATAAAACAAATCTCGAAATTGTATCGAGTACGGAGTGGACAAGTGCGCGCCAACAAGCGTTGATGTAATTTTGGTTGACATTCCGGGCGTGGCATTCTATTCTGCTCATACGAATGGAGTGGAAGATTGATGAGAGAAGAATATCAAATGACTGAAGGCATATAGACATAGATATACATAGAAACACAAGTGAAAGATAGCACTTCGAAAGCATACGGCACAAAATGTAGCAGACAAGTTGGTAGCTGTAACAATAGCTGTATTCGGGAAGAATTCATGCTTGTTCCAGCAGAAAGACAATGCAATCAACGGAGTGGTCTCAATAATGTGCATAGTTTATGGAAATTGTGAATAGAATTCAATGCTGAACATACCTTCATCAAGGGTGGAGTGGGTGTATGATGGTTGTCCATTGTCGTCTTTCAGTTGAAGACTAAGAAGACACTGAATATGGAAAGTTTGAAATTTGTATAACAAATGAGTAGAAGGAACAATGGCCACGAAAGTACGATGAAAACTAGCGAAAATATTAGTTTGAATCACGCGGACAAAAGCATCTTTACATGCTCACCGACCGTGGGACGAATTGCCTTGTAGTATACACATTACTGGACGAAATGGTTAGAAATTCGCATTCTTGAGAGTACCGTTCATAAAGCCAAGCTTGCTCAGATGAGTTCGGGAGGAGTAAGCAGTTCGGGAGTAGATATGGAGATTTTTACATGATAAACCCGATAAGCTCTACTTTGACCGGCTCAGAATGATGGGGATCGGGGATATGCGGAATTCTCTGTTTTCTGTCCATTCTTTTCTGTTTTCTGTATAAATAGGCAAAATTTGGCCGAAAACAGAAGAAAAACCGTCACATTCGACAAATTGTGATAATTTAACTTCAGTGACAAGAGGCAGGGGGCCATAAGCGGTAAACCCATAGGCTTAGGAGGCCTTACCCGCATTCTCTGCAGTTCAATATGGTAAATCCGTTCATCTCGATATGGTGATTACCCGAGCAGGTGTGGTGTAGTGGCGAGAGGCGCCGCTGTTCGCTGTACACGGTCGGTGTCGATCCTCGCTCAAAGTCAACCAAACGCCCGCTATCCTCCCGCATGCACGCGGCGTTCGACTATGAATACAAAATACTTCCTACACGTAGGCAGAAACTGAGAATACGCAGTGCTATCGCTTTGATAGAGTGGGGTAATGTTTTGCCCCAACTGTGCCCGTCACGGGAATTTTAACTGTGTTCTGGACTCACACCTGCGTAAGATGATAACTAATTTAAAGGCAGTGTTCACGATGGTTTTCGTCCCCGAGTTTTTCACATAACACAATGCGTTGGCCTTCAAGTGTCACCAAAATTACGAAGAAATGGCGAGAAACGCATTAAAACTTCGTATTTGAGTTACATTATTCTATAGCATGGACTAGTTGTCCGGTTGGATGAACATGTTCATGGTGGTTGTCACCGGTAGAAAATTGGGCCAGTCGAGAATAGAGGAGTATTTTATGCAAAGCAGGATTAGTTACGGCCCAAATGAAAGAACGGAGCAATAGAGAGTATAAAATTCTAAAGGATGGGTCCACAAAGGATTTCAGTGTCACAGCAAACACTTCCTGTGATACTTAAGAGGCGGGGTGATACTTGAGAATTTCGTGTGCTTCTGGTGCGGTTTTCTCAAATTTCACGTCATTTTTGTTCTGCCCGGGGGCCACTTAATCAATATAGCGAATAATCTCAAAACTGAAGATTATCGTGAACTTTGCCTCTAAATAAGATGGAGTGCAATGAAATTGGTGGTGAGGCTATGACTAAGGGGATGAAACTGTCATAGAGTCACGAGCGACACCACCATAGTGGAGCGAGCGGCGCGTTAGGCCATTTATACTCGATCGGCACATCCGCGGGGTACGCGTTTGACTTCCGGGCCTTGAGAAGTTGTACAGTGATCAAATCAGCAATTATCCCGAAATTTTCGTCAAAATTTGTACATTAGGGTAGCGAAAGCCTGCTCCGACTGAATCTATATACTCTTTGCACATATTGGAATGAGATCAAGTAATCGAGCGTCACTGCCTCGGCTTAAAGTCACAGACCAACCTCAGAGGTAATTTTTGATATTTCGGTCCGGTCGCCGTCTATAGCATCCTGCCAAGCGCGAAATCTCAATTCGCTCAAATAACCAAGAAAAGGCTAGGAAAAAGTCGGCCACGCCCCCTTGAAAGAAAAAATGGGCAACGCCCACTGGCAGCTTTCCGACCTCAATAGGGAAGAGACGCGCGAATGATATCATTCAAAATCTATGTTCTTCCTTTTGTTTTCGGTCTGACTTTATATTGTGACCTGCTCCAGAATGATGGCTGCGAATAATGAGAAAATAAAGGCTCGAGAAAACTCGTCCGCGAACTTCTACCAATTAAAATTCAAAACTTTTGAGGAGCCGTAGCTCAGTTACTAGTGAGTTCTGAGCGATTCTGGAGACGCCATTGTTATCAGCGTGGAATTTTCTCCAAGATAAGCAGAAAAACGAAAAATCGATTCTGAGCTTGGACTGTGGCTTTAAGGATGGTCAGAACAAAAGGACATTTAGCAACTTCAATCTGTCTCTTTTCGACGCCTATTCTTTTTTCTCCGGCCAACTGTTGGCATCGGAATATTGTGGAAAAGAGGCATTTATCACCGAAAAAATGTATAAAAATTCTAATGCTGTGAAAAATCTCAAATTTCGTACGCTGGGCACTGTTTATTGATTTTTGAAACATTTCCTGTTTTCTTGTTTTCTGATCATTTTTAGAGTTTTTTTCTGTTTTCTGTCAAACCGGACTTTCTGCTATCTAATTCCAAAAAAAAATTCCGCACATCCCTGATGGGGATAGGCTATACCTATCTAAATCGAGGTCATTCTTCAAAACGTGGCAATAATAATTCTGAACCGGTAGCACTTTTGTGTAATCAGAGTATTTTCGAAAACCATTGTATGCCACGGAAGGATTGTTAGTTCATGTCGCATATTTTTGTTAGTGTATTTGAAACTAATTTACTGGTTTTGGCACCTGATACGACTTCAGACCCCCATCTTCGAGCTGGAGTAGTTTTGTTTTTTGAACCCTCTCTCGAAAAATCAAATCACCTGGTGCTAAATAATATTTCAATTTTTCATGATTTTCAGGTTCCTCACCCATGTGCAGCGGCAGAAAAAAGTATCCGCCAAGACCAATTTTCATGGTTTTTAGCCCGATGGCGTATTTGGGAACAAAGTTTGGAGGTTGGAAAATTTTCGACTTTTATAACTTATAATTGGTACGGACAACGTTTTTCGCGTGATTTGTGTGAGCGAATCAGGGTTTTGGGGCGTCTAAATCCTGACGATGCGGTCAGCTGCCGATCTGCAAAGTATTTATGTTGTAGAGAAACTTGTTGGCATGCGAAAACTATCGCGAAGTCAAAGAAAACTTGTAAACCAAAGAAATTTCCTAGTTGCGAACGGGCTGCGAAGCGCCATTTTTGACGGTACATACCTTGACGAACTGTCCACTTGAAGGGGCCTTCCTGGCTCTTGTAGACAACCTGATAGGCTTTGCTTGGGTTGTGTTAAAGAACTGGGAAGTCGTTTCTTAATTTGACTAAATCCAGCCTCAGCTGCTCTTTTTGGAAAGGAAATCCAGGCACGCGAAATCGAGCTGAAAAAAGGCTGCTTCCATTATTTAATCGCAACTAAATAATTTCGCCAGTTTTCAACGTCAGACCCCATCTTCTAGCTGGAGTAGTTTTTCGCACCTTCTGTCAAAAAAATCGACTCACTTTGGGTTTATCTGAGAACTTTTTTCACTAACTGAACCCGGTCACAAAATTCGTGAAAAATTGAAATCTAAGGTAAGCCCAAAGTGACATGTCTTTTCGATAGAGGGAAAAGAAACCGCTCCAGCTCTTATATGGGGTCTGAAGTTGAAATCTAGCGGAAATATTTGTACTAAACAATATTTCAAGCAGAACTGGATGGATTTCTTACAAGAGCCAGGAGGGCCCCTTGAAAGAGTTATTCTCTTAGCACTTTCATGTTTTTAGCATTTCAGGAGCTCACGTTTGATAGCGCTTCTTACACTCGCACCCCACAACACAATTCATTGAAGCAAGCCTAACATGTATTCTGAACCTTTTTTGATTTGTTCACCAATAATCACGTTTAAAGGCAGTGTTCACGATAATCTTCGATTTCGGGATTAATCGCTTAATCGATTGTTTGGCCTCCGGGTAGGACTGAAATGACGAAGAACTCGAGAAAAACGCCCTATAAAGGCACCAAGTCCCTTACTCTCACCCCACCTTTTTGCTCTCACTGAAACTGTTCGTTGTGACAATGAAATTTTTGTGGGCCCGTCCCTTGTGATTCTCTACTCTCTACTGCTCCGTCCTCTCCTTCGGACCCTAACCAATACTGTTTTCCCTGATGTATTCTTCCATTTTTGATTAGCATTATTTTTTACCAGTGACAACCACCGTGAACATGTTCATCCTGTCGGACAACTAGTCCAGGCCTAAGAATAATGTCACTGAAATAAGACGTTTCAGGGCTTTTCAAAGCGTTTCTTCGTAATTTTGGTAACACTTGGTGGCCAACGCATTGTTCTGAGCGGAAAACTCGGGAACGAAAATCATCGTGAACTCTGACTTTAAGCTAAGAAAAAAAATTTCGAGTCTCTGATAAGACTACCCCATCGGCACAAAGCACCCTGTCCCTTTGGTGTCTCTGGGCATTTAACGATCCCCCCTCCTTGCAATTATCGCAACAGGTGCTGAACCCTGGACATGATAGCAGAAATCTATCATTTTTTTGACCAGTGATCCATTTAAATTTCAGGAGGAAGTACACCTTCTCCCACAGAATACCGGAGTCAAAAGACTTTCCACACGTACCAATGCTTGAAGAAGAACACGGAAGTTACCTGGAAAACTCATTTATTAACTTTTGAGTTGAGTTAAGGCGGTGCGGCGCTTAATGAGCGCGAAAAAGCCTTTTTTCGCAAAAAAAATTCGCGTGCTATTATACCGTGGAAAACAAGAGAATGAGTTGTATCGTGAACAGCGCCTATGAGAAGAAATTCGCATTCAGAAAGTAGGTTCGAGTGTGCTTCAGCTATGCCCGATGATACCCTACAACATAACATAATTAGGTTTCATCAATTTTGCTACCTCAGACTCTGCGGGGGGGGGGGGGGCAAGCGCCGGACAATAGAGCTCGTTTTCGACTTGGGGGAGCGACAGCGCAGACCTCCCCCGAGGGGGGCTTCAGGGGAGATCGCTGCTCTCCTCCGGCGCTTGCCCCCCCCCGAGAGGAAGAGAGGGAAAAGATGGGAAGAAGTCGTAGAAGGCAGTTTACTACAATAGAGGCCAGAGAAGGCATAGTAGGTCAAACGCATGCATCGTCATTCACGTCAATAAGTAAATAAAAAAAATTCAAAAACTAGTTAGTCGAACTTGTTATAAAATCAATCAGGGTATCTATGAGTTGAGAGCAACGAGTTTACATTGGTTTCGTTCCTACCCTTAGACCAGTGTAAACGACCTACAAGTTTTGTCCCGATTTTACGTGATTTCTCCTGTGATCTATCACGTGCTCAACCGGTATAAAAGGCGCCGCACCTCATGAAGAGCCGTATTCGGCCCAACAGGGCCGGCCCTGGGGTGCGTTCCAAGAAGATTTCCACGGGAGGAAAAATGAATCTGATAAGAGCTGACCAATGATAGATTGAGAGACCGCATGTAATGAGCCTATCTGTTAGATTACCATTCGTTAAATCTTATCAGACCCATTTTCCTCCCATGGAAATCTTCTTGGAACGCACCGCTGGACGGGGACTTCTAGTCCCTGTCAGGAAGGGATATTTTTGGAGGAGAGCGGCGACGCTTTCCGGGGGGGGAGGGTGACATCACTGCTCCGGGGCCGTGACGTCACTGCTCCGGGGACGTGACGGGGCTGGGGGAGCTTCAGGGCAGTGACAGGGGGGCTTCAGGGCAGTGACGGAGGGGGGCTCCGATAAAGCCAAATTGTCACTTCGGCGGTAACCCCCCCCCCTATTGGGGGGGGGGGCAAGCGCCGCTGCACGGAGGGTTGCCTCTCTGAAGAGCTGCGCTAGCCCCCTCCAGTGTATGAGACGATCAGGCTGATATACGTGGAAGACAGTATTAGCATAAATGCGTACTTACAGCGAGCAATGCTATGGAATCAATTCTGGAGCCATGCTTATAAATATGTAACAGGAAGCAGCAGCAGGAAAAGCGCTTCTTGGTTTTTAACAACGTCAGAAAAAAAGAATCCCTTCTCGCACGTGGAACAACAGCAAGTTCTGCAACAGCCAGTTTCATCGTTGGTTTTTGTAGAAGCTACTCTCCATTCAATCATACCGACATTTTGATCAAAGATGTTTTTAAAAGGCCGAGGGGTTTTGATCAAAAGTTGACCGCAGGCAAAATAGCGTAGAATTTGCAAACCTTGATATAAGTCATATATTTGCGTTTTGAGCGTAAGAAGAAAAAAAAGCGTTCTTGTGCTTTTGTCATTAAGTTCAAAATGACCCGCTGGTACTTCTAATAAGCCATTTGGAATTGGCATTCTGAAAGCTTTGTAAATTTCAAAGCTAAAAAAACGAAATAATCATGACGGAAGTGTTGCGCAGAGTTGTACTGATCTAATGAGTGAGCTAATTTGGGTCCTGCCATCATCACTCGACGCATTCACTACGAAATAAAGCTTTTCAGAAAGGGTATCATATTGAAGATGAGGTTGCAAAATCACAATCTGACGACCAATGGACATGTGAGTGTGGAGATGAAAGACGATGAATCAGCGAATGGTACGTCGGGGCAAGTAGCAAGCGCGATAATCCAAACAAACTGTAGAGTGTACACTGTCAAGAAAAGAGAGTGGTGGAAGGAAAACATGAGCGGGCGAAAAACTTAGCATAGCAAGTGAGAATGGACAGGGAAGTAGAAGTATTCGTTTTACATGTATTGAGCATAGTATGTAATCCTCTCTCTTCCACTTTGTAGAAACAGAACTCACATAATGAAAAACGTAAGGGTTTCATTAAAGGAAAGATTCGTTCAATGAATTAACGCTTTTGAGAACACATCAAAAAGACGTATGCAATCCGTATGTCTTTCTCATGTATCGTGTTCAAATGTGAAAATATATCCGAAATTTCATAAACGCAGCTTGAAGCCGAAGAGCGCTAAAGTCTGTCCGAATGAAACTGTCCGCCCAAGCGGCTGGCGTACATATCGAAGGCGTCTTTTTTTCGGACCAGCCTCCGCCCGGCTGCAGACAGCTGACTGAAATATTATAAAATATTTGTCTAATATTCCTACCAACCTGTTTACATGCCCCGAAAATGCCAATGCTACCACGCACTTCTACCGTATGGGCAGACAGTCTCATTCGGACCGGGTTTACATAATGGGGGGGGGTCGCAAATCAGCTTCTAATTAATTGGGATTTCTGACACTCGCCTCTCTGCTATTCTTGTTTTTCGTGTTCTTCTATGTCTACACATTGTGTTTCTATCGCTGTTCTGCTGAAATCGATTTTTAGATCACCATGGACAAGGCTAATCCGATGCGAGGCGCCATCATCGCGATGCACAAGTCTGGACACACGACACGCCAAATCGCCGACTAACTCTCCGTGCCGATCAGAACCGTTCGAAATCCAATCAGCCGTTTTCGTCAGCTGGGTACAACCTCTGACAGAGTTGGCAGAGGCAGAAAGGCCATTGTGTGTAATTCTCAGGTTGTGAAAAGGGTTCGCGCCCGAATCGACCGAAATCCACGACGCTCGATGAGGAAGATGGCTAAAGAGATGTTTCGCTCTTGAATATGAGGAAAGACCTTACTAACGCACAAGATCGGAATAACTAATCCTTTTCTGATTACCCACAAGAGCACCAGTTGTTTTCTTAGTAGGATGTTCAAGGACCAGTTGGAGCTAGAACCAGTAATGTTCTGAAGGCTAAGAGCGAAACAATGTGTCACTGTGTCACACAGGGTAAAACGTGATCGGAGCGACCACACTCGATTATGGCAGGACCGGAGCGTCGCGGGCTTTCGCTGTAGGACCGACAGTGCCGCGCGATCCGATAGCAACGCTCCTTTGCAGGTCAAGCACCGCCCACCACGGAGATGACTCCCATCCCTGATTTACAAGATAACAAAGTGAGTCGATGATGTCCAGAAAGCACCTCTGAAGCTTGTACCAATAGTTTGGGGCTTCACTTTAAGGCAGCAGACACGCTCGAAAAAGTTGTTGAAATAAGTATGTTTCTGGAGTCGCATGGCTCCTAGAAGACTGCTCACCCCGTTGGAAGCGTCAAAAACGAGTCAAAACTACTGAATTTCAGCAACGCAAATCGAAAAATTCCTGCAACCCCGCCCCTGAGCTTCTGCAACCCCGCCCCAAAATACAAACTCGTCCAGATCGATAGTACTAATACGGTTGTTTTGGCTGAGTTTTGGTGCTTCCAACGAGGTGAACGTTCCAGTACACACTGTAAGAGTATATCGGCTTCTCTATCTCAACCGTTTTCTTGCTAACATTCGCTGTTCCAACCGCGCACCGTAAAACTCGTCCACTTTCACCCGATAACAATATAATCGTTAATCCTTTATTTGCGCACAGTTTTCGTTCGCTTTTTCGTCAGTTCCCTTTTCAGCTAGCTCCAAACCTTTGATTTATGTCATAAAGTCGATACCATTTTTGAGCGTGTCTGCTGCCTTTAAGAGGTATCGTAGAAACCCTCGCACGCGACGATGAAGCACTGTTTGTTGGCTATCGGCAGCGGGGGGGATGCGTTTAAGCTTACGGATTTAGATCACTTATTGAGATATTTGAAGGGGAATATGGCATGCGCAATGTCACTTTTTAAGAAAGGTTATAAAGAAGGTATCGGGGAAGAATGGCGTGCGTTTTAAAGACGTGAAATAGCTTTTATGTAAACCTGGGTTAGCTTCAGAAGAAGTATTTCAACGGAAGAGTGGCAAGCAGTGCAGCACCTAAGAGAAACGTGCTTGAACTAAGGATAGTCGTGCCGGAACCCGAAATCCTAGCCCTATTATCCTAGAGCTAAGAGCAGCAGCAGCGGCCGTCTGCAAGTGCGAGCCGGAATTTTGTTCTGATGAGGACATGACAAAGTACATTATGTATCTTGTTTTCTGATCCTAGTTCTTAGTCTCACTACTTCTCTGCCCCACAAAAGGATCTCAGGAAACAATAAAAGGTTTTATATGAATCTTATCATGACATTTTGATTTGTTCTAAAGATAACAATTTAGTGCCACCATCTATGACGGCTTTGCAAGCATGAAAAAAAAACGAGTGCCTTCTACCAGGCCGTCCAATAATTCCTATCCGAAAATTTTCAAAATTCTATAATTTTCCTTAGAAGTCTTATAATATCAGGCAATTGTAAGAACCTTCTAGAAGGTTCTCCAAAGTTCTACGCTAGGGGTATATAAGGCGCAGTCGCCGCGTCTAGGTACCAGTACAAGCTAAAATGGACCAAGGTCCAATTCGTACGTTCGTGTACTACAAGCGGCTGCTAGGCAACGACACGGGCACCGCGGTCGCCAACATCTGCAGAGCGTGCAAGGAGGATGCAGTGTCCCAACGCACAGTCAGCCGCTGGTTCAATCGTTTCGAGAGCGGCGACACGAGTCTCGAGGACAGGGAGCGCAGCGGGAGGCCTTCTACGGTGGATGATGACGAAGTCCGTCGCTGTATCAAGGAGAAGCCGGAAGCCATCACCCGTGAACTGGCGACGACGCTCGGCTGCAGCAAGTCCACCATCCACAATCGACTCGACGTACTCGGCTACCACAAAGTTCTGGCCCGTTGGATCCCCACCGTCTGACGGACGCCAACAAGCAGAGCCGCGTGGCCGTCTGCCAGTCTCTCCTCCTTCGTCCGCATCGCAAGGAGTTTCTCGAGAACCTGATCACTGGGGATGAGAGCTGGGTCCTCCACGACAACGTCACCCGCCGTGCCGTCTGGATCCCGAGCGGAGAAGAGCCGACGACGACGCCGAAAGCCGACCAGCACACGCTGAAGATCATGCTCTGCTGTTGGTGAGACACCGAGGGCATGCTGTACTTCGATCTGCTCCCACTAAGACGGTCACCGCCTCCATCTACAGCAATCAACTCGAGAAACTAGCCGCCGTCATCCGAGAAAAGCGTCCCCGACGGGCCTCGGTCCACCTGCTGCACGACAACGCGCGCCATCACGTGGAGAAGGAGACCCAGCAGAAGTTGGCGACGTTTGGCTGGGAGACGGTTGCCCATCCGCCGTATTTCCCGGATCTCGCCCCCTCCGACTACCACTTGTTCCGCCCGCTGAAGCACCATTTGGCCTGAAGAAAATTCTCCAACTACGACAACCTCAAATCCGACATCGCGGACTTCTTCGAGTCGCAGCCCCCGGACTTCTGGGCGAAGGGCATCGGCGACCTGCCCAATCGATGGGCCACTGTTGTAAATAACTGTGCTGATTATATTGTTGATTAGACTTGTTTTTCAATAAAGTTGAAAAAAATTAAAAATGGGTAAATTTTCGGACAAGAATTATTGGACAACCTGGTATATTGGAGCACAATTTTTTCGGGTTGATTGCGTGCGTATGCACGCATAGCTACAATTAGTTTCCTTAGAAGAAATGATGTGAAATTAATTTCATAGTGATAATTTATTGAACAAGCAAATCGAATGGACAGCATGAATAGATAATTCAATGGAGAGGGGAGTAGGAATAATGAGTGCAAAGTCATCTGCATGAATTTGCAGTGGCAGAATGTGGGAAAACGCACGAAAGAAAACATAAACATCAACTGCGTAACTCCTCAGACATGCACACGTATTTCTTATGTGAGTCAGATCACTGCACCAATACAGAAAATAGCATTCACATGATTCATCACTACAGAGACAGAATTACACAATCGCCCTTCCTTTTTTGTGGATGAATGTTCCTAAGAGGTGAGCATGAGTTGACTGTCTGTGGTGAAATTTAACGTTTCCATTTTGAACGTGTACCTATCCTTCCCACACCTACACAAAATAACATAAAAGAAGTGTTGGAACTCTTTACCCTCAAACATTCAGCTTTAAAACCAGGGTTTAGCAGAAGGTGAGCGGCTCAGTGGTTCAGGAGACCCCTCCTAAATCCATTGAGATGGTGATAGAGAATTTCGATGAAAGAAAATATATTTAAGGTGTGCTTTCTGTTCTCGAGTTTACCAAACCGATCAATACGTTGGCCACCATGCGCTAAAAAAGTTATGACGATCCGGCGAAAAGGGCAATGAAACGCTTAGGCGCTATTTTACTCCTCAGCGCTAGCGCGTAGGCGTGGCCATGGAGTATGAATGGCCTAACGCCATGCCTGCGCGTGTCGTCCGCTCCGCCATGGCGGCGGCGTTCTTAACGACGTTCTTATTGATTTCATTATTATTCAACTGTTAGCTTCATTCCATTTCATAATATTTAATTCTAGTACTATTCTCTGCTACAATGATAGTGAGCACTAGCACAGATTCTGGTGGCTACTCAGACAGTAGGTACGGACTGACCGCTGGCAATAGAGGCCTCTGCGGGCGTTCCGCCAGCAAGTTGCGGACAGATCGCTGCCCATCGTGGTCTCACCGGGCGGATAGCTGCCTCTCGTTGTCTCCGCGGGCGGATAGCTGCGTTTTGGCGGGCGGATAGCGGCACCTGGGAAAGTTGATCACGCTAGCGGGCGGATCGCCGGCAAGCTCTGAAGCGGTGATCCGCCCGGAACCTGCCAAAGATCCGTCCGTCACTGCTCTGATAGCCAGCGATCCGCCCGCTCAAATTTCACACAGTGAAACTTGTCAATCATTGACGAGTTCTTTTCTGGTATGAGTATCATGCCCAGAGTAAACAATCGGAAGGGTATAAAAGGCGCTCCATCTCACCGAATGCTCACTCGGCATTTCGAGGCCGATCCTGGTAGATGACTTCAAGTCACCTTCGAAGGATCACTTGGTAGCCGGAGAATAATTTTTGGCAGCTGAGGGGATCGTCCCCACGGGTAGGGGGGGGGGTGGTCCGGCACACGGAGATCGTGGTGGGAACCATCGGAATAACCCACATGTGGTATCAAGGGCGGATCGCTGGCTAGTGGCGGACGGATCGTTGGCTACTGCCGGCAGGATCGCTGGCTACTGGCGGGAGGGATGTCGTTCCGCCCGCCAAAAGCCAGCGATCTGCCCGCACCTACTGTCTGAGTAGGCAGAGTGAATGCTCACTTTAATCTGCTCCTCCATAGCGCTGCCTCTGCAGTATGCATTGTCTCCGTTAGCGCATAGAAAGCAAATACTACGCCACGCCTGAGCGACACGCGCGGGATGCAGTAGGGTTGAAAAGTATGAACAGCTCCTTATTTTAGCAAAGAAATATTGGCATGGACGGTCCGTTAGGATGAACGAGCTCATGGTGGTTGTAGCTGGTGAGTAGAGGTCTCATTCAAAAACAGAGGAATTAACATACATATATGTACATATTACGCAAAACAAAACATATTAGTACGGGTACAAAGAAAGGAAAGGAGCAACAGCACGGGTACACAGACGATCCCCTCGCCCTCAAAAACAGCTCCACAGATAGTAATGGGGGGGGGGAGTGAGACTACGAAACTTCGTGTACTTTGTGTGCGTTTCTCCCGATTTCTTCGTCATTTTAGCTCTGCCGGGAAATCAAGTAATCGTTTCAGCAACTAGTTTTGAAATTGAAGACCGTCGTGAACACTCCCTTTAACTTCGAGCCTAGCTGCTCTATAATCACTGCAGTATTGTTAACTTGATGAATTCGCGAGAAACCCCAAGTTTCCCAGCATTGCAGGAAGCGAGCATAAAATGACTCGGAGAAAAGCATGAGCACACAGCAACAATGCTGTCTCTGGAAACTGACATTACTGTTGCAGAAAATTTTAGCATAATAGAAATTGGGTTAGAAAAGCTTATAGGAAACTATGAGCGATCTCTCTCCCAAATGAAGAAAATGACAACATCAAATGCATTTTTGATCGCCGGAGGATTACCTACAACACATGTTTATACATTTTGAAAACGAAAAGACCTGGCTACGTATGTCGAAAACAACATTTTTTTTTCAAAATGTACGGCACGTTAGTTTTAAATCTGAAAAGCTTAGGTGAGGAGGAGTTTCGGGATCTTTCCAAGTTGAAAGTGCGAACTGAGTGATGTCCTGTATATTTCTAAGGTAGGTAACCCCCAGTCGATCTCAAAATGAAAGAATGAAGATAATTGGAAAATAATTCAGCAATATGTAAGTCAGAGAGCTTACTTGAACAGCCTAGAATCGATGACCCAACACTTATAGCAACGAATACAATACCGGCGCTATGTTTTCTAAAAATGGGGAGTGTTTGCCAAAGTTGGCAAAAAAAAGTCCGATGCTTGTGACTTTTTTGAACGAGGATTTCTTCGCATTTTGAGAACGCTATGACATTCACAGCTCGAATTCCTACCTTTTAATGTGCTTTTTGGACGTAAATTTCCTATAGTCGCTCTGTTTTTGAATGAAATTGTTTTTAGAATCGTTTCTCAAAAACGTCGCGCGCGGAAAAACTTTGAGTAGTAAATGTGCAAATATTACAAGGGCAATCTCTATGTAGTCTTCGTGAATTGGGTGCAAGTGGGACAATCTCAAGATTTGTGAAGGTGGGATTTTCGAACTCCTTTAGCTCAGGTTTTGGGGTGCTCGCAACACATGTCCGAGGAAAAGGAAGATCCCAAGCGTGTTTAGCGAAGGGTTTTCAAAATCCAACCTGCACAAGTCTCAAGATTGTCCCACCCGCATCTATTCGATGAAGAAAACGTAGAAGTTTCTCTTCTATTACTTCCACAATTACTGCTCAACGTTTCCGAAAAGCGGTCGCAAAAAAACATTTTCATTCAGAAACAGGACTATTGTAAAAATTTCGGTCCTAAAAGTTTTTCAATGAGTTAGGAATTAGTGCTATGATAGCGTTTTCAAATCAAAAAAAAGTCTTCGTCAAAAAAAAGTTACAAGCATCGGACGTTTTTTGCCAAGTTTGGCAAATGCTCCCCGTTTTTACAAAACTAAGCGCGGGTATTGTAAGTGCATAAGGTCGTGAAAATCTTTTTTTTTTGCTTTCAAACCGCAACTCGATTTCTCTTTTCTGACACCTCTTTGTCAGAGAAAGTAATGTCCCTCAATGCACGATTCAAAAACATTTCGAACTCCTCAGGCAAACTGGGACGTCGACAACAGGTTGATAAGTTGTCATCTCATAAACTGCTCCCTGTTGACAAGTCAAATCGCGCGTATTGTCAGCCTGAGACCTGCCCGTTGCCCAGCACCTTCCGCCTGTTGTCGGGCTCTTGACAACTCGATGTGTCGCGTTTAGCGGCCTATTTAGCAGCAGTTCACATCCTACAGGACTGTTTCATCTAGCTTAGGTACTAGTTTTTACCGACACGCGTCGCGGTCGGCACTCCGACACGCGTCGCGGTCGGCACTCCGACACGCGTCGCGGTCGGCACTTCGACAAGCGTCGCGGTGGGCACTCCGACACGCGTCGCGGCTGGGTCGCCCAGCCTCCACTGGGGTTGGGGTCAGCACCGGATAGGCAGGACCTCCAGATGCTGGGCGGGGCCAATGTACTGCAAACTTGGGTAATTGAACCGGATGCGCTATCATCATTCACAGCGTGCCTGAAAAATGCGTCGTATAGTTCCCTTGTATCTAAAGCGCTAGCTGTGCAACAGCTCGACATGCGAGTTGCGCTCTCCATTGGTTCACTACCTTTTATCAGAAAACCACCGTCAGCATAGGGAAACTTTGCTGACCTCTTAGATGAAGAACCTTCGGGTCTAACTAAAATGTAGCAAAGTTGTCACAATCTGTAACACACCTTGAGCTCAAATAGATATCCAATTCCGGCCAGTGCTAGATTTTTTAGATTCCAGAGCCATCCAGGATCGAACTCACTGTTCATCTTGGAAAAAATTCTTAGCTACTCCCAAAACAGTCCGAGAAGTTATATATAAGAAATATCAAACAAACAGGACTTCCTCAAAAAAAGCAGCCGCTTACTAGGAATGGCAGGACACCTCATGGATTGGAATCGTTGTGCAATGAATTCATTAATTGCGAAAGCCAACGCCTGCGATCAGCTGTACAAACAGAAATTCATCCAAAATAAATTCCTGATAAATTTAGTCAAATCGATACCGATTTCTCAATCATGATGTCTCATCAAACGGATTTTATCAAGGGGTTTCCAAAAAAAATGATGGGATAACGTTGTTCGTTTTCCTTACTTTCTGCTTGATTGAAATTCTCTGTTTTGCATCCCTCAAAAAAAAGAAGAAAAAAGAAAAAAAAAGAAAGTGAGAACTGGTTTCTAATATATAGTTTGCGGAATATGTTTAAAAATTAGGGCCTCACAACGAAAAAACCAAATTTATAAATTCCATTATTACCCGAATGTAATAAGGCCCCGAAGAGTAGTATTGGACTGGAACGAAAAACTTTGTGAACATGCAGTAAAGACTTAGTCTTACCATTAGAACTGAACCGTGATGTAGTATAATGGAACACATGGAAAATCCGTTCAAGGCAGAAAATTGATAGTAGTTTCGATGAAGAATCGATGCGAGCGAAGCTTGCACGTGAGAATAACAATATGACAGGTGGGAGGCTGAAAATCGCTCAACCACATTCTTGACCACTGGTCTTCCGGCGGCAATATCAATCAATGGTAATAGGAGCATAACTAGATGGAGGTTGGAAAAGTATCAATCGACTGATATCGAGAATCGATTTAAGGAAATAACAATGTAAAATGCTAATGCCTGACGAAATGTTTTGGAAAGTGAAATGCATGCGATTCGATGTGTTTATGAGAAAAAGCTTTCAACCAAAGCAGAACCGTGGAAAGAGCCAGTGGCCTTTCTTGAAGAAAACATAGCGCTGAATGCGTGTTGACCACAGAAAATGTCGCCATTTAGATAAGAAACCCAGCGAAAAGGATGGAGTGTTGCTGGTTGCAGATAGAAAATAGTGATAATCCAAAGTTCAAAAAGAGGTATTTCGAAGATGGAGGCGTTGCAAAAGGAGCTGCTGCGAGAAAGTTATGATTAACCTGCAACAAATCCGCTTTTAGTTTTGTTCCAGAATGCATGCAAAGACGCCTTCTTCGCCGACTTCCTCGCGACCTTTTCTGTTTGAGCCTGAACTCTATCAAATAAGTTAGCTTTGAGGAGAATCCTAAATCATGTTTCAGCGCCGAATAACATTCACAGGGAGTCATTAGAAGATGGCCCTGAAAACGTGGGAGAGCGCGGCCGAGCCCATTTTTACCAAATTCTCAAGTGGTAGTGTAAAGCCCATCCGAATGAGACTATACGCTCACGCGGTCGACGTGCGTGTCAATCGCCCATCGTGACGGCATTTTTCGGACGGGCCTTGTGTGAGAGAAATTGGCGCCGCGGCTCCGCGATAGTGCCGCTTCGGCCCCTGCATGCACCTGAGCGGCACTATCGCGGAGCCGCCGTGGCACTACCGCAATGCCGCAGCTCCGACACGGCAGTGCAGTTGCGGCTCCTCGATAGTGGCTCCGGAAGAGTGCCTCATATTAAGTAACTTTAGAATTGCAATACAACTAGGGGGAGGGGGGGCCTAAAAACAAAAACAGGCACCTGTGGTGGTTACATCCTCTGTCTCATAAGGACAGAGGTTACCGCCGTTTTCGCGGTCAAATAAGTACGGAATGTAACTCAAACATGGGTAATTGAACACGCGACAATTTCGTTTTACCACTCAGGACAGTAAATCGTACTCCACACGTTCGCTACTGCATCCTCGCGGAGCCGTTGCAGTACTATCGCGGCAATGTCGAGGCTCAAGGTACGGTAACAGAATCGTCTAATTACTATCGCGGCACAGTCGAAGGTCGCGGTATTTTCCCGGCACTGAAGCGGCAAATTTTGCCAGAGTTTTCACGGCTGCAAACGGCTGGCTGGAAAATCAATCCCCATTTATATTCCTGGTTATCGATTTTTGAGTTCGAAAAATGCCTTCTTGGCGTCCGCCCGACACGCATGCCGACCGCGTGGGTGAACTTCTCAATCGGGAGGACTGTAAGCTAAAAAAGGGGGATAATCTGCTATTCAGGCGTAGCTAACACGGCGCTAACAGTCGTTTAGGCTTTTGGGAGAATCGCCCCAGCTAGGCAACTGATGTTCGGGTTCAACGAACATCTCAGATTGGAGCTCCCGAGGCTTCAGATGGATCACTTTTTCCTGATCTCTGGATTCTGATTGCACTATGTAACTGTAGAGCATTTTTTGAATATGGAACCTTCAAAGTAACTCAGCTGCTTTCTAGCACAGTAGTTTCTTGTGAATTTTTTTCGACATCTTTCACCATAACCAACACTGCCCTGAAAGACAGAAAATGCGTCTGAGACTTGACCTAACGAAAACGTTCTGAAAAGTTGTTGAATCCCTAAATGCAGCAAAGCAGTATGAAATAACAACATGTGGATGATAGAGAGTAGCGCAACAACTATCGAATTCATCTGGGAAGCCCAAAATAGTCATGGGAGGCTGGCATTTTTGAGGTGTTTTTTAGTGGTTGGGGTACCTCAATGACTGACCACCATATCGAGCGATTTTTATCAAAGGCAGTGTTCACGATAAATCTCGTTTTCAAGTTTTCAGTGTGAAACGCTATGCTGACAGACTGGATACGCCCCCTTTATAACTAGGCTTCGACTAGTCGCTGCAGTTACAAAACCCATCGCGGCAACATATCTTGGACTAAGTCGCGACGGGTTGACAGGGTTGGCAGCTTCGGTCGCAATCGCCGAGCGATTTGAGATACAGGGTTTAAAAGGCCAAAATCACTTGGTTCCTACGCATGCTGGTGCGGAGCGGAGGTTAGAGACAGTGAGAGAGCGTAGGACAGACGGAGGCCGAGAGCCGCGCCCGCCGCTCGCGCCTCGAATGATGTTAATTACGACGTTTTATAGAGGGTAGCAGCAGTATCGTCGGTCGCTTCGATTTTAGCAGCGACCAGCTATCAAAGGGGCTATAGGATCGAAGAAAGCAGCGAACACGGGCGAGAAATCGAGAAAAACAGCCGCGAAGAGAAGATTTCGTAGGCATGCGGATCGAATCCACACCGCTGGTGTGGCTAAGGAGCAGTTCAACTGGCACACACTAAACGCGCGACGGAAAAACGCAGCGCGCGCTCGTCTTCCATAGGGCGCGTTAACCGAGGTCCTTCAAAAAAGGTAGTTGTTGCTCCATTTTAGCCTTTCCCCTTGAAGGCAGTGTTTACGGTAATTTTCGATTTCTAGATTAATCGTCATTTTGCTTTTTTAGCTTCCGCGTAGAACTGAAATGACGAAGAAATCGGGAAAAACGCTCAAGAAGCGCACCAAATCCCTTACTCTCACCTCACCTTTTTACTCTCACTGGAACTGTTCGTTGTGACAATGAAATCTCTTGTGGACCCGTCTTTTGCAATTCTCTACTTTCTGTTGCTCCGCTCTTTCTTTCGGACCCTAACTAATACTGTTATGCCTAAAATATTTTTCCATTTTTGATTAGCCCCATTCTTCACCGGTGACAACCACCGGTAACATGTTTCAGCCAATCGGACAACTAGTCCAGGCCAGAGAATAATGGCACGGAAATAAGACGTTTTAGTGCGTTTCTCGCCATTTTTCGTAATTGTGGTAGCAATTGGTTGCCAACGCATTCTTTTGAGTGGAGAACTCGGGAACGAAAATCATCGTGAACACTGCCTTTAATCATTTTTGCGTTTTGTTCATATTGTTGCGTCAGCGTCGGCGTCGGAATCAATATCGTCATCTCCCACTGCGCTCCGAGAAGCGGACAAAAAAACTCCGAAAAATTATATAAAAACAGCGAATTTCACTGCAACGATGGTATGAGAAGCATCGCGTCTATAAAAGTACATTTTAAACAAAAAAATATAAATAAGATGCAAAATTGATAAGGGGGGCGGCTAAAATGGAACAACTAGTACTTTTTTGAGGACCCTCGGTTAACGCGCCCCAAGGACGACGCGCGCAGGGTTTATCGCGCGTGCCAGTCGAACTGCTCCTTAACCACACCCGCGGTGTGGATTCGATCCACATGCCATTTTCGTGATCCCAGTACGCCTGCTAATGCCGCACCGCCCCCTCCTTCTGACGAGCTTGTGGCGCAGCGAACGTCTGCGATGGCGAATTGACAAGCAACTCCGCCACGTCCAGCTTGATCAATACTCGCACATTTCGCCATTAGCGTGCGCTTGCGGAAACCGTAAGCTCGTCCACGCCCTGAGCGTTTGAAACCACTATTTTAGCTTATTCTGAGCGCTTTTCTCCACTGTTTCTTCACTATTCGGTGGCCCAAGACCGAACAACCCAATTTTTGAGTCGAACTCGAATGTGATAATCATCGTGAACACTGCCTTCAAATCGCTGCTTTACTCAAACACCCGAAACAAAAAAATGAGTTCATCACTTGATTATTCTGATGCCTTAAAAAGAAAGAATATGGGGATGCTTGATAATCAGTTCACACTAGGAGCCGACCCGTGAGGGAAATGTTTAGGAGGTCACTAAATTTCGTTTTATATAATGAAGGATACAGTTAGACAACTCTAACAAACTTAAGTACCTGCAAAGTGGGAAAAGGGGAGACTCTTGAGAATCCCCGAAGTTGGAGGAGTTGACTACGCTTCTAAGCTGGAGGCGCCAAAATTCAATGCCGCCCACGATAATTCAATTCTACTAGAAAAAGGAGGATGGAGAAAACAATGCACAGACCTAGACGAATGACGTACACGTGCGGTAACACGGATGCGCCTGAAATTTGAGACGTGACTTCGCGCTGCTCTCCACCTACATGCGTAGTACGCTCAAGAAAACGAAGTGCACTTTTTATAGCCGTGGGGCTAAAAAAAATTTGGCCCGATTCTCACAGTTTTTCGTCATTTTTGAAGCAATTCCGTTTTCTTTTTTCATATATGTATAATAGCTGGGCATGATATATGTACTTAGGTATGACAAAAGCAGTCATGGTGACCGATATAGGTGAAACTTCAGAATTTGGAAAGAGCTCTTGCACCGAATGAGAATTGACTCTTTCCATGAAGTAAACAAAAGCCAGTTGAAATTGCAAGACGCAAGAAAACATATGTGAAACCCGCCATTCGAAAAAAAAAGAAAAATGAAAGGCTTCTCTCGTCGGATTTCCATTAATTGAGAAAAAAAGAAGAAAGACTTCAATATGTGTTCCTTCAAGTAGTCCGAGAAATGTTTGAAAAGTTGATTGTTTATTTTTCGGTTCTCAGGGACAAGTGTGAGCTGCGCCAAAGGAGCGCATATGGTTGGAAACGTCGTTGCGAACGTCGCCTGTGTTCAAATGGGATACGGCAATATGATAGGCGATAAATCGGTTTGGGGTAGGACCACATGGGAAGCTTCTGCAGCATATATTCGTCTAACTCGAACGTTGTTATGAGGAAATTGGAGGAGTTGCGTGAAATCTGCTAAGAGGGACGTGCTTTCTTACAGTCCGCGACAAAGGAAAAAGTCGGTACAGTCTACCGCAATGTTAAAGGCAGCATACACGCTCAAAAATGATATCAATTTTATGGAATGAAACGAAGTTCCGAAGCTGTTGATATTCAGAGATAGCGAAAAAGCCGGGAAAAATCGACTCAAATGAAGATATATTGGTTCGTTCTATATTGCTCCAGAAGTGGACGAGTTGTACCGCATTGGCCGAAATAGCGGAGCTAGCGACAATTTTGTTGGGATTACGGCGCTAATGTACTAGTACGACCCTTTATGGAACGCTTACGACGTTAGAAGCGTAAAAAATGGGCCAAAATGACCGTAATCGAGCACTGAACATTTGTATTGAGGGGAGGAGCCCGTATCGATGGGCGGAGAAAGAATGATTTTGTGACTCAATACGGCTCGATTACGGTCATTTTGACTCGTTTTCAACTTTTCCAACTTCGTGAGGGCTCTTTTAGGGCTCGTAAGACCCCACTAATGTAGTTATCTCAACAACTTTTGCGAGCGTGTATGCTGCCTTTAAAAGGACATGGTGCGGTTGCGGTCACACACTAAAACTACGGTGGAAGACGTTTAATTTCATTATCGATCGACAGCACAGCTGATTTTGTCTGTAAGTTACGTTTTTTCTTGTTTGTTTCGGCATTCATCTTGTTTCTGACTAATCAAATATTGCGAATAGGGGCTATTCTTAGTGCGTGAGGGGAATAAGCCGTTTGTTCGGCTTTCGAAGTTGTTTTTTTTAAATTCTGTTTTGAAATCGGAAAAAACGGCAAATTCCTCTCGCACACCAAGAAAGGTCCCTATTCGTAATATTATCAGGATCAGAAACAAAAGTAATGTCGAAATAAACAAGAAAAAGAAAAAAAAAACGGTAACTTACCCCAAAAATCAACTGTGCTGTCTACCGATAATGAAATTAGGCGTCTTCCACCGTAGTTTTAGTGTGTGACCGCAACCGCACCGTGTCCTTTTAACATTGCGGCAAACTGTAGTGCGATCATGTATTTTCTTTAACAAGGGAAGTCTTTATGTCGGTAAACGCATTTGCAAAAGCGACTTGTATTCTTAGTATCTCTTAGGCCTCCATAGTAAAATTGCGCAGTATTCCGCCCCGAGCTGCAGGTTCCAAGAAGTTACAAGACTGAAAATGTGGTCCTAGTGCTTTTTTTACCTTCCAAAACGCCCATTAGTCTTTGTGAAATCCGGGAACGGACCTCATAATTGTGCTCAGCGCCCAAAACTACCCCCCCCTCTGAGCAAAGTTTGAGTGAAGGATTTTCCAGACTTGGTACAATCTGACAGCGTTTTGGACGTGTGGATTTTTGGTTGGGCGTTTATTTATAGCGATTAGAGTGCTCTGAAAGCTTTCCAGAAAAATGTTCCAGATTTGACTTAAAATCCTATCAGGTGGGTTTTTTGAGGTGTTGATCACGAATCTGAAGTTTATCTGTCGATTTTCCAAGGTTTTCGACTATTTCACGGCTATTTCGAAGCTATTCCGAGGCTATTTCTAGGCTTTTCACGAAACGGGTAAGGAGTAGCCGAGAAATAGCCGAGATATAACCTAGAAAACGTGAAGTAACCAGAAGCAACCAACCATCGCCGGCTCGCCGTACTACCATCTGGGGCCGTCAGCGGTATGGCTGGGCCTCCAGAGGCTGAACGAGGTCCAAGTACCTCAAACTTGGGTAATTCAACCGACGCAGGTGTTGACATCTGAATCATGCCTTTGGAATGCGCCGTATACCTACCTGGAGAGAATTATTTCTCGGCTATTTCGCGGCGAGCGTTATTTATCGGCTATTTCGTGGTGGGGAATTATTTGGCTGCAATTATGCGGCACACGGGTATTTCGCGGCTTTTTCTCGGTCAAAATTCTTAGAGTGTGGAGCGCAGGAACAATTTTCTGCTATAAATGTGAATCCGGCGATACGGAAAATCTATACCACATCGCAACGAACACCGAGAATCATTGGGAGAAACTGGCAAAGTTGGCAGCAATGCGTCTTTTGACCTGTCTCGCCTCGAAGCGCTCTGTTACCAACGTCGAAAGACTAAAACCTCCATCGTGCCACACCTTGTTCATCCTCAACGTAAAGCACACTTCCCGAACTTTTGACGGACACCGATTTTCTAGACGAAGTTAGTCCTAAATCGGCAAGAAAAAATGCTACCAGATCTGTGGAAAACGACCACACTCCATCTCTAGCACTGCAAAATTGAAATCAAATTTTGCTGTGAAAAATAAAGTATCTTTGAAATTAAAATGCTTGAAAAGAACACAATATGGCGACCATTTTGGACCTTTTTGAATTCAAAGTGGAGTCTTCCGAAGCGAGTTATGGTGGAAAGCGCTTTTCTCCGACTTTTCAACGTTTCGCTTCTTTACCCAATGTTTGCAGCGGTATAGCATATTGAGACGACGCCATTAGGCTTTTCGACCAGTGTGGAAAGATTTGACTTCAGATGGCGCAAGGGGGGTGGGGCGAGAAGGATATGATTCTTTGGATTCGGGATCTTTCTCACCTTCCACAAAAGTGCCGGGCCTCGGTCTTTGCGGTCAGCTTCCCGTGCAACGCTTTTAAATCGTTTCCTTATCAACTTTGGTTCAGGAAGCGAACATAGCGCAATTATTTCGTCTGGACCAGAGATGTGCGAAAATTTCTGTTTTCTGTTTTCTAATTTCTGTTTTCTGACCGTTTTGGCCTTTCTGTTTTCTGATTTCTGTTTTCTGAAAAACTTGCAATTGCAAAAATCACAAAAAAAAATCAGCAAAAATCAACGAAAACCAGGTCTGTTGGACAGTGCAGCTTGTTTCCTCCTAAACTGGCAGCAGCGACCATTTATCCATCTCGTTTATCAAGCAGCTTACGCATGAAGTTGGCACGTTGATACATGATAAAACTCGTAGAACACCTCCACTGGCAAAACAGTGTGATGGAACACGTATGGATAAACAGTCGCTACTGCCTGTTTAGGTTTTCTCTTGCTGCTAAAGGTAGGGTTCGCCATAAGATACGGTTGTTATGGTATCCTTATGATAAGGTAGACATGATCATCGCAAAAGTGAAAATATGTGAAAACTCAGAGGAAAAACGTTCAGGAACGAAATATTGCTGGTTGTCACCTTGCCCACAATTAACTAAATTCCTATAGGCTATAAAACGGCGAAATTCACTTGGTTGCTACGCGTGCTGGTGCGGAGAGGAGGTGAGAGACAGTGAGAGAGCGTAGGGCAGACGGAGACCGAGGCGACGTTCGCGCCGCTCGCGCATCGAATGATGTGAATTTCGACGCTTTATGGAGGGCATGTGTGTTTGTTTTGCCTTCTTCCGCCTTGCTGCTGAACCCTATCCATACTTTTGCGAAGCGGCGAATGCCGTGGAATGTCAATAGAAAAATGAAAAATCAGGTGCTCGGTAACGGTATCAAACATCGCATTTCTCATTTTTCTACAGATATTTCGCGGCATTTGCCCCTTCCGCAAAAGAATGAATAGGTTGCCAAACGAAAAAAAAACCAGCTATGATATGAAACGTATTGGTTGAGGCGTGCGCACACCCACCAATTAGCTGTTCTAAGCTGTTTTTGTGCGTTTCTCCTGCACCTTTTCACTTTTCCCACTTTTGTGATGGTGAAACCTGCATTCTCATGAAGGTAACTCAGCAACTGACTTTATCGTGAACCCTGCTCACCTACTCAGTACTTCGGCAAAATAGGGGTTGGGTCGAGTGCCACCCTTCGCTGTCAGCAGCTGCTGCTGACAGCGGTAGATGGTTCCAACACTTGCTGGGGTTGAAACCCTCAATATCAATAGCAAGTGCTGCTGTTAGCTGTCAGAAGCAGCTGCTGACAACGAGGGATGCAACGAGGGACTGTGCTGCCGTACTGGCGTTCTCTGACAAATTCACCCGATCAATAGCCAAGAAATGCCTGCTTTCTGCGTGATAGCCGGGAAATGGTCGGGAAGTAGCTGGCTGCGGCGTAATAGCCTAGAAATAACCGCCAAGAAAAGTTCGCCGCGAAATGGACGCCAAATAATGCTCTTTAAGGGATGTACAGTTCAACTCCGCATTGCCGTTCAGTCCACAAAGTGCACACTGATTCCGAAAGCGTGATGCGGGATCACCTGGGCAACAAAGGCAAAACCCGCCCGGGTGACCCCACATCCCTGTCTGAGGATACTCGCAACCGCGCCGCAGCACGCTGCCGCAATCAGCGTGCACTTCGCGGACTGAATGCGGCAATGCGGTGTTGAACTGTACACGACGCATTCCTGAGGTATGATTTGGATGTCGACACCGCGGTCAGTTCAACTCCCCAAGCTTGCGGTACTTGGACCGCGCCTAGCACCAGGAGGCCCCGCAGGGCTGCAGGAAGCCAAGGCGACAGCTCTGCGAGCTGGGAAAGGCCGCGTCGCGTGTTGGTGTGCCTGTCACGTCTTGGTTATTTCTCGGGTATTGCTCGGCTACGTTGAGACTAATTCGTGGACAACATGATCTTAGACGCCTAATAATCGCGAAGCAATCTAGAAATATTCGAGAAATAGCACGTCAAAAACCGCTGTGGATCCTGGTGGGCTATTTCTCGGCTAAAACTCAGAGTGAGTGCCTTCAATGATGATCTACCTGTCATTGACGTGCCATCGCTACTATCAATGTCTTATTAGTTATTTGTCCAGTCTCGTAGATATTGTATTACAGATATAGCAAAGATTTTCAGAATTACACTCTCTTTCCTCTTGAAAAAAGTTAAAATGCAATGAGTATTTTTTCTGAGAATTCTCTGTTTTCTGATTTCTGTTATCTGTTTTCAGGCCGTTCTGGCCTTTCTGTTTTCTGAATTCTGTTTTCTGACAAACTCGATTTTCTGTTCTGTGAAATTTTTAAAAAAATTTCCGCACACCCCTGATCTGGACGTGCGGTGATCGCGACGCCATCGGCGAACGAAGTCTTGATCGCGCGAGACGATCTACCCCCGCGATACCGTCCATTCAGAGGTCTGAATTTCACAAGGGGGCTTCAAATTCCCTGCTTATTTATAAGAGACGGCATACACGCTAAAAAGAGTTTGATTTTATGCCATGAATGGAAGGTTTGGAGCTGGTGGTATCGCGAAAGGGCGAGAAAGAAAACTAAAAAAAACGCTATGCAACTGAAGAACTATGAGTTTTTTTGAATAGTTGGTTTCAAAGCCGAGGAGTTACACAGCAGCAGACACACTAGGTCAAAATGTTCAAGCTAGCGACAAAAATGGTTGAGTTAGCGGTGCCAGTGGTGTCGAACGGCTTCTAGTAGGACGCTTACGTCGTTGGAAGTATCAGAAGCTAATCAAAGTGACCGCATTTGAGCAACCGGTTTTGAAGGGTTTGTTTTGATGGGCGGGAACAGTTAAACAGTAGATGGAGGTTGCATTTTCCTAAATCAGTAATACTCCAGAGTGGCGATTTCGAATAGCTTTTTTCCAACGATGTGAGCAACCTATGAGGGGCCATACAACCCCTTTGACATTGTTATCTCAACGACTTTCGCGAGTATGCTGCCTCTTAAGGCATACACACAAAGCGTGGTCAGCGCTGCGTTTGCCCGTGCCGCCCGGGCCGTTCGCGTCCTTCGGGGAGTCACTACAACTCCGGACGAGACAGTTGTTTATCATCACATTTTAGAAAATTTCGATTTCAAAATATATTTACAAAAAGCAGCAATATGATTGCCTTCTCCGAGAAGATTTGCCGCGTCTGTGTCGGCAAAGTACCGCGACTCTCGACTGTGCGGCTATAGTTCCGCGACTGTACCACAGCGGCTCCGTGATCAAGCGATTTTTTTGCCGTGTCTCGAACCTCGACATCGCCGCGATAGTACCGCAGCGGCTCCGCGTTAGAACCACACTGGCTCCTCGAGGATGCAGCAGCGAACTCGCGTGGAGTACGATGTACTATCCTGTGTGGTAGAACGAAATAGTCGCCGGTTCCATTACTCAAGTTTGAGGTTCATTCCGTATTCCCTTGGGCGCAAAAGCGGCAGAAACCGCAGGTGCATATTTTTGTTTTTAGGCCCCCCTAGTTGTATTATCATTCTTGAATAACTTTACATCAGATACTCTCCCTGACCCACTGCGGCACTATCGCGGAGCCGAAGCTGCACTGCCGCATCGTCGCTAAGGCTCCGTGGAAGTGCCGGCGCAGCTCCGCGATAGTGCCGCTTCGGTTCCTGTAGGCTCCGAAGCGGCACTGTCGCGGAGCCGCAGCGGCGATTTCTCTCAGAGTTTCTCCATCATACCAATTCACGAAGAGCGAATGGGTAATGAGTGACGATGCGAAGGGTGCTGAATTAGGAGTAGGCGTAAAATATCAGTCCCAGAGCTCTTAGTGACACTAATCCTGCTCCTAAATCTGCAATGACTACGTCAAACGATTCGTTGGCACGCCTATGTAGTCTTGGGACTTTTCTAGACGAGTAGATTATAATCCGTTTTCTATAACAGCTTCATAACTCGGAGGACAACAGAGAATAAGAGACCGGAAACATATCTAAGATGTATTTCACAGTTCAGGCTAAAGAAACATCTACTCCTACAATTAGGGTCCTCGTCACCGTTCTGCAAACGCATGAACAACTGCTAGAGATGATCTGTGTACTAGCGCTGTACAAAAAAACACTCGATTCGTCACCTTTGGAGATTAAAAAAGAGGTAGGATTATAGGGGAAGCAGTCGTGTTCACTCATATTCTCTGCTCTCTTGCCTCCTACTTCCGCGGTGTAAATCTGAGCGCTCAAGAATCATAAGCGCGGGGGTTTTGAGCGATGAGTCAAATGACTTTTCACCTGGAGAAATGCGAGAAAGAGGGCAAGAATAGTATTACTGTGCTTCTCTGGGCCGAATTCCGGTCCGCAATTGCGTCTCGATACGCTTTGCGGCCGCACGCATTCGAGTCAGAAGAGTTTCCGGCGCCGCAGCCGCCGATCTGTTGACTCTAGGTGGGTTTTAGAAACTGGAAAGTAAACAAAATTGGAGAAAACTGTATAAAAAAGCCATGTGGAGTCGACTTTGGCGCTGGAAACTCGACTGACTCCAGCGCGTGCGGCCGCAAAGCGTGTCGAGACGCAATTGCGGACCGGAATTTGGCCGAGATAAGCATAGTAGCACACCACGAATTTTTTTTCCTCTCAAGTTACAAGTCTTGTTTTGCATTCGCGCAAACTCGGTGCGCATATGTTATATCCTCTATAAAACTTCGTAACTCTCATCATTCAAGGCGCGAGCAGCGCGCGCGATGCTGCAGCCTCCGTCTGCCCTCCGCTCTCTCGCTGTCTCTGACCTCCGCTCCGCTCCAGCACGCGTAGGAACCATGAGAACTTCGCCGTTTTATAGCCTGTAACATACTCTCACCGAGTTTGCGTCAGTGCGCAAAAAGGAACACAAAGTATCAACGCGATCCGAGTTGACTGTGTTCGTTAACAATTGAGTCTTTTCTCCGCAGAGAATCGATGATGCGTCACGCATAGCGAGGAAAATCGTGGTGGGATTAGGTTTCGACACGATTACTTTTGAGTTTTGCTACAGCAGCGGCGGTCTGCACCCGCGGATGTAAACATTTATGTGTGCCCACTGTGAAAGACTACATTCCTTCACAACGGGTAAAGATGCTAGCGCGGTTGCGATCGACACAGTAACAAGGGAGGACCCTCGAGGATAGGAGACGTTCTAAAAATAAAAAAAGATCTTCTGATAGATGTGAGGGGATGGATAGAGTAACATTATTGTATGTTGGGTTTTCACTATGGACTTTCCGCTAGAGCGAAAAATGGAAAAAAACATGAAAAATTAGCATTCTCTTCAAAAGCCCACCATGGCTGTGCTTTCGGTTATTTAGAAGCGAAAATCGGCAGGCTACAACATCTAACGCCCGTTTACCTCGATATGTTTTAATTGGATCAATATGGAGGAAAAATTTCCCGACTTTTCTCGTCATATACTCCTCACTCATTCACCCTCGAACTCCAGATAATCGAAAAAAATTTAGCGTGATCGAGTCAAGTTTAGCAGTTTTCGGTGAAGGGTCAGCAGATGTGGGCAACCGATTGCCGCCTTCCTACAATTAAAACTGTGGCCATGAAGACGGTTTCTGAGAGAGGGTTCCTCGCTCTGCTTTTTACAATGACAATGCTTTATTCTACGATGATTTGGAAACGACTTCAATGTGTTCAAAAAAGGTGTTCTTCTCTAATCGAGAAAAATATAACAAAGTTACAAGATGCTCACGTTACAATGTTTCTCAATGAACCCGCAATGCTTGCTTAAAGGCACAGTACACCCTCAGATATGAATTTTGAGATTTCCATGTAATTGTGTAGAAGACCCCTCCTGTATAACAAGTGCCAAATGCGAGATCTCAATTCCTCCAAGTAAGCGAGATAGAAGCGACCACCACAGGCCCGACCCCCTTCGCTCACCACCACAGGCCCGACCCCCTTCCGGATTTTCGAATTCGATAGCGGCTCGATGGATGGCTGGATTCCAACAAGTCGTCGTTCTTCAGTCCATTACCGGACTGTCTCCTTATCCTGGCTTTCTCTCACGCAACGATTGCGATTGAAGAGAATTACATGCCTGAGACAACTCGTCCACCAATTTTTGACCCTCAGAAACTACGCATCTTTGAAGAGCCATAACTCTGTTCAAAGGGGGTCTTGGACGATTCCAGAGATACCGCTGTGATCAGCGTGTGACTCTCTCCAAGATAAGCATAAAATCTGAAAAATAATTTCTTGGGTGTCCTGTGCCTTTAAAGGCAGTGTTCACGATGATTTTTGTTCCCGAGTTTTCCACTCCAAACAATGCGTTGGCCACCAAGTGTTACCAAAATTACGAAGAAACGGCGAGAAACGCACTAAAACGCCTAACTTCAGTGACATTATTCTCAGGCTCGGTCTAGTTGCCCGGTTTAATGAACATGTTCGAGATGGTTGTCACCGGTGAAAAATGGGACTGGTCGAAAATGGAAGAATATTTCAGGCAAATCAGTATTAGTTAGGGTCCGAAACAAATAAAGGAGCAACAGTGGGTTGAGAATTCCGAAGAACAGGTCCACAAAAGATTTCACTGCCACAACGAACAGTTCCTGTGAGAGTAAAAAAGCGGGGTGAGAGTAAAGGATTTCAGGCCCTTCTGATGCTTTTTTCTTGATTTCTTCGTCATTTAAGTTCTACCCGAGAGCCAATCAATCGATTTAGCGAATAATTTCACAATTGAAGATTATCGTGAACACTGCCTTTAAGAAGGTGAGAAGAATGGTTCTTCGAATAAAGTGAGGAAGTGCTCATATCCTACAGGCATTCATGCAATAAAAGTTGTAAATCCAATAAGATCGGAAAAAGCAGGTTGAAATGTGAGTGAGAGCCTCGTAGATAAACAATAGAACAAATGCAAAACTATTTCTGCGAGAAGCCCATTGCGGGAATCGAACCCGTAACCACAGAATTCCTTCGTAGTTTAGTATCCCACAGCTTTACCTCTCGGCCACTCCTGCTCGTCGGCTAGAGCAACTTCAATCAAGTGATTGGCGGAATGGAAAAAACAGTGGCTTGAAAGATGGCCTATATCTCACGAAAGGACCTGAATCCAACTGTCAAATCGTGGATGGGGCAATTTTGTTGTAACTGAGTGTGTGCCGAGCATATGAAACCAATTAGGAAGTAACAGGTATGGTGGGTGTAGCTGCGGACCACTCAGCAGGCCGCGCGCCTGTCGCGTGCGCCGATCGATCACCACATTTATCGTGAGCGCACATGACGCAGCGCAGTCTGCCGAGGTGTCCGCAGCTATTCCTTTTCTGGTTACCCAAACTATAGTGTCGACTGTTTTTTCTTTTTTTTGTATCAGAAGGCCCGTATGAAAAAACCAACATAGATTATTGATACTCTATCCACCCCCCACAACTCTCAGAAGAACTTTTTTCAGGACGCCTCCTCCCCCGGAAAGGACGCCCTTGTATGTATACTGCCAAAATGACGCTTTCCAAATTTCGTCGTTGATCGGGAGAACAGCTGACATGCAAAGGTGTGTTGTTGTCTTTCCTTCTTCTTCATACTTCTTTCCGGGTTATCCTTGTTTTTTTGTGTGAAGTTGTGAATAGAGGCTCTTCTTTGTGCGTAAGGGCGCATTCTGAGTTCTGTGAGTTGCGACATGCATAATTACAGTTTATCTACACATTCGCGTTCAGCCCGCAAAGTGCACGCTGATTGCGAAAGCGTGTTGCGGCGCGGTTTCGAGGCTCTTCAGACAGGGATGTGGGATCACCGTGGCGGCTTTCTTCTTTTTCAGCGGCGGCGAAAAGAGGCGAAAACCGCCCGGGTGGTCACACATCCCTGTCTGAGGGGCCTACAAACCGCGCCGCAACACGCTTTCGCAATCAGCGTGCACTTTGCGGACTGAAAGCGAATGCGAAGACGCACTGTAGCTGCGAGCTCGTAGCGACCTCGAATGGAAGCTCGCATGCGGCAAAATGTGGGGAGGGATTTTAAGGGCTCTGCAGAGTTGCACCGCGGCGAGTTCCGCTGCGGCAGGGCAACGATGGAGAATGGGGGGCGCCACGAAGCGGGCGATGGCGGCGGCGTGTCGCGCGGCAGCAGCGGCGTGGTTACCTCTCAGAGTGTTTCCGCCGCCGCGACAACTGCGACTTCCGGAGCGACGCCGTAAATGAGCGGCGGCGGGGAATGGTCTCGACCATTTCCATCGCTGGCGACGAGCGTCGCCGACGATCGATTCGAGCTTCTTTTTTTGCTACTTTCATGAATTCAACCCTCTGAAGACCTTTTTTCTATTTTAGCACAAATTGAACGGAAAATCACTGGAGCATACTTCAAATTGTCCAAATTAGCAGTTTTATTTCGAATTGGCTTTGTTTCCAGTTTTATTTAGTATTTTTTATTACAATGTCGTCTAGTACCATTGTTTTCAAAGCGATCGCCACAAACCGTTCACTGATTTTAGCATCTCGAAAACTATTCATTAAGGCATCACTCTACTGGTTGCAAACTTTATTTTTCATTTTTAATTATCACAATATTTTGTAGTAGTTGCTAGTAGACATTTACTTAAGTTTCGAATCATATGAAACCAACAAAAACTGTGTATAGCGAGATGCACCGTCTAATGAATGAGATCGTACGCAATGGTAGAATGCGATGCTGACGACAACGTCGCTGCAACTCTGCGAGGTCTTTGTGCTCATCGCCGCGTGGGGTTTCGACCACGCCCCAAAGCTCTCGCTCGGCGGCGTGCCGCTGGTTGCTGCAACTCTGCAAAGCCCCTTACAGTTGTGCCGCACTGCGAGCGCGGTATAACAAAGCTTTCGTAGAGGGCTTTTATCGCTTTCTTGCACCGCGAGGATACTACGAGCTAACGTTTCGAGCTGCGAGAAGATTTCCGCTTGTCGTAGCTCGCACTTCGACCACTGCGACCACTGGCTTCCGCCTGACGCCATGTTTTGACTGCAGGTGGTCGCTGCGGCCATGCGAGGGACAGCTGTTCCCTTTTCATCACGCGTAATGGAAAGGCGCTCAAAGTGTGATCGCTTCGTAGCAGACGTCCAACATCGCTGGGTCGCGGCGACGAAAACCTATGTTTTACTGCTTCGCTGATGGAGGAGCGATTCTCTATGGTCGCTAATCAACGCTCCATCGCTGGCATTATGGCAGCGATGGAGCGATTTCCAGCGAATTACACGTTTCGTGTTATTGATGACTACCAGCCATAATTTCACTGATTGATATAAGTTTTTCGATCATCCGTGTGGCTATGCACTATGAACAGAATCGCCGCCGCTGCTACATCGCTTGAGCAGCGAGTGCAGGATTGTGGCGATGAAAAACAGCAGCGAAAAAGTCAAAACATGGCTTGACGCGGTCATTCCGCATCTTCACCGAGATTGATCGTCCTAGTAGCCAGCCGTGCCCATTTTTCACAGTCTTCAACCACAATTTGAACACATTCCGTCCAACTGTCACTAATCCATTTCCTGCAAAAGAAACATCGCGCCTGAACTGTCCTTCGATGCTGAGTGACCTCAAATCCTCTCTAACCAGTACGTGGTGGAACAGTCGGAGTCGACTTTCCACTGCTGCTTGAGATGGCGTTGGGAGACCTCCCTTGTGTCTAACGCTGATGTACTGCATCGACGTCCTTGTAAAGACTTTCGTTATGGCATACACGCTACCAGAAATATCCAAGCAATCGACTGAAAAGCTTCCTATCCGTGCAATCCAACACTTCCATCTGCGTCTTCGGTGCTGCCGTCTCCGATCCGTACATCATGACAGGGCGAACAGCGGATAAGTAGACGCGCAACTTAACTTCCTTCGCGATGGGGGTAGACCACAAACACTTGGTTACAGAATTGAATACAGTCGTAGCTTTCGCTCATCGCTGTTGAATATCCGCTGCATAACTACAATACTCACCCTAAGCTTTGGTTAAAAGGGGAAATACCGCTTTTTTCGTCTTTTGGTTGTAACTCGCTTCAAAGTTGGCGTTTTTCAAACTTGAAGACATCTTTGGAATCAGCATTGATCATTCTTCATTTTTGATCTACACGTGCCTTATTATCAAACAAGCCATATAGGGTTGACACAATCAATCGAGTGAGAAGTGAGACAATATGGAATGCTGAAATGTGTGACTGTGTCTCCTCAAGTCTATTCAGTTTGTTTATGATTTCGGGTTTTTTATTTACGAGTTTTGTTTCTTCTAGATTTTTTATTTTTGAATTTAATTCCGTTTTCCCTCTGTGTATTATTTATTCGCTATTTACTCACACAATTGCCGCATTCAATGCGTGTGAAATATGCATTCATCTCGAATACAAAGCGGTTTCGAGCACAGTGAGGGGACGTGCTGCTAGGAGAGCACGTGCTCCTATCGTGTGTCAAGTTACAGCATGTACCCCATCGAATAAGACGTTAAATGCGTGCGTGATACACATTCAACTCGATGACGAAACGATTTTTCAAAAAAGCTAAAGCATACGACGCACTCTTGAGGAGGGACTGCGATGCCGCTAGCGTCACCGGTTTAACTACTCAAGTTTGGGGTGCTTGGCAGCCGCTGGAGACCTCGTCCAACCGTTGGCAGCCCCAGATGGTGCTCAGCGAGTTGGCCGCGTCGCATGTGGGTGTTCCGGCCGCGTCGCGTGACGGTGTGCTGCTACGATAGCGCTGGGCTATCCTGCAGCACGTGCCCCTGCTATAAAATTTTGCAGCACGTGCTCCTGCAGTGAAATTTTGCAGCACGTGCTGCTGTCTGGAGCACGTGCGCCTGCGAAAAAGCCTTTCGATGGGTGTGGTCACTCGAGTTGAATGCATATTCGACACGCATTGGCTGCGGCGGTTTCCTGAGTATTTAGTTATGTGATTAATATTTTCTGGTGTTTAATCACCAATCGATTCTTGTCGTATTGCTGACTTTGTCACTGCCTCTATACCTGGGAAACAGTAAAGATTTACTATAATTTTCAATTGACTTTTGGTTCTGCCTAATCTTGATTGAACTTCGTTCTGGCGGTGGTCCCCCTTCAGCTTCCCTCTATCTGCACTCCTTCCACTTTATCTTTTCCCCCTCTCTCTAGACGATCTGACGCACTCATCGCTCGAAAACAGTCTCCCGCAGTGGATTGAATTCGCGCAGCGGGGATGGACTGGAGAGTGAGACCATCCAGCAGGCAGCGCGCAGTCGCGCTGCGTCACCGAATTGATTAGGCCCTAGTTATACACCAGCGGAATGAAAACGTCTCGCGATGACATTGCCGCCGCTTGCTGCGTGAATCAGAGACTCGTCTGCAATGTTGCGTCTTTGGCGTCCTTGACGCAATACTGCAGACGAAAAATTTCCATGCGTTTTTAACTGTATTTTATCGTTTTTTTCGCTGCTGACGTTTTTTAATTGCAGAATATCACTAATAATCAATTTCTCTCGTCATAACAGTGCTCGTTATGTCGTTTTGGTAATGTTTTAACGATTTCAAATCTGAAAAATAATTAGCTGGTGGAAATTGGCAAATTTCCAACAGGGCAGGTCCCGCAGGGATACAGTATACGGTGCCGCGGCATGTGTAACTGCCCTGTGCGGCCTTCCGGCGCGTTTTTCTGCGACCACTGCTCCTTTTGGCATGCCTGAGCACAGTTAGGGCGCATATAAGTGATAGTTGTCTTGCTAATTAAGCAGCGTCCCGCCGGTGTATAACTAGGGCCTTAATCTCCTAAACGAAAGGTGTTGCTCGACCACTTGACAGCTCCTCGTCAAATGCGGATATAAGTCGTTAAGTACAAGCAAGGAATAGGGTCTGCATATAATTTTTTCTGATTTTTTTCCTTTGAAAAAATACAGATTTGACGGAATATGAGGGAAACTCTTTGTGTTATTTGTGCTGTTGCTGGGAAAGACTTCTAACTGTACCCTCTTAAAATTTACGTGCAACCGTGAGTGTATCCTTGGTCGCGGAGCGCAAGGCGGCCAGCGCGTGCAGCCGCGCATCGATTAATCTCCTAAGCAGAAGGTCTCAACCAAATAACTTGGATTCCTCGATCTTTACCAATAAAATAACATCCACAACTGGGCCATATGAATACCGCCGTAATCCAACAAGCCTGCGTAGATTCTAACCATGCCCCTCACTAGGGCTAGGGATGGGCGGAACTTTCTGATTGGATTTGGCCTTCCGATTTACGAAAAATGCTCCAAAAATGCGGAATCGGAAATAAAACCTGATTCGGAGGTCTGTTTTCAATTTCTCGGAGGTCTGTTTTCAATTTCAAAAAGAGCAAGGTATGAGATTCACATGTCGAAAGGACTATTTGCTCAAACCTAACCAAAGACCCTATGGAAATGAGCTCTCCTCCAACAGATTCAGGATAGGCATTTTCAAACCAGGCTCTTTTTCAGGGAGATTTGGGTTTGCCCATGTTTTTATCGTTTCTAGTAGGGGTCTCTGCCGTGATTTTGTGGAGCTTACAATCGGAACAGAGTGTACATATTGTCCTTTCTTGGAATGAAGTCTAGTGAATGAACGAGGCTACGACGTTAGATGCTTCGAAATCCCTTTAGGGATATGGTATACTTTTGCGACACACGGTCGAGTCGCTCTGCACAGCGACAGCGACCGCCTCCCGTCCTTTAAATCTGTCGCTGTCGCAGTGCACTGCACAGCGACAGCGACAGTGGTAGGGACAGGCTATGGCACAGTCGCAGTATGTCAGCCCTCCGCGACACGTCGCTGCGACCCACACGCGACATCTGTTCCTACGACGACCGTTGCGGTTGCTCCGATGCGGGTCCCGCCACGATTTGTGTTAGATTGCATGCCTGTCGCTCATTACAGCGACAAAGTATACCATAGGCCTTAGCCGGTGATGTCGCGAACGCCGCCGGATCGTCGCATTGAGCGAGCCTCTTGGAAACTTGAATAGATCTCACTCATTCACTCACTCACTCACTCATCCCGTTAGCTGGCGGCTTGCGGAGCAGGATCACCTCTCAACCAGTGCTGTAGGTGCCATAGAAGCTCTTGTGGCCTGAACGATACGCTTCCATTCAGTACGGTTCGCAGCAATTAATCTAGCGTTAAGGACACTGCACCGTTGGAACTTCAGATCCGCCTCGACTTGCTTCAACCACGTCTTTTTCGGGGCTGCTCTCTCAACATTCCACAGTGCAGGGCGCTCTCTTCATAACAATCTGTGCGGAAGTCGGTTTGTTTCCATTCTGCATACGTGTCCGAACCAGCGCAGCCTTCTCGTTCGAATTTGTTCTTCGATCGTGGGCTGATAGTCGCAAGTGTCTCGGATAACGTCGTTCCGTATTCGATCTCTCAATGTTATCCCGAGGATTTGCCGCAAACACCGCGTTTGGAAGACCTCCAGCCTGCTGTGATCCGACTTCAGCAACGTCCACGACTTTGACCCGTGCAGCAGGATTGGCACTATGAGCGCGCGAAACATCCGGATCTTTTTCTTGATTGGCACATTACCCTTCTTCCGTAAACACCAGCCCAGTGAAGCGAAAGCAGCCGACGCCTGCCCGATCCTGCACAGTATCTCCGATGTAGCCACTACCTTTCGCTCTTGCACCACCGATCCGAGGTACTTGAACTCGACTTGCTGAAGCTCAGCTCCCTCGAAGAACACAGATGCACGTGAACCGTCCGACGTCATGACTTTAGTCTTCTCCTTATTAATCCGCAGCCCATACGGTTCCGCCATTTGTGCCATATCATTCAACAAAAGCGTGGCTTCCATGTCAGTATCGGTGAACACTGCGCTGTCGTCCGCAAACATCAAATCCGTGACAAAATCGTTATCGCCAAATTGGACCTCTCTTCTATTTTCAAAGGTCTTTCTCATAATGGCATCGACCACGGTATTAAAGAGGAGCGGCGAAATCACATTTCCCTGCCGGACGCTTGCATCGACTCTGAATTCTTCGGATAGCTTGTTTCCGATGCGGGCACAGCTAGTCGAGCCTCTATAAATTTCCTGCAGAAGCTTCACGATTTTTCCAGGCATATGTTCGCATTCCATCGACCTCCAGTGCACGCAATCGAATGCAGACTTGAAGTCTATGAAGGTGATAACGACGCGCTTTCCACAGCGGATCCTTTCCTCCATAACTTGACGAAGCGCGAAAATTTGATCGCTGCATCCTCGACCCGGACGAAGCTTGTTCTTCGCGACAGGTACTGTCCCGATGGCGATGAAGTCTGGACTGTATAGTTCTCGTAAATACTTTACCGACAATCGACAACAGGCTGATCCCGCGATAGTTTTTACAGTCTCTGGCATCGCCCTTCTTATGGATAGGCACGGCAATAGCCTTTTTCTAGGTAGATGGCACGCTCCCTGTCCGCCATATGCGCGTGATTAACTGACGCAACTGACGCAGTAGAACAGTGACATTGCCAACACCGGACGCTTTTCCATTCTTTAGCGACTTGATTGCCGCCTTCACTTCTTCCGCAGTGGGTTCCGAGTCAAGCGCTGTCTCCTCTGGTACCTCAACTAGTATCGGTTGGACCAGTGGACCTTGTAGCGCATCGTGAGTATAGAGTTCACTGAAGAACTGCCTCCATCGCAACAGACGCTCATCTGCTGATCGCACAAAAGACCCATCCGTATTCCTGATGGAATCGCTCATGGGTTTGGTCTTCTTTCTGAGACGGTTGAGTGTGCTGTACAATGTGCGATAGTCGTTCCTTCCGACTGCCTCCTCCACTTCGTCTGCTACCTTATTACGACGACCTAGGCGTGAGGAGCCCCCTAGAAAGAAACTCGACTGGTCACACTTGATGGCGCCAGGACCAAAAGAAACATTTCAACTCGCGTTGTCGAATCGGTTCGCGGTTCTGGAAGATGTCTTGTCTGTAGACGGGCACGAGAAGCAGACAGTTGAAGTCGCTCTTGAATGCGCAGAGCCTCTCTGCCCTCTTATTCGCCGGCGAACGCAACCTTGAATATCGGTCGATTCTCTCCGACTCGCTAGCGAATGGAGACGAGCGAAACTAACGGACTTTGAACGGTATCGGCAATTGTGTCAGGAGCATCGTCGAAAGTTGAAAGATGAGCGGGAGTCGTACTGGAATAAGGTAGCAATAGACCTCATTGTCCCGTTCGACGCCCCAAATATCCTCCCCCACGTAAAAAATTCAGGCTGAAAATATTTTAATTTCTAGAACCCCTGGAAGACTCCTTCTTGATCTGCCCATTTGCACTAAGAACTTAGCGAAGTTCAAATTGTTTCTTTCTATTTCCCACATCACAGTACACATGATTTCGCAACTTCGGTTTATGCTGGGATCAGTCTCTTGTCAGCTCGTTCGTCCGCAAAGTGGAAAAGTGGAGCCGCTACCGCAGGGCTGCTCTGAAATTTTTAAATTTATTGATCAAATGTAGTTTTCATAAAAAATCGGAAAAACCAATAAATTTCATATTCCGACCCTATCTCTTGTGCTTAATGAATCATATGCGCATTTGACGAAAAGCCGTCAATTGGTTGAGCCAGACCTTTCGCTTAGGAGATTAATGAATGCGGTGACGCGTCGTTGCGCGCGCGCCCGCTGCTGGGTGGTCTGACTCTCCTGTCCATCCCCGCTGCGCGAATCCAATTCACTTCGGGGGACTGTTTTCGAGCGCGTCAGATCGTCGAGAGAAAGGGAGAGAGATAGAGTGCAAGGAGTGGAGATACGGGGAAGCTGAAAGGGGACCATCGCCTGAACGATGTTCATCCAAGACTAAGCAAAATTAAAAGTAAATCTTGACTGTTTCTCAGGTATAGAGACAATGTCGAAGTCAGCAGGACGACAACAATCGATTGATGATTTAATTTAGGTTGAAGTCTCATTAAATCTTTCAACTTATCGGGTGGGCGACATATGTCATAACTACTTCAGGAATTACCTTGTTTCTTAAACTTGAAATTTTTCTGAAATAATGATGACGAATGTTAATTTCGGGGGAAATTTTGCTGGAAAAACGCCACTCTCGACGATTTCGAGAATGCTACGATCAAATCGCCTCAAAACGTGTACTTAGAGGCTATTCGGGCTGCCTAACACAAATCTTCAACCCGTTTATCGATTTACGATAGATTACGGTAGGTTACGGTAGCTCTGTCAAAGTATCAGATTTGACTCAAAATCTCTCTGTGGGTGTTATTTGGGACGCTGAACACGAATTTGAAGTCCATTTTTCGATTTTCGAGATTTTAAGGTAAGTATCGCCAGTTAAAAGGCATTATGCCTGCCATAACCTTCAGTAACCCTAGGTCTGGCGAGGAATAGACCCCAGATTCGGGTTCAGCGCCAGTCCAAAACTTCAAACTCACATCAGTCGGCGGTTCCTCACTGATATCGTCCATTTTTCATACGCATCGACCGGATCGGCCGCGGCGATTCTTTCAACTCCGAGCTCTTCGTGTTGAACAAATCGCAACTGCCATCAACGTTTCTTTTTCATCTTACCTTCGCTTATAACCAACCCACAGGTTGTTCAGTGGGTATATGCACTTTTGATTTATATGTCGCTATATCGGAAGAAGCAGAGAAATGAGATGTGACATGGATGTTTCTTCTAAGCAATCCTTTTGTTGAGATTCGCTCAGATACGAAGAGTCGCACACCTTTAATCGACGCATCAATCTAGCCCCTCTTCATCCTATTTTCTCGCTCGAAGTCATCTTGTAATATTTCTTCTATTCTCACAAAGTCTATGTTGAGGTCAAATTCCCCTTCCTGGTTGACTATAGAATGCGATAAATCCGGTACTCTCTTCAACATTACGTGAAAAAAGGCGGAAACCACATGTTTGAACGGGAAGAATGGTAATTTTAGAATGCTGTTGATAGCAAACTAATAATTCACCTTTCGCTACCAACCGTGACTTTCGAAGACTGAAAGCAAACGTCAAATTCATGTTCAGCACCCTAAATAACCCCCTGAACAAGGTTTTGGTTGGAAATGTTACAAATTGTATAATCTGGCTTAGTTTTTTCATTTCGATCTCCCTAAGCAAATTGGGGAAAAATTTCAATGTTTCTCTTTACCTCCAACGCTGTCCTTAATAGACCGCTTTGCGGAACTCCAGTTTACGGCGGTGTGAATAGACTATGGTGCTGTTGCGGTCGACACACTAAAGCTGCGGTGGTAACCTGGCGCTTTGCCAGATCTCGTCATCGATTGACAGCACAGCTGATTTCTTGAGAGTTACGGTTTTTAATATTTTTTCTTGTATGTTTCTGCTTTACGTTTGTTCTTGACTCTTTAGGCATTGCAAATAGGGGCTTTTCTCAGTGCCTGAGAGGAATTTTCCGTTTTTTTAAATTTTAAAGTAGAATTTTGAGAAAAAAAAACACTACCAAGCCGGAACAAACCGCAGATTCCCCTCACGCACTAAGGAAAACCCCTATTCGCATTAATATAAAAGTTAGAAACAAAATTAAGACAGAAAATAGTGTGAAAAAAATAAGAAAAACAGTAGATCACCCAGAAAATCAGCTGCGCTGTCGATTGATGACGAAATCTCACAAAGCACCAGGTTTTCCACCGTAGTTTTAGAGTGTCGACCGCAACCGCACTATAGCATTCTAACATTGCGATAAACTACGGTAAACTGAGCCACCATAACAAGGGCTTTTTCCCCAAGTTGATGCAGTCGTAGACTCAGAAAAATCAAAACAAGTTACTTGTAATATAAATGTAAATTACTTGAATGGCTCAAGTAACTTACATTTATATTACATGTAACATACATTAATATTACATGTAACTTACATTTATATTACATGTAATTTACACTTATGTTACATCTAAATTACACTTCAATTTTCACTATGGATGGCCATCACGTGACGCAGACGACACGCGACGCTGAGGGCGTCTTCCAGACCACACACTACGCATAAAATGCTGGGCCTTCCCTGCTGGTGTGGCGTCAAGTACCTCAAACTCGGGTCATTGAACCAACAGCAGCGCCAGTAGTAAGCCTAACCCCGCGACTGCGTCGAAGATCAACCTTGGAAATATCTTCCTGGCCAATTTAAGTTACTTGCGAGTTATCTCGTCATTTGAGTTACGTGTAACATATCGGAGGCGCACCGCACGCAGTATCCCGCCGATATGTTACGTGTAACCTAAATGACCTGAGATAAGTCGCAAGTAACTCACATCGGCTCAGATATGTAACAAGTAATTTGTTTTCAGCCTTTTATGTTCCAAGAAACTTGTTTTCATTTTTCTAAGGAGGCTTTGTTGATTGTGAAGTCGCCCAAATGTCAACCACGCTGGACTAGCTCTTTCGACATGGAAGCTCCTGTGTGGAATTGTATCCTTCTCTGTTGCTGCTCAAACCACATTCGACAAGGATCAGAAAGCTGATAAATGTTTTCTGGACAACTTTAGCACGCCCTCTTCGAATCTGAACTCGGATTTCGCAACGAACATCTGCGAAAAAAGTTATAGCCTGTCAAAGTTCTTATTTCCCGCCTTTTTTATCAAAAGCGCGCATTAGTGTTTACAAAATTCGGAAACAGACCTCATGTTTGTGTTCAGCGCCCCAATCTACCCCGAAAGCGTTGTGGACTTAAGCGGATTTTCGGGATAGGGCCTCTCTACATACCGAATAAGGACTTGTCTCGCCTTCTGCGGCTCGAATTTCACTCGGGACCACTTCCCTTGCGTTGAGCAGCGTGACGTTTCGAACTGGAAGAACGGGACAACTGCTCCCCCTGTTTGTAGAGAGCCCCTGACCCGGATTTTCAGTTGGGCGCTTATTTATACCTTCGAAGCGTTGAAAAGAACGTTCCGGATTTGACTCAAAGTACTTTCAGATTGGTTATTTGGGGCGCTGATCACGAATCTGGGGTTTATTTGACAAGCTTTCCGACTCGATTCGTTCAAAGTTTCCCATCGGGTAGCAAATTTGATGGCGAATTGCGGGTTTGGCTGATTTCGGGAGTTCTACGATAGAGATGGCTCAAATTGTTGCTCTGCGGGTTATTTGCAGTGCTAAGCACGAATCTGCGATCCGTTAATCGATTTTTGATAAATTACGGTAGGTTACGGTGGGTATACGGTAGCTTGGTCAAAGTCTCAGATTTGGCTCAAAATTTCTCGCTGGGTGTTACTTGGGACGCCGCACACGGATTTCAAGTCTATTTCCTGATTTTTGAAACATTTACGTAGGTAAAGCCAGTTAAAAGACATTATGCCTACCGTAACCTAGAATAACCATAAGTCCAGCGACAAGCAGACTCCAGATTTGCGTTCAACGCCATGAATAACCCCCAGTTGAAGGTTTTGAGCCGAATCAAAATGTTTTTTCCAAACACCCTAACAATTGGCTGACGAGTAGGTACCCTTACCTTTTCACAAAGCTTCAAGAACGCTTAGAACTTCGTTCAGAGGTGTCCGTAGCAAGATCAGATGTCAGATTCGTAGACAGCGGACCAGAAAACATTCGCTTTTTTAAATGGCGGGGGTTGCTATGCTAGGTTCCCTAGCGAGTTCGAGAATCAAGTAATGGGCGTGGCCTACTGTGGTCTCTTTTATTAAGCATATTTAAAGGAATGGAGATCTGTATTTGGCAAGTGGGCATGGACCTCATTGTCAGTGATACTTGACGTTCCTCACTGAAGGTTCGCGCAAATGCGGTATGTCATTATTTTGTGTACGAGAGCTATGACCTATGTCATAGCTCTCGTACACAAAATTTTCACCTTCAGAATATAGTAGTATTTAAAGGCAGGAATCGCGATAAAAACAAATTTTCGGCTGCCTTCACGAAAGTGTTGGTCTTGCAATTGCAAAAGCAAAAATAAGTGAAACAAGTGAAAATTTGCAAATAGAAACACCTAAGAACGAGCTAAAACGGCTATTCACTGGTGTCGGCCAGTCCCCCAATCAACGAGATCCTCATGAAAGCTTGATTTATTTTATTTTGCTTTTAAAGTATCCAGTAGTCTCTAAAAGTGCTAAGCAATTACAATAGAAGGTGATTATAAGATGGCAAAACAGGCTTCCATGGAAATCTCGATAATTGGTAGCGGGAGGACACCAAGCAATGACTTGTTCCTGAGCGTTTTTCTCCAATTTTACACTTATTTTCACTTTTGTGATGACCAGATCTACCTCTCCATACGGATAGCACAACAACCGATTTTATCGAGGACCCTGCCTATAAAGGCAGTTGTTGCGATAACATATGCTGGTCTTCTTTTCTTCTCTGCACCCTTTTCTGGATTCGGAGTAGAAGGACCTATACGAAAAAAAGCGAAAAAAAAACAACTTTAGGCCCAATTTTCGGCTTCAACTTTCCGGTCTTCAGATGGCGGACGAGCCCAATCCATATCATTGGCATCGATGGTCTCTAGTATCAACTCAGACAGTCGGGGCTTAGTACGTTGGCACGATACCGTTCGTACGCCAGGGCAAATCTGGCGTATTAACGATGGTTGTGTGCAGGAACTGCTGGTTGCGGCAGCATATCCTGCCAACGTATGCTCGCGTACTAACGCTTATTATCGACAGAATTCGGGCTGCCACCCTCCTTACCGGTGTTGGGTATAATTCTTGTCACGGCCAGCAGCAAAGAAGCCATCCTTGCCGCCGTCCGCAACAAGGGCATCATCTTCGCCACGGTCCACAACGAGGAGGCTTTCCTCGAGATGGGCCATGGGGATGATCCGTTCAGCGTGTTCAAAATTAACGTCCGATAAGAGACACTTGATCACCTCTTCGGACTGGCCTCAAACGGCCGACTGCCCCCTCAGCGAGACTGGCCGTCTTATATGCCCGCCGCCGTCGTACAAGAGGATGCTGCAATGTTCATTCGTATCAGACAAATCAATGGAGGTGAGTGTCAGCAGACACTAGGAGAGAGGGGCTGGTAATAGCACGCGTGCCACGATAAACAAAGCGTTAGTACTCCAACACAAGTAGCAGGAGCTCCTGGTCGTTGCCAGCATATCCTGCTGTTACCAGCAGCTACAGCACAGGTGCTGCCGATCCCTTTGTGCCGGCGTAATAAGCCCCGACTGTCCGAGAAGAACATCTGCTGGTTTGAAATTGTAATTCAATCAATGAACAATGGTCTTCGGATTTGCATGCTCGAATATTTCTTTCTTCATATAGTTAAAACATTGACTAAAATGCCCACTTTCATTGTTCAACTGTTTTTATTAGGTAAAATTGCATTTATTTCTCTGAGAGTTTTGGCCGAGAAATAGCCGAGAAATAACCACGAAATGCCTGCTTGCCGCGTAATAGCCGCTAAATAGCCGCCAAATAATGCTCGCCGCGTAATAGCCGAGAAATAGCCGAGAAATAATGCTCTCCCGGCAGGTATACGGAGCATTCCAGAGGCATGATTCAGATGTCAGCACCTCCGTCGTTTCAATTACCCAACAATGAGGTACTTGGACCTCGTTCAGCCTCTGGAGGCTCCGCACAAGCGCTGGCGGCCCCAGATGGTGGCTCGGCGAGCCGGCGACGGTTGCGTCTTGGCTAATTTTGTTTACTTCTGAGCATTTCTCGATTATATCTCGGCTATTTCTCGGCTACTTCCTGTCCGTTCCGTGAAAAGCCGAGAAATAGCCGCGAAATAGCTGGGAAATAGCCCACCAGGATCCGCTGCGGAGCCTGGTGGGCTATATTCCGACTATTTCGCGGCCAAAACTCTCAGAGGCCTGTGAATGTCAATGAGTTTTGGCTGAACACACACGAGACTCCGATCTTTTTAGGCGTAGCTGTGCACGTGCGCGCGATTCCTCATTTTGGGAACTTAGTAACTCTAATTATAGCCCGAATATTGCCCCGTAATCTTCGTGGTCTTTTGTCTGTTTGCGAACCAAATGATTTTTTATGATTTTTTCAACAAGTTTTTCCATCGCGACCACTGCCCTTTGAGGAGCCATAACCCCGTTCGTAGGGGGGCCTGAAGCGATTTCTGAGATGAAATAGTGATCAGCGAGTGATTCTTTCCACGACAACCATAAGATCTAGAAAATGATTTTTTTGGCTGTCCTGTGCCTTCGGGTCCGTTATTGATGACATCTTCGCTACGCTTTCTTTCTCGTGCTCTGCTTGCCTGGCATTTCCAAACAATTCTCGCGAAAATACAGTGTTTGATCAACTGATTTTGAGCTGAGTCTATATTGAAACAACCCTATTTATTAGGTATTTAAGGAGGTTTATATTTCCACATACATATATGATCCAGCATATCTCTAATGAAACACGTACTATGAGGCAACCTGGTCTGAACTTGATTTGCTAATCCATTATTAACACCTGTTTACATCAGAGGTTATCTGTGGAAATTATGCTTTGGTTGATGCTTCTGGTTTTTTCATTCATTCCTTGCGCCACCATCAAGTCACCATTTTCTTCAAGACGGGAATGTTTCGAGGACTACCGGCTTGGCTTTTTTTCGGATGAGGTCATTGACGAGGTGGGACAATTCTTATCTTCATGCAAGAGAAAGACATATGTAGTTGGTAGAGAATGGGTGTAGGATCGATTATGCTCATCCGTATTAAGGCAGTGGACTGCGCAAGTGAAGCGAAAGCCAATCTTACCAAAATCGTGGAATGTGTTGAGGACGCTTCTTTCTTCAGAGGAGAAAATGTTCACGTAAGCACCTTTTACTGGGACTTTTCTGGTGAAGTAAGTTCTCGCCACTATTTTTTAAATAGCTTTTCCAGGAACTCACAACGAGAATTCTCAAAGCTCTCGGATGTTCACTTGGCTACTGAAGACACGATTCAATAACAGGAAATTTTCAAACACACTGAAACGCCTGTACTATAAGCTTTATACTAAGTCCTAGAATGGATGGTATATCGGGTCTCCGACAACTTCGCTTGAGGTTTTGTAACGGCACAGCGTTGCTAAGACGACTTCTCTTGCTCCCCCTCTTTGTTTTGTGCATGGTTTCTCTGAAGGCAGTGTACACGAAAGTAAAGTTCTCAAGAAATTTGTAAAATCCGTTTCGTTCGAGAACAGCTGAAAAACTGCCAAGGTTGCGCACCGCACAGCGTCACACTTTCCGCGGAGAGAGAGGTTCTCCCGTCTTTCCGCGGAGCGTCGGCGGGCAGTCGGCTATTCCTGGCGGTCATCGAACACTCACTCATCGATTCCCACTAGAGTGGAGCTGCGAACGGGAAGACTGCTAAAACCAGTGAGTGAAGAAAGTTTACCCGTAGAAGCTCACTCCTTGTCAAGAGCAGTTTATGATGAAGTGCCTAGGATGAAATTTCTGAAATTTTGTTGTAACAGAATTTTACTTAAAGGCAGCATACACGCTCGTAAACGTGGTTGGGATAACGATGTGAATCGAACCGTATGGCTTACAACATAATACCTACGCATTTTGAAGTGTCAAAAATGACCCACAATGCCGCTATATAAGTTAGAAGTTAGCCCCGCTCTGCATCTTCACGCCCCCTGTATTTACCCTTTTCCTCCGACGCAGGGTTGTCGGGCCATCTTCGCAGTCAGTGAAGTGTGTGGTTCACTTGTTAGGCAATCTACCAACAGTACCGACGGTGAATATGACCCAGCAACCTTGCGTTGCAGGAAAAGGGCAAATACAGGGGTCGTGAAAATACAGGGCAGAGCCAACTTTTAACTCATGTAGCGGCATTGCGGGTCGTTTTTGACACTTCAAAAAGCGTAGGCGTTGTAATCTGGACCATACCATTCTATTTCCGTAGTTATCTCAATCACGTTCACGAGCGTGTATGCTGCCTTTAAAGTGCGATCTTTAAATAAGCCGCAAACTGCTTTAGGCTTGTCTTCTGTCAGTCATCAGATTAGCTGTAAGGCGGTGGCAGAAGGGCCACAGAGTGCTTGTTCACCGTGTACGGGCAGTCAATGAAATGGCGCTGCCGACTGCCGTGCTGTCTGTATCTGATTTATTAAGATGCCAATCCGTGCATCGAGCAACGCCGCCCATATAAAAGTTTGATTTTCATGCTGTGCCTGGTGGAAATTTGGAAATTTTTTTCACAGAAAACAAACACAAAAGTGTTAGTTCTAATTAAATATTAACATTGGAGCTTGAAAAGAGCCAACTCGAGCATCAGAAAACATTGATTAATCATCGGTTTCAATTATTTTACCTGATACTATAATCGATGCCGGATTTGTCCAAAAGCTGAGGAAGAGCAATTTTCGATTGCTAATTTACCCCAAACGAGTTTTTTTCTGATTTTTTGGTGATAAAATTACTAGTCTGAACCAAAAAGTGACTTTACAGATGTGAGATCGACATACAGATTTCGTGGTGAACCCTGCCCTAAAGTTAGTGAATATACTGCATAGTGCTTATTTGCTGCCCCCGTTTGCACGATGTTTTTATCGCATTTTTTTGCGCTTGTGCGGTTTTGATCTCATTGCGCGTAACGCCATCAAAGCTGTGTAGCACGGTTATCATCCTCTTCGAGGTGTACAAATTGGGGTGAAACCCGCTACGAATCAAAGATGCATCTCCTCATGAAAATCGCCCTACCTTCATGGGAGCACCCGGGTCAGCAGGCCGAGTGAGCCCTGGGAGCACTTGAAACAGCCAAGAGAGTTGAACTGTCCTTGTTCTACGCTCCATATATCGCGCGGTTTGAGCATAGGGCTCTCAGGCGCTTCAGCAACGAGGAAGCGTTTGACTGTGTAATCCTGGATATTATCTTTTCAAACGCCTTCTCTATGTGTACACTTGAAAGCAGCATACACGCTCGTAAACGTGATTGAGATAACTACAGAAATAGATTGGTATGGCTCGGAACACAACGCCTACGAATTTTCGTTGTCGAAAACGACCCAGAATGACGCTACACGGGGACGAAGTTGGTCCCGCCCCTGTATCTGCCCGCCCTCTCTAATTGTGTCCTCCTCCGAAACAGGGGTGCTGGGCCACTCCCACCGTTGTCGATGTATGTGGTTTACTTATTGTATCTATTGTACCACCCACATCGACGAAGGTGTGAGTGGCCCAGCACCCCTGTTTTGGAGGAGGGCACAATTACAGGGGCGGGGTCAACTTCTTACCAGGATAAGGCATGCCCTTGTTACCGGCCCTTTGGAGGTGCGCCCACCCCAGCCAAGTTGGAAAATTTTGCGCTTCCCCCCCAACTTATCGAAGACCTTTTATTTCATTATTTCACGCTTTGCGGCACCATGCAGACCACGGCTACCCGGGTGATCGATACATGGGATTTGCACATGGAACTTACAAAGTCTCGTTCTCGGATTCAATCGACCTGACACTCAGGCAGTAACTTTTTGTTGTGATCTTTTTCCAAATAATGTCGATTAATCTCTTAGCTGCTCCAGGTATGCCACGGATACCCGGCTGATCTCGGCTCTAATGGGACCAATCGACCTGGAACTCGGGCAGTAACTTTTTTTTGTAAATCTCTTCAAATAAGCACTGCACCAGCCCAAGCCGTAAAACTCGCCTAGTCACCTTTTCCAGAAACACTAAGTCAAAACTGCGTTTTTTCGCAACTTTGACGCCCCGGCAGACACACACTCATCGTCCTTGGTTCGGCCGCAAAATGTCCGCGATTGAAACTAGGTTCAGTATAGGTCACTTTAAAGCCAAAGCCACCTGTCTGGAGAGATTTGCCGCCAAGCGGCGTCTCGGAATCCGAGCGGTTTTCCGACCCCTAGTAACCGACGTCCCGTTCTCGGCTCTGATGGGACCAATCGATCTGTGACTCGGGCGGTGTCTTTTTTGTGATTCTTTTCCAAATAAGCGCTGCACCAGCCCAAGCCGGAAAACTCGCCTAGTCACCTTTTTTAGAAGTACTAGGTCAAAACGCAAATCTTCCGCAAACACCTACACACGATCCTGTCTCCAAATCAAGATCCCTCTCTAGACACAACTACACGCCACATCACTGCTTCTACACAATCGGCTCCTGTGGTAGTGGATACCAATCGGCTCTCAACATTGACTGATAATGCTTTTTGTAAAGCTATGGCGAGGATTGAAAGCAAAGCCGATGCCCACTCTGAGCGCGACGATAGACATTTCGGAGTTCTCGAAAACTTGGGTGTTGATATTTTTGGATCGATTCGAGAAAAAACGAGATGGTTGTTGAGGAAATCGAAATGATCAAAATGTACGTCGCAAAACGTTACAGATTATACCTCGATAACAACGAGGACCTGCGCTTCCGATCGCGGCTACAACGCGTACGTGATAGAAACATACCATTTTCGAATGTGTTCATAGAAGCCGTGGGTAAACACTACAAATGGCTGGAGTACTGAGAGAACCGGAGCCGCCCCGCGACTGGTTTCTTTCGTTGCAAGCTTTGCGATAATCGTCACAGTGTACCTTATGGATTTACCAGACGAGAGTGATGCTCATGTTGAAATGGATCCAAACGGAGAAGATGTTCACGACCCTGAGCAACCAACCAAGGACGTCGATAAAAATTATTTCGGATATAACGTCGTGTGTTGTCTCAAAAGACTAATTCATGCCTACGTTGACCCGAAAGCAGGCATGAATATGTGGCGACAAACTCTCAGGCGGCATAATTTGTACAGCACAAAGTAATCAAAGATAGATTGTTGGACCACCAGAACAACGAACTGAAGAAAGCAACAGGAGATACAATCACATAAACTGCTATAGCATACATAATAGCCAAGGACGGATTTTCTTTTGCTTAACAATTTCCACTTCTTATAACAGCAAGGAAGGCGGGAGCAGCTGCTTCGGAAGCTCATTACGACACAGGAAGTGCTAACCGTATCTCAGGCAGTAACGCCGGCTGAGGATCAGGCAATACCGGCTGACTAAACATTGTACCCGGGCGAGCCCCGGTAATCACTGCCCACTCAGCCGGTAAATGGTGGAGCGCTCAGCCGGCAAGTGGTGGCTCCCTCGAACCGCGTTCACTGCCCCCTCAGCCGGTAAATGGCTGCCGCTCAGCCCGTATTCACTGCCGCCCTCAGCCGGTAAACGGAGGTCCGCTCTGCCGGTAATAGTTGCTTACCACGTGAATAATTTCGATCTGCAAGAGTAGATAAAGCCCCTAGTAGGCCCTCCCTATTCCCCTGCAAGTTCGAGGCTTGCGTTTCATTTCTGAAGCGGCAAGCCTTACCTTGCTTCAAAAATCATGAAGTGACCCGCTTTCACGTCCCCACGGTCACAACCAACCGTAAGGGGTGAGGGGTCAATGATCCAAGTCGTGTGGATGACAACCCGTTCGGATGCCAACACCCGAATTAGCTCGAAGCCCATATTGCCCGCGCCGTACATGAGCCTGGTTCGCATTAGTGCCTGCCCAATCAGCCATTGATTAATGTCTGCCCGCTCACCCCGTAAAGCCATGCCCCTCAGCCGGTAAAACGCATGCGCGCCCGCTCAGCCGGTAAGACGCTCCACCCCCAAAATAAGCCTGCCCGCTCAGCCGGCGACCCTACTTCTCCGCCCGCTCAGCCGGTGTTATTATCTGAGATGATCAAGCAATTCGCCAATAATATGAATTACGATCTCGTCAAATATGCCATCGGTAATGACTTGCCCATCTTACTTCTACCGCATGGTACCACAGGTAATGGAGTGAAATGGATTGTGTTTCTGCTGAGAACTGTAGCTCCCGTCAATCGTCCCATGACCTTTCATCTCGCCCTCGTAGAAGTTAAAAGTGAATCTGGAGAAGACATCTTACAGGCCTTACGAAGGCATTTGATTGGATTGACTCCCTCGCCACAGCAGCCTGGTCTCTCCATAACCTCAAGGAGTTTCTTTATGAGTCGCCTGGGGCGGCATGAAAGTACGTGGCTGGTCAGGTTGGGGTTAGGCAGGGTCTGAGGCGTCGGCACTTTTGATGATTGCTGTGCGAGTGCTGGAGATAATCAATAATTCTTGTCTCAGCAGGGTTTCGGCTTCCCCACACTCCTAGGTAGGGTTTGTGAGGGAACAATTTTTTAGTGCAAGCCTAAGGCCATAGTTATACACCAGCGGAATGAAAACGTCCTGCGATGACATTGCCGCCTCTTGCCGCGTGGATCAGGGACTCATCTGTAATGTTGCGTGTTTAACGTCTTTGACGCAAAATTGCGGCCCTTTAATTCCCGGGAGTTTCAATAGTATTTTATAGAAATTTCACGCTTCTATCACTTTTTTATTGCAAAAAGTCACTAGAAATATTGCTCCTGTCATAGCAGTGCTCTTTATGTCGTTTTGGTGGTATTTTAACAAGTTTAGATCTGAAAAATAATCAGCTGATGCAAATGGGCAAATTTCCATCAGGGTAGGTATCGCAAGGATACAGTATACAGTGCCGCGGCGTGTATAACTTCTTGGTGCGAGTGGTGGCTACCGTGTATCAACCCCTGAGGAGGGGGGATAAACGGGGGAAGGGCGAGGTTTCTGATTGGACGCAACAGCCGGGGGTCGGGGCTACCCTGTGTTGCGTCCAATCAGGAACCTCGCTCCTCCCCCGTTTTTTTCGCCTCCTCAGGGTGTTGATACACGATGGCCACCACCCGCTTTGTGCGGGTTTCCGTTGCGTTTTGCTGGGACAACTCTTCCTTTTGGCATGCCTCAGCACACTTAGTACGCACATAAGTGGTAGTTGTCTTGATATTTCCGCAGCGTCTCGCTGGTGTATAACTACGGCTTAACCCCCTTTCAGCTCTCGCGGCGCTATCATCAAACGTGCCGACGACCGAAACCCTGCCTAACCCCAACATAACCCGCCTCGTAGGTGCATGCCGCCCCTGGTCTCACTCTTAAGCGATGGAACATCAACGATGACGGGTCGGATGCAAGGCTTCTATGGATTGCTGAAGGCTCAAATCAGAAACAGAGTATGGGGACATACATAGGAATGATCTCGTTCCCTCAGTTTGCGGAGCTCACAAGTTGAACCTGGTGAAAATCGCGCAAAAAAGGTTTTGTTTCGAAGGAAATGAACTTTCGATTCCTCCAAATGACGATGCTGCACCGTGTACGCTGGGCTGCAGTCATTTGTCCAGAATCTTCGCAGCAACTATCCTGTACTACTTGAAAGTCTGAGAAGACTTCATTTGAATCTTGATGCCACCACGAAAATGTAAAAAGCACTTTGGGTGATGGCAGATGCTTGAACATTCATCGTACTGCAACGTGTGAACGCTACATTCCATGACTTGGCCTCTGTTTCTGAAGCTGTCCAAAACGGAGAGAGTCTGTTTGTGAACTTCGTTTCTCGCTGGCGACGTCCCGACTCAGAATTTGAAGGGAGCGGAATGAGGACAGAAGAAAATACATATTTGAGAGCGAGTGGCATTCTAAAGTCACTAGGAGGTAGCGGAAGAGCAGAAAAACTCATTGCTGAATACTTTCTGAACTATCATTCTCGCTTGGGCGCACCTGATACATTGCAGCGCATCCAGCAGTACAAAATGGCCTGTTACGATAATTTACTATGTTCCCTCGCGCGCTTGTGCGGAGCGAGGGCAGAGAGAGCGAGAAAGTGTGGGGAGAAGGAGACGCAGCGTACGCGCGCAGACGCACACGATGAACGGAAATAAATTTAACACGGAAACGGAGGACATCGATTCATAGGAGTTATTATCAACTGTTCATTATCTTTGTCAAAACCTGCCCAACTTTTTATGAGTTATTTTGGGAATGAATTCAAAGCTTCGCTAATTTTCTGTTCCACTAAGTCCCAACAGCTTTCGCATGGCGACCGCCGGGGGCCTGTGGTTCCTCCCTCCTGGAGCCCAGAGTTGCGACCCCCGTGGTTACGGTAAACGAGGGTGCTTTACCCTGCTTCTTATTCGAGCAGCGGCAATTCGGACCGTTTTTGACGCTCCAAAATGCGTAGGCATGATGTTCTGGGCCATACCATTCTATTTCCGTAGTTATTTCAACCACGTTTACAAGTTTATGCTTTCCGTTTTCGATGTAGTCTGACACATTAACCAGGCGGGTGGCCGTGCGGAGATGGCGGCATCACTGGAGAATGGAGTTTCGATTCGCTTGGGGTGGTCTACCATCGCAATCCCGTCAATTCTTCAGACTATAAATGTTACGCGAACTCTATAAGCTGCCTTTAAAGTAGCGCCACGAATTCCTGTCGAGAAAGTGGACACGCATACGCTGACCGCCGTAGCTGTTAAACTAATCGCGACGTCGCGGACTGTCGGCAGCTTAGGCCTCTTCCAGAGTGCGATAGCAGTGCGATGCGATAGCATGATGTTCATGAGAATCAATCGTGATCGAGTCGTACGTCGATTCTCATTCGAACATGATATAGGTTCCAGCACGGCATTGCAATAATGTCTAAAAAGTTACTACACCCCCCCCCCCCCTCCTTGCCGAATCTCTGTATCACTACTCCCTACCTTTACATGTCGTGTCATAATTCATTCATTTAAGCTCAGAAGCCGACTAGTTGTAAAAAAATCGTTGGCTCCCAGAATAAATTCGTAACTAAATATTTTCGCTAGTTTTCAACTTCATTCCCCCAACTTCAGAGCGGTCTCTTCAAACCCCCTACCGAAAAATCAACTCACCTGGGGCTTACCTGAAATTTAATTTCTCATGATTTTCAGGTTCTCTCAACCAGGTGAGTGGGCAAGAAATAAGTGTCCGCCAATACCAATTTTTTAGCTTTTGGACCAAAGGAAGTATTTTGGAACAAAGTTCGTTGATTGGAAATTTTTCGACTTGGTCCGTACGTGCGATTTTTGCGTGATTTGTGTGCAACGAAACAGGGGTTGGAGGCGTCATTTACCCTTGCGATGCGGTCAGCTGCGGATCCGCAACAATTTAATGTTGTAGAAAAACTAGTTGGCATCCGAAAACTACCACAAAGTCAAAGAAAACTTGAAAACCAAAGATATTTCCTTGTTGCGAACGGGCTGCAAAGCGTCATTTTTGACTGTACCTTGACGAACTGTCCATTTCAAGGGGCCCTCCTGGCTCATGTAAACAACCTAACGAGCTCTACTTGGAATATATTGTAGTGTACAAAAAACGTTTTGGAGAGGAGATCCAGGCACACAAAATCGGGCTGAAAAAACGGCTGCTCCCAGAATCCATTCGCAACGAAATATTTCTGCTAGTTTTCAACTTCAGATCCCCGTCTTCGAGTTGCAGCAGTTTTTTTTGTCAAACACCCAAAAAAATCAACTCACTTTGGGTTTATCTGAAAATTTTTTCCACTGTCACAGCCCTGTCCCAAAACTCGCGAAAATATGAATTTTTGAGGGGTCTGAAGTTGAAAACTAGCGGAAATATTTGTATTCTATAATATTTTAAGCAGAACTGGCCCCTTGAAAGCGTAATTCTTCGAAAACTTTTATGTTTTAGCATTCCAGAAGCTCACAATTAATACCGTTTCTTACACTAATACCCCACAACACAATCGATTGAAACATACTTAAATGGAAAACGTTTTCGAAAAAAAAACTACAAAAATCAGTTTAAATCGAAAACAGCTGAAAAACTATGAAGGTAGCGCGCTGAAAAACGAGTTAGAGTTAGACTTTCTAGGGCCCAAAGATGCCAATTTGTGCACACGTGCACAGTGCCGCCCAAAAAGATCGCAGTCTCATGCCGAGCAGTCAAAAATCATCGACATTCAGAGGGAGAAATAAATGCAAATTTACCTAATAAAAACAATTGAATAATGAAAGAAAGCACTTCAGTCAATATTTTTGACTAGATGAAAAATGTTCATTGATTGAAATTCAATTTCAAGCCAGCTTATGCTCTTTATATTAGAAGCTCATCGATGCCCATAATGTGGAGTGGGCTCTTTTACCATTAAAAGACAAGAAAGTTAAAGTTCGGGTTTCAAATTCGGCTCAAAACAGCGGTTTTTTTCTTTTCTTATAGCTCCTACTACTCGAAACACAGAAAGGGGTTTAAAGAGGAAAAGAAGACAAGCATATTTGATCGCGACCACTGCCTTTAACATGTGTTCTGAGCGTTAGTTGATTTAACCACCAATAGTCAGGTTTACCCTAGGAAAATTTTTTTCGAGTCTGTGAAACGACCCCCCCCCATCGGCATAACGTGCGCCTCCCTTTGGTGTCTCGGCCTTTTTCGAGCCCCTCTTTGCGATAATTGCAACTAGTGCTGAACCCTGACATGGTATCGCATCCATCGGCGATGGAACTGTAAAAAGGCCTTACGCTCGTGTTGGCTCGTGTTTTTCTCGCTCATGCTCGCTGCATGCTCCCAAAGTGTGGGCGCATGCAAGCGCGCGGGTGCGTTTAGGTGTAGTGTATGCGCCTTACCGTGTATGTGCATGTGCATGTATTAGTGTGTTTGACCGTATTTGTGAACGCGTGTGAGCAGGCGCATGCGCTTGTACTTCCAGACATGTTCGCCAGAGCGTATGTGGTTATTCTTTGATAACCTGACTAAATAAGCCCACAGAGGTGATTACAGGGAATCATCCATGTAAATATCTGTAATCGGTTGGTATTTGCACGTTTAAAAAAGATCACCGCGATGACTCCGGTAACGTTTTGGTACTTTTCCGACCTGAGGTGCGTTCCAAGATCATTCCCACGGCTAACGGTTTCCATGGAAACGTAGACACGGCGACGTGGAAACAATCATCAGTTACAATTCGTGGCCATGGGAAACAAGTTCTGCCATGGAAAGACTATTTGCCCTCCCTCGATATCATGGGAACATTCTTGGAACGCACCTCTGAGTAGATGCTGGAAGTGGTAGCATGGATAAGAATACGCTGCAGACTGGGTCGCGTCGATGCCAGATCGCATCTACCAGGTGATTTCATGTCGAGCAGAACATGCAGAATGTCAATCACACCGATTTATTAGTGAATGCTATCGGGCAGAAAACTAAAATATTTTAAAATAAGATGAAGCCTACACAATTTGTTGAAGAAAAACTGGCACAGTACAACGCGACAAAAGTATAGGAAGACGTTACTGAAGCGCTCTCGCGTCGTCTACGTATTTCTAGGACACAGGTTCACTCCGGCAAGGCAGGCGAGAGCACAGAGAAGCTGATCGTTGATGTACTGAAATAATGGCGTATATTCAAGTACAACACTGTAATGTTAGTTGAAAATGTCTCACTCCTGGACTCATAAAGCCAACATCTATGACACACTGTCTTACTGTTCTTCTCTTACCATCCCATAAACAGTCGTCAATCTGAGCGATGAATTTTTTTAGCGGTATTGCAGAGAACAGAAATTACTCGTGATTCAGCGCATTACCTTCTTTAACCAATCACCCGATGTACCCGGTCCGAAAAAGTACTTATTCGCGCACCCATTATAATCTTTGGTGAGGTTTGCAGCTACGACAACGACGAGTGCCAAAAGAGCGATAATGCGGATCATATCTGAATATATCGTTTGTGAAATCAAACCAATTTCCCTTGTCTCCTGTCTAACACAATGACAATTCTGTAAAAAAGGGGTCTCCCAAGCAGAAGTGGTTTGGTTAGCGTTACAAATGCTTCAACAAAAAGGGAACAATAGGAAAGCGGAAAGAGGAGAGTCTACAAAAAATGAACAATATCCTCCGAGAACTCTTTTCTTTTTCGAAACTTCCAAACAGCGGAAACAAACCGTTGTGGTTCTCTATGAGGAAGCGCTTTTGGCTCCATAAAGGACTTTGATTATGTGAGTGCCGATAAAATATGTATATATGCGTGTAAACCTAATAGCTATCATTAAAAGGGGAGATGATGTTAAATTGTTTTAGGGAACCAGTCAATTCTTCCTCGTAAAATACCACAACGGTTTGTTTCCGCTGTTTGGAAGTTTCGAAAAAGAAAAGAGTTCTTGGAGGATATTGTTCATTTTTTGTAGACTCTCCTCTTTCCGCTTTCCTATTGTTCCCTTTTTGTTGAAGCATTTGTAACGCTAACCAAACCACTTCTGCTTGGGAGACCCCTTTTTTACAGAATTGTTCACTTTTTCTTGATATTACGCTGTAATATCCCATGCAAGAATTTCGAACAAAGACCTCTTCATCTCCCCACTGGATCAGTCCTCTTTCTGTGGTCACAAGAATCAATGACCCAAACTGTTGTAAAACTATCTCAGAAAAATCACTCGATGTGAAAAGCGCGCCCATGCCGATCACTTTTTCCGCAGGGCTACCGTAACCATTCTTGAACAAAACATGATAACGAATGTAAACACACGCTCATAACATGCGGGGTATAAAAGAGTGGAGGAGCGGTATGCATTCATTCACACACCGCTCTCCTCGAGAAGCCACTGGGGAGTGGCTGAGGAGGTCGAAATTGTGCAAACATGTTTGTTGGCTATTAGGATGTGCTCATAACCATGCTGACACTTGGAAAAATTTTTTAGGAGGGTTACGGTAGCCCTGCGGAAAAAATGATCGGCATGAGCGTGCTTGTCTCGATGTGGCTGACAAGACCGATGTTCACATGATATTAGCTAAGAAATGAATGATATCCATGATATCGTTCCACATAATTCATTCATATTGATCGCGTCAGCCACATCTGGCTACACCGGGTGTTATTTGCACCTTCCATGTTTTTCATACGTATCGAACGGGTCGGCCACTGTGATTTTCTCAACCAACTCTGACAGAACCTTAGGCCCCGGTTATAGTTGGTCGCCCAGACGTAGCCAGCCCGGTCGATAATCATGAAAGCCTGCTGGCCTACAGCCGGATGCAGAATCTGCCTGCAGTTCTTCGCTTTCAAATGAAACTAACCTAAACCGGGACAGTCAGAAACTACCTTCCATTCCATCTGGACACTTTCACATCAGTGGAACAAAGCAGTTTTACATACTCATTATTTTGTTTCCGTTGCCCCATTCCTTCGCAGAACAGCCGCTTCGATTCCATGAATCTGATATGAAAAAGCTCCGCTGAGCTGCGAATGGAGATAGTTCAAACAATTTGTTTTTGAATTTGGATGCTAATAAGCAAGCATATACCATTTATTGCAGAAAAAATCAGTAGGCTGGTGAAGAAGGAAGAGGGAGCACTCAAAATGGGGTTGTGTGAATGACCTTACGAAACTGAAAAGCAGCCTGGCAACATGACCTGACATGACTCACATAACATCTCAAACTTTCTGCTTGCTATGCTTGTCATCCTTACACTTTTACAGAAGTTTTGCAAGGTATTCTCTCCTGCGCGAATTCCGGGGCATAATTTCTCGGATGGCTAGCATCGAGTCTGGGCTCCTGCTCACTCTACGGGGTGGTCTTCACAACTTTTCGGATGAGCAGCAACGGGTCCCGAACACCTGCCCACTATCCGGGTTTCCACGACGTCCCGATGACTTCATCAGAAGCTCGAAGCACTTTTCACGACGTCCCGATGACGTCATCAGAAGCCCGAAGCACTTTTGGGACTATCCTAGACGGGGAAGGGGTCACCCACGATTTTCCCATGAAAATGAATGGAAAACCTGATAAAAGATGTTTGATGCTGCTATCAATCATTGTTGTTGGTGAAGTTCTGTAGAAATACTTTGATTGATAGCGTTATAGATCGGTGGTTCATTCCATTTCTGACTTGAATCTTGAGTGCCCCCCCCCGTCTGGAGTAGGCCCGCACTTCTCACGATGTCCCGATGACGTCATCAGAAGCCCGAAGCACTCTTGGGACTATCCTAGACGGGGGGGCACCCACGACTTTCTCATGAAAATGAATGGAAACCTTGATAAAAGGTGCTTGATGCTGCTATCAGTCATTGTTGTTGATGAAGTTGTGTAGAAATACTTTGATTGATAGCGTTATAGATCGGTGGTTCATTCCATTTCTGACTTGAATCTTGAGTGCCCCGTCTGGAGTAGGCCCGCACTTCTCACGATGTCCCGATGACGTCATCAGAAGCCCGAAGCACTCTTGGGACTATCCTAGACGGGAAGGCACCCACGACTTTCTCATGAAAATCAATGGAAACCTTGATAAAAGGTGCTTGATGCTGCTATCAGTCATTGTTGTTGATGAAGTTGTGTAGAAATACTTTGATTGATAGCGTTATAGATCGGTGGTTCATTCCATTTCTGACTTGAATCTTGAGTGCCCCCCCCCGTCTGGAGTAGGCCCGCACTTCTCACGATGTCTCGATGACGTCATCAGAAGCCCGAAGCACTCTTGGGACTATCCTAGAGGGGGGGGGGGCACCCACGACTTTCTCATGGAAATGAATGGAAACCTTGATAAAGGTGCTTGATGCTGCTATCAGTCATTGTTGTTGATGAAGTTGTGTAGAAATACTTTGATTGATAGCGTTATAGATCGGTGGTTCATTCCATTTCTGACTTGAATCTTGAGTGCCCCGTCTGGGGTAGGCCCGCACTTTTCACGACGTCCCAATGACGTCATCAGAAACTCGAGGTACCTTTTACGACGTCCCGATGACGTCATCAGAAGCCCGAAGCACTTTTCACGACGTCCCGATGACGTCATCAGAAGCCCGAAGCACTTTCACGACGTCCCGATGACGTCATCAGAAGCCCGAAGCACTTTTCACGACGTCCCGATGACGTCATCAGAAGCCCGAAGCACTTTCACGACGTCCCGATGACGTCGTCAGAAGCACGAAGCACTTTTCACGACGTCCCGATGACGTCATCAGAAGCCCGAAGCACTTTTCACGGCGTCCCGATGACGTCATCAGAAGCCCGAAGCACTTTCACGACGTCCGGATGACGTCATTAGAAGCCCGAAGCACTTTTCACGGCGTCCCGATGACGTCATCAGAAGCCCGAAGCACTTTCACGACGTCCCGATGACGTCATAAGAAGCCCGAAGCACTTTTTACGACGTCCCGATGACGTCATCAGAAACCCGAAGCACTTTCACGACGTCCCGATGACGTCATCAGAAACCCGAAGCACTTTCACGACGTCCCGATGACGTCGTCAGAAGCACGAAGCACTTTTCACGACGTCCCGATGACGTCATCAGGAGCCCGAAGCATTTTTCACTACGTCCCGATGACGTCATCAGAAGCCCGAAGCACTTTCACAACGTCCCGATGACGTCATCAGAAGCCCGAAGCACTTTTCACGACGTCCCGATGACGTCATCAGAAGCCCGAAGCACTCTCACGACGTCCCGATGACGTCATCAGAAGCCCGAAGCACTTTTCACGACGTCCCCATGACGTCATCAGAAGCCCGAAGCACTTTCACGACGTCCCGATGACGTCATCAGAAGCCCGAAGCACTTTTCATGACGTCCCGATGACGTCATCAGAAGCCCGAAGCACTCTCACGACGTCCAGATGACGTCATCAGAAGCCCGAAGCACTTTTCACGACGTCCCGATGACGTCATCAGAAGCCCGAAGCACTTTCACGACGTCCCGATGACGTCATCAGAACCCCGAAGCACTTTTCACGACGTCCCCATGACGTCATCAGAAGCCCGAAGCACTTTCACGACGTCCCGATGACGGCATCAGAAGCCCGAAGCACTTTTCATGACGTCCCGATGACGTCATCAGAAGCCCGAAGCACTCTCACGACGTCCCGATGACGTCATCAGAAGCCCGAAGCACTTTTCACGACGTCCCGATGACGTCATTAGAAGCCCGAAGCACTTTCACGACGTCCCGATGACGTCATCAGAAGCCCGAAGCACTTTTCACGACGTCCCCATGACCTCATCAGAAGCCCGAAGCACTCTCACGACGTCCCGATGACGTCATCAGAAGCCCGAAGCACTTTTCACGACGTCCCGATGACGTCATCAGAATCCCCCCTCACCTACGAATCGGTTAATTACCAGCCTACGTACCTCCTACCAACTTACCTGTCTGCCAAGTTGATTGCCTGAGACCATTGGCAGTGGCTATTAGCAGTGAGGACTGAAAAGCGTGACGGCCCACGGCCTACGGCCCACGGCCTACGGCCTACGGCCTACGGCTCACGGCCTACGGCGCACACCATGAAATTTTCTTAAGCTTTCGGGCTCACAACTTTGTTATTTGTGAAGCGATTTTGCTGAAATTCGGACAGCAGGTGTCTTCTGGACCCCTTCGCTTATATCCAGAAGGAAATCTTCAAAAATTTTGTTTCAAAGATTCTATAAACTATTTTATAAAATTCTAAGTGATCACAAGGCCTAGGCAAAACCAAACCTTTCCAGCCGCTTCGCGGCTGGAGCGATTCTCCTATATAAACTTTTTCGGAGCAATATTCACTGGGTACACCAGGTCCTGGGACGGACTGGACGTTTGGGGGAAGCGAGGAAAGGGTGGAGAGAAGAATGGGTAGAACGCACGAAGAATGGGTATGTGGGGAAACGGTGGTCTATTGTGACCGCTAACCGACAATTATATACCATTACCTATGATCCGTTCACGTGTTTTCTGGTTAGAGAGCAGTGATAAGATAGGAACACCATAAGTTTCATAGTCAACAACGAAACGACAAACATGTTTTACTACAGTGTTCTGTGCCAAAGATGCGTACACTCAGGTCTTTTCGCTATTGAATAGAAATTCGTAATCTACGAGCATATCCATAAGATATTCACCGCCGCTCAACGGTTTATAATAGAGTCGCTCAGTTTAGGAGAAAAGACCTTAAATGCTTCAAAGCCGTACAGGGACCTCCATCTCCTCTGAGAGTTTTGGCCGCGGAGTAGCCGGGAAATAGCCCACCGTGCTCCGCAGCGGCTCCTGGTGGGCTGTTTTCCGGCTATTTCGCGGCTAATTCTCGGCTTCTCATGGAACAGACAAGAAGTAGCCGAGAAATAGCCGAGATATAACCGAGAAATATCCAGAAGTCAACAAAATTAACCAAGACGCAACCGTCGCCGGCTCGCCGAACCACCATCTGGGGCCGCCAGCGCTTGGAAGGGGTCTCCAGAAGCTGAACGAGGTCCAAGTACCTCAAACTTGGGTAATTGAACCGACGGAGGTGCTGACATCTGAATCATGCCTCTGGAATGCTCCGTATGCCTACTTGGAGAGCATTATTTCTCGGCTATTTTGCGGCGAGCATTATTTAGCGGCTATTACGCGGCGAGCAGGCATTTCGCGGCTATTTCACGGCTATTTCTCAGCCAAAACTCACAGAGTCGGCGGAGTCGTCCTCGTCTCCTAGATTAGCATGGATGAAGTTGGAGCGATGGTCACAAATTTGTACGGGGCAAAGGAGAGGATTGGAATCAGGGATGTGCGGCAATTGTCGTTTGTCGTTTGCCAGCCATTTTCGGGACTTTTTTGCCGTTTGTCGTTTGCCGAAATGTTTGTGGTTTTTCCCTCAAAACTAGGCTAAAGACTGAAAAAAAACGCCGCTTATGCTCGCAGCAATGAAGCCACTAGGGTTGAGTCGATCGTCCGTTGTTCGACTAACCGTTATCCCACGGTTTTGACTCATCTGTTTCCGCTTCACCGCCTGGCCTTTTTTAAACAAGATAAGGGATAAAACTCTGTTCAAAATCTCACTATGTGTATTCTACACTATGTCCAAGCGTGCACGTATGGACGCTTGAGTGAAGCGTTCACGATGGATTTTGATTCCGGGATTTCTGCAGATGCCTGGAGGGCTCTCAATTTCGATTATTATCATCAGCGGAGCGGTGGGCTTTGGTGAAATATAACTGGTGATAATGAGATTCCTATGAAAAAGCGACCGCTTCTTGCTGTGACAGTCGAACACAGAAGTTCTCTTGAAATGATTCAGAGCCTAAATTGCATAACAAAGATGGTGAGAAAAGTGAGCGAAAAAAGTGAGCGAAAATCAGATTTCCAGCCTATAGCACCCGGTCTCCGGGGCATTGACAACTCGGCACGCGGGGTGTCCGAGTCAGTATGATGAGCGCAGAGGACAAAAAGAAAGGCGGTGTTAGCTGGCCTGGCACTCTCTCGGCCGGCCAAAGTGCAGACTGGCTATCTCTGCGTCTCCGTGGAGAAGAATCATTTACAGCTTTGGCTCTTCTGGGGCGGCATGCATGAACGCAGCGAACGGTGTCAGGGAGCCGCTCCGCGTGCCATGCGCGCAGCGTCGAGCAACGGGGCGGCCCCGAATTTCGTGGCGTGAATTGAGGTGCCTGATTTTCGGGGCCGCCCCGTTGCTCGACGCTGCGCGCATGGCACGCGGAGCGGCTCCTGACACCGTTCGCTGCGTTCATGGATGCCGCCCCTGTACAGGGATGGGAGCGATTTTGGAGGGGGGGAGGGGCACTAAGCATTCCAAAAAGGAGTGAAAGGTTCAGCTTTCATAAGTTTAAGGATTAACATGGAGTTTCCAGGAATGCAATGACTGATTACGCTATTAGATGTCTGATATAGGAAAAAATTAAATTTTCATGAAAGAATCTTGAGTGGCCCCCTGAACAAAGTTTGCACCCAAGGATGAATCTCTGAAGTCATCGATCCCTAAATTAATCCGCTGAAAGCTTTTGTAGGCTGTGCTTTTTCCATGCGGTGGTACCCCTGAAGAACGTAGTAATTCACATGATTCGAGGCGTGGGCGACGCGCGCGATGCCTCAGCCTCCGTCTGCCCTCCGCTCTCTCACTGTCTCTAACCTCCGCTCCGCACCAGCACGCATAGGAACCATGTGAAGTTCGCCGTTTTATAGCCTGTACAGCAGAAATGGTTAATTATCAAACGAACCCAGAAAGTCGTATTATAACAGTCGTAGATGCGGAGCGGTTATTTTTCAAAAAAATTTAACTATGAAAATGGAGAAAACATTCTCAAAATCACACCTCTAGCTGAACGGGTTTTCAAGCAAAAGCAGATTCTGTTCGAAATAAAAACTAACGTCTTGTCTCCTTTTCAATGATAAGTACTGAGTGCACGAATCTTTTTGGCATTAGAATATGTAGAACCGAAGAATGAGAGGGAACCGGTTTTCAAGAAATATTGGCACTTTGTCGTAGACTCAACCACTGCACTTCGCTATTACTCCTTTTTTTGTTGGAACGTTTCTGTCAGCGCCGAATCACATTTAATTGGTAGATCCCCTTTCTGACAGAGCTTATTCGCTTTTTCTTTTTTATCACATGTGTGATCCAGCGTTAACAAAGAATTCAGTAATTCAGTAATTTTTTCAAGAAATCGCGTAGTGCTGCGTTAGAATTGGTCCTGATCAATCGGAAATAAAAATATTGCTAGAACTCAAAGAAATTGTTCTATAGGAAATGTGTTTACAGATGTAATTGTAATTACAGCCTCAGCATCCACATAGAAGGAGCGGTCGTGGCTGTTTGCCAGGATACACATGGAAAGCCCAATCATCCGAGAGATGCCAGTCGATGGCTTAGTGGTAGCGTCTTTTTCTTTGTGTCTTCGGCGCAAGAGGTGGAGTGGAGAGCGGGAAAGTGGGCGAGGCATGCTTTGTTGTCAATGGTACCGCAACCATAGCACCCCCTTTTCTTTTGAGATAGAATGAATTGACCAGTATAGGCAAAAAAGACCTTTAAGCTCCAGTGGAGGGAATGAATTTGGCGGTAGAGGTGCTGTTTTGGAGTGGATCTGAGTTTTCCTCATTGGAATTCCATTTTCGTGGGCAATTCTTTTGGGGTGACGAGTGTGTTGCATTTAGTTTCGTGCGTAGTGATCTTCAACCGACCGCTCCTGCGGCAGAGAGCGTGCGTTGCCGCTGCTGTGCGCGTCTGGATGCTTCACATCGCTGAAGCAGCCCGTGCTTCATTGACAACGTTTGATCGGGTGATCAATTGCTCGAAACGGCTGACGAATTCCTACTATTTTTGACTTCCGTGGTGATATTATTGGGAACAAGGACAATAGCTTTGCTACAGCTTCAATTCCACGTGTAACTGAAGCTTGAAACTTGCTGCCTTCGTGGTACTGGCGTAAGCGGGTGTGAGCGAGCGCGCGAGAGGGAGCGCATGTGAGCGGCTAGCAATGTATGAGCTTTTGAGAATCTGTTAGTGTTTCTTGGTCAACTAGTACACGCTCTTTCCGATTCTGTCACTGAAATTCGCAACGGATCTCAGTTTAACAAACTATTACTCGCTACAGTTATTACTCTGTAATTAAAAGCAGCAGACACGCTCAAAAATGGTATCGATTTTATGACTTAAATCAAAGGTTTGGAGCTGTTTGTAGTGGGAACTGACGAAAAAACGAACGAAAACTGTGTGCAAATACAGGAATAATGATTATTTTTTTATCGGGTGAGAGTGGACGAGTTTTATCCCGCGCCGTTGAAACCGCAAACATTAACAACAAAACGATTGAGATAGAGAAGTCGATATACTCTTACAGCCTGTACTGGAACGTTCACCTCGTTGGAAGCATCAAAAACCAGCCAAAGTGGCCGTATTAGTACTACCAATCTGGACGAGTTCGTATTTCGGGGCGGGGTTGCAGAAGCTCAAGGGCGGGCTTGCAGAAATTTTTCGATTTGCATTACTGAAATTTATACTCTGTTCATCTTGTATTGCACAGAACACGGTCCGCCAATAGTCCTCTAATTGGCCCGCTAGTACCGTAAAGCACGCCCACGACGCGTTCTCGGCAGAAACGACGGCACAGTGGCAGGGTGGGTGGCCGAGTGACGGCATTGACGAATCGATCGCTCTGCATACCGGGTGCACATCCGGGTCTGCCGAGAACGCGTCGTGGACGTACACTACGGTACTAGCGGGTTAATTAGAGGACTATTGGCGGACCGTGTTTTGTGCAATTCAAGATAAACAGAGTATAGTAGTTTTGACTCGTTTTTGACGCCTCCAACGGCTTGAGCAGTCTACTAGGAGCCACGCAACTCCAGAAACGTGCTTATCTCGAAAACTTTTTTCGGGCGTGTCTGCTGCCTTTAAGGGTAATTTCACCATTTAGTGGAATACTAGTAGGTATGTTTATGTTGGGCACACCATATCCAGCAATAAATAGCTCTAAAGTGAAGATCTGTGGTAATGATGATGAGTCATTGCCTCGAAGTCTTCACCGCTATTTCGCGCCACATCGATATCAATGAATGGAGCAGCAGGTAAGGAGCGGGAGTTATAGGCAGACGGTCAAAGGTTCGATTGTCGTCAACGACAATATGCTTGCATTGTTTCGTAAAAACGGATATAATAACTTTTTCTATGATTGGGTCGGCAAAACGGATTATTTGCTTTCTTTTCACAGGCTTTTTCACATGTGTTCGGAAGTTTCAAAGATTGAGAACATTTTGTACTTTCTATCATATCAGACTGCGTCTGAATTCCTGTGTGCACATGTGTCAGCACACCAGGGCTGTGCGTAACTGAATTTTGTATTTTCGTAAATCGTAAATCGTAATGTTTGAAATTCCTCGTAATTCGTAAATCGTAATTCGTAAATCGTAACTGATAATGAGTGATGAGCCCACACATAACCTCCTTCGATGTGGAAACACCGTAGCATTTCAGTGATGAGGTGTTTCCATATCGAAGTAGGCTGGAGGTTGGGTTTCAAAGTGACATCTTTAGAGCAACACTTGAATAAATATTCAGTACACATACGTGGGATAGGAACGACTTTAATAGGGAAAATGGAAACTCTAAGTTTATTTAGGTACCACCCCTGTGCCAGGTTTCGCCCAACTTTTGAATACGAAAGCATAGGGAGTCATCGCTCTACCAAACACAGTTCAGTTGATGCCAAGGAGGGCAACACTGTGATGAGAAAAAATTTACGGTTGGATAGATTTAGCCTTAACCTATCGAGGAAGGATGCTTGAATAAGGTGGCCATCCCAAAGGGGATATACATTTACCAAACCACTTTTTCACGCAGAAAACGAGTACGCTCTATATTTGTAAAGCATCGCTCTGAACGGAGTCGTAAGCGTTCCTCCACATAAGCGTAAGTTTGTTGGGGTGGGGACAGCGGTCTTCTTCTTCTTCTTATCGGCCACAGCAGCTTCTTCTCATAGGCGTAGAAAGGCAGCTACATCACACGGCTTGTCCCACATATCACGAGCAGACAGAGAAGTAGGTCTGGCGGAGCATGAAAATAAATGCAATGAATCATGCCCAGTATTCTGACAGTCAGGACATTTATCTGGGACCGACTCGTCGATCCTGTGTAGGTAGGCTTTGAGGTATGAAGAATGACCGCAACGTAGACCTGCCAGAGTGACGCGAGAGCGCCTGGGCAGATCTTCCTCACTATCATCAACTGCAGGAGGCACGACACCAAGGATCGGGTTGGAGGGGGCGCAGGTCAGGTACTCAGACACAAATCTAGTGTACTCTATTTGTTGTAGCCTCTTTCGTGTGAGCTCAGAGGTGGCCCATCTTTGACGATCCAATGTAGAAATAGCAGCATGGAGTGGTGTGCGAATATTACGGTGATGTGGATCAGATGACAGAAGTGGCTAGTTGGGATGTGCGGCGTTCTTAATAATGCCAATGTGGAACTGCTGAGATTGCAGCTGGCAGTGTTGTTGGACAGGAAGTATTGAACATTCTTGATGGAGATGGGATATGGGCGTTGACCTTGGGCAGCCAGTGATGACACGTAGTGCAGAGTTTTGTACACGTTGAAGCTTGTTCCAGGACGCCTCTAACAGATGTCTGGTCCATGTCGGAGCCCCATATTCCAGAGTTGGCTGTATCATGGTCTTGTACGTTGTGCGTAAAACTTCCTTTGTGCTACCCCAGGTGGTTTCCGCCAGAGCACTGAGGATGTTATTTCAAGCTCGAATACGTGTGTTTTCGTGAAAACGCAATGAAGGGTCCAGGAACACACCAAGTAGACGAGAGTGCTTAGATAGGGATAGCACATTTCCTTCCCAGAGAACCTTGGGATGCAGTTTGTGCTCAGCATTTGCAGTAGTGCACAAAGGTGGTCTGAGTGGTGAAGGTTGATTAGGATTTTGAAATGCAAAATGGTGAGGGCTCCCTAAAAATCTGTGCTTTCAAAAAATAGGCTCTCCATCTTCTGCGTTCAGAACTCGCTCCTCATTCCGCAGTTGCAGACGACCGCTCTAGAAGTTTACAGAGAGCTAGAAGATAGTGGTGCTGGGAAGAATATCAATCATGTCAGGACCTCGCGGTCAAAGCATGATTCTGTTTGCAGTACGTGCTGCAGCAGCGGTTGTCTGCAACTGCGAACCAAAATTTTGGTCCGATAGAGACTGCAGCTCCGTCAAAGGTTTGCGTCTCTGGTGTTCATCATGTGACAAGGGCATTACATGGAAGTAAATAGCTGTGAGGCTACCGACCTGGCTCGGCTTGGGGCAAGGAAAGGTTGGAACCAAATAATAAGTTTGGGTCCGTCAGAGTGAGAAGGGGAGCGATTGGTCATTCCTAAACTCGTTATCAACAATTATAGTTTTCCATGACTGACCTACTGCTAACTTCGACCTGCCGAGCATGCACGGGCACGGGTTCACCGAAAATTGAAATTTTAAGAGTAATCAAATATTAGGAGTGTGTTAAATTTAAAAGTGTTGAAGTTGTGTTGTAGTGAAAGTGTTAAATTTATATTTGTACTAGACCGCGGATTTGCATTGCTCATTTAACCGCGTTTTCACATTTATTACGATTTGTTACGATTCGTTACGATTTCGGACCCAAATTTCGTAATTCGTAAATCGTAAGAAAATTGCCAAAAACGCCCGTAATTCGTAAATCGTAAACCGTAATTCGTAATTACGCACATCCCTGCAGCACACTATGACCAGTACTATAGCTGTGCCCTAGACGAAAAGACCGAATATCGAATAGATTCGAATGACCCCCTTTTTTACGTCCGATTTTTCAATAGATTCGAATACCCCCTTTTTGACGTGCGGTATTTAAATATATTAGAATAGCCTGTTTTTTTTTGAGGTCCGATTTTTGAATATATTCGAATGACCTTTTTTTCGTGGTCCAAATTTCGAATAGATTCTAATAAATTCGATCCGAATATATTCGAATAATTTCAAACGACAGACTAAAAACAGGCCAGATGAGCTGTCAGTGAATCCTCTAATTCGAAGTAAAATTTACTGCCACTGATCGTGTGTGTATGTGAGTGTATGCTACGTCCTCTTCCTTCACACTTTCCCGCTCCCTCTATACTCGCTCCGCCCAAACACACGAAGAAGAGAACTTGATTTGCCTCCGAAAATGAGGATAACCACATGAGAAAACCCGAGTGACACCAATTGCAAGTTCCAGACCATACTCATGATCCTTGAACGCTTCGGCCTTAAATATTAAAATATCAGTGGAAATTCAGCCGCTAATCCATCATGCCACCTATGTAATTAAAGGTGTGCCGATTGAGACAACTGATAAAATAAAAAACCTCGGCTTCGTAGTAGATAACAACCTCTCGTTTGATGAGCATTGTAGACTCATTGCTAATAAGGCGCAGCAGAGGCTATTTTTAATATTTAAATTCTCAAAGGCGAGGTCCGGTCAAACTTTGACACTGCCGAAAATTTGGATTAGATAGAGTGGACTGGCCCAGCTGAACGCCGTCTCGACGTTTCACTAACTATAAGTCCTTACTTCTGAAGAAAATAGCACGGAAGGTAGGGATTATGGTAGGTGCAAAACTAGTTGGGCGCCCCTCAGAATACATGTGATGAATGAATGATACCGCTTTCAGAAATTGATCTATTTCCATGGTTTTTTTTAGGAAGTTACGGGTAATAACGTTATCACATATCTGATAATGAAATAAATTTTCATTTTCATGAATGAATCTTTTCATTTTGTTGTAATTGTTTATTACAGGGTAACCCTGCGTATTGACATCGGAACAAGATAAACGAACGCGTAGTAATAAAATGTAACAACGATTAACGAGACCGGGAACACGTAGTAAGTAGAGTATCTGTCGGAAAAAGTTCCATGACTAACACAAGATCACTATGGAGTATCTATCGAAGAAAATAATATTATGACGAACACAACATCACAAGCTCAATAATCCTCCGTCCTCAAGTACTGCTCCACTATGCGCTTGAAGGAGCCAGGTCCGTTGGCAGATTGCCCTTTTTGAGCAGTTTTTCCAATTCACTGCCAGCTCTGTTAGTAAAGAAATGGTGCCTGACACTCTTCCTAGCCGGGTTTCGGACTAGTTTGAAACTGCTACCTCTAGTGGTGGATGCCCTCATTTCGAGAAAAGCGTTTGGCCGAAGGCCGGTATGCCCATACAATATTTTATACATCATCAAAAGATCAAACCTTCTCCTTCTGCACGCCAGCGTTTCCAATTTGAATTTAGCGTTCCTAGCATTACTAGTGGGTATGTTCTCATAATTAAATCCCAAAAATTCTATCATTAACTTACGTGTGAAACTTTTTTGTACCTTCTCCAACGCTTTAATAGTAGAGACCTTATGAGGGTTTGATATCACAGTTCCATACTTAAGAAGGGGCCTAATATAGATTTTGTAGGCATTCAAAAGCACCTTTTCGTTCCTAGTAGAGAGTGCCCTGAACAGGCAATACATAACCTTATTTGCCTTAGACACTGCCTTCGTACAATAAGCGTCAAAAGTGAGATCTTTTTGAACCAGGAAGCCGAGATCCATTATTTCGTCAACAATCTGAAGCTGCTGATCTTCAGCAGTATATATGGCTTCTGAACTACTTTTGCCAATATGCAAAACCTTCGTTTTTTCTTTAGACAGTATCATCTTCCAATTTTTGGACCACTTTATAACCTCATCCAAAGCCTTTTGCAAGCACTCCTTGTCAGCTATTGATTGAATTGGGGAAAATTTTTTGAAATCGTCAGCAAAAGCGGAGCATTTCGCCTTACCAAAGGATACGATTCGTGGAAGTTCATAAGTGAAGATATTGAACAAAGTTGGGGATAGAACTCCTCTCTGCGGTACACCACTGCAAACAGGCCTTGAATCAGAAAAAGTAGAGTTAACGCGGACAACAAAAGATCTATCGCTCAAGAACGCTCTGATCCATGCTACTATTCTCGGGTGGACACCAACGCGTGTGAAATTAGACATGAGTTTTGCATGCGAAACCCTATCAAAAGCCCTCGAAAAATCTATATAGATAACGTCAACCTCTTTACCTTCATCCACGTAATTGGTCCATTCATTCAGCGACTGCAACATAGCTGTCACAGTAGACTTTTGCCTCTGGAAACCATGCTGAACATCCGAAATGATTGAATGGTCCTCCAAAAGCTTGCATACTCTTACCTTGAGGATTTTCTCGAACAACCTACCAAAAATTGAAGTTATGCTAACTGGTCTGAAGTAACTCCGCCATTGCCGGTCCCAAGCCCGGATGAGAAAGGAGGAGGGTTGGCCCCCGTACTACCGACGGGCTGGAAAATTTAGGTGGTAACCATGGAAAGTCTCTTAGGAAACAACGAAGAAGCTACCGCATCCGGGGCAGCCGATGCGCCAACACTAGGGATCCAGGGTGTTGGTGAGAAGAATACTACTGGCCAAAATGGAGGACGACTGGTGACACCTAAGAAGGAGCTGAGGATTGGAGCATGGAATGTGCGAACGGGACACTGCGTCGGTCAGAAAGAGATAATAGCAAGAGAGTTGTCAAGGTCCAATATATCGATTGCTGCACTTTCCGAGCTGAAGATGAGCGGATGTGGAACGGTGACCATTCAGGTGCCGGAGAGTAGCGAAAAGATGGTGCTGTACTATTCCGGTGAGGACGGACATCGCAATGGTGTTGGATTTATGCTAGGCAGTCGCGCAGCTGGAAGCGTTGTTTCATTCGAGCCGATTTCTGGCAGGATCGCTGTTCTTGTTTTGAGCGGAACAATCAAGACCCATGTCGTGTCCATCTATGCACCAACGGAGCCAAGTTCTGACGTTGACAAAGACGAGTTCTACACCCAACTCCAGGACGTGCTGAATACTATCCCGAAAACCGATGTCACCATTGTAGCGGGTGATTTCAACGCAAGAGTCGGTAGTGACAGAACAGGCTGGGAAGGAGTGTTGGGCAGGTTCAGCGTGGGCGAAATAAACGACAATGGACTACGCCTACTTTCGTTCGCTGCGTTCAACGAGCTTGCCATTGGTAACAGTCGATTCCGGCACCCCAGGAAGCATCAGTTAACATGGAGGAATCCAACTGGACGAGATGTGGCCACCTTGGACTACGTGCTGATAAACTCACGTTTTAGATCATCACTGAAAGATGTTCGAGCCATGAGAGGGCCTGATTGTGGATCCGACCATTATCTCTTGCGTGCAGTAATGCAGCTTCGCTTACGACGACCTAGGCGTGAGGAGCCCCTAGAAAGAAACTAGACTGGTCACACTTGCTGGCGCCAGGAACAAAAGAAACATTCCAACTCGAGCTGTCGAATCGGTTCGCGGTTCTGGAAGATGCCTTGTCTGTGGACGAGCACGAGAAGCAGACAGTTGAAGTCGCTCTTGAATGCGCAGAGCCTCTCTGCCCTGTTATTCGCCGGCGAACGCAGCCTTGGATATCGGACGATTCTCTCCGTCTTGTGGACGAACGGAAGCGAGTGAAACTAATGGACTTTGGACGGTATCGGCAATTGTGTCAGGAGCTTCGACGAAAGTTGAAGGAAGAGCGGGAGTCGTACTGGAAGAAGGTAGCAGACGAAGTGGAGGAGGCAGTTGGAAGGAACGACTATCGCACATTATACAGTACACTCCAACCGTCTCAGAAAGAAGACCAAACCCATGAGCGATTCCATCAGGAATACGGATGGGTCTTTTGTGCGATCAGCAGATGAGCGTCTGTTGCGATGGAGGCAGTTCTTCAGTGAACTCTATACTCACGATGCGCCACAAGGTCCACTGGCCCAACCGATACTAGTTGAGGTACCAGAGGAGACAGCGCTTGACTCCGGAACCCACTGCGGAAGAAGTGAAAGCGGCAATCAAGTCGCTAAAGAATGGAAAGGCGTCCGGTGTTGACAATGTCACTGCTGAGGTCATCAAGGCAGGAGGAGATGTTCTACTGCGTCAGTTGCATCAGTTAATCACGCGCATATGGCGGACAGAGAGCGTGCCATCTACCTGGAAAAAGGCTATTGTCGTGCCTATCCATAAGAAGGGCGATGCCAGAGACTGCAAAAACTATCGCGGGATCAGCCTGTTGTCGATTGTTGGTAAAGTCTTCACGAGAACTATCCAGTCCAGACTTCAACGCCATCGGGAGAGTACCTGTCGCGAAGAACAAGCAGGTTTTCGTCCGGGTCGAGGATGCAGCGATCAAATTTTCGCCCTTCGTCAAGTTATGGAGGAAAGGATCCGCTGTGGAAAGCGCGTCGTTATCACCTTCATAGACTTCAAGTCGGCATTCGATTGCGTGCACTGGCCCGCCTTATGGAGATCGATGGAATGCGAACACATGCCAAGAAAAATGGTGAAGCTTCTGCAGGAAATTTATAGAGGCTCGACTAGCTGTGTCCGCGTCGGAAACAAGCTATCCGAAGAATTCAGGGTCGATGCAGGCGTCCGGCAGGGAGATGTGATTTCGCCGCTCCTCTTCAATACCGTGGTCGATGCTATTATGAGGAAGACCTTCGAAAATAGAAGAGGGGTCCAATTTGGCGATAACGATTTTGTCACGGATTTGATGTTTGCGGACGACAGCGCAGTGTTCACCGATACTGACATGGAAGCCACGCTTTTGTTGAATGATATGGCACAAATCGCGGAATCGTATGGGCTGCGGATTAATAAGGAGAAGACTAAAGTCATGACGTCGGACGGTTCACGTGCTTCTGTGTTCTTCGAGGGAGCTGAGCTTCAGCAAGTCAAGGAGTTCAAGTACCTCGGATCGGTGGTGCAAGAGCGAAAGGTAGTGGCTACATCGGAGATACTGTGCAGGATCGGGCAGGCGTCGGCTGCTTTCGCTTCGCTGGGCTGGTGTTTATGGAAGAAGGGTAATGTGTCAATCAAGACAAAGATCCGGATGTTTCGCGCGCTCATAGTGCCAATCCTACTGTACGGGTCAGAGTCGTGGACGTTGCTGAAGTCGGATCACAGCAGGCTGGAGGTCTTCCAAACGCGGTGTTTGCGGCAAATCCTCGGGATAACTTTAAGAGATCGAATACGGAACGACGTTATCCGAGATACTTGCGACCATCAACCCACGATCGAAGAACAAATTCGAACGAGAAGGCTGCGATGGTTCGGACACGTATGCAGAATGGAAAGAAACCGACTTCCGCGCAGATTGTTATGGAGAGAGCGCCCTGCACTGTGGAAGGTTGAGAGAGCAGCCCCGAAAAAGACGTGGTTGAAGCAAGTCGAGGCGGATCTGAAGTCCCAACGGTGCAGTGTCCTTAATGCTAGATTAATTGCTGCGAACCGTACTGAATGGAAGCGTATCGTTCAGGCCACAAGAGCTCCTATGGCACCTACAGCAGTGTACTGGTTGAGAGGTCATCCTGCTCCGCCAGCCGCCAGCTAACGGGATGAGTGAGTGAGTGAGGTCTGAAATTCTCGGGATTAGTGTAGGGTGGTTTCTTAGGTATAGGGGTCACAAAAGCCACCCGCCACCTATCGGGAACCTCTGCACGCATGAAAGACAGGTTGAAAATATGTGTTAATGGGCCTACAATAATGGGTGCTACTTACCTGGTTGATGAATTTTAGAGGAACATGATCAGGGGTGTCAGAGAACGAGTTGGGCCACTTCATAAGAAGGTCATGAACTTCTTCTGGGTGAAACCAGACGGAGTCCGTCATGACCTCAAAATCTGTAGTGTCTTCCATAGTGTCATCAGAATCATCATCCTTGCAAAATGCTTTTTCAAAACAGTTGCCAAAATCTCAGAACTCTCTTTGTCGTTACTGATCATAGACCCTTCACTTTCAATTGGTCCTATTCGTGGTCTATCTTTCAACCTTGAGTTTAGAAGCCTATAAAAAGCATTTTCATTTCCAGATTCAATTACCCTCATTTCAACATTTTTGTCGTACTTTTACAAATGTTTTTCAAATTGTAAGCAAATTTCTTTATACACATCCCAATCACTAACCGCTTCGGTTGTATTCGCCTTATCCCAGGTCTGCGATTTTGTCAAAACAAGACGCTTCAGATGTTCCGGAAGTTGACTTTCATCTTTAGAAACTTCTATGAGAGGCACAAAAAGATAAATACAGTGCTGCAAAATATTGATGAATAGCTCATATTTAGCATTAACCGAGTCTGTAGCATTCAAAATACCATACCAATCCATGTTGTTTAAATAGTCAAAGATGCTGGCAAGGTTAGCGTTCTTAAAATCTCTTCTTAGCTTCTTATTATCGACTTTGGGAGAAGTAAGGTTAAGCTCAAAACGAATTGTCGCGTGATCGCTGGTCCCTACTGGCTCACACACGACTGTACTACTCACTAGATCAACGTCATTAGTCAGCAATAAGTCCAAAATATTGTTCCCATGAGTTTCAGTTGTAACGAGTTGAGAGAAATTATAGTCATGACACAAACCTAGGAGACCCAAAAGTGTCACTCCAAGAGAATTAACGTTGTGTGGTTGTGCCCAGCACACGTTTGGAAGATTAAAATCCCCTGTAATAATGCAAGGGTGGTCGCAAACAACAAGATCACTTAGCGTTTTAATCAGTCGATGGAACGCCGCTGCCGTGCAGGAAGGAGTTCTGTAGACCAAGACCATGCGAATAGACCGCTGACCGAAGCTGATTTCCGTACAAATAATTTCATAACCATCTGGAATTGAGTCACGATAAATAAACCTGGGAAAGAGAGATTTTTTGATTAAAACGCAACGCCACCACCTCTTTTGTGGCTACGATCGCACCTGAGAAGCTCATAATGAGCGCATAGTCCACCAAATAAGGATGCATCATTTATAGTGTCTGACAGCCATGTCTCCGTGAGAGCTACGACAATGAATTGATATTGTTTGATTAGAGAAAGGAGGCAATGTATGTTTTTGGAAAGAGATCGGATATTTGTTGAGATACAAGGTGCAGTAGTATGTACTAAGTGACCGGGGATGATCTACTGGTCTAAATGACTAGGATGGGAAGAATCGGCCGAACTACAACTGGACGAAGATATAGAGACATGCGGGTTATGAGACATGTCCAAGGAATCTTGAACATTAGGAGAACTACAAGCAACAACTTCACCTGATTTCAAATGATTGCCTGGAGTGGCAGCCTTCACCTTTCTAGTTGGTACACTCCGGCCCCTCCTCTCAACACTCCACCTCACACGCTCCTCCTTTGGGAGGAAGGGTCTAATATAGACCCCCTTTGCATGGGGAAGTGTTTGAGCCGAGAAGCCCGTTGCAGCACCATTCTAGCAATCGCTGAAGACGGAAAAATCACCTTTATCAATCTATTGAAAGAAGGACTAGGCCATCCCATTCTATACACAGAAACCGGTAAACAGTCAACAGACAAGAAATCTAGGAGATCATACACACAGTTCTGATCATTGATAGCTCTAGCCGGTGATGAAGTGTACACATTCGGAAATTCTGGAACCCCAATGATGACAACAGATCTATTACGTTCTATCTCTCTAATATCCTGGGAAATCGTGTTGGTATCCGGAGATTGTGGACCTCGCGAAAAATAGGAACATCTTTAAAAATATCAGAAACTACAGTAGAGTCTAAATCGGCTGGAGATGTACGTGAGGATTCAGGCAGAACGTAATTAACACCAGCATCCTCACTTTTAAGAACGGCATTCTCGTGCCTTAGATCAGCATTGATTTTCAAGAGAGAAGTTACATGCTCCGCCAATTCTCAATTTGCACGGCACAACGACTGCACTTGGCTTCTACTCTCCATCAGCAACGCGATGACCGTTTGGATGTGCGGTGGCGTCGATCCATCTTCCATCACCACTTTCACAGCTGAGTCCAAGTCAATCGAATGCGTTTCCGTCTCCGCCATTCAGCAATAGGGATTCCACAGAATTCGTAGCAGCGAGAAAGGGAACACCACGGAATTCGCACTAGTTTGCCACAGCGAGAGAAAGCACAGTTCACCCAAGCATCAGACGATTAGCATACCATACCATATAAAACTCGCACAATCGTCACCATGTAACCTCAAACTTAAACTTGGGTAATTAAACTTTGGGTAATATTAATAAATTTCTAGGGGTAAATTTTCAGTGCAACCCCCCATACTAGTTTTGCAACTTACGGTATTCACAGCAAGATAAGCTTGGCCTGAGTGACCGATATTTACACGGCAGTTCTGAAGAATGCGTGGACGACGGTTAAGGCATGGACGATGGGCACAATTTTCTGACACAGTGGTTGACGGAAATGGGTGGGATAATTGCAGAATATCATTTTTTTCGCACATCCCTCGGAACTACCTGTACCATACGCTCCGATTCAGAGTAAAACCTCAAAACCAAAATTCTGCCCTGACCCTGCCTTTCAGATCAAATGATCCACAGTTGCTGATCAAGGCCTATAAATTTTACGTTCGCTCAATGTTGGAGTATGGTACCTGCGTTTTTGCGCCCTACAAACGGCAGATTGTGACTATTTCGGAAAGGGTGCAAAATAGTTTCGCGAGGAAAATCTTTATTCGGGCACTTGGATTCACGTACGCAAACATTACTAGGAGTTATCTCAGAAATAAAAGAATGCAACTGGACACACTTGCTCTCCGTAGGAGAAGAAATTATTTATTTTTGACTTTCAAGATGTTGAAAGGTTCAGTGGGGCTTGAGCTATCCGAAGCCTTGACCTTGAGACGTTCTAACACTGAGGACAGGGGTTCAAACTCAGCTTCCCTTGGCCTCGCACTCGGACAAGGCGTAATTTTTCACAACTCGAGGGGATTGGAGTATCTGTGCTTTAGCAAAAGGCTACTGGTGCCTAGTTCCTCCGCTATTTTCAGAAGGCAAGAAGCTAAATGAAATTTTCGAAAAGGAGCTTACCGCTTGGCTAAGAAATATGTAGACGCTGCAGTGTTTCGAAATCGAGCCGCCAAGCTACGACGCAGCGAGGCGCCAAATGATTTCGAAATCCTTTGACGTGGTCGTACCTGCCAATGGAACACACGGTCACCTACCGTACACCATAAACAGCGGCGCCGGGCAAATTTATTCGAAGGTATAAAAGAAGTAGAGAGCGGTGTGTCTCCATTCACGCACCGTCCACCTCCAGAGGCGGCATTAAGAAACCCAGTAGCGCGCGCCAGAACTAGCGCGGTTGTGCTGGCGCTAGAAGAGGCCTGTAGCGCGCGCCTGCTTGCCCACTATCAAGAACCGGAAGGCTAGCCCGCGCCAATGGCAAGCGCTCCTCTTTCCTTGGTGCGTTGATCAGCCTTGTGCCATAGGAAACGTTTGCTAACATTTGAACTGTGTTATTACCTACAAAATTCTCAAGGAAGACTGATTTCAATTGCTCACAAATACGCGTTCAATCAACCACGAATACAGCGACGAAAAAAGGATTAGCACCACCTTTGCGAACTATTCCTTGCTTATAACTTCCTTGAAATTTCTGCAAAATCATCTTTAGACTGTTGTAGGAGTGTGACAGTACATGAATAGTCCCTGCTCATAAATTTCTTAGTAGCTCGGGGGGATTCTAAAAAGGGCGTGTTTATAGCTTCACCCACGTGTAAATCTTTTTTCCGAAGTGTTTTCGAATTTCATCCGGGAATTTTCGAGATGTTCAGAAAACCTTTCCTGAATTACGCTCAAAAGTTCCAATTGGGGTAATCTCGGGAGCTGACGAATCGGGGATCCTTCAGTTGCTAGTCTGGGGGGTTACTGTAAGTTGCGGTACGCATAATGCCTATTAAGTTGGGCACCTATCTTAGTATTTCGAGCATTGACAAGTTATCCTCAAATCTGTGTTTGGCGTCCCACTTCTACAAGTAATTTTTGAGCCCAATCTGAAACTTCGACCAAGCTTTCGTATACCCACCGTTAAGCCAAGAAAAATGGATAAACGAACTGATTCGTGTTAAGTACCTCCAAAACTCCTTCGTAGAGGTTTGGGGCAATATTATCGTAGCATCTCTAAAAGTCGTGTTTGGCTAGCGAAATTTTCCTCACAAGGGAACTACTTTTAGTCAGTCTGGCCCGTGTTAAATGTGCTTTTCTAGAATAGTTCTTGGCGTAGAGTCCAATTATGGTCTCCGCAGCTGCCTAAAAACATTTAAAAATTATTCGTGTTTTTCAAAGTCCGGCGGCAAGGTGGGATCTTCACCCTCCCCCATGAAAAGTTAAGGGTGTTTTGAAAAAAAAACTCGGTTGCGGCTCAGAACTTGTATGTAGGGGTAATCTGAGTGTTGAACACGAATCTCGAGTCCGTTTGTCGCGATTCGGAGGTTTACTGTAGGTTACGGTGGGTATCATGCCATTTAGGGGCAGAGCCTACCTCAATTATTCAAAAGTCGACAAATGGTCATTGGATTCGTATTCATCACCCCAAATAACCCCCGCTCAGAAATTTTGAGTAAAATCTGAGACTCTGACTGAACTATCGTATGACCAACGTAATCTACCGTATTCTGTCAAATATCGATTAACGAACCTCGGATTGGTGATCAGCGGCCCAAACAACCCACCTCAATCTGGAAATTTCTAGAAACGCTCCAAGAGCTTTCTACTTGGTATAAATAAACGCCCAACCGAAAACCCGTACAAGTCGAAAAAGGTATCAGTCCGTGCGAAATTTGGAAAATGTGCCTTCACACAAAATTTGCTCAGAGGTAGTTTTGGGAGCTGAACACGATTATGAGGTCCCTTCAGATTCTCCAAAGACTAATGCTTGTTTCGGAAAGTAAAATAGTTACGGAAACCTGGCGAAAAACGCTTATAACATTTTCAGAGAGGCTTTAGGCAGCTGCGAAGACTAAAATCGTATTCTACGCTGAAAACGGTTAGAAACGTATATTTCACCCGGAATGGCCAGGCTGACTAAAAGTAGTTCCCTTGTCAGAGAAAAGCCCCGTACCAGCACCCGAAACAATCTCTAGAAAGCCAAATCCGAAAAACATTGTTTTGGAACACCCCGAAAGTTGCCTTTTGTTTACGGATTTTCTCCAAAAGCTGAGAAAAAGCTCGTTTTTTTAATCCTACGAAGCATAAGCGAGTTTTGAGCTCGGATTGTTTATGTACTGTTGCACACATGCAACTGTCAAAACACAGTTTATTCACTAGAAGGAAATCTGGGACAGGGCCTTGTGAGGCACACTAAAATGCCACCATCGTTTCACTAATATTCTCACACTTCGGATTCACAAGTTATTTGATCGCTGTTCAAAACGAGCCACTGAAGCGGAATAATTCAAAGAAAAACCTGAATAGGGGACTTTCTTCTAACACAAACGACAGGGTATTAACCGTTTGAAGGATTGAAAAGGATGTTTGGATTGTGAAACGATGTGGAGTCGTTCGAGCGCCACTGGTAGCGCGCTAGAGCGCTAGCGGTAACGCGGTTTCAGAGGGTCTTCCGCGCTTCCTGTAGCGCGCCTTGCAAGCACTTGATATCAAACAGCGCTAAGATCTTCATGATAGCGCGTTTGGGCTATGACAGGCGCGTTTAGGCTATGTCAAGCGCGTTTGTGCAATGCCGAGCGCGTTTAGGCTATGCCAAGCGCTGTTGGGCTATACCAAGCGCGTTTGGGCAACGCCAAGCGCGTTTAGGTTATGCCAAGCGCGGTTGGGCTATACCAAGTGCGTTTGGGCTAAGACAAGCGCGCGCCTGCATAGTTCTTGATTGCAGATTGCGCTACGCCGTCCCCATAGCGCGTTTGCGCTAGTTTTGGCGCGCGCTACCTAGATTCTTAATGCCGCCCCAGAAGTTAGCAGGAGAGGCTCTCCATGGACTAAAATGTAGGAAAACAGCACCACCGGTGGTCAAGATCGAACAAAATCGGAATAAAAACTTAGAAAATTTTAGAGCCAAATCGAGTGAGCCGATTGGGGGGGGGTGGGCTGGATAAGAGCACCCGTGCAGAACCCAACTAGGAGGCCGTAGAGTGCCGAGTGAAGTGTGTCGGATCCTAATGGGATTGCGCAAACGCCGGGAAAGTATTTCGTGTCAAATAGTGCAGAGCAATGGCGCCGAGCAGAACGACGATAACCGTACTACACTGCGTTCAGTAAGTATCCGAACCGAACACCTTTAAACTTGATGGATCGAATGTTGAAAGGAGATTCTGCGTTAGAATATAAGTTTCATGTAATCAGCTATGCTGAAATCCATGAATCTTTGACATAAATTCGTCAACGAAGAGTTATAAGTATGAAGTTGCAGCACCAAAAAGGCTCTCGCTGAGCCGCTTAAGAACATTTTTCTCGACTTCGCGTCACGCGTCGAGAACAGCCTGCTTCAGAGCACTCGAATAGTCGTACTGCGTCTCGATCTAGAAATTTTATCAAGAACAGATGCTTAATGGAATCTTGGAATTGGTTTTTAAGGCTGACCAAGCCGAATGTCCGATATGAGTGTTCCAAACCACTCCTGTTCCGACAGGCTGACATGGGTTGGTGCGTTTTACTAGACACACTTGAGCAGCTGACATCATCGATCGCAAAAAACGACATTAGTCAAGAGGACAAATCTTCTTGGTACTTTTCTGAGTGCATTCTGTTCGAAAAGAATGCACTGCCGACCTCACCAGGCGGCCTTCACCATTACTCTGCCTTCTATGAAACATCGTCGGCTGACGTAGGCCGGCTCCTTGCTAAGATTCTCTCAGTAACGTCTTCAGCAGCCAGAACCATCCTAGTCTGACTTTTTCTGGTCGGAAAAGATACCATACAATGCCAATCGGTAATCAGAATCTTCAAATGCGGAAAGCTGTGGTCGAATGACTTTTTCCCATTTTCTGGCAATGGTATTTCATAATAACGGATCCTGTATGTTGCCTCAACGGCGGATGGAACGTACTGTGCTTTTCTGGGAAAAATTCCGGTCTGCGATTGCGTCTCGACACGCTTTGCGGCCGCACGCTCACGAGTCAGAAGAGCTTCAAGCGCCGCAGCCGCCGATCTGCTCACTCTAGGTGGGTTTTGGGAACTGGAAAGTAAGAAAAATTGGAGAAAATTGTATAAAAAAGCCACATCGAGTCGGCTTGGGCGCTGGAAACCCGCCAGCCTCGAGCGCGTGCGGCCGCAGAGCGGTTCAAGACGCAATTGCGGACCGCAATTCGGCCCAGATAAGCACAGTATGAACGTACTGTGCATCCCGCGACATAGAGAGCCATTTCGTAACGAGTCTTCGAGTCTAACACACAGGTGTTGATGCTTGGACGCATTTTTTGCGACGGGGTCGACTGCGGCGCGCCCTTACTGGTGCTTCGCCAGAGCACAGTTTCCGTCCTTACTTTCAGTCCGTGAAAAGCATTGCCGTTTAGTGGCAATAACTTTATTGATGAAGAATCATAAAATTTTGGCACGGATTACGTCACAATCTCAATATGGCAGAACGAGAACTAAATGAAAGGGTTAATCAAAGTGGAGTCCAAAGTGCGCTGGAGACCGATTTGTTCCTTGCTTGCGCTAAGTGTCCTGCTAGTCGTGAGCGTAGTGTAAGCTACTGTGCTTATCTGGACCAAAATCCGGTCCGCAGTTGCGTCTCGACACGCTTTGCAGCCGCACGCTCCGAAGTCAGAAGAGCTTCCAGCGCTGCAACCGCCGATCTGCTGACTCTAGATGGGTTTTGGAAACTGGAAACTAAGAAAAATTAGAGAAAATTGAACAAAAAAAGTCACATCGAGTCGTCTTTGGCGCTGGAAACCCGTCTGGCTCGAGCGCGTGCGGTCGCAAAGCGTGTCGAGACGGAATTGCGGACCGGAATTTGGCCCAGATAAGCACAGTAGCAAAAAGTCAAATACACTTTGAAAATAACGAAATAGTCGGGCTTGAGCTGAAAGGCAGGGTCCAGCAGCCCGCTGGCAAGGTTCTTGCCAGATTAACGGCCGACTATAAGAACTTTTTATTCAGGAAAATCTACGATCCCAACGGTATTGTATTGAAATGTTTCACATTCCTAAAATGTAAAATGCTTCGAATTAAATTTTCTACTCTGCTCGGGGAATCTTCGCATACGATCTCCATCACTGCTTGAAAAAACTTGACTATGGTTAATTCCTGTGGTTTGTACAACGAATTTCTCACAATTTTCTGCAACCTCGTCCTTCCAGGTTCTGTCCTTGGATTTTGCAACGGGCCTCAAGTAACCAGTTATTACTGGTTAATGTTACAAGGTTGTACTTCACAGATTTTAGAATATCTCGTGTATCGAACGAGTGCTTTGTGATTTGAACAGTGTAACAACAGTGATGAAAACAGAAATGGTAGTCAAGCTTACAAAACCCGAGCGCTGCTGTACCCGTAAAAAATGGGCAGGGCTTGGCGGGCGCTCGCGCTGAATATGCTTTCTGAAATGTGGCATTTTCAAACCTTCATAAAATCTTCTGAAAAAGCCGAAACACCCTATAGGGCTGACTTTTCTTGTCAGGAAAGACACTGGAAACATTTTCAACTCAAAATACGAGAAAAAAATTTGTCCCCGATCACCAAAATCGCATTTAGGTAAGTAACCCCATAAAAAAAGTCGAAATTCTTTTTTCGGAATTGAACCACGGCAATCTCGTTTGGAAGCCAATTCGGAAGACTCTTTTTTTTTCAATCCACACCCCGATTTAACGATAACTGCTCAAGATTGCCGCGGTGAAAAGCTCCGTCTGGAAACAATATACAAACAAGATCTTAAGTCTTTTATTGAGCACTAATGGTACATTCCAAAGAGGTGAACAGACGTTCACACACTGAACATTAGGTGCAGGCTGATTCCTGGCAATAATTTTCACAGCTGTCGTCAGTCTCGAGCTCGAAAAGGTTTTCTGCCGGTTTGATAAAAGATACGGGATGGTGGTCAACGTATTCAGCTTTTTGTCACGAGTGCTTCGGAAAGTTAACGAACCGAGGAGCACGAAACATGCGGTAAACTTGCGATAGAACCTAAAAATACATATGCCAATCAATGGCTGCAGAAATAAAATATTGATGATAGAACCACCTTGAGTATTGTTCGATATAGTAGAAAAAAACTTTGAAAAAAAAACTCAATTTTTTGAATGTTCAAATCATTTGTGAAGGACGGTGCAAAGATGGAGCAAAGAAATCTTTTTGAAAACCCAGTCATAGAAAAACTTTGTTATATCCATTTTTGCAAAACCATTCGAGCATATCGGCAGTGACGGGAATCGAACCCCTGAATGTATGCCTATAATGTCCGCTTCCCACCGTTGACGGCGGTGTGAGGCGAAGTAGCGGTGAAGAATTCGAGGCAATGACCCAACGCCATTAGTACAGACCTCCAGTTAAGTGTTGCTGTTTCTTGCTGGAGATGATGTGCTCAACATAAATATACCTGTTGATATTGAATGAATTTGTAAAATATTATTTAAATTGATAGCGAAATAGCAGATCACAAGGTAATAACTTTAAAGACTAATAACTTGTTAATTTGAGACCCGTTGCAAAATCCAATGACAAATCGGAAGGAGCGTGTCCGAATCGACCGGGAAATACTAACAGATTCTCAAAAGCCGATACATGGGTAGCAAGGTTCCACAGTGAGTATCTTATACATTCCGAATCATAAAGATAGGAGACCCCCTGAACTTGTCGGTCTCGTGTCTGTTGAGCAAGATAGATCTTTTACGTCGATACTACTAATATTAGAATGTAAAATAACCCCCGTATACCCCTTCTGGGTTACACTGAATGTTTGTGCACTTATCTGGAATAGGTTTATGCTTTAATTCGCGTATCAAAAAGATGGGACACCCCTGGGTTAAGCCTCCTTCACACTTGCCCGACCGACGTCGGACGACTCGTTATCGAATGTGTGATATCTACCTACCCTATCCTATCCATCTTATCTGTCTTGACTTATCAAACTTGATAACGAGTCATCCGACGTTGGCCGGCAAACTATGAAACGGGTCCAAGATCGGATTTCTCGTCCGATAAGATTGTGCGATTCCAGATCTAATGAACGAAAGGCCTTACTCGCCCCTTTATTGCAACAAATACTCGATTTCGTATACTTTCGACCAAACTGATCTGCCTTTGCAAGTCGATCTTGCTCCATTTCTCGGTTTTCGTCTGTAGGAGCGCAGAAATTTAGAGAAATCACCGACTGTTGGCTCAGACCTGACGAACTAAAATACTCCATAGATTCTTTATTCTGTTAAAGGCAGTGGATACGATGAAAAACGTTAGCGAAAAAAACTACAAAAATCAGACAGCTCAAAAACTATTAAGGTAGCGCGGTGAAAAACGGGCTAGAATTAGAGTTATTAAGACCTTAAACGTCCAGTTCGTGCACTCGTGCACAGAAAGATCACAGTCTCACGCCAAGCAGTCAAAAATCATCGACACTCAGAGGAAGAAATAAATGCAAATTTACTCAAGGAAAAGAGTTGACCAATGAAAGCAAGCACTTCAGTCAATGTTTCTGTCTAGATGTGTACATAAATTCGAAGGTTCATTGATTGAAATGTAATTTCAAGAAAGCTGATGTTCTTGATACTAGAGATCATCGATGCCGATGATGTGGGGTGGGCTCGTCCACCATCAAAAGACAAGGAAGTTGAGGCTTCAAATTTGGCCTAGAACAGCGTTTTTTCGCGATTTTTTTTTATAGGTTTCTATACCCAGAAAAGGGTTTAGAGGGGGAAAGAAGACGAGCATATTTGAACGCGACCACTGCCTTTAAAATCAGGGCTGTAGACTAGCCGCTCTGGACAAGATAGTTATTGCCGAGCAAAGATGCCGACCTCAAACCTGATCACGTGAGCTTCCTGGTAGTTCGGCAAGAAACTGCAATTTCGTCGCTCAAAAAACGTGGGGAAATGGAAGTAGGTATTGCTCTGATATTCTCCGGTACTCAAAGGACATTATCCGACTGCTGGCGAACGCCCTTGTCGGTCAAATGATCTAACAGAGAATGGGAGATTTACGTTCGGAGATCTGAAGCCTGATTGGACAGCACCTACCATCGAATTGCTTTAGTAGCACTTCTGACTATCAGACCTATTGAGAAAAAAACCCTTTCCACCAAAACCCATCGCCTATACACAAATAGTCGAAGTAGCTGTCCATCTTAGTCATCGGAACTGCGGTCACAGATCTCCTATAATCTGTCAGAGCATTCGCCCGTCAAGAAGTCTGCGGCTTGCGTTCGCCAGCAGTCGGATGATCTCCAATGAGTACCAGAGGATATCAGAGTAACACCTAATTTCAATTCCAGCCGTTTTCGGGCGACAAAGTGGCAGTTTCTAGCCGGACAACCAGAAAGTTCAGGTGAGCAGGTCTGAGGTCGGCTTCTTTGCTCGGCTATAGCTATCCTGTCCAGAGAGGATAGTAAATAGTCCTAATTTCAACAAAATGAAGATTCTGTGGGATATCTAAGGTCGTCCGATCTGAGCCAATGGCCAGCGACTTCTCTCGATTTCTACGCTCAAACAGGCAATAACCGAGAGATAAAGCAAGATCTTCTTGCAAAGGCAGATCAGCTTGATCGAAAATATACCAACTCAAGTAATTGCTGCAGTAAAGGTGCGTGGAAGGCTTGTCGGCCATTAGATTTGGGGTAGCACAATTTTATCACACAAGAAATCCGATTTAACCCAGGGGTGTCCTATGTTTTTGATACGCGATTCAAAACATAAATCTATTCTAGAAAAGTGCACACGCACAAACATTCGATCTGACCCAAAAGAGGTATAAGGGGGTTATTTTGATATCTGATCACAGCAGTTTTGACGAATAAGATCTACCTCGCTCAACAAACACGAGACGGACGAATTCAGGGGGTGTCCTATCTTTATGATACGCAGTGTAACTGGCTGCAGGCATCCTCCATGAACTGAACTGTCTTCTTTCGACCGATTTGCAGTCCAATCCTCTTATTTGCCCCATACAAATTTGTGAGCATTGCTACAACTTCAGCCATATTATTTCAGGAGAAGGCGATGAATGGCACCTCCGAAATTGAGGTTCCTGCACGGATTTTTATTAGCATCCTTTCTTTCAAACTGAGCGACTCGGTTATGAACCGTGGTGCGGTGGTGAACAGCTTATGGATATGCTCGTAGAGGCAGAACAGTTCGAAAATCAAGATTTGTTTTCAGTTCCCCAGACGTTATCAGTAAAAAACACGTTGTCACTAACAACTAAAGCCTCTGTTTTTCCCAAATAGAAGATTGGAGCGAGCGAAAATAGCGTTCCTATGTATGTTGTTTGTAGAGAGAAATCACCCCCGCAAAACAGAAGAGGACTTTGCACGCTCTCTTGAAAGGCCTTCATCCATATGTAGATATTTTAGGGATTTCAGAATGCCATGGTTGAAATTACAGGGTAGAGGCTTGCATGACAGCAGGTAAGGACAGCTATTGTCTTCCAGATTCGAAAGATGAAAATGATTGAGCCTCTTTCAGAGTGCGATCGCTGATCGCCGCGATGACATGTTTTGAATACAGACCGACGTGTGACGCGATCTTGATCGATGTTCATGTTTATCATCCCATCGCGTCGCGCGGCGATCGAACTCTGAAAGAGGCCTTATGGACAAGTGAGCGTCGTCGAATGATGATGGCGTTTTTAGCTTACGGCTAGCTGCAAACGCCAGCAGGGAAGATGAGTTTGTTTCGTGAAAGAATGCCTTCTGTGATTGAGCTAAGTGCGCTGCCGCCAGTCAACCAGTTTTACTGCTGTAAGAATCATGAATTCTGATCTACTCAGGCAAACCATCGCTCCGAGCGGTACCGGAGAGCTACTCGAGCGGCGCTGCCTCTCCGCTCCGAGCGAAAATTAGCCATCTACTCGGGCCACAGCAGCCGCTCTCCGGGCCACAGCAGTATCGCTCGGAGCGATCTTCGGTCCCAACTGCCACTGCGGAAGCTCTTCGGGCGAATCAGCGTAGCTTCACCGATGGCTTCTCTTCGTTTCTTTACTCGTTTCTCCTCCTCTAATTTGCTCTCTTTCTTATTTCCCTCTTCTCCCAGTCCTCCTTTTCTTTTTCTCCTGTTTCCTCATTCCCCCCCCCTCTCTCTTTACTCTCGAGAAACAAATTCTTCTCTATCTAACGCTGCCATCCACTTGGTCCAAAGCCTGGTTGTTTGCGAATTATATGCTATGATTCACTGGTAATCTTCAGTACTGTGTATCTTTAAGTGCTGATGTTTACTTTGAGGTAAACCATCAAACCTGCTGTAGTTGACAGATTATCTGAGCCACCTTAGAACTAGATGATAGCGTTTGCGAAAAAATTCAACAGAGCGTAATTAATGATTTTTAGCTGATCTTTTTTTTGCAGCTTCGGTCTTTTCTGACTTATTCGAGAAGTTAAGGCCTCGACGCTCCAAAGCTATGTATAATGGCTAAGTCCTTGATCAATTGTTTCTTCGACAATTATCGACAGTTTTTTTTTCGAAAATTCGATTCTCGCCTTTTTCATCGATTTTCAAAATACTTACTTACTTTGATACTTTGATGATTCATTCAGCTGGCGATCTTCTCGGCGCGGACCAAAACTCTTCCATTCTGCGCGATTGCTGGCCAATTGCATCCAGCACGACTGATCACGACTCCTAGAAAGTTTCGAGATCGAGTCAGACTATCTTGATGAAGGTCGTAGTGGCCTCTTTTTGTGTCTGGGAGCAATTCTGTAACTCTGAGACACCACCTATCATCAGTTCTTCGCAGTAAATGGCCGGCCCAGCAATGCTTCGATTGCGCCATGTACTGCAGCGGATCCTTCAAACGCGACTTCTGCCTCATTTCTGAACTTCGCATGACTTGTTGCCACTGCTGGCGTCGGCTCGTCTTCAGAAGACACCTCTTCAGAGCACGGTGTGTTGTTTTTATGGCATTGGAGATGGTCTTGTTGTCAGGCCAGTTTTCCGTCGCGTAGCAAATTGCGGGCAAAACAGCGGCGTCGAAGACCCCCAGTCCCTCAAATCTAGATTCACAATCTGATCGGTCACTTTCTGAATTGATCCGAAAGCTGCCCACGCACCGCGCCTCTTCCGTGATATTTCGGGGACGATGTCGTTGAGCATTATCAGCTCTTTCCCAAACATACGTGCGAATCCACTCTCTGAAGAGCGACTCCTGTCAGCTTCACTGTCCCACTTTCGTTTTAGGCATGTTCATCTCCAATCCAATCCTCCAACCAGCTGCATCCAGTTCGCTGACCATTGACTCAATTTCAGCCGTACTGTTAGAAATCAAAACGATATCGTCGGCGAAGCGTAGATGATTTATATTTTTACCCTCGATGGAGCAGCCTCTGTTGTCCCACTGCAAATCTAACATGGCGTCTTGAAGCGCAGCCGTGAATAACTTGGGCGATATGGTGTCTCCCTGTCGTACTCCTTGCTTGATTGTAATCTTCAACTTTCGTTCAAACACTTGAATAGTTGTAGAAGTATCTGTAAAGCACTGTTCGAGTGAGTGAACATAAGCGGAAAAGATTCCAGCGTGGACCAAAGCATTGAGGACAGCATTGGTCTCCACGAAGTCGAACGCCATCTTGTAGTCCACGAAAACGAGAACCAGAGGGAGATGATATTTACGACTTTTTTGTTAAGTTGAGTGACAGCCTGGATATGGTCCATACAGGAGAAGTTTTCGCGAAAACCGGCCTGATCTACTGGTTGATAGTCGTCCAGGATTCATTCCATACGGTTGAGGGGAATCTTGGTGAAGGCCTTGTATACAACTAAGAGAAGACTGGTGGTCGGTAATTGGCAATATCCTTCCATGCACCTTTCTTAACAGCAGCACCGTCTTTTCGATTCTCTCTATGAATCCGGAGTCTTCTCAAGACGTAGGTAGTGGCTGAAATGCCTGACAAGAACAGAGTGGAGAGCGCTACCTCCTCTGCGAAGAAGGTCCACCGAAATGTTGTCGGGACCTGGGGCAGTGCCCTTCCTCATGCTTCTGATGGCTACAGCAACTTCCCCAGGATACAGGAAGGTCTTCATCTGGTGGCGTTGGACATCTTGGGACAGGTGTGGATGAGCGGAAGAGATCCGTGTAGAACTTTGGAGTGATATCTTCCATAACTCTTAGAGATGTCTACACTGCTCCATTACTGTCCTTGAGGGCTAATACGACAGCTTTCTAATCACTGAGATAGCGCTTGCAGTGCTTTATACTGATTCGTTTCTCAGCCGCTTCCCGCAACTTCGTTCTTCTGTACGCTTGCAACGACTTCTTAAAGGCGCAGTCCAACCTCAGCATTGTTTTTCTGGTTTTCTCATTATATTGAGAACGGTCCCAAGCTGATTCTAATGGTGTCTCTGGAATCGTACAAGACCCTCTGGGAAAGGAGTTATGGCCCCTCAAAAATTGAGCTACGGAAGCTTTGTGGACGAGTTGTCCGAGGCTTGTAACTCCCGTCTTCCGCAGCCGATGTGTGCGAGCTGACCTGAGTAACAAGAGAAGTTGAGAACGAAGAGAAGAACGGGCTTTTGATCGGAAACCATCGCTCATCTCACGGTCTCGAGTGTTCATTTGTTTACAACGAGGGGGCGGACCTGGAGCACGGGGCGGTTCTGGAACACCAAAACGCTTGTTTGCAGCCGCTATTTTGCCACTCCCGGCTTGTTTTGTAAAGTTCTTTCGACACCGGGAGCCTGAGAACCTTCTTGCCTATCATTTCACTGTGGAAGGTCACTGAAGATGATTATCGTGAACGCTGCTTTAACAGCGATTCGGCATGACATGTTGATGGTAACCTTGTCCAAATGAGTGGAATTGGGATTTTGTTTAACAACTCTTCTCTCTCTCTCATGAGCGCACTCGCGAGGCCATTGAGCCTTGGAATGGGTGCCGTTCCGACTAGACGCTAAACTTCCGCGCTTTCGACTAGGCTTTTGGCTAGATTTTCGTAGTCTACCGTTGAATCTTTGTGAAGATTCCATGCGAAGGACTTCATAGCGGTATCCAATGCCTCAGTCTCGAAGACGGGGAACCTAACGGGTGCAGGCTTATGAGTATCACGTTCGAGAATCTTCTTCTTGAGCGATATCTTCCCACGTAAAAGCCGATGATCGAAGCCGGTGTCGAATGAAGGCAGCACTGACACGTCAAATAAGCTCGAGCGTCTGTTAATTAAGATGTGATCTATCTCCGACCTTGTCTGACCATTCGGGCTTTTCCAAGTCCATCGTTGATTTGATGGCTTTTCGAACATGGAGTTTCCGTGAAAGAGGCAGCAGGCCGGCATGAAGTCCAGCAGTCGCTCTCCATTCCCATTTTAAAAAGTAGCTCCATGCCGTCCTAATCTCCAAACGCTGTCGTTGTTGTTCGTACCGACGATTGCACCGAAGTCACCGACAACCAGCCTTTAGTAGCCTCTCTCCTCATGTACACTCTTTTCCAGAAGCTCATGGAACTCTTCACGTTTTTCCTGCTCAGCGCTAGAAGTTGGGGCGTATCCATTGATAATAGACACGATTCCTTGCTCTTCGGTTCTCAAACGCAGAACGCCGAGACGAGGACTAATGATTCTATGAGAATCCACCAAGTGGTGCACCGTCGAATTAATGAGGAATCCAACGCCGCCGGTGTTCTTGCTATCCAACTTGGATTCAATGACGATAAGCTCATTGTGGTCGGTCTTTCTGACGCTTTCCGCCTTGCATTTCGTCTCTTGCAAAGTGATAACATCGTACTTGATCTGACGGCTTCTATGAAGGAGTTTTCAAAGATCGGCTTCAGATGCAATTGTGCGGCAGTTGTAGGTACACATGTCAAGGCAGTGTTGACATCGTAAGATGTGGGAGTTTCTAAAATTTCCTATCCGATCACGTCTCTTGATTGGCATATGTATTTTTAGGTTCTATCGCAAGTTTACCGCATGTTTCGTGCTCCTCGGTTCGTCAACTTTCCGAAGCACTCGTGGCAAAAAGCTGAATACGTTGACCACCATCCCGTATCTTTTATCAGTCCGACAGAAAGCCTTTTCGAGCTCGAGACTGACGACAGCTGTCAAAAGTATTGCCAGGAATCAGCCTGCACCTAATGTTCAGTGTGTGAATCTCATATCTGTTTTGTTCACTTCTTTGGAATCTACCATTAGTGCTCAATAAAATACTTATGATCTTGTTTGTATATTGTTGCCATATGAAGGTTTTCACCGCGGCATTCTTGAGCAGGTTTCGTTAAATCGGGGTGTGGATCGAAAAAAAAGAGTTTTCCGAACCGACTTCTAAACGAGATTGCCCTGGTTCAATTCCGAAAAAACGATTTCGACTTTTTTCATGAGGTTGCTTACTCCATGCGATTTCGGTGATCGGGGACAAAATTTTTTCTCGTATTTTGAGTTGAAAATGGTTCCAGTGTCTTTCCTGACGAGAAAAGTCAGCCCTATAGGGTGTTTCGGCTTTTTCAGAAGATTTTATGAAGGTTTGAAAAAGCCACATTTCAGAAAGCATTCACATCACGAGCGTCCGTCAAGCCCTGCCCATTTTTTACGGGTACAGCAGCGCTCGGGTTTTGTAAGCTTGAATACCATTTCTGTTTTGATCACTGTTGTTACACTGTCCAAATCACAAAGCACTCGTTCGATACACGAGATATTCTTAAATCTGTGAAGTACAACCTTGTAACATTAACCAGTAATAACTGGTTACTTGAGGCCCGTTGCAAAATCCAAGGACAGATTCGGAATTAGCGCATCCAAGTTGACCAGGAAACACTAACAGATTTTCAAAAACCCATACGAGGCTAGCGAGGTTCCTTAGTAAGATACTCAGATCAAGATTCATGATTTTTCCAGCAGTGAAACTGGTTGACTGGCGGCAGCGCACTTAGCTCAATTACAGAAAGCATTCTTTCACCGAGCAGTCTCATCTTCCCTGCTGGCGTTCGCAGCTAGCCGAAAGCTAAAAACGACATCACCATTCTTTGACGCTCACTTGTCCATTAAGCATTTTCATCTTTCGATTCTGGAAGACAATAACTGTCCTTATCTGCAGTCATGCAAGCCTCTACTCTGTAATTTCAACCGTGGCATTCTGGAATTCCTAAAATATCTACATATGAATAAAGGCCTTTCAAGAGAGCGTGCAAAGTCCTCTTCTGTTTTGCTGGGGTGATTTCTCTCTACAAACAGCATACATAGGAACGCTATTTTCGTTCGCTCCAATCTACAATGGGGGAAAAACAGAGGCTTTAGTTGTTAGTGACAACGTGTTTTTTGCTGATAACGTGTGGGAAATTGAAAACAAATCTTGATTTTCGAACTGTTCTGCTTCGCTACGAAAGGTTTATGATTTGGCATAGTTGTACATTACCAAGCAAATTTTTTTGCAGGAGCGGCGTTGTGCAACGTTTTGTGCGCTCACAATGCGTCGCTTTGCAATACAAGTCTTTACGGTGGCCCACTTTTAGTTTTGGAGCCTTTTTTGAATTGCTTCCAGGTAATCCCATAAGGTAGGTCTCCTAAACAGTGCATACAGCAACAGAAATTCATGGAAAATTATACATTTTTCTACCTGAAAACCTCACACTATAACGTCATCAAACGGTCATGGTAGCGGTTATCTGTCATATTTAGCCTCTGGACGATGGGAATTCCAAAACGAATTCCGACCAAAAACTTTTTTCAACTTACCAGTGCATCGGCCTATTGAAATAATCACGAAAATATCAAAGTTCAACTCGCCAATTTTGAAGTGAGTTACATATGGCGATGCGACGCTCTCGGCGCGAAAAAATGATTTTCACCGCAAAACTTCTATGGTGTAATTGAATTCAGAAGCGGGATGCTATGTGGGAGAACTTATCAGCATATCGCGTGGTTTTTAGATTTAATTTGGGGAACAAGACCATGATGAGGTCTCGAGCGCAGCTCGACTGGTGTCCGATAGATTTCTAGGCAGCTTTGACAGTCAGATGCGTGCATTCCAAACTTTTGCGGTTACCTTTTTATAACATCCAGTGTCGCTCAGGACAGCCGAGAACGCTAACTGTCTAAGATGAAGGACACATTGCTCGGGGAGCATGAACACCTGTGTTTTTGAGTCGAAGACTCGTTCCGAAATGGCGCTCTACTCAGAAAAACGAAAACAAGTTACTTGTAACATAAGAGGCCGAAAACAAGTTACTTGTAACATATGTGAGCCGATGTAAGTTACTTGCGACTTATCTCAGGTCATTTACCTTACATGTAACATATCGGCGGGATACTGCGTGCGCTGCGCCTCCGATAGGTTACAAGTAACTTAAATGACTTGAGATAAGTAGCAAGTAACTTACATCTGCTCAGATATGTTACAAGTAACTTGTTTTCAGTTTCTGAGAGGATACTGCGTGCAGTGCGCCTCCGATATGTTACATGTAACTTAAATGGCACAATATAAGTCGCAAGTAACTTAAATCGGCCAAGAAGATATTTCCAAGGCTGATGTACGACGCACCGGCGGGGTGAGCCTTACGACTGGTGTTGCTGTTGGTTCAATTACCCATGTTTGAGGTACTTGACCCCACACCAGCAGGGAAGGCCCAGCACAGCATTTTCTGCGTAGTGCCTGGTCTGCGACGCGCCTCCTGCGTCGCGTGTCGTCTGCGTCGCGTGATGGCCACCCATAGTGAAATTTCAAATGTAACTTACACGTAATATAAATTTAAGTTACATGTAATATAAATGTATGTTACATGTAATATAAATGTATGTTACATGTAATATAAATGTAAGCTACATGCAATATAAAAGTAAGTTACTTGAGACATTCAAGTAAGTTACATTTATATTACAAGTAACTTGTTTTAATTTTTCTGAGTACGTCTCGGGATGGACCGTCATACGTTCCATTCACCGTAGAGGCAACATTACAGGATCCGTTATTATGAAATGCCGTTGCTGAGAACATAGCCACAACATTGCCCGTCTTCGGTTTGCACGGTCTAACAGGAACAGAAAATGGGAAGAAGTCATTCCACCACAGCTTTCCGCTTTTGAAGATTCTGATTACAGATTGGCATTCTATGGTATCTTTTCAGACCAGAAAAAGTCAGACTTGGATGGTTCTGACTGCTGAAGACGTTACTGAGAAGATCTTAGCAAGGAGCCGGCCAATGTCAGCCGACGATGTTTCATAGAAGGCAGAGAAATGGTGTAGACCGCCTGGTGAGGTCGGCAGTGCATTCTTTTCGAACAGAATGCACTCAGAAAAGTACCAAGAAGATTTGCCCTCTTGACTAGTGCCGTTGTTTTGCGATCGATAACGTCAGCTGCTCAAGTGTGCCTAGGAAAACGCATCAACCCATGTCGACCGGTCGGAACAGGAGTGGTTTGGAACACTCATATTGCCCATTCGGCTTGGTATGCCATAAGCCCCAATTCCAAAATTCCATTAAGCATCTGTTCTTGAAAAAAAAATTCTAGATCGAGACGCAGTACGACTATTCGAGTGCTCTGAAGCAGGCTGTTCTCGACGCGTGACGCGAAGTCGAGAAAAATGTTCTTAAGCGGCCCAGCGAGAGCCTTTCAGACCCAATTCTCGAACTGGTTCCACGCAGTGGTGCTGCAACTTCATACTTACAACTTTTTGTTGACGAATTTATGTCAAAGATTCATGGATTTCAGCATAGCTGGTTACATGAAACTAATATTCTAACGCGAAATCTCCTTTCAACATTCGATCCATCAAGTAAAAGGTGTTCGTATACTTATTGAACGCAGTGTAGTACGGTTATCGTCGTTCTGCATCGCGCCATTGCTCGGCACTATTTGACACAAAATACTATCTCATTTGGATTCCACACTCTTCACTCGGCACTCCACGGCCTCCTAGTTGGGTTCTGCACACTTTTCTCGGCTTTCTGCGAACTCCCTGTTAGGGCACACCCGAGAAGCGGTATTCATATGGTCCGTGATGGACAGAATGCAGAGCTGCATAATCTGACGAGGGAACCATACTTGGAGCGATGCAGTCCCACTCAGAAGGGTGATCTAGCACTGGTCGAAGCGCGCGACAAAGGAATCGGGGCGCCGCGGTGAGGTCAGCCGTCAACCGCGGCTTTAGCGTGGCAGTTGCTACGCGCGATGGTATCGCGCTTTTATCGCGTTTAAGGGGTCGTTTATACTCCCGCCGCCGAGCGGTGCGGCACAGTGCATTTCTGTGATATTGATCATGAGGCTCTTTTGAATCTTGCGCAGTGTGAAGAACCTGCACTGCTCGGTTTTTTTGTTGAAACGCCAAGAAGCACGTTTCCTTCTGAACCAACATTCTGAAATGAGAAGTGGGCGCAGCAGAGTAAGGCATGCCCTGATCACCGGTCCTTTTGAGGTGCAGCCTCCCCCACCCAAGTTGGAAATTTTTTCCCCCCTCCCCAATTTATTAAAGACGTTTTTTCATTATTTGGCGCCTTGCGGCACCATGCATACCACGGCTGCTCGGCCGATCGATATATAAGATTTGCACATGGAACTAACGAAGTCCCGTTCTCAACTTCAACGGGGCCAAAAGACCTGGCACTTAGGCAGTAACTTTTTGTTGTGATCTTTTTCCAAATAATATCGATTAATCGCTTAGCGGCACCAGGTATGCCACGGCTACCCGGCTGTTCTCGGCTCTAATGGGACCAATCGACCTGGGACTCGGGCAGTAGCTTTTTTCGTGACCCTCTTCCAAATAAGCACTGCTCAGCCCTAGCCGGAAAACTCGCCTGGTCACCTTTTTCAGAAGCACAAAGTCAAAACTGCGTTTTTTTTCGCAACTTTGACACCCCAACAGACACACTCATCGTCCTTGGTTCGGCCGCAAAAGGCCCGCGATTGAAACTAGGCTCACAAGGGAAGTATAAAAAGCGTAGGTCGGATCTGCCAAAACGACTAGTATGGTTAGTATCTCTTCTGGCTCAATAGTGAAAAAGCGCAGTATCCCGCCGCGAGCCGCAGGTTCAAAAAAGTTATGAGCATTTCTTAAGCCTGGCGAAAAGGCAAGGGTTACCATCTGGCATTTTTTTGGAGTTTCAAAAAATTTTCTCGGATTTAGCTCAAAAGTTGTATGTAGGAGTAATCTAGGGTGGTGAACACGAATCTGGAGTCCAATTGTCGAAATTGAGAGGTTTACTGTAGGGTACGGTAGGTAACATGTCATTTAGAGGTCAAAACCCACCTTACTATTTTGAAATTTGACAAACGGACGTTGAATTCGTATTTTCCACCCCGAATAACCCCCGTATACAAATTTTGAGTAAAATTTGAGATTTTGACCAAAATACCGCATACCCACCGTAATCTACCGTAGTCTGCAAAAAATCGATAAACGGACTCCAGATTCGTGTTTAGCACTCCAAATAACCCTCCGCAAATGATTTTGAGACATGTCTATCGTAGAAAACCGGAAATCTCGAAAGTGGCGTTTTTCCCTCGAAATTTTCCCCGGTTGCGAAGCTTCAAACGAAATGAGCCGAAAACTTTTGAAAATCGACTAATAAATCACAGAATCGTGATCAGCGCCCCAAAAAAACCTCTCTGGGAGAATTTTAAGTCAAATCTGAAACATTTTTTTTAAACGCTTCCAGAGCCCTCAATTAGTAGAAATAAGCGCCCAACCGAAAATCCGTACAAGTCCAAAACGCTGTCAGTCTGGACAAAGTACGGAAAATGTGCGTTCACCCAAAATTTGCTCAGAGTGGTAGTTTTGGGTGCTGAACACATTTATGAGGTCCGTTTCCGGATTTTCCGAAGGATAACGCGCTTTTTGGAAGGTACAAAAAGCACAAAAAATGAGCTTTTTAAGCTTGTAACTTCTTGAAACCTGCGGCTCGCGGCGGGATACTGCGCAGTTTTACTATTGAGCCACATGAGATACTAACGACACTAATCGTTTTGGCAGATCAGACCTTTGCTTTGTATACTTCCCCCGTCAGTATAGTTCACTTCAAAACCGAAGCCAACCGTTTGGAGACATTTGCCGCCGAGCGGCGCCTCGGTTTCGCACTGCGCAGAAGCAATTTTTTGCCGAATCAGGTGCGCGATTCGGTCGCGTTGTTCGCAGCATTCATGCATTGACTCTTTTTGGACCTAAGTTTGAAAGTTAGGGATTAAATGCAGAACCAACGACGGATAACGAAAAAAACTCCCATTTACATTTGGCACCTATCGCTCTTAGCGTTTTGGTTCACTCTTGACGAAGTATGCAACATGGGCATGGATCGTGAAGAGACTTCGCGTTCACTATTGAAGGTTGGCGCAAATTCGGTCCCCCTATGTTATGGCATATGACACCGAGTTTGCGCTAACTTCCAACAGTGAACGCGAAGTCTCTTCACGATCCATGCCGACATTATGTAGCTTGCATCGGAGCAAACCACTCGTCAAAAGGGAACCTAACAGGCCAATGCGATCGGTGCTACTGTAGAAATAATGTTATCAAAAGGTGCTCAGTAGATCACAAACCGCTTGGCTTCTATCGTGGCGCAACTACCAGCATTATCATTCCGTACAACAGGAAGCGACTAGCAATAAATAGGCCTTCTTTTGTGTTCGTTCAACTTATGACAAGCATTCAACTTTTTTTTCTTTGCTAATCGCTTGTTTTTCATACTGTTAGCATTATGTGCCTCGAGAAGCCGTGGACACTCACAACTTTGCATGGCAAGTAAATTGGTCGGATCTAGTTGAGTTATCCACGGACTCGCAACACAACCTATTGAATTACTCTTTTCCGAATAAATATGCCCGATCCAATGCATTTATGAATTCTAATTTGATCGATGGCAAATCATGGAGCTATAAACAAAAGAAAGGCAAATTAGGTAAAGATATGACAAAAACTCAATGAAGAATCCTTGGAGGAAAAGTTCAGGCAACGCAGTGCACAGGACTTGAATAACAATTTACAATTCTTCCAACATCAACAACAATACACAAACGGAGTAGAAATTGTGCCTCTATCACGTAACGGTATTTCACAGCAACTGCTTTAAACAAAAGCTCAGTTTAGAACTGAACAAGGACGTGGAAGACATAAACGTAAGGTCCGCCTGGTTCAAGTGCGGAGTCGAGATCGAATGACCCCGCGCTCAATTGCTGAGTGCGACTCCCTATTTGGATGCCACGGACGATAGTTTCTGACTTAGGGGGCCGATAAGCGAGTTTGCGCAATTACACACTCGACCCATTATCCACAACCGTGCAACAAATCAATTTTACATTAAAGTCTTTTTTTGTGTAGAATGTTGCAGTAAATACCATCATGAAGCCTTGAAACACACCAGCCTCATCGATCAGACACGGTTGATTCGGGTGCGGCCTGTGTATGCAGAAAACGGCGAACGTTGCGGGGTGAAGTTCGAAAAAAATGATAGGTAAGCATGTGGCAGTAGTGTTCTTTACCAGCGTTTCGAACCAGTTTTCATTCTCAGCAACATTTAGGCACAGTGCGTACTTCCCGCGACGAGCGACGCGACATCGTGTTCGGGATAGATATCGACAGAGAATCAATATGGTTTAAATGCACTGCCGCTGTGGCGCGTCGCGGCCAGTATGCACTAGGCCTCAAGCACGAATACAGGACGATCCACAAAGTTTTTATGACTTTTACGGTTTGGTACTGTGCTTATCTTGGTCAAATTCCGGTCCGCAATTGCGTCTCGACACGCTTTGCGGCCACACGCGCTCGAGTCAATCGTGTTTCCAGCTCCAAAGCCGACACGATATGGCTTGTTTATACAGTTTTCTTCAATATTGTTTAGTTTCCAGCTTCCAAAACCCACCTAGAGTCAACAGATCGGCACCTGAGGCGCTAGACACTCTTTCAACTCGAAAGCGCGCGGCCGCTAAGCGTGTCGAGACGCCATTGCGTACCGGAATTTGACCCAGATAAGCACAGTACGTCAAGAGTGTTCGCTGCTGGTCGAGGTGGAGAACATGGAAAACGTCCTGTATCTTGCCTTACTTAGTGAAGGCATTAATGATTATGTCCTGAACCCTCGTATGTGAGTGTATCAGATTTTCAGCACACATTGTTTTGGCCAACTCAGAAATTCAAAAAATGTCTAGCAAGGTTTATGAGTTTCTGTTACCATCAACATTCTTAATAATGAAAAAGGAAAACTTTGAGCTGATTTTTATTGTGGACGATAAACGCTTCAGAAGGACTCCTTCAGGAACTGTCATCTGACCTGCCTAGTTTCTCCCTCAAAGCTCGAAGCATTTGCTCCTTAGCCTCAAATGAGCCTAACTTCTGAAGAGACAACAAGTCTTTGTCAAACACACGACTGGGAACGTAGGGAACGTTCGGTGCAGGCACTGCTTCAACATTCGCAGAACTACACTCTTCAACAATGTGGTCACCATCGTGCAGTTCCCGTTCACCGCTTCGCTTCTTCCGTCGTCGTCGCTCCTTTTTCATCTTTCTAGGACTTCCTACGGCCTCATCAGTAACCCTCTCTGACGGTGCGATGGTGGCAGACGGAGCGGAAGTATCGGCGGTTTTTTTCTGCGCAATTTTCACAATGCTCGCCAACACGTTCGGTTCCTCACAGATAGGTGTTTCGCTATCCGACTTCTGGCTAGCAAACACGTTGTGGAGCGACTGTAGCATTGATTGGTGCGATACTCCTACAACACGTGAAGATAAAAAAGAACAAGAATTCAGTACCTAATTACGATCAACCTTACCAATATCCACAGTGACCCGACTAGCCAAAGGTTTTCGACCAAGAAGTTGCTCAAGTGACGGCAACGGCGACTCACGTGTGGAGCTCGTCGGTATCATCAACGAGGATTTGCAGCGCTCCTGTAACAAATCCTAGTCACTAGTTCTTCTTCCAGACCAGCTCCCCTTTATCACACGGAACAGTCCAGAATGCCAGTACATACCTCCTCCTCTATGGACGTCCCAGCAACCTCTAATCTCTCGTCGCTAGTCAATTCGAAATCCTCGCGCAAGACAACTGAATCGGGTTCCATGTCAGATACCGTCTCCTCTCTCACCGTAGGCGATCTGAACTTGTGGGAACGATTCTGTTCCTTGATAAAGCATTGTCTACTGCAACTCACATTCGTTTGACGAGACAAGGACTTATGAGAGTTGAATCGGTTCCACCAGGGCTTCGTTCGCGACTTGTATTCACTAGCAGTCTAAATCCAAATATAATTTTATAAAGGAGGGATAAAAAGAAACCATGCTACTCGCCCAACCAACAACAAAGAGAAGAACAACAGCAACTAGTACCTGTTTGTGTCTTTCCTTTTTGCTTTACCATGCTTCAGACTTTTTACAGGTGTGCCTCGCTCTGCAAGTTCTTCGCGCTTCTTTGCCTCCTGCACTGCTCTTCTATTCTGCTCCTCCTTCAAGAAGCCGATTAACGTCCAATCAGGAGCTGCCAACTTACTGGGCGCATGAACAAACCTTCTCAATGGCTTGTATTCGGCTTTCACTGTTCGGTGCGATACCAGTGATTTGCAAACAAATACTTTCCATAGGAGCAGGATCAGGTGGATGACAACGTCTTGAAAATGTGAGCTAACTATGAGTAGTCTCCAGGAGAAAATTTATTGGACAATGTGTAACCCACTTGGGATCAATCAGGGCACTCATGCTCTCAATACAAGCTGCATAGGGTACGAGTTGCTTTGCGGCAGTAAGAACTTGTCGGGCTGTCTCTCTTAGGGCCAGGCACTCCTCGATCTAAAACGTCACGGTTAACAGATGTAACTGAATGTGAGATATTCTGCTGACAAGGGAAGTATACAAAGCGTATGTCGGATCTGCGGAAACGAATAGTATTACTAGTATCTCTTGGGCATATATAGTGGAACTGCGCAGTACCCGTCCCGCGCCTTAGGTTCCGAGAAGTTTTAAGCGTAGAACATTTTTGCGGTTTTTGTACCTTTGAAAACGCGCATTAGTCTTTGAAAAATCCGGAAACGGTTCTCATAATTGTGTTCAGCGCACAAAACTACCCCCCTGAAAAAACTTTGGGGTGAAGCCCATTTTTCAAACTTTGCGCGGACTGACAGCGTTTTGGACTTGTACGGATTTCGGTTGGGCCGTCATTTATTTATATCAATTGAGGGTTCAAACATAAATCTCCCAGGGGTTTTGTTGGGGCGCTGATCACGAATCTAAAGTTTGTTTGTCAATTTTCCAAGGTTTTCGGCTTAATTCGCTCGAAGCATCCCAGCGGGAAGAAATTTTGAGGGCAAAACGCCACTTCCGAGATTTCCGGATTCCTTCGATAGATGGGGGCCTCCTAAACAGGCAGCAGCGACCGTTAATCAACACCGTTTATCGCGCTGAATAAGCGGGGAGTTGGTGCGCTTAAACATGATGAAACTCGTAGAACACCTCCACTGGCAAAACAAAGTGATGGAACACGTATGGATGAACAGTCGCTGCTGCCTGTTTAGGTTTTCTCCGATAGATGTGTCTCAAAATTATTGATGCACAATATTTTGATGCACTTAACACACATCTGAGGTCCGCTTGCCAATTTTCTACAGATTTCGGTAGATTACGGTAGGTATACGGTAATCGGATCAAGGTTTCAGATTTGACTCAAAATTCGTATCCGGGGGTTATTCGCGGTGGTGAATATGAGCCTGGTGTCCATTTGCCGATTTTCGAACATTTAGGGTACTCTGGCATTCGCTCGCGTGTAGCCCTACACAAACTCACTTGTTGCCCAGTGACACCTGGGCAACAAGTCATTTTTCTGGGGCGCGACATGGAAAGTGTGGGGCGATTGTGAGCATTTGTGCCCACAAAACCACTTGTACCCCCACTAAATCACTAGTCGCCCCGCGAAATCACTTGTTGCCCCGAAAGAGCAACTGCTGACCCTAAAATCACTTGTTGCCCCGCAAAATCACTTGTTGCCCCGCAGGTTCACTTGTTGCCCGTAAAACCACTTGTTGCCCCCCCCCAAAACAATTGTTGCTCGGAATCATCATTTGATCGTTCGGACCCCACTGCGTTGTTTATTCACGGATTCAGTCTACCCTCTAGACACCTTGTATTTCTCAAACCCTTCTTCTTCTTCTTCTTCCTCTTCCCCTCTTCCTCCTCTTCTTCCTCTTCCTCCTCTTCTTCCTCTTCTTCCTCTTCTTCCTCCTCTTCCTCTTCTTCCTCTTCCTCCTCTTCCTCCTCTTTTTCCTCATCTTCTTCTTCTTCTTCTTCTTCTTCTTCTTCTTCTTCTTCTTCTTCTTCTTCTTCTTCTTCTTCTTCTTCTTCTTCTTCTTTTCTCGATGAAAAGCGTTATCTACAAAACTATAGAAATCAGCCTAGATTGAAAATAGCTGAAAAGCTATGAAGGTAGCGCGGTGAAAAACGGGCTAGAATCAGAGTTTCTAGGGCCCAAAGATGGTGCGTAGTATTTCACTGGGAGTGTGCGGGGTGTCATGTGCATGTGTGCAGTACATATAGTAGAGGTGCAGGACCCAGTAGGGTCCTGCACATCCTGCGCACTCCCAATGGGATCCTGCACACTCTTAGTGAAGTCCTGCACACCCCCAGTGAGGTCCTGCACACATCCTGCACACTCACACTGTGGTACTGCACCAAATCATAAACGTCCTGCACCCCATTCACGACGACTTGCATACTCTTCAGCAAGCGTAAGCGTAAGGAAAACGCGTTATCGTATATGATCTCGTGTTAAGTCCGCGCAAAACTGCAACCAAACGGGAGCTGACAGAGAAAATGGAAATAGTGTGTGAATGAAGAAAAAGATGGATAGCTTCCGAAAAAGTCCTCCGGAGACTCTCTCGAATATTCGAATAAACGAATTATTCGGATAATTGACTTCGAATACTCGAATTATTCGAATATTCGATTATTCGTTTATTCGACCGAATATTCGTTTTCCAAATATTCGTTGACATACTCTAGAAGAAATCGGGAATCGCGTTTTTCTTCAAATGTTCGGTGTTGCGAATAATTCGGAAACGTTCACTTTTCGAATATTCGATTTTCCAAATAATTCGGAAATGGCCTCTTTAATTTTCGACTTTTCGGATGATTCGAGGTCGCCTTCTTTAATCGAATATTTAATTTACGAATCATTCGATTTGGTCGAAGTATAGTTCCCACCCCCATGAAATTTTAGGGTGTTTTTGAGAAAAAAAATCGGATTCTGCTCAAAAGTGGCAATCGGGGCAATATCAATATGTCACGGTATCAGGCAGTAAACATGGAGAACTCTTGAAAGAAAAACCATTACACTCCAATGAGAATTTTGTGCCGGTGGCAAATTCTAAACTTGTATCTAGCGTACCACTTCGGAAATCGTCAAAAGTAGCGATTTGCCATCAAATTCTCCCTAAAAAAAAAGCTTCAAAAGAATCAAGTCGAAAATTTCAGAAAATTGACACATAAACCCCCAAATTCATGATCAGCGCCCCAAATAACACAACTGGAAGGGTATTAAGTTAAATCTGGAACATTTTCAAGAACGCTTTCGGGGACCACTAATTGATATGAATAAACCCCAACCGAAAATCCGTACAAATCCATAACGCTATCAGTCTGTACAAAGTTCGGGTAATGTGCCTTTACCCAAACTTGGGCCGGAGGGGTTGTTTTGGGCGCTGAACACAATTATGAGGTCAGTTTCCAAATTCTCTAAAGACTAGTGCACGTTTTGGAAGGTACAACAGGTACAGAAATCTGACGAGAAACGTCTATAACTCCTTTCGGTGTGGTTTTAGGCAGATGCGAAGACCATAATCGGTTTTACACCAAAAACGGTTCTAGAGAGTTACATTTCTTCCAGAATAGTGAGGCTAACTAAAAGTAGCTCCCTTAAGAGCCTCACTAGACATGAGCTTATAGAAGAAAGTGGAAAATGGAGGAAGATTGAGGTGATGATCAGGAGAGAAAGAAAACACGCGGGCGCACGCGACGCGACCGCACACGCCACCACCCAGGCCTCCTCCGTGCCGGCGCTAGCTGGGGCGAGACAATCCACACAATGCTCACAAAGATTTTGTGGGCATTGCCCACAATCTTTTTTGTGGGCACTCGACTCTCGCCGGCGCGATTATGTGGAACGTCTAGCGCCGACGAAAAAACACGCGAAATTGGCCACGCCCTCCGGGGCAACACGCGAGCGAATGCCAGAGTAGGTTTTGCCTCCTGAATGGCATATTACCTACCGTAACCTACAGCAAACCTTTAAATTTCGACAAACAGACCCCGCATTCGTTTTCAGCACCCTAGATTATCCCTGCATACAAGTGTTCAACAAAATCCGAAAAAATTTTTCAGAACATCTCAAAAAATTTCTGATGGGTTCCCTTACCATTTCGCGAAACTTGGTAAGGTTTCGCGAAATGGGTTAGCCCCATTTTTCACCGGTGACAACCACCTTGAACATGTTCATCCAACCGGACAACTAGTCCAGGCCAGAGAATAATGTCACTGAAATAAGACGATTTAGGGCGTTTCTCGCCGTTTCTTCGTAATTCTGGTAACACTTGGTAGCCAACGCATCGTTATGAGTGGAAAACTCGGGAACGAAAATCGTCGTGAACACTGCCTTTAAAGGCACTGTTCGCGATAAACTTCATCCTCGAATTTTCCATGACAAACGCTTCTCGTGGCTCTCAGAAGCAGAACAGCGTCGAAAAAACGGGACGAAAAGCTACCCAGGAGCCGCAAAATGGCTTAGAAAAGTGGGAAAACCCCGCCATTGTGGGCAAGTCCCGCCTCTCCCCGCCCCTCGACGTGAACAAAGGAACACAAAAACGCTCATAACTTTTTGGAACCAGCTGCTCGGGGCAGGGTACTGCAAAGCTTAACTAGACACGCTCAAGAGATACTGACCATATAAATCGTTTCCGCAGATCCGACATACACATTGTATACTTCCCTTGTGAGACAGAGCCAGAGTCGATGGTCAGATAAGTTCTGGAGGATGGAATTGTAGGTAAGACTAAACACCGTAACCCATGCCTCTTACCTTTTACGATGAAAAATCCGAGGTGCGCTTTTTCCCCTGGGTTAAAGGCAGCAGACACGCTCGAAAAAGTTGTTGAAATAAATACGTTATTAAAGGCACTGTTCGCGATAAAAATCGCTTTTCTGTTTTTTTTCCTATCTTGAAACCGGTCCCATTCTGATTCCAATGATGCTTCTGGAATCGTACAAGACCTTCTGGGGATGGAGTTATGGTTCCTCAAAAATTGAGCTAGGGAAAATGGCGGACGAGTTGTCCGAGGATTGTAACTTCCGTCTTTTGCAGCCAATGTGAGCGAGCTGACCTGAGTAAAGAGAGAAGTTGAGAATGAAGGGAAGAACGGGACTTTTGATCGGAAACCATCGCTCAACTCACAATTTCGAGTGTTCCTTTGTTCACGTCGAGGGGCGGGGAGAGGCGGGACTTGCCCACAATGGCGGGGTTTTCCCACTTTTCTAAGCCATTTTGCGGCTCCTGGGTAGCTTTTCGTCCCGTTTTTTCGACGCTGTTCTGCTTCTGAGAGCCACGAGAAGCGTTTGTCATGGAAAATTCGAGGATGAAGTTTATCGCGAACAGTGCCTTTAAAGGCAGTGTTCACGACGATTTTCGTTCCCGAGTTTTCCACTCATAACGATGCGTTGGCTACCAAGTGTTACCAGAATTACGAAGAAACGGCGAGAAACGCCCTAAATCGTCTTATTTCAGTGACATTATTCACTGGCCTGGACTAGTTGTCCGGTTGGATGAACATGTTCAAGGTGGTTGTCACCGGTGAAAAATGGGGCTAACCCAAAATGGAAGAGTATTGCATTCAAAACAGCATTAGTTAGGGTGCGAAGGAAAGATCGGAGCCACAGAGAGCAGAGAATTTCAAAAGACGGGTCCACGAACGATTTCATTGTCACAACAAACACTTCCACTGAGAGTAAAGAAGCGCGGGGAGAGTAAAGGATTTCGTGCACTTCTGGTGCGTGTCCCTCGGTTTCTTCGTTATTTCAGTTCTACTCGGGGTCGAACAATCGATTTGATCTCAAAATCGATGATAATCATGAACGCTGCCTTTAAGTCGTATTGCCCCTAGTAGAACACTCACGCCGCTGGAGGCGTCAAAACTAGTAGATTGAGCAATGCAAGTCGGAGTCTTCGACAACCCCGCCCCTGATCTTCGCCGACTCCGCCTCCAAATACAAAATCGTCAAGATTGATCGTTTCAATACGGTCACTTCGACTACCTTTTAATGCTTCCAACGAGGTGAGCGTTCTGGTACAGGCTGTAAGAGTCCATCGGCTTAGCTATCTTAAAGGCACAGTCCAAGCTCAGGGGTAATTTCTGATATTATACTCCGGTCGTCGTGAATAGCAACTCTGCCAAGCGCGAAATCTCGATTCGCTCAAATCAGCGAGAAAAGGCAAGGAAAAATTCGACTCCGCCCCCACGGAAGAAAAAATGGGCAACGCCCACCGACAAGCTTCTGGTCTCGATAGGGAAGAGAAGCGCGATCGATTTTGAACAAAATATAAGTTCTTCCATTTGTTTTCGGTGTGGCATTATTTTGTGATCTGCTTCAAAACGATGGCTGCTAATAACGAGAAAAAACAGGCCCGAGACAATTCGTCCGCGAACTTCTCACCGACCAAATTCAGAACTTTTGAGGGTCCATAACTTTGTTCGTAGTGGTTTCTGAGCGATTCTGGAGACAAATTTGTGATCAGCGTAAAATTTTCTCCAAGATAAGCAGGAAAACGGAAATTCGATTCTGAGATTGGACTGTAGCTTTAACCGTTTTGTCCGTAATATTCGGTGATTCAACTGCGCGGGCATAACTCTTTGACTTTCACCCCATAACTGAGACAGCCGTTATTCCTGTATTTGCTTACAGTTTTCGTTGGTTTCTTCGTTAGTTCCCCATAAAAACAGCTCGAAACCTTCGATTTGTGTCGTAAAGCCGATATCATTTGAGCGTGTCTGCTGCCTTCAGGTGATCGTTCATCTGTCTCGACGTTATTATAAAGCCTGCTTATAACACTTACTTTCTCTCTGTATATTATCTGCTGTCGCCTGACTCTATCCAATTGTTCCTGCCACATTTGCTGGAGCTCGGGCTGAAGGTCATTCAAAATAGCAGAATGTAGTCCTAGGCGGGTCTCCACGCTGGCGCACCTAAAAAACAGATTGTTCTTCAACTCCACAACTTGGGTTCATGGTATGAAGTATGCCTCACTCCTTTATCATCGAGTTGATCGAATCTGCACGAACTAAGCACCGCCTCATGGTTAAGTCCCTTTGCGCTTCTTGAACTCTCTCGCCAAGTTGGCCAAGAACTACTGATAGTTCCTTCAGAGGTTCTGAAACTTGTTCTTGTATCATGGATAGAAGATCTTGATATTCGGAGCGAAGAAGTACTGTTCTTATAAGAACGCGATTCCGGTCCGCAGTTGTGGGCAATCGCTGTTGTAGCACTCAGTCAGGAATAAATAGTGCCAGGGTGGTGGCCGTAGTGTCCGAACCGCGAAAAGGGAGGGAGAGGAGCAAAGGGCCATGATTGGAGGAAACACCGGTTACCGCCAATCACAGCGCTTCGCTTCTCTCTCAACCTTTTTGCGGTATGGACACATTGCCTGCACTACCCATTGTGCCAGGACTTGCTGATCCCAGCACGATTATCAGTGATCCTAGCTCGGTTTCGCTTGCAGTGTGAGTCGTAGCAGCGGTTGTTCGTATGCGCGCAGCGATAAGAATAGTAGAGAGGGATTCCCCCATCAAACCTTCAACTCTTGCGAATATCGATCCAAACGCTCCTGATAGGTCGATCATCGTTTGGAACTTGGTCAGCATTGTAGGCATTGAATGCGATCTGGAACAATATTTATGCAGTACAGTCATCCATCAGCAGGAAGCGTATCCACTAACCCCGATCGAGTTTTGTAAGACTTCACGCTTCCACTACCATCTTGTGATCCTTCTCGAGCAACTGCTATTGGACACCATGCAGCCGATAATCCTGAAGACTGATGCCTAAGAAATTTTATAACTGGAAAATATATTTACTACCTTCATGTACTCACCTAGAAACGGTTCTAACGCCTTAGCGATTTCCGTTCGAGCTTCGATGGGATCGTTAGAGTGGAGAGGTGGTAGTTTTTCGATCGACCTTGACGTTATTGACTAAATTCACAGACTCGAATATGCTAGATACTAGGCCGTGAGCGTTGAAAACCCTAAAGCTGCAGACAGCAGATGGCACGCGTCGAGGCGTCAAAGAACGACGAACAGGCTAGGCAAATCAGGCTGCTCAAAACAATGGATAAAGCTGGTGGTGCGTTTGCGCCATTAGGCATTCTGTAGCCATGGCTGGCTCAAACCCAGGTTTGCCATTAATCAGTGAGCAAATAGCTGACAAATATTTCTCTGAACAGATGTATGTTTCATTCATTTGTTCGTGTTATTCCTGCGTGTATCTATAGTAAAGGCTTTTGGTGTACTAGTGCTAAGTGTGGGGAAACATGCTGTTCCTTGAAGGCAGTGTTCGCGATGGATATCATACTCGAGTTCGACCCGAAAATGGGGTTGTTTGGCGTGAGGTAAAGAAGAGTGAAAAACAGCGAAGAAAAGCGCTCAGGAAAAGCTGAAATAACGGTTTCTAGCGTACTGTGCTTATCTGGGCCGAATCCCGGTCCGCAATGTCGTCCCGACACACTTGCAGCCGCACGCGCTCAAGTCAGTCGGGATTCCTGCGCCGGAGCCGACTCGATGTGGATTTTTTACACAATTTTCTCCAATTTTTCTTAGTTTCCGGATTCCAAAACCCACGTAGAGTCAGCAGATCGGCGACTGCGGCGCTGGAAGCTCTTCTTACTCGGGAGCGTGCGGCCGCAAAGCGTGTCGAGACGTAATTGCGGACCGGAATTTGGCCCAGATAAGCACAGTACGTACAGGTTCAAGGCGTGGATGAGCTTACGCGTCGTGCTAGTATCCGTAAGCGGTCGCTAATGGCAAAATGTGCGCGAACCGATGCTGGACATGGCGGAGTTACTAGACAATTTGCCATCGAAAACGTCCGCGGCGCCATAAGCTTGGTCGAATGGGGGCGGGGCGGGCTAAGCAGGCGTATTGGGCTAACGAAATCCTCACTTCGCAGCCGTTTTTATCGATTTGTGGCCCGGTTTCGCTGCTTTCTTCGACCCTATCGCCTCCAGCATCTGCCAGCGTAGTTTTCCACACTGGAAACTTGGAAACGAGCTTCATGGCGAACACTGCCTTTAATTTTCCGGTGCTTTTTGTTATAGAATCGAGAGAAGATCAAAAAATTGCCGTCTACTCCGATGTTTCGAAGCGCCTCTGCGGACGTCTCGCCCTAATCGACGACAAGCTATGAATTTTTTTCAATACTGAATTCTGGAGGAGAAAGCACCGGAATGTGGAAAAACGGTAAGTTCTACACACAATACACATAAAACTAATGGTTTACTACTCTTATGATGCGCAGGTAGACACAGGAACAACATGAAAAGAATTAAAGAAACGGAAAAAAGCCGTATCTCAGTGAGAAAATATTTCGTCTGGTCCCTTATCGATTAATGACAAACCTGGAGCCAAAACTGGCTTTAGTATGCGTAGAGGAAATGCGCAACCGCACCACCACCTTATTCCGCTGCTGTTAATTGTGAGCGTCCTCGTCCATCGCAGAGCGATTGATGACGCCGGTACGCGACCACTCGCGCTGGAATCTGTTAGGCGCTTCCTAATTAAGTTTTGAGCAAGTAACTTGAAGCTTCCACACAACCTCCCGAGTAACTTGTTTCACCATTATCAGTGCTACATGCAAACCGAAAGGTTAATTTTTTTCATTCTATATGCAAGATAAAAGTCCGTAGGTAACCTGAAATAATGAAGAGAAGCAAGTAGCTTGCGATGTAGGCATAGTAAGTTGCGTGAGGCCTTCAAGCAACTTGGACCAAAATTGCGGGTAAATTACTCAGGAATTCCTGAGTATTAGTCATTACACAATCGAAATCAGAAAACTATAACATTTCAATCGGAGCTTTCAAAAGTCTCCCACCTGCACCCTTTTGTGGAGCTCACTGGACAGCTGAAGAGCGTCAATGGGAGATGCTGAAGAGCAGAGGATCTGCGCCGACAGAAGGCAAAGGCGAATGGGTCCCTGAAACTTTGTTTCAAATCAGTTCTTTTCTAAAAATGGGACGCGGATTGAAGGAAAAAGCTCGCCATAATAGAGGAAATTTCTTTGATTTGCTGACGACATGCTCGCTCCGCCCCCTCCTGTGTCTGCTCCAACTCGAGCGCCAACCGATCTCTAGTGGCAAGTATGGTATCCTGGATTTGCTGGCACAATTGGAAGAGGCTAAATGCAAACACTGGACTGAAAAAATGGTTCGAAAGTTTCAAAATTCAACAAATCGACAATCAATAGCGATACTATTATAGCAACCTGGGCTTCGCCACGATTCTAACTTGAAGATACATAACCGAACTGGATTAAGGATATCTGCCGGTATGCCCCCCCTGAGCTATTCCATCGCATCCGTTTCTCTTCAACGCTCGTAAAACTTTTTTTCTGATCATTGGACCATTTTGACTAATTTTACCCGTAAAATTAATTATGATATATCTGACGTACCTCTCTCTAGCAGTCTGATAGTTGTTGCTATTCTCAGCCAGTATTCGTTGACGGACTTCGAACTCCTCTCGCTTCTCCTCCTGGAAAATGCTGAAATTTCTATAGTTTGTCACATGTGCTCTTCCTTTTTTGAAATCGCTTTGGTAGTAAAGCTTCATAAGAGAAGGAGCAAGAAGAGTTCCAAAAACCTGATAAAGTCGAAGTTTCATTGCCCATTTTTCGATTTTTTCTGTACACGTCTTGTAGCCGGCATCGATCGAAACGAAATAGTGTCTAAATAAGCCAGTTTTAAATAAGCCTTTGGATAAGGAACCCTTATGCATAGTTAGTAGCTTCCGAAATAGGCATTGACATTCCAAGCAAGGTAGGTTTATACTTGAGAAGGGATTTAAAATTTGGATGCTAATCTGTGGGAAAAAAAGAGGGTCACGCTGCCTCTTATTACGGCGAAACTTGACGATTGAGGCTGAGGAGTGAAAAAGCAGTGTCCCAATGAGACTGGCGAACCATGCGGCGGGCGCATGTTTCCGTTTTTGATCTAGTGGACCAGGCGGTGTGGCGGTCTCACTGGAGAACGGGGTTTCGACTCGCGCGGGTGATCTACCGTCGCAGCCCCGTCCATTTATCAGACTAAAATCATTACGCGCACTCTAAGTGTCTAGCGGCCGTCGCGTGTGCCGCTCTCGGACGGGTATTAAAACGGCGGCAAACAGCTGACTGGAGGTATTCCCAACCATCCAAACGCTTGCTACCCTCACAGAAAACCTCACAAGGTAATCCCTACCAATTCTAAGATTATTATTGTTTTCTGGTCAATACTGCCTCGCTGTCTCCGAATCTGACATAGGATTTTGCTACGGACACCGCTGAACAAAGTTATAAGCGTTTCTAAGGCTTTGTGAAAAGCTAAGGAAACCCATCAGCCAATTTTTAGGGTGTTTAAAAAAAATTGTTTCTCAAAACTTCAAACTGGCTGCTATTCAGGATGCTGAGCGTGAATCTGGGATCTGTTGGTCGCTAGACTTAGGATTACTTTAGATTACGATGGGCTTAAAGGCAGCATACACTCTCGCAAGTATAGTCGAGATAACAGCATAGATAGGTCGGCACGGCCCGTACTATGTCGTCAACGACGTTTGAAGCGCTGAAAACTGTCCAGGATGACAATATTTGACAATGTTTGAGCAATCTTGCCTTCCACGCCCGTATTTTCGCACCCCTTCGAGTAACAGAATGAGAATCGATACTTGTGAAAACGTGTGATAATTGAGAGTGATAGCACTATCAAATGGGAGTGCACGAGAGAAATAGCTTGGTTTACTTGAGTATAACATGTCCGCATACCTATTAACTCTCTTCCACTTTTGAGAATGCCGCTCTGCTTTGGCTGATCTCTTGAAATGGAGGATTTCATCAGTGCACAAACATGTTATATTGAAGTAAATCGAGTTTTTTTTCTACTGCACTCCCTTTTTATAGTGCTATCATTCTAAATTATCACATGTTTTCTCAAGTATCGATTCTCATTCTGTTATTCGAAGGGGTGTGAAAATACGGGCGTGCAAGCAAGATTGCTCAAACATTGTCAAATATTGTCACCCTGGACAGTTTTCAGCGCTTCAAACGTCGTTGACGACATAGTACGGGCCGTGCGGACCTATCTATGCTGTTATCTCGACTCTGCTTGCGAGCGTGTATGCTGCCTTTAAGCCCATCGTAACCTACAGTAATCCTAAGTCTAGCGACAAAAAGATCCGAGATTCACGTTCAGCATCCTGAATAGCAACCAGTTTGAAGTTTTAGTATTCTTTTGAAAACGAAGAGACCGATTTAGTGTCGAAGCTTGATACATCAAATAACCTTCCATTAAAATTTTCGAGCCAAAGTCATCCAAGAGCTACAAACGTCACGCTCAGCTCAACTGTAGGAAATACGAGCTTTGACTGACTATAGCTTTTCTCGTAGATGTCCGCAGCAAAATTCAATTGGAAGAGAGCGTGCCAGAAATGACCAAAAAACATTAGTCAGCTTTCTGATCCGGGGGAACACCATGCGAGGTTCCCTAATGAGGTGTGAGAACGATAATGAATTATGGCTCTTCTTTAAGAACTTCTGTAGCCACATCTTCAGGTGGTATGTTCATTATTCGGCCGTAATGTCATTCTCGGAGCGAAATTCCGGTCCGCCACTGCGGACAACGGCTGCTGCATTTCGCGACACTACGATGATGGTACTGGGAGGAATGTAAAGTGGTCTCATCGGGGTTATCATCCTATTGCGTGATGCTATAGCCGTTGTCTGCAAATGCGGACTGGACTAGTACGTTTCGGCACAGTCACCGTCAGCGGAGGCGCATTGAACGACCAATTGAGCAGTGCTCAGACTGCTCCGGACGAGATCAGTAGAACGAAACTGATCTCCTACGGAGAAATTCACCCCTGTGATCTCGTACGAAGCAGGCTGAGCGCTGCTCAATACATAGGTGGTCAAAAAACAGTGTTAACGGTAAATTTCACTCCCGATATTCCCACGGTTTATGGAAGGTCTGGTGCCCTACATAGCAAGGCATGATTACAAAGGAAGCGAAAGACGCGTTTTTGAGCCAAAATAGGCCCTTTCTTGTTTATGTTGATTCTTGAGCGTGGAGGAATTGACCGCTAGAAGGTTGATGCCTATCAGTGCAATCAAGCGACCAGATAACCTATCACTTGATCATTTCTGTAATCTGAGTGTTTATTTGCTCACATCGAGGGGGCGGAAATGGGGCACTGAACGGTTCTGGAACTTCAATATGCTTGCTTGCGGCCGTTATTTTTTCACTCCTTCCTCGTTTTCTACCATTCTTTCGGCACTGGGAGCATAGAATCCTTCTCGCCTATCATTTCACTGTGGAAAGTTATCGAGATTGATCACCGCGAACGCTGCCTTTAATGTACCCCTGATGAGGATGACTGTTGCGAAACGTAAGGTCGACTAGTGAACATATTAACTGCACCCTTGAGGGCTAGAGTAGTAGAAATTCAAAAACAATAAACCACGGCGAGGTTGCAAGATGGGATAAGTTGTAGGTAATGAATGAGTTGAAATGTAATGTCTTCTGAACCCACCTGTCCTCTGGTGGCCGCTCATTGAAGCACTGAATACAGGCCAGGCTTTTTTGTTCTGTGCAGTACAGTATGTACGGTTCGGAATGCTGCTCACACAAGACGCGACCGCGTACGCGTGCCGACTCCTCAGCGATAACCACGCGGTGCGAGGCGAACATTCGTGCCTAAAATGTCGGAGCCAATGCAGTCATGAGGTATTAAATTCTATTCCGCAAACCTTGTGGGTAATCCCTCTACAATCCTGACAAAGGGCCTGTCTACAGGTTTCACAGTAGTACATGGGCTGCTTTGCCTGAAAGAAAACAGAAATATGTACATATAGCACTGGGACGGAACACACTAGTACAAATTGGATGAACAACCTGCTCGCAGTTCGCGCAAAGTTCTGCTGTCTCGTGCGAAGTTTCTATGAGGTAATCAGCAAGACGATCTGGCGAACTGGAACTTGACGCGCTCGTGCTTGCGGATGCACAACATGGTGTGCAACTGCTGCAAATCGAGTGCAGACATGGAAGAATCCGAGGTGCCGTGAGCTCCTGGAAACGTTCGAGGTGACATAGAAGATAGGTGTTCGTGAATGCTGCAAGACCATCAATGCTACCTTATTGCAGACGTAACAGTCTAGCGGACTGGTCCTCTCCATTTCTGTGAATTGTTCAGACATAGGCCACGGTGGAGCGGAGAAGATTGAGGCAAAGACAGTTTCACAGCTTGAAGACTGCCTGAGGTGGTTTCACTGAAAAAAAAAACCTTGAAGCTGCATAGTAAGCCACCACTAGGGAAATATTGGCGTAAAACATCCGTCCGACTTTGTCAATTTTTAGAACTGTCGATGTTGATCTTTTGACGATTAGTTCTCCTCCGTTCGAAAAGGCAGATTATTTTTGGTATTTTCTGCTTACGAAACCAGTTTAAGCAGGAATGTGTCAAGTTAAGTCTAATGGGCTTTTCTCAACATAATACTATTCATTTTGTCGAATAACTCTTCCAGAAATTTAGAAAATATAAAAAATCAAATCATTAAGCAAATTATCGATAATTGACAAAATGACTGCTGTCAACCCCTAAAGCCAGTGTTCACGATGATTTTCAATGCCCAGATTTCTAAAAGTTTAGCTTCCTGACAAAAATAATGATTTGGCAATGTTATAATTTCAAGAAACCAAAGAGTTGAAAAAAATTAAAAAAAAAGTCTTGAAATATCTTTAAAAATGATTTGGCGCAAAATAACCACAAGTAATGAAAAAACTGGGAAATGTAGTGAAACGATCACCATCGGATTTGGCGGTCACTCGTAGGCCAACTTTTTATAAGTAGTGAGAGACGAGGTATAGGATTTTACAAGCTTCTCCGTTAAACTTATCAAAGGTAAATCAAGCGCGCATCGGAGTTGAGCGTTACGTTTACATAGCTTGACCCACCCTGATTTCCGTATTACAGCTTCAATGAAATGTTTTGAGGTTTCCGTTGCGCGCTTGATTTAGCTCTGATAGGTTTAACGGAGAAGCTTGTAAAACCCTATACCTCGTCTCTCACTACTTATAAAAAGTTGGCCTACGACTGACCGCCAAATCCGATGGTAATCTTTTCACTACATTTCCCAGTTTTTTCACTACTTGTGGTTATTTTGCGCCAAATCATTTTTAAAGATATTTCAAAACGTTTTTCAAAATTTTTTCAACTCTTTGGTTTCTTGAAATTATAACGTTGCCAAATCATTACTTTTGCCAGGAAGCTAAACTTTTAGAAATTTCATACATTTTTTTTAAAGGTTCCCTTTTTGACCTGATTTTTGTTTAGCGGTTCCCATTTCGGAGAAGCGAAATTTCTTACGACAGCTTTTGCCTTCCGTAAATAATGAAATTGGTACGAATCGGTGTTGTCTGGGAACCATAACTCCAAAAAATTGTGACCCGCAACTATAAAAAAACGACCTTCGCTTTTCCACTGGGGGCCCGCACACTTTCTACGGCGTCCTGCGCACTCCCACTGGGTTACCGCACACCTTCTACGGCGCCCTGCGCATTCCCACTGGGGGGCCCGCACACTTTCTACGGCGTCCTGCGCACTCCCACTGGGTTACCGCACACCTTCTACGGCGCCCTGCGCTTTCCCACTGGGGGGCCCGCACACTTTCTACGGCGTCCTGCGCACTCCCACTGGGTTACGCACACCTTCTACAGCGCCCTGCGCATTCCCACTGGTGGCCCGCACACTTTCTACGGCGTCCTGCGCACTCCCACTGGGTTACCCCTGCGCATTCCCACTGGGGGCCCGCACACTTTCTACGGCGTCCTGCGCACTCCCACTGGGTTACCGCACACCTTCTACGGCGCCCTGCGCATTCCCACTGGGGGGCCCGCACACTTTCTACGGCGTCCTGCGCACTCCCACTGGGTTACCGCACACCTTCTACGGCGCCCTGCGCATTCCCACTGGGGGGCCCGCACACTTTCTACGGCGTCCTGCGCCCCCCCACTGGGTTACCGCCCACCTTCTACGGCGCCCTGCGCATTCCCACTGGGGGCCCGCACACTTTCTACGGCGTCCTGCGCACTCCCACTGGGTTACCGCACACCTTCTACGGCGCCCTGCGCATTCCCACTGGGGGCTCGCACACTTTCTACGGCGTCCTGCGCACTCCCACTGGGTTACCGCACACCTTCTACGGCGCCCTGCGCATTCCCACTGGGGGCCCGCACACTTTCTACGGCGTCCTGCGCACTCCCACTGGGTTACGCACACCTTCTACAGCGCCCTGCGCATTCCCACTGGTGGCCCGCACACTTTCTACGGCGTCCTGCGCACTCCCACTGGGTTACCCCTGCGCATTCCCACTGGGGGCCCGCACACTTTCTACGGCGTCCTGCGCACTCCCACTGGGTTACCGCACACCTTCTACGGCGCCCTGCGCGTTCCCACTGGGGGCCCGCACACTTTCTACGGCGTCCTGCGCACTCCCACTGGGTTACCGCACACCTTCTACGGCGCCTTGCGCATTCCCACTGGGTCACCGCACACTTTCTACGGCGTCCTGCGCACTCCCACTGGGTTACCGCACACCTTCTACGGCGCTCTGCGCACTCCCATTGGGGGCCCGCACACTTTCTACGGCGTCCTGCGCACTCCCACTGGGTTACCGCACACCTTCTACGGCGCCCTGCGCACTCCCATTGGGGGCCCGCACACTTTCTACGGCGTCCTGCGCACTCCCACTGGGTTACCGCACACCTTCTACGGCGCCCTGCGCATTCCCACTGGGGGCCCGCACACTTTCTACGGCGTCCTGCGCACTCCCACTGGGTTACCGCACACCTTATACGGCGCCCTGCGCATTCCCACTGGTAGCCCGCACACTTTCTACGGCGTCCTGCGCACTCCCACTGGGTTACCGCACACCTTCTTCGGCGCCCTGCGCATTCCCACTGGGGGCCCGCACACTTTCTACGGCGTCCTGCGCACTCCCACTGGGTTACCGCACACCTTCTACGGCGCCCTGCGCACTCCCACTGGGTTACCGCACACCTTCTACGGCGCCCTGCGCATTCCCACTGGGGGACCGCACACTTTCTACGGCGTCCTGCGCACTCCCACTGGGTTACCGAACACCTTCTACGGCGTCCTGCACACTCCCACTGGGTCACCGCACACCTTCTACGGTATTCTGCGCATTCCCACTGGGGACTCGCACACTTTATACGGCGTCCTGCGCACTCACATTGATGGCCCGCACACTTTCTACGGCGTCCTGCGCACTCCCATTGGGGGCCCGCACACTTTCTGCGGCGTCTTGCGCATTCCCAATGGGAGCCCGCACACTTTCCACGGCGTCCTGCGCACTCCCACTGGGTTACCGAACACCTTCTACGGCGTCATGCACACTCCCACTGGGTCACCGCACACCTTCTACGGCGTCCTGCGCATTCCCACTGGGGGCTCGCACACTTTATACGGCGTCCTGCGCACTCACATTGATGGCCCGCACACTTTCTACGGCGTCCTGCGCATTCCCACTGGGGCCCGCACACTTTCTACGGCGTCCTGCGCACTCCCATTGGGGGCCCGCACACTTTCTACGGCGCCCTGCGCATTCCCACTGGGGTCCCGCACACTTCCTACGACAACCTACGCTTTCCCACTGGTGGCCCGCACACTTTCTGCGGCGTCCTGCGCATTCCCACTGTGGTCCCGCACACTTTCTACGGCGTTCTGCGCATTCCCACTGTGGTCCCGCACACCTTCTACGGCGGCCTGCGCATTCCCACTGTGGTCCCGCACACTTTCTATGGCGTCCTGCGCATTCCCACTGTGGTCCCGCACACTTTCTACGGCGTCCTGCGCACTCCCACTGGGTTACCGCACACCTTCTACGGCGTCCTACGCATTCCCACTGTGGTCCCGCACACTTTCTACGGCATCCTGCGCATTCCCACCGTGGTCCCGCACACTTTCTACGGCGTCCTGCGCACTCCTCAAATCCTATTTACACCAACCGTCTCAAAGAGAGAACAATCTTGGCCGGAAGCCTATCATTAGCTGTGTTGTTTTTCATTACTTCATTTTCGAAGCTCAGAGAACGTCGGATGGTTTACAATAACATGTTTACATGTTTTTACCCGTCTTGACCCTCAATTTCGAGGGTCCGCTAAAATTGAGCTTGACCTGAGCAATCGACACAGAAATTCGGGATGATCGACCCCACAGCAGTCTTAAAGGCAGTGTTCACGATAAAAAGTAGGTTTCAGTTTCCACTAGGAATGGGTAGTGGAGGGGCACACTGTAACTTTGACGTCGAAAGAACGCATGAAGACGATCCAGGAAAAAAAGAGCCCGAAGTTGCTACTTCGCGCGCAAGGCAAACCCCAAAAGCGCAGCACACGCCCACCGACGTGAACAAATGAATGCTCGAGACCGTGGAATGAGCGATGATTTCCAATCATTAGCCCCATTCTTCCCTTCATTCTCAACTTCTCAGTTTACTCAGGTCAGCTCGCATAGATCGGCTGCAAAAGACGGAAGTTACCAGCCTCGGACAACTCGTCCACCATGTTTCCTCAGCTCAATTTTTGAGGGACCATAACTCCGTTCCCAGAATGTGGTGTACAAATTCAGAGACATTGGAATCAGCATGGTGCCGCTTTCGAGATAGGCGGGAAAACAGAAAAGCGATTTTTATCGTGAACACTGCCTTTAAAGGCACAGTACACCCTCAGATACGAATTTTGAGATTTTCATGTAATTGTGTAGAAAGTCCTCTCGTATAACATCTGCCAAATGCGAGATCACAAGTCCAAATAAGCGAAATATAAGCGACCACCACAGGCCCGACCCCCTAACAGATTTTGGAACTCGACAGCGGCTCGATGAATGGTTGAATTCCAACAAGTCGTCGTTCTTCAGTTCATTACCAGACTGTCTCCTTATCCTGGATTTCTCTCACGCAACGATTGCGAATGAAGAGAAATACAGGCCTTAGACAACTCGTCCACCAATTTTTCACCCTGAAAATCTAGGCGTCTTTGAAGAGTCATAACTCTGTTCAAAGGTGGTCTTGGACGATTTCAGAGATACCACTGTGATCAGCGTGTGACTCGCTCCAAGATGAGCATGAAGCCTAAAAAATTATTCCTTGGGTGTCCTCTGCCTTTAAGGTGCCCGTAACTTGTAAGGGGTGCATTTTCAGAGAATCAAGTCCCATGAGTGTTGTCAGCTAGCCCTAACTCCTTGATTATACTCAAAGATTTGAAAGTGATTACCACGGTACCATCAAGAGACCGTGCGCGCCACGGCGAATCTGCGCAGCCGACCCCGCTCTCCACGTCCATTCAATTCAACAGTGGATATAAAAACCAGGATTTTCGTTATAAATGAACCTGAATGAAAAACTTCAAGGTGCCTCATGTCTGGGCACCAGTAGTTAAGGCTCTTTCAAAATATGGGTCTTCCAGCTACAATATATATAGAAATCTCATTTTTTCTGAAGAAACGACAAAAAATCGAGTTCATGACGTGTTTGAGCAGTGCGGACACGCGGGGTTTCAGGTTTTAAAGGCATCGTCCAACCTCAGGGGTAAGATTTGATATTATAGTCCGCCCACCGTGAATATGTAGCAACCCTGTCAAGCGCGAGATCTCAAATCGCTCAAATAAGTGAGTAACTAAGGGGAAAAAGTCGGCCCCGCCCACATTGCCTCAAAAGCCTAACTTCGCACACCGCCTCGGAAAGGGAAGCAAGAGCTCTGGTATTGTACATTTTGACTTTGCGCATAACCACACAAACCAATTTTTCCGTTTGCAAAGATTTAGGTTCCCTATTCGGGGCGAAACGCTTGATAATGTTTTTAGGACAATGTGAGCGGGGCCGACATTTTCCCTTCAGTTTCTCACATATTTGATCGAATTGAGATCTCGCACTTGGCAGGGTTGCTATACACGGTGGACGGACTATAATATCAAATTTTACCCCTGAGGTTGGACTGTGCGTTTAAGCAGGAATACGTTCACAACACTCAACAACGGAGATTTGCAGCCTAAACTGGACTTACAAATAAGGCAGAAGAAGCCGTAATTGCGCATACAAAAAAAATCTGTAATCACTCTCGTTGGGATCTTTCGCAAGCGCTGTCTTGCAGCACTCGGAGGGTTCAAATGTCTAATCAACATTGGCATTTCAGGTAATTTTCTTCGAAGAAATAAAGAACCACTCAATCATGCTCAGTCCTAAAAATTCCCACTGAAACCCTGAGATCGATTGGAGAACCAACTGGGTTTTTGTCGAAACGGATAAGACGGTTAGGAAAATAGTCTGCGCGTTTGAGCAGTTTCATACACGTCCAAAACATCAGCGTTGAAAAATTTATCAAACTTTGAGAAAGTCGGATGAAGGAAAACTTTAACGAAAACCGTATAAGTAAATAACTCTATCAGGATCGCATTGTGTGAGCTTCATTTATCATACGAGTATCTGTACTGTAGCCCCAACTACTAAGAGATTCCAACTTTCCAAATCACGTTTCAATTGCTGTATTATTCTGAAAATAATTTTCCTTGCATTGACGAAGAATTCCACGCACCAGAAATGAACGTTAAGCGAAGGCCTCTCATTTCAGTATAGGATGCATTACCTCGACTCGATCACTCGCAATCGACTTTTTGGATAAGTCTGAATTAGACCCAGTCAAAAGTCAAATGTTCGATGGAGTCAGATTCCGAATGAATTCAAAAGACGAAAAATCGAAGACATGGAATTGTGAACATATTCGAGAACTAGAAAGACAGAAAGAAAGAAAAAAGAAAGAAAGAAAGAAAGAAAGAAAAAGAAAGAAAGAAAAGAAAAGAAAGAAAGAAATAGAGAAAGAAGAAAGAAAGAAAAGAAGAAAGAAAGAAAGAAAGAAGAAAGAAAGAAAGAAAGAAAGAAGAAAGAAAGAAAGAAAGAAGAAAGAAAGAAAGAAAAGAAAGAAAGAAAGAAAAGAAAGAAAAGAAGAAGAAAGAAAGAAAGAAAGAAAGAAAGAAAAGAAAGAAAGAAAGAAAAGAAAGAAAGAAGAAAGAAAAGAAAAGAAAGAAAAGAAAAGAAAGAAAGAAAGAAGAAGAAGAAAGAAAAGAAGAAAAGAAAGAAAAGAAAGAAAAGAAAGAAAGAAGAAAGAAAGAAAGAGAAGAAGAAAGAAAAGAAGAAAAGAAAGAAAGAAAGAAAGAAAAAGAAAAGAAAGAAAGAAAGAAAGAAAAGAAAGAAAGAAAGAAAGAGAAAGAAAAGAAAGAAAAGAAAGAAAAGAAAAGAAAGAAAGAAAGAAAAGAAAAGAAAGAAAAGAAAGAAGAAAGAAAAGAAAGAAAGAAAGAAAAGAAAGAAAGAAAAGAAAGAAAGAAAGAAAAGAAAAAGAAGAAAAGAAAAGAAAGAAAAGAAAGAAAGAAAAAAAAAGAAAGAAAGAAAGAAAGAAAGAAAAGAAAGAAAGAAAGAAAGAAAGAAAAGAAAGAAAGAAAAGAAATGAAGAAAGAAAGAAAGAAAGAAAAGAAAAGAAAGAAAGAAAGAAAAGAAAGAAAGAAAGAAAAGAAAAGAAAGAAAGAAAGAAAGAAAGAAGAAAAGAAAGAAAAGAAAGAAAAGAGAAAGAAAAGAAAGAAAGAAAGAAAAGAAAGAAAGAAAGAAAGAAAGAAAGAAAGAAAAGAAAGAAAAGAAAAGAAAGAAAGAAAGAAAAGAAAGAAAGAAAGAAAAGAAAAGAAAGAAAGAAAGAAATAAAGAAGGAATAAATTGATAAAACAAATGAATAAACGATTAAATGAATGAATGATTGATTGAATGAGTGAATGAATGAATGAATGAATGAGTGAATGAATGAATGAATGAATGAATGAATGAATGAATGAATGAATGAGAATATAGAAAATGAAGGGAAAGGAGGAAAAGAGAAATCGAAAGGCAAAGAGAAGAGCAAGTGGAGTAAGAGAAAGTAGTGTCAAGGAGGGCAGAGCAAAGTAATACCAAGGCGAAGAAAGTGAATTTTGAGCATTTGACTATTCGGTTCATTCGGATAAATCAACATGATTTTTTTAGATTTTTCATTGAATTACTCATTTCCCAGAATATTCGATTCACTGAGATTTCGATTTATCCGGTTTCTCGAATATTCGCCCATGCAGGAATCGAAATCACAAACATAGCTTTTCGAATATGCAGCCAGTTCCAGAGCTTGGCACAAGGATATAACGCCACCAGTGGATTTATTCATGGTTTTATTCAACTCTGGCTAAGTACATTCAAATGTTTCTATCGTTTATGTATCGTAGCAATACACTAAATCTGTCAAAATCCTGAGGCTATTTGAACTCTCTGGTGATTAGGTGATGGCATTGGCGGAGATTCTGAGTGGAGAGAGATTCGTATATAGAGAATTTTGTGTATGGCAGTCAGCTATGAATGAGCAATTTGGTTTTCAAATTACAATAGATTTTTGGAAGATGATCAGCCAATGGGAAAAATACTATTGAGCAGGGGGGGGGGACTTGCCCAGAACACTTTAGCTGATACGCATTCGTTAGAACGGATACATCTGCAGCTGCTAACTCTATAAAATTCGTTAAGAAATACGAATTTCGCTCCAGTATTTTCTGTAAATGCTATCCTGTGTTGTCCCTTCGAAGAGTTCAGTTATTCTATCGGTTTTTACAGTTTTGCGTTGCTAGAAAATTGTTAGAAGCATCTTAGCATGTTCAGTACTAATTTACCTGAATTTGAGCCCGAAATTCGGAAAACGCAGTCTTGCTGGCAGTGAACGACAAATCAAACAACACTGCATTTTTCAAGAGTTTTGCAGAAAGAGAATGAAAATCATTACGAGAAAATCTAGCGCTTAGAGGTCACAATGAGTTGCAGGAGCATGAAAATCAGCACACCATCCTTCCTGAATCAGCAAGATTTTCAGTGTTTACTTAGCTGCTCAAATACTGAATTCAGCATACTACTATGACCACAATAGTATCGATCGTGAGCACAAGTTTACTTGAAACGCATGAGAAGCAGAACGTTGGTGAAGGAACTACGAGCCTGAGTGTGTGATATCGATCGATCGGCTCTGCTGGAAGCTTCAGAGTGCACCAGCTGCAGCTGTGAGTGGGTGTTCAGTGTTTACCCCACGTACACGGCAGCCGACCTTTAATTAACACACCTGCAGAGGCTTTCAAAAAGTGTACCGTAACCAGAGGTGGGCGGAATTCTCTTCTTTTTTGGCCATTTTGATCTTTCTGCATCCTTCCTTGGAGTGAAAACTATATTTTTTTCTCACTTCTGATTCTAATTTTACAGGCTGGTCACAAACAGTGCAGTATCCGCGCTATCCGTTCGTATAAGCGAGGGCATAGGCCAAACTTGAAAAAAATTGCTTGTTCAATGCTTGTTACATTTCTAACTACATTATAAGTGTACGCGTTCTAAAGTTCTAAATTCTGGAAACGGCATTGCATTCATAGTCCATACATACTACTGACAATAGTCCAGGTAGTGGGTTCTCGCAAAAGTAACCCGCTATTCAGTTTTGAAACTTGATCTATTGTTCGTAAACGCAAATTATTCACTATCCAACACATCTTTCTTCTAAGAACAGTACCTGTTGATTTCTAAATGATATGCTGGAGTGCAGTAAAGATCTTCAGTATTAGGCATCTTTCGAATGCCTCTATTTCTTGGTTTTAGAAATAAGTTCTCGTAGTTCGATTTTTTACTTTTTATTTTCACCTTTGTTTAACAATATGTCGCGTATTTCTTCCTGTATCTAATTTTCATTTTTCCATTCGTAAAACTCAATATCTTTCGAATTTCTCCTTTTAAGGCGGTGTTCACGATATTAAACCATATACTAGTTATGATCCTTTTGCGTAGATCGGTCCACGAAGTAGAGGATACAGTACCGCGCGAAATTTTTGCAAAAGAAATCGTTTTGCAGTTTTTTTGCGCTCTTTGCGCTTTGTGGATTGCTTCCTTTAATTAGCTCTTCACGATAGTCTTTTAACTGATATGCCAAACGAGGTTAGTAGGTGGAGCCTTATTTACGACTTGACGTTTCGACTTTCCGTCTTCTTCAGAAGCCTCGCAAGTCCGCCTTTTGAGCGGAATACGTCCGCTGCCATCGTGTTAGTGTACATACTAGTAGACGAGTTTGGCATATCAGTAAAAAGTCGGTTATACGATGCTGAGGTTCGAAGAACAGAGAACATAGAGATTTCACGATGTGTTACAAAATAATAGATTCAACTCTAGAAGTACAGCGAAAAATGCATATTTGCACCACAAAATTCCTCATTATGAGCTGATCATACGGTCATGATATGTAGCAGAAATCTTTCAAGTTTTGACCTGTGGTCGAGGTGAATTTTGGAAGAGAATACACATTTTTCAACAGGTTACCGGAGTCAAAAAGACTTTCTACACGAATCACTGCAATACCTCGCTGCGACAAACACGAAAACTACCTCAATAACTCATTTCGTCATTTTTGAAATGGGATGTGCCGATGTGGCGTAGCGTGATCCAATAGGTCGGCCGATCCAGGTGATCAACATTTACTTCCTAGCCGTTTTTTGTCGCACTTTCCTACTTATTCTTCATTGAGGGACCTAAAAGCTGCGTTTCTGCGAAAAAAAGGGGAGTTTCCGAACAAAGCCTTCAGATTTCGTGTGGGGCTCAGATCTGAGTTACATATTTGCAATGTTTATACTCGCCTTCCACCAAACTTGCAAATCACCCATGGGTGATTTTTTAGTACGTACTTCTGAGAACTAGATAACATGTAGCATCAGGATGGATTTTCGGAAAATCTTCAATGGGGTGATTTTCGCATTTCCGATCACAACTTCTGCTGCAATTTCTCCTCTATGCGGAGACTTGAAGTCAAAATTTGTAGTTAAAGGCAAGGTTCGGTCACTTTTCGACTATCCCAAATTTTGTGCTGCGTGTGTCCACTTGGATTAGGTGAACCCAATATAGAAGTTTTCTGTGCTATCAGGCTTCACCTTCGAGGAAAAGTGACCTGAATGAAAAATGACGGTATTTGCAGCACAATCAGCCCGACAAAATGTCGAGTCAGAACCTCCGACTTAAACAGGTGGAAAGCACAGATTGGAAAAAGACCCATTAATTAAAAGAACTAACTGTAAGTGCTGTCAAGTGAACTAATATATCCCCGATAATAGTTCAGCTCGGATAATGCTATCTAGAGCTGATTTCCATTTTTTTAGAATTTTTGATAGACGCAGTGAGACTTGAATGGTTTGAAAAATTTTCCCGAATGAATATAACTCCGGCCTTAATTTGCAGCGACCGTGGATGCCATCACCTTGGGCCATGCACTTCCAGCCGCAGAAAGATTTTGGATGTCTCAATAGGACGCGCGATTGAGCAAAACGACGACAGCGAATCAAAAGGAGCAGATTTTTATGCCGCTGTTATTATTACGGAATCTGTATCCGATTCTGTTGAAAATGCCCTTCTTCTCCTATTCGTTTTTCTGCGGTTGCGGTGGTGCTGTTGCGGACTTCTTCTATTCACTGTGGCATCAATAATTTTCCCGGTACAGCGTACTTGGTCGGTGAGTCTCTGTTTCCACTGAAAGCTGCGGGAGCAGAGAAAACAGGCGAATATGTGAGAATGAAAAATACAACTAATAGATACTGTGCTTATCTGGGCCAAATTCCGGTCCGCAGTTGCGTCTCGACACGCTTCGCGGCCGCACGCGCTCGAGTCAGTCGGGTTTCCAGCGCCAAAGCCGACTCTATGTGGCTTTTTTATACAAATTTCTCCGAATTTTCTTGGTTTCCAGTTTCTAAAACCCACCTAGAGTCAGAAGGTCGGCGGCTGCGACGCTGTAAGCTCTTCTGACTCAGGAGCGTGCGGCTGCAAAGCGTGTCAAGACGGGATTGCGGACCGGAATTTGGCCCAGATAAGCACAGTAAGTCACATCTGATCAGGAAATTATTGATACTACAGCATGGTTTGTATCTTATCTCAACGAACCCGTGTTGCAAATATTACCACGCTATCTTCGGAGCGTGGCACTTGCTTCTTTTTCACCATTGTGTTTTCTCGAAAACAGCCGCTCGGCTTTTGTGATGAAGCTAATATAGCAACGTCGCGGCTTCCCCCCCCCGCCAAACCAGGGCTTGACGATACAATAGACGAAGTCTGCAACCGCACCACCACCTGTTTCCGTTGCCGTGGACTACATGACGTAGGACAACGGTGTTCTATTTTTCATCTGGTATGATTGTTCTACAGGTCAGTAAGCAACGAAAAAGTTCAAGACAACTTTATTTGTTAAGTACATGCAGAAAGACATTGATTCCGCCGCTCGAGTTAATATCCACAGGTTCAGCATCTCACGATGTGCATCTCTTCACTTCGGCCACTGTTCGCGAGAGAAGATGATCCGAACGATTTCGTCCTCTTCCATCACAAATGGATTTCCTTCGACATTCCCACTAGCACTGCACCGGCAAGTACAAGTGCTAGCGCAACCGAGAAGAATATCAAGTTGCGTCGGCCCTGAAGACGTTTTTATCTACTCTGTGAGCTGGATCCACTGTATCATTTTATAGAGAGTAACACTTCCAAATGTTGTACAGGAATCGAATTGTCAATCTCTGCATGGGAGGAAGGCGCGCCGCAACTAGGAGCGAGCGTGTCTAGCGCGTTGTGTGGCACTCTTACGGTTTAAAAGCGACCGATGTTGCTGACCGCTAATTTACTTTCCCACATTCATCCAATTCGTCTTTAGGGGTCTGCAGAGTCCAAGTTGCGGCGTTGCTCGCAGCGACGAGCAATGCTGGGTGATGCAATATCGATCACTTTCAGCAACGGGGGCGACCGACGCGGCGTAAAGGGCGACGAGGGGGCACCGCATCACTGCCAGCGAGCGGCAACCGACGCCGCGACGATAATGTTTCGAAACATTTTTGTCGCCGTGTCAAGGCTGACGCTCGGCGACCACTCGCCTGTCTCTGCAACTCTGCAGACCCCTTTTCTCATCTCTCTTTTATCGTTCTTTCTCCTCGATCCTTTTTTACTCTTATCAGTTGTTTGTATAGTAATCCTGCATTTACTCAATGGGCGTTGTGGCACATTTTTCCTCCCCATGCTGTTTTTTCGGACCGAGTCGTTTCATAATTCCAGAATTCATAAACGCAAAGCTATAAAACTGTTCTCGGACGAACATATTAAAAATGGGAAAGAATCAGAAGAAAGAAAGAAAATGAAGAAGAAGAAATGGAAGAATGTTGACCACGGAAGAATCAGCGATGAGCGATATCGATCGCTTTTCAATCCGTAACGGGGCCACTCCACACACTTGACACGCGCGCTCCTAGTTGCGACGCAGCTTCCCAATCCACTGATTTTCGATACAAGAACAACGGCTTTGCAGGACATATGGCGCGGCCCTTCGTATGACAGCCGAACAGAGCGCGCAATTGCCACCCGAACGTTACCGTATGCTCGCCGCGCCATCGCGCTGCGGCCAGTCTTGCGACCCCGCATGGACTGGCCCATCTAGTGACATGAGCGCGTCACTAGATGATTCAAACGGTGACCCATCAGTTATCGATGTAGTAGCGCTGATGATTTCTCTAATCCTCTTCGAAGATGGGCTCTCCATAGTTGGCACAGCGCCATTTCCTTGATTTCGCGTAGGAAAAGAACGCGAAACATGATTCCATGCTAGGTTTTGGCTTACAGTTGATTTCGGTCAGAATAAGTCTGAACTTTTGCAAATACTTTAATTTCTACCTGAGGGTTCTGTGCTTTATTTTCTGCCATCTTGACGTTTCATTATCACAACACGTCAGTAAATCTGAAAAATGGGTTGCTAGGTCGCTAGAATACTAGCTGTTTTTAACGCTCGCAGATTCTGATCGGTTCCAATTTTATGCCAGTTAAGGACAGGTTCAATGTAAAAATTATCAAAAAAAAAGTAGTCAAGGAAATTTAAAGAATTTACGTCTTGAAAGTGTACACTTCATAATTGCGTTGTATGTGAATATACCAAAATGGCCAAATCAAATCGACAATTCCACAATATCGAAAATTATCAAGCTGAAAGCTAAATCTAATAAAAGGAATTTCACATTTTATAACAATGCGAAATCCTTAGCCTTTTCTGAGGAGCCCAACTTCTGGGAATCGGTTTTTTTTTTCAAAATTAATGCGTTCAAGTAAACTTGTCTCTATTCAGATAGAATTAAAATTCGTTATTTTCTGAACAAGTAATCGACTTAGCAAATAGTTTCGAATAGTGTACGAACAGGGTCGAAAACAACTGGATGGCTTGACAATTGGGATTCGTGGTAAAACTCAGGGAGAAACATTTTTGGGGGGGGGGAGGTTGCGTGAACTTTCGGAGTAAATTTTTTCTATGCATAAAAAAAGTATTGAGGGGCTGTAATTCCACCGACACCTTTTTAAACGGGATGCTTAACCCTGTTTACGAAAAATAGAAATGGATAACAAATGCCGTGAGCGAACCGTAAGGAAGAAAGTTTCACGATCAATTGAAATTCGTGAAATAAACATCCTCCAGCTTGCAACCGGCAACGTAGCGGGGTGAAATAAGAAGGAAAAGGTTGGATATGGAGGTCAGATGTGGTTTCGTGAAGGATTGTGAGAAGAAAATTTTCAGATTTCAGTAAAACGTCAGCTCTTAATTTCCTGACAAATCGTTTCAGCTTCGTGTGTTCTTTCCGTCATAAAACTTGGAAAAAATTTGAAGTGACGCAGGAACACTTTTTCAGCTCTTTGGTCCAAACCTTTTACTGAGAACAACGACCCTTTTCAAAAAAAAATTGATGATTCCTAATCGAATCTAAAAAAAAAGTTGAATTCAAAGCTTTAGAGCGTTGGAGGGCGGAATAAGAGAAGGCGAATTTGCATTTGATCACTATTAGCCGGAATATTTGTAGTGAATAGTAGGTAGCAGTCGAAATATCGCTGAATACATGGCAGTAGACGAATGTTAGTGTAATGAGCGGAGCAGCAGTAAGAGTTCGCTTGGACGTTTGCCAATTGTTGTCCTGCTGTCTCTGAGACTTCTGGGGTCAACTCGTCCATCTATTCACCGCGCTGCGGCGGCGCGGTGGACTAATGTAAAGTCCGGCTGGCTATAACGTCGCGCCGTCCGGCTGTCACACGAAGGGCCGCGCCATTCGACCGCCATCCCAAGAGCAAATGCTTTACCCTAATCTCGCGGAAATACAGCACACTCCAAAGTGACGCTATGCAGCCAGGAAGGCCGGTAATGATTGGGAAAGATATCGCTTGGGATAGATGCTGGTTGGCAATGAAGAAGGAAGTCTGTGCTGTTGCCCAAAATAAGCCGGCGAGAAACGATGGTAACACGAGTTCCGGACTCACGAAAGGCTTATTCTTTCTGAATGATATATATTAAACAGGCTAAAAGGTATCAGCGGAAGTATTTCAGTACAAAAAACGAAACCAACTTGAGCATGGCGTATACAATGAAAATGGTGGTGGCGGTGAGAAATATTCCGAAGAAATGGGAAAACACGTATGAAAGTCCTTCCGACGGGTGACCAGGGTAACGATCTGGATTGTCTATCATGTAAATCACTGGCACGAAGGTTACACCATAGAAGATGCCGGCTACCACTGCTACTGCCAGGTAACTGTAATAAGTCTGTGTTTACAATAAAAGTTCGAAACCAGCTGCAATGGGACTTGGGTTTTTTGAAATTACACTCAAAAATCTTCTGTGTATGGGCTTGATGTCGAAAGAACTTCATTCACACTGAAACGACACTACGAGAAACTTTAGTCTTCATCGAAATCCTTCATTTGAGATTGGAACATTTTCGCAACCTTGAGTGAGTGGTCATCAACAATTGAGAATTCTTACATGACTTTCCGCGCTGTACTGACGGAACCTTTCCCATCTTCTGTCTGCTTCTCGCTTTCATGTGATGATTTCTCAGAGATGGACACCTCTCCACTGCCAGTAGAATCCTGGAAAAAAGACCGCTATTCTCTTTATAAGCATATCTAAAAAATTCAATAAAAAGGCAGTGCTCACAATAATTTTTAAATCCGCAATTATTCGCAAATTATAGCCTAGCTCCCTCATTTTGAGCCGGTCGAGAAAGCTTATCAGGCTTATCATGTCGGAATCTCCGTATCACTGCTATATTCTGCCATGACTGACCGCTCCGCTGCTTGCTCTGCCCGGACTCATCCAAACAAGCTAGGCTATATGTTTTTTTATGGTAGGCTCTCCCCTCACTCTGAGAGTTTTGGCCGACAAATAGCCGCGAAATAACCGCGAAATGCCTGCTTGCCGCGTAATAGCCGCTAAATAGCCGGCAAATGATGCTCGCCGCGTAATAGCCGAGAAAAAATGCTCTTCCGGCAGATATACGGAGCATTCCAGAGGCGTGATTCAGATGTTAGCACCTCCGTCTGTTCAATTACCCAAGTTTGAAGTAGTTGGACCTCGTTTAGCCTCTGGAGGCCCCGCCCAAGCGCTGGCGGCCCCAGATGGTGGCTCGGAGAGCCGGCGACGGTTGCGTCTTGGTTAATTTTGTTTACTTCGAAGTATTTCTCGGTTATATCTCGGCTATTTCTCGGCTACTTCTTGTCCGTTCCGTGAAAAGCCGAGAAATAGCCGCGAAATAGCCGGGAAATAGCCCACCAGGAGCCGCTGCGGAGCCTGGTGGGCTATATCCAGACTATTTCGCGGCCAAAACTCTCAGAGTACTTGATGTCTGAAAACCTTTGGTTGTCTGAAAACACCTCAAAAAATTCTGATGCTGAGCCGAAAAAATTATTATTCGAGTTATCCTATTTTATACTGCCGTGTGCTTTTTATACGCATATGAGAACCGAAAACAACATATCTACATTTAGCAACTCCATACTTCCTCGGTCTGTCTTTCATCGCCAGATTCGAGCCTTTTTCGATTTTGCACTTCACGGTCGATTTTGACTAGCGAAAACACACCACCACTGAAAGATTGTGGTGTATGAAATTCTTAAACCCATTTAGTCGAGAAAGCGTAAACAAAAAATTGAAAAATTAGATTTTCACCCAAGTATCACGAACGCTACACCAACATAATTGAGCACATCGCTGGCCGGCGGGTTTGGCTTCATACCTAACAGGCCAAATCTAAATAGTAGTCAGTCAACTGCTGGAAACAAAAAACATCGCGGTTGTTGAAGCGTTTCTGACCTTCCTGTCACCCATCCAGTTACACACTTGGAAGAGCCCCACACCAGAATTCCCAAGCCAAGACCCATTCGTTTTATCAGAGGTACAGCTGAAGTATTGCCTGAAAACTGTTGTTATACTCTGTTTATCTTGAATTGCACAAAACACGGTCCGCCAATAGTCCTCTAATTGGCCCGCTAGTACCGTAGTGTACGTCCACGACGCGTTCTCGGCAGACCCGGAGGTGCACCCGGTGGCCGAGTGACGGCATTGACGAATCGATCGCTCTGCACACCGGGTGCAAACCCGGGTCTGCCGAGAATGCGTCGTGGACGTGCACTACGGTACTGCAGGGCCAATCTGGACTATTGGCGGACCATGTTTGTGCAATTCAGGTAAACAGAAATACTCTTACTATGCGCAGGCGGTGACGACACGAGCAGGAACTGTTGTCATCGCGTTGCCGTGCCAGGCGGCTGTCACTTCGGTGAACGAGAACGATTTATCTGTGCCGTCGGCTGCCAGAAGGGCGACGCCTCGTTGGGGTAGAGGAATGGATACGCGATGCGAACGAGCGCATTCAAAAGAAGCGATCGATCAATATTGCGTCTCGCGTCGATCCGTATTTGAAGCATACCATCGAGCCGTTGCTTGATGGAAGCATAAACCCGGTCTTAGGCATTTGAACGAACGATACGTGTCAGTCACCCAATTTCAGAGTCAGAAGAAGTGTTAAGCAAAAAACCACCTCCTCATCACCGAGTGCTAGTAACAGACAGGGTCAGGCACAGCGGTGGTCCGGGTCGTCCTGAACAACGACCCCCCCCTGAGAGGGACATTTTATTCCACTAAAAAACGACCCTCTAGGAAAAGTGAAAAAATTGGCAGACGTCACTGACTATTTTCATTTTGGAGGTTTTTTTTCAATTTTTGGGGTCTCAACTTTCCAAAGGGGATGAATAGCGCTTGGAACGCTGCCGATATTGAAATACCTCAGCCAGATGGATAGCTGAAAAGCACTTCAGAAACCGGAAAATCGTCGCCCTCCGTTTTTGGCCACGGTGGTCCCGTGGAGTTTTCGGACCACCGTGGAACCACCGCACCTTTGAGTGGCCATAACTCGGCTCGAAATCGATTTTATGAGCTCACCTCCGGACGTTAACATTTTCCAACATCTGTATACAGTTGCCATTCTTGCACTAGGTCATGTATATAGACTACCCTTTTTCGAATTATTGGCCGATTTTTTCAATGTCCGGAGGGGTGACAGGCTAAGTTCAGTTTTTGGAAAAAGTTTTTTTTCACCTATCTAGAAATGATTTTTGCAACATTTCCGGTCGATTGGTACCCTCGTTCCTGGTACTTTTTTAAAACTGACATTCGGCCATTTCCTGACTCGTTTCATTTTAGAGGTTTTTTTTAATTTTTGGGGCCTCACCACTCCAAAGGGGATGAATAGCGTTTCATGCGCTGCCGATATTGGAAAACTTCAGCCAGATGAGAAGCTGAAAAGCACTTCAGAAACCAGAAAAATCTTCGCCCTCCGTTTTCGGCCACGGTGGTCCGGTGGAGCTTTCGGACCACCGTGGAACAATGGCACCTTTGAACGGCCATAACTCGGCTCAAAATCGATTTTATGAGCTCATCTCCGTATGCTAACATTTTCTAACATCTGTAACATCTGTACATCTGTATAGGCTTTGATAGATCCACTTCACAAAACCATGAAACGCTCTCAACTTCGGAGTCCCAAAACACGAAGCCAGAAAAACAAAGATGAGGGGTCGCACCCTGTCAAAGAGACCAAGACAACGCTTTTTGCTACACCGATTACACTACTCTTGGCATCGAAGCTCTTAGCTATCCAGCTTGGGTAAGGTGTATAACGAAGGTGCATCTGTTGCTCTGGCTAGCGCCCACATCACTGAGTTCAACTCTAGATATACCAATCAGATTCAAGGATATACGTCTCCAAGAGATGACCTTAATGCAGAAAGCAGGAGGACTTCCCCTATGCTTTGGGTCGTCATATACTGCTGGAGATGAAAAATTGTCAAATAGCGAGTTTCGAAGACTTCAAAATGTATAAACCTGCAAACGCCAAGTTAAACACCAGAGGTTGGCTCAAATATATAGACGACGCGAACAAGATACAGATCATACAGCACGCCAAGATTCGATGACAAACTCAATCGCCTTACACCAGAAGTACTGTGCTATACAGGATGCAGTGCCATCGTTAAAACCTTCTACGCTACCGCTGCCAGTTCTGCACGACGTTTGCATTTGTGGCCGCAATGAAAACAGTCTCCGCTTTCATCTCATTTCGTTAGAAAACCACGAAGTATTGTCTATTCCAAATGTTGTAGAAGAGGTAATGTTGAGCTAGTACACGTTTGATGATTTACTCCATTTTTCATTTCAAACCGCTCTTATTTCATCGATATTGTTTACTATTCCAGGTCCCCAGTTAAAAAATATGTATCATGGCCCCAGTTAATTTTACCTCGAGATTAGATTTTTTCAGCGATATAGACATTATTTCAGATGGGTCAAAAAAACTAACGACATCCCCTCCCCCAAAAAATTTAAGTTTTCCCAGAAAAATAACGACCCCCCCCTCAGTCCCACGGTGGTCCGCGGACCACCGTGAGCTTCACCCTGGTAACAGATAGTTTATCTGTTGACATGGATCGGTGATATTTTCATATTAATATACATGCAACTTAAAAACACAGTCCAACCTCAGAATCGATTTTTCGTTTTTCTGCCTATCTTGGAGAAAACTCAACGCTGATCACAATAGTGTCTCCAGAATCGCTCAGAACTCACTACGAACAGAGTTACGGCTCCTCAAAAATTTCGATTTTGAATGGCTAGAAGCTCTCGGACGAGTTATCTCGAGCCTGTATTTTCTCGTTATTCGCAGCCATCGTTCTGTAGCAGGCCACAATATAAAGTCAGACCGAAACCAAATCAAAGAATATAGATTTTGAATGAAATCGATCGCGCTTCTCTTCCCTGTTGAAATCGTAAACTTGTCGGTGGGCGTCACCCATTTTTTTCTTTCGAGGGGGCGTGGCCGAATTTTTCCTAGCCTTTTCTCGCTTATTTGAGCGAATTGGGATTTAGCGTTTGGCAGGGTTGCTATAGGCGGCGACCGGACCATAATATCAAAAATTACCTCTGAGGTTGGACTGTGCCTTTAACCCATTCACGACCACGTGTCCCACCGGTGGGACACGCGTTATTCACTTCGAACCGCGTGTCCCACCGGTAGGGACACCGCTGAAAAATCTATTTCTCCGCCACAAGAAACTACTTTCGAACCTACATATGATCATTGTAATGACCTACCCAAGAATTAAAGAAAAACCTCGTGGTCCATCAGTAGGTCAAATGCGACAACATATATAGATTTTTCTAAAGTCAGGTGGGCTGGAGTAGAGGAAAAACGGCTGTAAAGCAGCTTTAGAAGCACCTAGTGATTTCTATTTCCTTCTAATGCTAGCTTTTACGTTGCTTCGTACAAACCTATCGTTTGAAACTCGTTTACTTTTCTGAAAGCGTTGCAGCTCCGTCGACCCCATTTTGGTTTTGAGTAATTGTTTCTCGATAACGATTGTGTCTCGGAAGCTCAAACTCTGATACTGTTCGATCAACGTTGCTAGTTACACTATGGACACAATAAAGAAAAAGGAATTACCCGTGGGACGTTATTCAAGCCAGCGTGTCCCACCGGTGGAACTTGTTATACGGTGACGCAATATTGCACGCGGTCCGAACGTGCAGCCACCAAAAATTAGTGAATGCGTTAAAGACAGTGTTCACGATAATCTTCAATCTTGAGATTATTCGCTATATTGATTGAGTGGCCCCCGGAAAGAACTGAAATGACGTAGAAATTGAGAAAAACGCACCAGAAGTACAAGAAATCCTTAAGTATCACCCCGCCTCTTAAGTATTACAGGAAGTGTTTGTTGTGACAACTGAATCTTTTGTGGGCCCGTCCTCTGCAATTTTCTACTCTCTATTGCTCCGTTCTTTCCATAGGGCCCTAACTAATCCTGCTTTGCATAAAATATTCTTCTCTTTTCGATCGGTCCATTTTTCAACCGTTGACAACCACCATGAACATGTTCATCCAACCGGACAACTAGTCCATGTTACACAATAATGTCGGCGAAATACGACGTTTTAGTGCGTTTCTCGCCGTTTCTTCGTGATTTTGGTAACACTTGGAGGCCATCAGATTGTTTTATGTGAAAAACTCGGGGACGCAAGTCATGGTGAACACTGCCTTCAAGCAACACTATTAGTAAGTTACTTGAAGCCTTCAAGATACATGCCTAAGCTTTTTCGAGCTGTAAGAATCACTATAAAAAGACCAGAAGACTTACCTATCGTCCAGAAAACACCTCCAAGCATTGCCAACGGGTAAAATCCAGGGAATCCTTGATACCAGAAATCGCAAAAACCCACACAAAGAATTGCGATAGAGATTATCCACTGGGAGAAAATTCCTTAATGGCAAATAACTCAAAATTAAAGTCGCAGATATCACATTTTGAATACGGCTTCTTATGGAATACCCCAAACATGTTTCGAACTGAGACGGTCTAGAAACCCGATTTTTCGCATTGCGAATGTTGATGAATGTTGAAAAAAAATGATTTTAGAGCTTTAGAACTATAATCAGATCACCAGTGAAGATTTAAGGATACAATCACTTGAATTTCTTTCCGTGGCATAGCTAATAGCGCTCGTAGGAATCAACCAGAAGGTGCGATAGCAATCGTTTCCGTGTTTTGGCTTCCTTCATCATATCTTCCTTCATGTATTTTTTATCAAAAAAAATCGAGAGCTTAGCAAGCAGGGGTTTAACGTAGAACAAAAAAGTTTGTGGTGAGAATTTTAGTGTGCCATACAGTATCCAAACACAGCATTCAGTTGCACAGCGATCTGTATGGTTTCTGTATTATATTTGGTCTGGCGCATGGACTAGGCTGCTGGCCGTGCGGTGTTGGCGGCATCATATGCCAGCGCGGTTTCGATAGCGTGTGGCCATCTGAAGTCTCATCCCCGTCCAATCACCAGAATAAACTTATTACGCAGACCCTATATCATATTACGATCTGGAGATTACATCCTGAATAAATTGCCCAAAGCTGAACCACAACAAATATTAAAGAACTGGATATCGAATAACATCTCAGATCTTTAAACAGTCATTAAAAAAGGTATAAAATGGACGGTAAATACGAGAAAACGCACCAAGCGCGCTTTCTGACCAAATTCCACGACTAATTTAAGACGGGCTCAGTTGGGAGATATATGTACGGGATTGATGCATTTCTGCACGCTTATATGTATGTAAAATACTTACCGTCGCCAGCATCGCAACGACGCACTGCAACAAACATTGATCCGAAAAACACTCCAGCCACACAGCAGGCAGCGATTCCCACCAAAAACGTCATACTACAAACTGATATATCATACAGATCTGTGCACCGGACTTATGACCAGATTTCGCTCAGCTTCAAATTCTACCAGTTTCTTTCCTACTGACTTACGCTGGACGAGAAATTCCGAGCGGTCCTGATTGCCAGAAGGGTATAAAGTGTGTTGCAGCAAGGATCTGAGAGTTTGATCTGATTTGGAAACCGGTAATATTATTTCACGCCCTTTTAGCAATCGGCACCGCTCGGTTTTTTTAGCTTACTCAAATTTATCAAGTTTGTAGAATTTTCAATAAAAACTGGTGCCGTTGGCTTTCACTCGAACGAAATCACCGCCTATTCAAACTGAAGGATTAAGAACTGCATTGTACGATAAATTGTTCTCGTATGCTCGTCAAGCAGGAGATCTGTTGTAGGTCATACGTACATAACTAAAAGTGGACAACAGATTTTGTAATACATACCCACCTGAAGAGCTTTATGCCGTGTGTCTTAGCGGACCGACCATTTCACAAAGAGTCGCGTGAAAATGAAGCAAGAAATGGCTTATCAACATCGTTAAACCGCTCATGTAAAACTTTTTTCTGAAAGATTTGTTTGAACATACAATGATAAGATATTTCTGACTCGGGTGTTGAATGAATATCTGAAAAAGTCAGAGGCAGAGCTCCGATTCGTAAAGAGCCTCTAAAGGAAAAGGGTTAAAAGAGAAAAAAACATAAAGCCCCTTTCACAGTTATTTTGCCGTCCGACGTCCGGCAATGCTATCCGACGTCGCGCGCGGCGCCCACAAGGCCTGTGGTAGAGCAACCGATAATATCAACCATCCCACCACAAAGGGAGAAATTTCGCACCGACGTCGAGCGCCGCATTGCGACGCCTGTCATCCGGCGTCGCACTGCGGCACTCCACGACGCCGCAGTCCTATCTTATAACGTGCCGGACGGCGTCGTCCGGCAGACTGTGAAGGGGGCTTAATAGTTCAGTTTCTTAACTACCTGCTGCTGCTTCTGGAAATGGGTACTTTTTAATTAATCTGGTCCGCCGAGTTCCTCGATGAAACAGAAAGGAAGAGATGTGTGTAAGTGAAAGCGAGTGATGAATTAGGTAGCTGCAACTCGATCAATATCCCGTAACAGCTGCATGGATCGGGAAGAGACTTCGCGTGCATTGTTGAAGGTTGGCGCCAACTCGGAGCACCTATGTTATAGCACATGGCACCGAGTTTGCGCCAACTTTCAACAGTGAACGCGAAGTCTCTTCGCGATCCATGCCGACGTTACATACAACAGCTGTACTTGAGTGTTATGCGCCTGCTTCGAGCTCGCAAAGTAGTTACATACGCGATGCAGTCATAGGTTTTCCTAATGCAGCTTTAATCCTCTTAGGCACAGAATGACTTGGTATTCTTCTTGACAGGTGTACAATGCAAACATTTTATAACACAGCCTTCTCAGGCGATTATCGGCCCCGAGCCGCCTGACAGTTCGACTCGTTTTTCCAATTTGCGAATCGGATCCTGTAGCTGTCCGGGCCACTGCTGTTGCTTTCCTGGCCACTGCTGTTGCTTTCCGGGCTATTCCGGTTAGCTCGAACAGCAACAGCAGTAGCCGGAGATTGAAAGAACGAGAGCCGAACTGTTAGGCGGCTCCGATTCCTATTCGGTGCGGCTCGGGGCCGAGAATCGTCTGAGTTATTCGAACCGACAGCAGTTAGTTTTTGTTTTGCTCAGGGATTCGCTGTGACAGGTCAGTATTTTTCAGGTCAGTATTTATTTCAAAATCATCGCCGAAATGGCATACGACAAGTCCGTTCCGACTGTCTGTTTTCTTAGCAAATATTCAGCTCCTGATCATTCAATCTGATGTGACTGCTTTGCGGAAAGGAGCGGTAGATGAATACAGTTTACCGCAATCTTAAAAGGACATGGTGCGGTTGCGGACACACACTAAAACTCCGGAGGAAAACCTAGCTCTTTGCCTGATTTCATTATCGATCGACAGCACAGCTGATTTTGTGGGTGAGTTGTGATTTTTCTTCTTTTTTCAAGCTTGTTTCTGCTTCATTTTTTTGTTTCTGACCGCTCTAATATTACGAAGAGGGGTTTTTCTTAGTGAGCGAGAGAAATTTGCCTTTTTTTCTTCAAAACAGAATTTTGAAGAAAAAACACTTCGAAGCTCGAACAAATGGCTAATTTCAATCACGCACTAAGAGTAGCACCGAGAATTCGCAATATTTGAACAGTCAGAAACAAAAATAAGGCCGGTACAAACAAGAAGCAAAAACACCGTAACTCACCCCGAAAGTCAGCTGTGCTGTCGATCGATAATGAAATCTGGCAAAGGGCCAGATTTTCCACCGTACTTTAAGCGTGTGACCGCAACCGCACCATGTCCTTTTAACATTGCGGTAAACTGTATTTGTTATAATTCTACAACTGTGACCTACACTTCCTTGACGTCAATACTTCTTCCCATAACTAATTATGTGGTCTCAGAAATTGTGAAAAAATAAGATACATTTCGCTAAGATATTTATACTCTGTTTATCTTTAATTGCACGAAAACGGTCCGCCAATAGTCCTCTAATGGGCCGGCTAGTACCGTAGTTTACGTCCACGACGCGTTCTTGGCAGACCCGGGTGTGCACCGGGGTGTGCTGAGCGGTCGGTTCATCAACGCCGTCACTCGGCCACCCACCCTGCCACTGTGCACACCGGGTCTGCCGAGAACGCGTCGTGGACGTAAACTACGGTACTACCCACCCCATTAGAGGACTAATGGCGGACCGTTTTTTGTGCAATTAAAGATAAACAGAGTATAGTAAGCTTAAAGGCAGTGCACACGCTCGTCAACGTGATTGAGATAACTACGGAAATAGAAGTGTATGGCTCAGAACACAACGCCTCGAAAGCGTCAAAAATGACCCAAAATGACGCTACACGAGCAAGAAGTTGGCCCCGCCCTGTATCTACCCGCCCCCTGCGTTTGCGTCCTTCTCCAAAACAGGGGTGCTGCCAACTTCTCACTCGTGTAACGTAATTGTGGGTCGTTTTTGACGCTTCAAAATGCGTAGGCGTTGTGTTCTGAGCCATACACTTCTATTTCCGTAGTTATCTCAATCACGTTCACGAGCGTGTATGCTGCCTTTATTTATGTGAAGATTCTGATATTGTATTCTGTTAATACTTTTTGGTGAATTGTCGAATTTTTTTCGTTTTCGGCTTTCTCACCATTTCTGATGCTGTTTTCTGCATTCTAGAACATGGGATTTTCTGTTTTCTGTCTCCCGAAATTTTTTCAAAGAATGTGCGTCAGGTTGAAGACAACGATAAAACTGCTTTCATTTTTCGACTTGTGCAACCAAGAGACAGTGCTCTTGGTTGCACAAGTCGAAAAATTACATGAAATCCAACTGGCCGTAAACTTCGAGTTGGGCACAAATAGACTCATTCGTTAACCTTCCTAGCAGCAGGCTTATACGGTCTTCTGGATTCCGTCTCGCTCCCTAAGGAGTTAGAAAGCTCTGATGCCCGCCGGCTTTCCTCAAGGAGCGGCATAGTTACTCATGGACTCTCGGTTTGGTCACACCCACTCGATTCACCTCATGTAATCGGAGCCATATTCATCGTTGCGTCAACCATTGGTTTGGCGGTTCGGGTATAGCTCAACGCACGCAACCACGTTTATTCTTGAGCTAATTTCAACCCCACTCGACAAACCCAGGGTTACCGCTATTATAAGTTTGGCCCCCGTTTGACTCGATAGGTCTATTAGGGACGGTCACCGCCAGACATTTAGACTCTGGGCTGTGAACACCTATCACTATTCCTACGGCACTTCAGCCGGAGAATCCTTTTGAGAAAGGTATTTCAGAGATACCCGTGCGATCAGCTTGTGACTCCCTCCAACATCAGCTCAAAAACTGGAATATAATTTTTCTGAGTGTTCTATGCCTTTAAATGTTAATAGAACGCACACCTATCTATGGTAACCCATCTAAAATCGATATGGTGACAAAAGATCCGTGTCAAGAATTCCAGATAAAGCTCAAGAAAATTGAGCTGAATCTTACTCATAATTTTGGGAGAAACCATAATTTGCTGCTGGGCACCCACTGTTGAAAGCTTGAACGAAACATATTGAGAACTAACGAAAACCGACAAATGAACCGCGGAATCATGATCGGCACCCCAAACTAGGTTTCCTTGAGGTAGCATTCTAATCAGTTCTGCAGAAACTCACTCAAAAGCTTCCAGAACCACCCGACCCGATTAATAAGGAAAACCCTCAAAATAACGAGTGTAGGCTTTCAGGCTTTCTAAGATTGTAACTCATCGCCCCCACGGTAAACTTTCAATGACCGACTAACTGAATTTTAGATCATGACCAGCACGTCAGAAAACACTAACACTCCCTCACCCTGATGGTACATCGGAAATACGCAAAATTGTCATTTAGAAAATGCGATTTACATACGCGATTCTGCCAGCCAATACATTCATCATGAAAGACTTCTGCCAGAGATTGAGAGAGAACATAATTGAACAAAAGAAAACAACCATAAATTTCAAAAATCTCTTTACCAGGGTGACATAGTTGAATCTGTGCAGGTCAACGGCAATTGGGAGCTTCCATTCACTCCTAAATTTAGTTCTATATTGAACATGTAATATTCTCTATATATGCTTTTATTATCATGAGTGTTTACGCCGCACAAAGCGAATAAACTGGGATGGACGCTATTGATTGGAAGCATCAATCGCTGATTTCCATGAATTGGTGTCGATTGCTGTCTACTTCTTCATTCAACAACTTTTAATTAGTTTCAGTGAAGTGCTTTCATATGATCAACTATGTACCACGCGACATACGTGCCTCTACCACACCCACATTACAACTTCTTTCGCAAAAAATCCGATAATTCAATTAGAGGCAGTGATCGCAGTAAAGAATGCCTGCCTTCTTTTCATCTTTTAACTCTTTCTGAAATCAGAGTAGTAGGACCTACAAGAAAAATTGACAAAAAACCCCTGTTTGGGCCAAATTTCAGGCCTGAAGTTATCTGTCTTTTGATGTTGGACGAGAAAACTCCACATCGTCGGCATCGATGATCTCTAATATCAAGAACATCAGCTGGCTTGAATTTGGAATTTAATCCATGAACAATAGCCTCCGGTTGGACCTGCCCGAATATTTCTGTCCTCGTCGAGTTAATCATTGAGTGAAGTGCCTGCTTTCATTGTTTAACTGTTTTCATTCGCTAAGTTTGCATTTATTTCTGGCTGTGGACGTCAATGATTTTCGACTGCTCAGCATGGGACTGCGATCTTTTTTGGCCGAGCAGTGCACGTGTGTACGAATTGGCAACTTAGGATCCTAATAACTCTACTTTTATTCGTTTCTTGCAGTGAAACCTTCGTGGCCTTCCAGCCGTTTGCGGACCAAACTGATTTCTATGGTCTTTTGCACAGCTTTTTTCATTGCGACCACTGCCTTTAGAGCATTTCAAATGCAATCCGCGTTCTTTGAATTGCTGAGTCCTTTTTCAATGTTTTTCTCTGTTTTGCTGGAATTGCTTGTCCTAGTTTTCACCAATAGCATAGATGACCTAAACTTGTCTGCGCGCAACCTTCAGCAAGGGAAACTGCGGTTCATATTGATCCATTAAATTGAATGTGTTGAAATCCGTTTTCCTTCTTAAAGGCATCGTACGCGCTGAAAGCCACAAACCGTTTTTTCGGTTCGAACGATTTTCCGGGCCCAACTGAGGAAGTAGGTAGAGTTTGTTCGGTCAAAAATGCCTTATTATGGAGATAAATGAGGTAGAATGTCTCAAATTCCGTCAAAAAAGGCCGGCCCTCCGTCAGTCATCTGGCACAATTTGCTGTGAGCCATCATATAAGTAAATGATCAACATTCGAAACAGAATAACTGAGGCGAAGTTTATGGAATATACCATACGATTACGTGAAGATTGACCTTTGTACACACATAGATTAGCCTTTTCTTCTCCACAAATCACTTGAAAGAAATATAAAGTTCATTTGATCGTGAGATCGTTGGTCAAAACAGCGATCTCTAACGATCGACTCTTCCCTCGATTGAGACATTTTCGGTCTGAAAAAGGGCTTTTCGGTGATTTTTTCGCGGTTTTTTCAACGTTGCTATTATTTAGGGTACTAGAGCTCTCATTATATATGGAAAACTCGAAAACGAAATCCATCGTGAACGATGCCTTTAGCGCGTTCTTCTCTCGCTTTTGGGACCATGCGTATTGTAAATAGCTTTATTATTACTTTTATTGAACAGTAACTCTTCTGCGATGCTAAATGCCAAGAGCTACAGTATCAATATGATTAGAACTTTTCTATCTGGAAGGAAACAGAAGACAAATCGGAAGTTTGAATTCACGAAAGATTCCTCCTTGATTAGTGTCTCTTGGAATTTCTTCTAATTTCTGAGCAGTTTTTTGCCGTTTTTGTATGACGTAGGCAGTCCCCCGAAATACCAAACAGGCATAAATATGTGAATATTCCAGAGGTTTCTTCAAATATTCTTTGCCGGAATTTGAGTTTTGTAGGAACTTTTCCTTAATAAACTCTTTCACTTGAATTTGCGTACTCAGAAACATCGAAAACTAGAATACGGTTTCTATAGTGAACAGTGCCTTCAAACACCAGCGGATTTTTGATGCCATTTTTGCACATTCGCTCTTGTCAATTCGCTCTGTCAAAAAGTCGATCAACTGAGTTCCGTAATTTTCATTCTGTAACTTTCACCGTTATTTTTGAAAAAAGGGTATTTTAGCGTAGCGCTGCCTTTCATAATTTCTCTGTTTCTTTTTTGCCCTCACAGCATTTTGTGAGGAGCACATGTGCTATGAAGAGCATATGTGCTCTGCTTTTGTTAGGAAGAAATGTGAAAAAATGTTCAGCTAACGTTCGTTGTAGGAGGTGGTTTCATGTATGTACATCAAGTCTTGAATTGCTGGAATGTGTGCCCTCTTTTCTCACACATCAATGGTACCTCATGAATGTTATTGTTTTCTTCTTTCAATAACGGAGCATTCCTCATTTTTTACAGGAGGAAGTCAAGGCCGTTCAACGGCAATTACGCGCATTCCTGTCATTCATGCAAGCTCACTTCATCTACCTTGGCATCCACATTCGTATATAAGTGCTCCATTTCAGCCAACCTCAGAGGCTAATCCATCCTTCGTGATGCCAACGTTCCTCAGTGGTTCCGAAAAGATTCACAACTTTCTTTCACATTTCTCGTCTAGCGCTCCTTTTCCACGGTGTTTCATCGTCCAACTAAGAAATTATATTTTTCCAAAACACCATTTGAGCAAAACTGATATTGTTCCATGTGATCTAAATGATATGTTCACACGTCTTTAGTTAGGTCGTGGCTTGTTTCCTCAAGAAAAAACATTTAAATTCGAACCGCGGTTGCCGCGGCGGTTTATATCTCACCAGCGGCTGGCTAGTAATTATCATATTATACTTTCGTTCCCTATTGGAGGTCGGGACAAACTCGGTGAATTTGCGCAAGCCCTTAGTAAGGAACGCAAAGTAAAGTGTGTTCGAATGAGACTGGTCGACCATGCGGCCGTCGCGCGTGGCAGCCGGCCGTCGCAAGTGCCGCTCTTGGACAAGTGTTCAAACGGCTGCCACCCATAGGTTCGTTGGGGTGGAGACAGCGGTCCGAGAGGTGAAGGTTGTTTAGGATACCTGAGCGAGGATGGTGAAGGCTCCCTATAGACCTGCAGCTTCAAAATTGGACGTTTTCTGAATCCTCTTTTTTTGCATTCAGTATATTTTTTAATCATTAGTTTTGAAACATTTTTTCGTTAGCTGACCTTCTTTTGAAATTCACTATTCTTAATGAAATGATCTGCCTAGGTCATGAAAAATTTCCTTTGAGCTGTCTTGAAGTCAAAATTTTTTCGGAAAAATTTTCCAATCGAGTTTTGAAAAACTACCCGTTCTTCGCTCAAAAAATTTTTGCCCTTCAAGGCGAATCTTTGAACGGAGCTGTTTCAAAAGTCTCCATGGAATTTCGCGTCGAATAATGTTTTCAATTTGAGAAAATACGTTTCCAGTCCTTCAGCCGTTTTCAATTTATGAAGCAACGTTTCTTTCATCAAAAGCAATCTGTTTTTCGTCCATAACCTTTGGTAAAGGTTGTTTTCGGAATCCCCTTTAAATTCTGCATCGAATAGCGTTTTCAGTTTCGAAAAATACTTTCCCCTTCTACCAGCCGATTTCAGTTTATAAAGTGCATTTTTTTTGCCTGAAATTATCGGTTTTTCGAAGGTTGTTTTTGGAATCACGATGGAATTCTGGTTCGACTAGTGTTTCAAGTTTGAAAACATATTTTCTCGATCATTCAGCCTAATTCATTTTGCGAAACACCGGATTTTCGCCTATAACTCTTTAACCGTTGGAGATAGGGCTCTGGTGAAGGTTGTTTATGAAATCTGCGTAAAATTCTGCTTCGAATGATATATCGGATTCCTAACTTTGCATGCTCCATAAGTCAGCCGGGTCGGTGGAGCCGAGCCCCGTTGTAGGCTCCAGGAGAACTCTGCGTCTCCTACTTACAACATAGAGGCGAGAGCACCCTATGGAGATAATTATGGAGCTCAGCTTCACCGACCTGGCTGGCTTATGGAGCAAGCAAGGGTTAGGAACCCGATATATCGTTCGACGCAGAATTTTACGTAGATTTCAAAAACAACGTATACAGAACCCTATCTTCAACGGTTAAAGAGTTATAGACGAAAAACCGGTGTTTCGTAAAATGAATTAGGCTGGAGGATCGAGAGAATATTTTTTCAAACTGGAAACACCAGTTGACGCAGAATCCCATCGAGATTTCGAAAACAACCTTCACAAGAGGTCTATCTCCAAGCACAAAAAAGTTATGGACGAAAAACCGATAACTTCAAGCAAAAAAAAAACACTTTATAAACTGAAATCGGCTGGTAGAAGGGGAACGTATTTTTCAAAAATGAAAACGCTATTCGATGCAGAATTTAATGGAGATTCTGAAAACGATCACTACCAAAGGGATATTTATCAGGGTAAAAAAGTTATGGACGAAAAACCGGCAATGACACCCACCCCATCTTGAAAATGACTTGCATGAGTGTTGCGTCACTTTCATTCTTTTTCGGGGCGTGTCACCGGTTGTCACCGGTTTTATCAATGTTAAAGGTTTCCCACATCACCTGCCCAGGGGTGAAGGTTGGTGGAGTACATGGCTCCACCCAACGAAGCTATGCTGCCACCCCCCCTCCCCCCGGCGGCGGAACTGATTGATTCCTTGCTGACAGCTGCTTCCGGCCCCGCTCCTGGTCAATGGCTGTTGGGGAAGGCTCACTGTCTTTTCGCATGCTCGTCCGAGAGCGGTGCCCGTGACAGCTGCCTGCCACGTACGATGGCCGCATGGCCGGCCAGTCTCATTTGGACGCTTTTTACAGACATATCTGTGAAATATGCGACGACTGTAATCGGTTCGGCGTGTTTATTGCCTCCTAGATCATTCTTGATTCCAAAAAAATCCGAGGTTCGGTGATGTTTAGTCATTCGCTTGTGATAAAAAAGGCTTCACTTTCTCTGTAGACTTGCGAATAGATTTTTTCCAAGAATAGTTAGTCTCCGAATGCTCAGAATTTACATCTGACACACATTAGCCCACATGTCCCGCGAAAATCACCTTCTGAATTAAGCACTTCGACCCAGTTTGAGTTTCTTCATCGATTTAGAGTCAACCACAAAATGCAAGGGCTTCTTAATTGCCTTTCAAGTTTCCATCCTTAACGAAAATTTTTTTTCAACCTCTGGTATCGAAAAAGCGTGAGCCACTGTCCGTCTCCTTTTTTACTGTTATCGGGTTTAATTTCTTTTTAATCTTCGTAACCAAACCTCTGGGCTTCTCTTCTGGGTCTCCCTCCACAAAAACCTTCAAAGTATCTGTTATCCGGGATTCAGTTTGCCATATAAACAAACATGAGAGTCTTTTCGTACTGAAAGTGCGAGATCGATCCAGGTTATTTGGAGCACACCATCAAATTAGTTCGAAGAAAAATCCAAAATGCCATAAGAAAAACGCTTAGGCTTCATGGCAATATATCGAGCGAATTTCTTGAAAAATCACGTCACTTCCTAGCATTTTTTGAGAATCCACGCAGTATCAGTTTCCATCTCTTCAACTATTTTACTTCATGCGCGTCCCGAGACAGGTGTTTCGTGCTTCCATATTCTGTAAGCTATGTATTGTTGGTAGTTAATGCAATGTTCCTGTCCCTTTCAGGTAAACCTGGCTCCATAACGAGTGCTGATGCTCGTCTTCTTGACGCTTTTAGATGTTATCCGAATAGGATTGACACTAGACAATGGACAGGCCAGGTGAGCTCAGACATTAGTCATATTTTGTTAGCTCGTAGTGCCCGCTTTCAACATTGACCCACTTGGAAACCTTGTTGCTTCACTAGAGCTCGCGACGCTTATTTAGTATTGACAACGCGATTTTTAAGAACTTATAGACTAAGTAAGGGACGTTGAACACCAACTTTTCGGGTAGTGCAATTGGTATTTCTCCTACCCACAGGGGTTGGATTCATGAACGAGTATACCGCGGTATAAGGGGATGAAGAGTAGAATGTTACCATCAAGCTGTGATTCATCATAAACCATATTCTTGAAACTGGGGATACAGAGTGTTGTGCGAGATACCTTCGGAGACTCTCGGGTTTCGCTTCACTCACTCAGGAAATATCGCGCTCCAGTGCGGCATTGCTCTCTAGATTATGCTGGCCAATCTAATCAACGCCATCGAAGGCGCCTGAAGAGTGTGGGGAGATTGCACACACTCTACGCGACGGTGCGCGCATACCAACCCCAAGCCAACCCTATTGAATCGCTGTTGAGGGTAAAGAGTGGACCAAGGCCATGGTATGTTATACCCTTTGCATCAGATAACCTGAATTGTCGATCCTTTGTAAACCCGTGAGATATTCCTCGACCCGAACTCCTCCTGTGCTAAGACTGATCAAGTCTATCGCAGAAGAGTTGGTTCCCTGAAAGGCTTGTATACTTAGACAATTTCACGCTAGTAGCCGAACAGAATAGCAAAGGCTGCTTCGTGGTTGCTCGGCGACTTCTCGGAATTTCCATGTTTCGTGCTTGTTGGCCACCACTCAGAGAAAGTTCGCCGTGGTAGTGCCGAGAATGCACCGCGACCCTCGAGTGTGTCGCGATAGTTCCGCGATAGTACATACCGCAGCGGCTTCGCGATCATCACTGTTGTAAAAAAACGAGGTTCACCCGAATCCGAGGTGCATCCTAAATCTCCTCGGTCGCAATAACGACCATCTGTCCCTAACAGACAGATGACGTGCCAACCGCAGTTGCGCAGTTTTTTCATTGGCCTCACCTATATATATTATAACTTATAATAAATTCGAATGAATTACGTGCAGTCGGTTTTTTGAAAATGCGCACCCAATGATCGCGAAGCCGCTGCGGCACATTCGCGTAACCGCAGCGGCAAGTTCCACCAGAGGGATAGCTACTAGTTCACTTATGCTCTTTTTAGGCTAGCGTGGGGAAGCCAGTCGATTATTTATGAAAAAAAGCTAAAGGGTTAACAGTGATTGAAGTATAGGTTATGAAATACCCTGTAGAAATCCGACAAAATGAATCCAAAGCGGCGCCCTGAAAAGTGTTGAGCTCCGTCTTCTTTGTTTAAATTCACCACTTAACAAGAAACTCACGTCGGCGAATCAACTGATTGTCATAAAAAATAATCATGTCGGAGAAAATCTGATAAGTCGCACCGCCTCATTACATGGGAAATTATCATTCGCCTATCTTCATCGGCCAATTCCTCCCATCTTGTTGCCGAAAAGAGGAAAGGGCTTACGATGGGCTAAAAATGTGGTTTTCGATCAATGTTCGTGGGATTGATCAACGTAAAGGCTGTCCAAATGATACTGCCTACCCATGAAGTCGGCGGGCATTTTAGCAAGCCTTCCCGAAGACATTTTCCGCACCTCTAAATCGATTAGCAGCGAAATCCTATAAACACTGGGTAATATCTCAATAAGCTGTATCTCATTGTCAGTAGTGGGAAGGCTCGTCCAAAAATGCCTTCGTGACGGCCTCTAGGCACACACGCCATCCGCTTGTTCCATCAGCATCCTTCGGCCAGACTTTACATATATGCCTCGCAAGGTATGTAGTGTACCTTCATAATCTACAGAAATTTTGCAGTTTAAAGGCAGTATTAACGAAAAAAATCCTTATTCTAGTTGTTCATGTTTTTGAGAGGCAAGTCCATAAAGTAGAGTATAAAAAAAAAGTCCCTATAAACTTGTCAAACAGTGGAGAAAAAACTGTTTCAAAAAACCTCTTGAATATTCAGTTATGCCTGATCGCGTGTATTGCTCGCTGCGGACAAAACATCGAACCATACGTCGGAAACTCTTTTGCGCTTTGAAGTTTTTGGGTGACTTTATTTTCTGTTTCGTGCACCCTTAAAACTCTCTAAAAATAAGATGGTTCAATGTACAACGGTTCCGTTGATGAGAGGCCATTTTTCGTCGTACTTCCGTACTTTCTCTTTCTAGAGGGACCCGAAGCTTACGTTTCTGCGAAAAAACGGACAATTTTTTTCATCGTAAACACCGCCTTTAAAGGCAGTGTTCACGATAAATTTTGTCCTCAGTTGTCCGCCGGAACTCGAAAGGCTGTCTCATAGGAGCAGTAGGGGTGAAAGAACGAACGAAAACGAGCCCGAAATAGCTTCAATTGGCTCCGAGATCCGCTCGCGCTAGCCCTTCCCGCTCGCGATCGAGTTTTCTGGGAAGAGTTAGGTCCGTTTCTTCATTAGCATTGAAGCGCGAGCGCCGCTGAGTTTTAGCATTGGGGCGCATTTGCATAGGCTGTTTACTTCTATCTACTGCGCGCGCAACCGATTCACCATTGAAATGTGACTTTCAAGAAGAAGAGCTAATTTTGGAGCGCAACGTTTTTCATGATTCCTTCTTCACTGATGAAACAGTAAGACTCTAAACATTCCTTCTCTGACGAAAACTTGAAAGCGATTTTTATCTTGGACACTGACTTTGAATTCATCCGGAATACTGCTTTTAATCTCGCTGATAGCATAAGATGGCGATTAGGGTCAGCGCAGTGTAGCTCCTGAAAAACTATTAGAGGAGTTTTATTGAGGCAGAACTTGACTACGCAGCTCTTGGACCGAGCACACGAAAAAAACCTAAGTACCGCGCTTCGGGTTAGGGCGCCAATCTACTCTCGCGAACGTCTGCTTTAATGCATTTTGTACAGAAGCCGACAACGGTGCGCTAGTCGATCCAATACCATCCTATTCAGGACACCACCCATGGGCTGGATGTCATGGGCGACGTTCATGTGTCAAATAGATTGTAAAGCTCATCCGAACCGTTGTATCAGTGAGCAGCTCTTCCGCCAAATGGCTGACAGAATAGGTGGGTCAGATTTTGGAATCTGTGCAGCCACTTCTTGCATCACATGATATTCGGATTCGCTCTAATCGTTAGTCAGCAACTTTAACTGCTGTGCGATTCCCGCGATATGGTCCGCGTAATTTGAGTATTAAGCCGCAACCCTGCTTGGCGGGAGGATTCGCGCGAAGAGAATATGGATACCGATAGAGTGATTTTGCGCCCCATAGAACCGCTTTTCGCGTTTCCAGACCCACAGTTTTGCGCGATTTCAGCCTTCCTCTTTTCGAAAACCGCACTAACTGCTGCAGAACGGGAGAATTCCGGGCCTATTGTTATCGAAGCGGCTAATCCGTGATCGCGAAAATTTCCGCCTTTCGCGTTTGAGAAACCTCATCCGCTAAACGTTCGTTTTTGAAAGTTTCGTACCCGATTTCCGAAACTCGAGAGAAAATTTCGTGGGCCGAAACCAGATTTCCAAAACTCCTTTTTTTCGCTTTTCCCTGCTAGAGAGAGATGGACAGACTCGTCTAGCCACCATACAAGTGATCCTTTAGTACATGCCGCGGGTCGACTGCTTCCTGGTTTTAGTCTGCTGCTGCGGTCCGCCCTATTCAGAGGATTTTGTCTGTTTGACGCATTGCAAACAATCAGGCATCACCCATTTCTGTGCGATGAGGCAATTATTTTGCAGTTGAAGATGGATTCCTGGAAGCTGGCTACAATCGGATACATATCGATGACTGTTGGATGGAAAGAAAAAGAAACAACAAAGGCGAACTGATGCCTGATCGTGAACGATTCCCCAATGGGATAGAGAACTTGGCAAAATATGTGAGGTACACCCTTGTGTTAAAAGTGGACTGTGCCAGTGACATAACGTGAAGTGCAAGAACTTTTAACCTGATTGGATTTTCAGTGTATATGTCTATTGAAATTCCTGTCTGATTGCTTATTAGCGACCTCATTAAGATGCATGATCGAGGTCTCCAACTCGGTATCTATGAAGATTACGGCGTTAATACCTGCATGGGTTTCCCAGGAAGCATAGATCACATAGAGGTAATGAACTCACTGCTTATGATAATACAATTTGTATAGTTACGTCCGTGGCTTGCGTCCGTAAAAAACATTCAAATCTTACCCGCGGCTGGCGCGGTGGTCGCGTGCGCCGGCAATCAAATTCAGGCCGAGAGAAGAGCGCGGCTGATCAGCTTGCCATACCGTGAGCGGCCATGGAGATTTAAACCACTCGCGCCAGCTGCGGTTGAGATTGAAATGTTTCTTCTTGAGAACGCAAGCCACGGACCCAACTGTATACCGTATGGCACACAACAATATTCCCCCCGAACTTTCTTGCTTGGACTCAAACCCTAGCAACTTTTATTTCGTTGAATAACCATTCTCACCAGGATCCTCAATAATTTTTTAGATCCAAAAAATGGATTCGAACGAAGGCCGAGAAAAGACGTCAAATACACGAAAACGCTTCCTCGCGCGCGTTTCGATCAAATCCTACGAGCGGTTCTCGGGCGATTCTCCGCATGAGAAGCCTTACAGCTCGGTCCGTTCTGCCAATCTGCGGGTCGGCTTCTGTTGCTTTACGGGCTACTGCTGTTGCTGTCCGTCTCCTCCAGTTTGCCAAACGTCAGTGTTCCGGAGATGGGGATAAGAGGCCGAACTGTCAGGCGACTTGGAGACGAGTTGCCTGAGTGTTCTAGTTTCTGCTAGATTACCATGAGCCGTAAATGCATTCAGCCCCAAAGTATGCAAAGTTGAGAACTGGAGTCAGCCGAAAATTTCAGCCAGCCAGATTCTCCTTTAAATTTCAATGCTGAAATCGAAACATACCATGCTTCTCTCGAGTATCAGATAAAGAAAATGTCAAGCTTCTGAGTGGCATACGCCATATGATCGAAAAGTGGCAGGCGGTTAAGGGAAAATTCGCTGACCAATATTTGTGCCTGCATACATATAATTGTTAAGACTGACATCAAAACCTTCGTATCCTGGGATGTGGACTACTTGAAAATGGATGGCTGTCATTCAAGAACTGATGAGATGGAACAAGGTGAGGGACTGCGCTGGTTGATTAATGAGCCTTTTTTCACTAAAGAGGGGAACTTATGCGTAGTTGAGGCTAATTTTATAATATTTTAGGTTATGCACAGGTGCAGCGCGCTATCAACTCGAGTGGACGCCCGATCATATTTTCATGCAGCTATCCTTTTTATTTTCTCGTAGAACGCAAGAAGGTATGTCGATACCACCTCTGAACATTAGAGTTCTCCTAGAATAACGGTGTTTGCTGAATGATGAAATGCTCCATTTTCAGATTGACTTTGACGCCGTGGCAAGAACATGCAACTTGTGGAGGTTCTACACTGATATTTCGGGGGAGTGGCGATCAATAGCAAGTATCATTAATTATGTGGATTACAACCAAGACACTCTGGCGGCTGCGCAATCACCAGGTGCGTGGAATGATATGGATATGGTGAGTGCTGAGTACTATTTGATTTCTGCTCAGGCGATTCTGGGCCGGAACAGGAACTGGAGCCGCCTGAAGGTTCGGCTTGTTCTCCCTATCTCCGGACCACATCTGCTGTTCGGGCGAGCCGGAGGTGCCCGAACAGAACTTACAGTGGCTCGGATAGCAAAGATTCTTAAGCTTACCCGCAGATTGGGTGAAAGAGCCGAACTCTCAGGCGGCTTGGGGCCAAGAATTGCTTGAGTGGTTTTTTTCCAACAAAAATATAATGGGTTTCCAGATTGTCGCTGGCTTAGGATCGCTGACCCCTGAGCAGGCTAAGGTTCAGATGACGATGTGGTATGTCGCTCTCAATTTACCCATCCACCACTCAGACGTTTTGAAGGCAATTTTCACGATAATCTCCAAGTCCGAGATTATCTATTAGAACGAACGGCCCCGGGGTGGAACTGAAATGAAGGAAAAACTGAGAGAAACACACCAGAAGTAGGCGAAATCCTTTTCTCTCACAACGCCTGTTCACTCTCAGTGGAGCTGTTGGCTGTGACAATGAAATCTTTTGTGATCGCTTCTTTTGAAATTCTCTACTATCTCATGCTCCGTTCTTTCTTTGCACAAAATATTCTTCCATTTTCGATTAACCCCATTTTTCACCGGGCGCCACCAGCGGAAACATGTTCATCCAATCGGACAACTAGTCAAGACCTGAGGATAATGTCACTGAAATAAGGCATTTCGGTGCGTTTTTCGTATTTTCTCGTAATTTCGGTAACACTCAGTGGCCAACGCATTGTTTTATGTGAAAAACTCGGGGACGAGAATAATCGTGAACACTGCATTTGAGCTGCACTTTAAAGAAATAGCTACCACAGCCTCTAGGAACCGTCACCTGAAAAAGTGAGCAATAAAAATTAATGCGGTTGGGCATAAAATTAGAGCTAAAAGGCACCATCCAATCTCAAGGGTGAAGTTATATAATACAGTCTTTCCACCGTGAATAGGAACCTCGCCAAGCGCGAAATCTCAATTCGCTCAAATGAGTGAGAAACTACTGGGAAAACTTCGGCTCCGCCTGCAATACCCTAAAAGTCTACTCGCGCACACCGCCCCGGAAAGGGAACCAAGAGCTCTGCTATTACACATTTAGCCTTTGAGCATTGCCACACAAACCAAATTTTTCCGTCTGCAAAGATTTTGGTTCCCTATTCGGGCGAACCCCTTGATTATGTTTTTAGGGTATTGGGGCGAGGCCGACTTTTTCCTAGTAGTTTCTCACTTATTTCATCGCAATTGAGATTCGCTTCGCAGGGCTGCTATACACGGCGCGCGGACTACAGTGTCAAATTTTACCCGTGAGGTTGGACTGTGCCTTAAATGGCTTGTTAAATTCGTTAAAGGTGTTTAATTGGGAACGATAATCGTCGCGAACACTGCTTTTAAAGGCAGGGTTTGCAATAAAAACGGTTTTTGTGCTATCCTACAGAGAAGGTAGATCTGGCCATCACAAAAGTGAAAATAAGTGAAAAGGTGGAGATAAAACGCTCACGAATAAACTATTGTTTGTTGTCCATCCGACCGCTATAAATGCCTGTTTTTACTCTTTTTATTTTGCTTTTAAGTAATTTTTGAGCATTTCTAGAGAATACTGACTACTTTAAGAGCAAACTAAACAACTGATAAACAAGCACTCATGAAAATCTGGGTAACTGGGAGGCATGCGGACACCTGTAATTAGCCGTTCTCCATTGGGTTTGCGCGATTTTGCCGCAAATTCTCTATTTTTCATTCAATTTTCTCACTTTTTGGTGACCAAATCTACATTCTCATGAAGAGGGCTTGAAAATCGTTTATATGGCGAACCCTGCCTTCAAAGTACGTTTGCTCGTCGGCCGCGCCCTACCCCGTAAATTTTAGTCCAGAATCAGGTAAGCCATCTCAGTCGAGCGCGTGTGCCTTTCAGTGCGGGTGATCGTCTTGTGGCGCCAAACAGTGAGAGGATTGGGCGGATCAGAAGAAAGAACCAAGCAGCGCTATTGGTTACCGAAGTGGCGTTGATCAATAGCACTGCCTAGCCCTTCCCTCCGATCCGTCCACGCTCCACATTGTTCGGCGCCACAAGACGACAGCCCTTCAGAGCTCGGGTCCACGCGTGACTCGATGAAGCCCCGCAAGAGAGGCTGGGTACAGTGTAACTTTCAAACAAACGCTCAGTCCAAGGAATGTTTGCTATGAGCTATACGAGCTAAATTATGTCACTTACGAGGGTCAGGCAGTTTTGAGGTTGTCAGAAAAATGCTTCAGATTGGGCTCGAAACTTTTCTTAGGGAGTTGTTCGAGGTCCAGAACCCAAAACTGAGGTTCATTTGCAAGTTTTCAAAAAACTCCGATACATTTGTTCCAAAGCCTTCAACCGGGAAAAATTTTCGGGAGTCTCTGTAGAGTTGATTCCAGGTGCCCTGCACGAATCCAAGCTAAAGTCTATAATAAATAGGTCATTAAACGATAAGCCCGTTAAGCCTTACATGGCGATTGTACCTTTAAAAAGGACCGAGTCAATATATTGCAGGTCCATATGGTCGTCACCGCTGATAATGTCAAATGATCTGCGAACACTAAACGCGGAATTCCGTGAAATTTTGTTGAATCGTGACGTGATCGCCATCGACCAGGATCCGTTAGGAGTTATGGGAAAGCTGGTCCACAAGGTTGTCTAGTTCGTTTGGTGCCACTTAGTTGGTTAAAAAAAATTAGTTTTTTATGATTTCCATAAATTTTCCAGATTGACTCGGTCAACATCTACGTAAAACCGGTCACACCCGTGTTCAATGGACTCACTTCTTTTGCCGTAGCTGTTGTTAATATGAATGTTTATGATGCCAAGGTAGATAAGTCAACTTGTATCTCTGTTCTATTCTTTGGTGCGGGAGAAATCCGTCCATGTTACAGGACATCGAGTTCACCTTGGAATCTCTTGGACTGGTCAACAAAGCGGGTTATGAGCTACGTTATTTATGGGAACGCGAGGATAAGGGAAGAGTGTCCCCATCGTATGTATACAGGGAAAGGCTGCGGCCAACTTCAGCCGCGATGATAAAGCTTACTATGATACCTTAGAAAACTAGAATAGGTTCTTCTCCTGAACTTTTGGCACCTCTCTCATGGAGGGCATAATCCCTGCTCCCGTTGCAGCGCATTTCAGCCCAATACTGAAGGTGGTGAGACAGGATTCGCGATCAACCCTGTTGTGGGCTTTCGCTTATGAGAAGGTAGATCCCGTCATGAAAGTCAAATAATAGAAAAGCTGGAGTATAAACGCACAAGAACATTCTAGAACGGTCAAAGGCTGGGTGTACGTCCTCCCCCAGTTAACGATATATTCATACAGTCCACGGCAACGGAAAAAGGGTGGTTGTGAGCTTTCGCTTTTCCACTACGCGTGCTGTAGGTTGCGCCATAATCGACGGCAAAGTTGTAGGGGTGTGTGTCATGAATTTTGAGGAAAAAGCACCGGATACGTCGAGAAACACTAAGTTTCCACCCTCCCCCACCATTCATTATCAATACACCCTAAGTTATTATCATAGATGCAGGCAGGAATAACAACAACAGAAAGAAAAATTACAGCGAAAAAAGGAAATAACAACGAGGAAGTCGTTTTTCGCTGTTTTTTTCTGCGTGTAACCATGGTAAAGAATTTAGGTATGCTTTTCATAATTTCCAAACGTTTTTTCTTCGAAATTCAGAAAAGAATTACAACTTTGACGTCGATTATGGCGCAGCTTACTGTAATAAGTACGCAACGGCATAACCGCTTCTTTCCGTTGCCGTGGACTGTAAATGTTTGATCTGCCACATTTTTATTTGCTCCTGAAGTAGTTCCTGACTACTTGGACTACTAACTACTTTGATAGTAAAATAAAAGACAGCAAAACAAGCCTTTTTCATAGTTTGGTGTATTGGGGCGGGCGTATCAATTAGCCGTTTTAACGTGTTTTCTGCTCATTTTTTGCACTCTCACTCACTTCGCACTTTAAGAATGTACACGTCTATAAGCTTTTTTTGAAAATAACCGAACAACCTTCTTTATCGCCAACCCTGTGTATGTGTGTGATTCCGATATTTGCAGTATATAGACTTGGTTGCGTCCGTTGTGAGTATTTGCTGAGCCTCATTGAAATTCTCGGGTTAGTGCTATAAACCAGAAAGAAAGGTCATGTATCGTTTTCATATTGACCAAAAAGGACCATATTTTTCTGTTGGTTGTTTTATTGTGAGCAAAATCATGAGAAAATAGATTAGATTCCGTTACCACTAAATGCGCAACATTGTTATTATTCGTGGTGCTATGCTATTCTTTTTGATCTTTTCAAGTTTACTGTTGTTATCCCCACATATGCTGTCCTTAATTAATGAAGTTTAATTATCGAATGATCAGTTTATAGCGCAATTATCAATAGGGCTTGTAGCAAATTTTCACTTCAGGTAAACTAGAGAAGACTAATCCTTCTCCATATTACTTCTCTCTCAAAGCTTGTTCGGAAAAAGTGAGCTTTTTCTCTGAGAATTTTGGCATGGCTATTGCATCGCTATGGCATTGAAATGCAGCTCCTGCGCGAAATAGCATCGCTATTGCATCGCTGTCGCATCGCTATGGCAGTGCAATCTTGAACTTGTCAATCATTGACGAGTTTTTTTTTCTGGTATCAGCATAATGCTCAGAGTACGCAAACCGAAGGGTATGAAAGGTGCTCCATGTCACCAAATGCTCACTCTGCATTTAGAGGCCGATCCTGGGAGGTGACTTAAAGTCACCTTTGAAGGATCACTCAGAGGCCGAAGAATAATTTTTGACAGCTGAGGGAATGGCCCCCACCGCTAGGGGGGGGGGGGTTGGTCCCACGGAGACCGTTGTGGGGACCATCGGAATGACCCTTTTGTGGCATCGACATAACCCACATGTGACATTGAAAAAACTCACATGTGGCATCAAAAGAGCCCACATGTGGCATCGTAATAACCCACATGTGGCCGGCCAGGTCACATGTGGGTTATCATGATGCCATAGCGATGCAAATATTCTCAGAGGTCTTAGTCGAGAACGATCGGTGATTATTGAGGAAGCTAGGATTGCCAAATATGGTTCTACAAAGCAGGAAAATGCAAGGATCATTCCTGGACTAATGACTGCTCTGTTGCAGGACCTTCAAGTTGGATCAGAATCAGTATCCAAAGCTTGCACTATAAAGCGTCTTTTCCAGATTCAGCGTGGTTACGTGGTCATGGAATAGTGTTGTTTCTACCAGAGGCCAGTTTAACTTTAGCGATGTACTGCGTTGAACGTGTAGCATCGTGATGGGTTCAGGCCCGTCAGTAGTTCAATCTTTTGGAAAAGATATCGCAGGCCGCTCTTGCTAGAGGAACCTGAAAGTAATGTCGTTTCTGCGCATGTCAATTCTAGATTGCCATTCATCAGCTCATTGTTTGGTTCAGAGGCGTGCCAAAGGCATTGCGAGGTTATAATGTCTTCTTTACCTGTAGACAATATATTTTTTGTAATTTTGGGTAAAATGGCCATCTGAATACCAGAATAGGTACACATTCGGCTTTGCGAGCTTATTCAAAATTGCAAGGGAATTAACCCTTGCAGTTGCTACCGAAAACATTTGCGATGTTTATCGAAATGCATTTGACATTGGTTAAAGGCATAGAACATCCAGAAAATTATTACTAAGTTTTTAGGCTCATGTTGGAGAAAGTCACAAGCTGATCACAAGGATACTTCCGAAATTGCTCAAGATCCCCTATGAACAGAGTTAGGCTCCTTAAAGATGCCTATATTCTGAGGGTGAAAAATTGGTGGACGAGTTGTCTCGAGCTTATATTTCTCTTCATTCACAATCGCTGCGCAAGAGCGAGCCAAAATACGGAGACAGTCCGGTTATGGACTGAGGAGCGAAAACTTTTTGGAATTTATCCATCCATCTAACCGCAAGTCTGGTAGGGAGTCGGGCCTGTGGTGGTGTGCGAAGGAGGTCGTGCCTGTGGTGGTCGCCTATATCTCGCTTATTTGAAAGAATCGAGATCTCGCACTTGACACGTGTTATACAGGAGAGGTCTACAACACAATCGAGCAAAAATCACCAAATTCATGTCTGAGGGTGTACTGTGCCTACGCCAATGGCGGTTTTCCAAGCTGAAATCGGGTAATTCTGATCTTTTCGTCTCGTACCGATCAGGTGGACCATAAACGTTAGACAACGACGTGATAAGGGCAAAAGTGGAAGCAAATCCGTGTCAGACGATCAAGGATTTGTCCAAACGATCTTAACCAACCTTGGTCGATCATCCAAGAACATTTGAAGCAGATTGGAAAAGTCAGCAGAGCAGGGGTTTGAGCCTCGCATAATCAGAGAACGACATTACTTTCCGGTCAATCTAATGTATTAAACGAAACTTTGCAGAAATAATCTCTTTCCGTCCCGTCTTCCCGGCATTCCTACGCACAGGAGTTTCTGCCTCATAAATAGACAGAAGTAGTTTTTCGAATGTAGCGCCAGTTACGCGCTAATGGCGAGACAGTGTTTCGTTTTAAGGACGGATATGTACTATAGTGGATGGCAAAGTTCAATTTCGGGTAAACTCTTCTAGAGAATTCAGACCTCAATCCAACGCCTAACTCAGTAAATGACGGCCGCGGAAGTTATTACCATTTTTACAATGCTTCCTTCCCATTTTTGAATTTCCAGAAAACATATTGTATCGGAGTTCAATATAGGATTTATTTTTCGACATGAGTCTGCTCGGCCCATGGAGCCTTGCAAATATGTTATGAGCTTTACCCATGTTTTTTATGGACGGTTTTGTTAGAGGCAGCGTCCGCGCAGAAAACCGCATTTGAGTTTTTCTTCTCAATACAATGTTTGAGCCAAGTGGAGACAGTTGGCAAAGCTTGAGACCTCATTGTTGCGTATTCATAATGCTGAAAACTGCCGCGTGGTCTGAAGAGGCTTTTTTCCGGTCGATCATCTAACACGAGTAACAGGAGCACCACGTCAGGCTCCGACAGGTCGCGGAAATCCAAAATTCTCTATTCTTTATTCTGAGAGATCCTCGAGTTCAGACGTGCGTATTAAAAGCTTCCTGCTTTTGGAGAGTTTTCGACAGAAGAAAGGCGAAAAGATTTATGGAACCTAAAAAGTTAAGGTGGCTTATCCAATTCAGGCGTTCAAATGTCCGACATTTGGGTATTACATAAGACACACCGGACAGACGTGCAAAAAAGAGGCTGTTCGATACGGGATTTTCGCGCGAGTTTTTCTCCGAAACTTGAGTGTTTTGGGTGGCCTCTTTGCAATATGTCACAAGCTGGTAGGCCTACTAGCGAAGAAAAAATGTAAAACAATGAATACGGTTTTTGCGCGTACGCTGCCTCTAAGCTGTGGCCGAACCCGTTGCCGAAATCTACACCTCTAACGCCATTGTTAGACCCTAGGACAGACCTAAGAAAAACAGAAACGACACTGGATTGGACTCTTGGTTGTCTGTCGCTGACACCCGTCGCAGTGCACTGCACTGCGGCGGACAGCCGCGACAACGACCGATTACCGCACGGTTTCCACATTTCAGCCATGACATCCACTTTCGGGTCAGCGACAGCGACAGGTGTTGCAAACTGTTCTTTCGGCAGCATTTTGCGACTGTGTGGGCCTGGTCCCTGCACGATTCGTACCAGTTGACCGCACCTGTCGCGGTCGCAAACTTTTGGTATAACAATGGACTGACGATTGAAGGCATCGTACGCTATAAAAACCATAACCAATTTTGTTTCGCTTGATTGCTTAGTTGGGCCCGCTTGTTAGAATCGGCAACGCTCGGTGATCCGAAAATGCCCCACTACGAAGATATGGAGTCGCATAATGTTAGCCACCCCACCAAATTTCATCAGTCATTTCTCACTTTGAGCAGAAAACCCTGCTATCCCGCGCTAATTATCGAGTGTCCCATCGTTTCTTGGCGCGTCGTGGAAAAGGATTGGCATCGGGAATGGTAAATTGAATCTACTGACTGACTAACAAAACATGTACGGTGCATGACTTCTAAACATGAAGCAAATGACGCTGGAAAGTATACATTGGATCCGACTCACTCATTTTCGGATTTCCATCCGAATGAACCGAAATTTTCATGATTCAGAATCCGATTCACCGAAAAAACGTCAAAATCCGAATGATCCAAAATCCGAATCACCGAAAAAATGTCAAAATCCGAATGATCCAGAATCCGATTCACCGAAAAAACGCCAAAATCCGTTTGATTCAAAATCTGAATCACCGAAATTGCACAAAACACGGTCCGCCAATAGTCCTCTAATTGGCCCGCTAGTACCGTAGCGTACGTCCACGACGCGTTCTCGGCAGACCAGGGTGGGTGGCCGAGTGACGGCATTGACGAATCCAATGCTCTGCACACCGGGTGCACACCCGGGTCTGCCGAAAACGCGTCGTGGACGTACACTACGGTACTAGCGGGCCAATTAGAGGACTATTGGCGGACCGTGTTTTGTGCGATTCATGATGCTGTGACTCAAACAAGCGTATCTTATGTCACGACTCGACATTTCTTTCTACAGTAGCCATACAGGTACATAGTTACCCTCTATAAAACGTCGTAATTCACATCACTCGAGGCTCGAGCAGCGCGCGAGATGCCTGGGCCTCCGTCTGCCCTACGCTCTCTCACTCTCTTAAACCTCCGCTCCACACCAGCACGCGTAGGAACCAAGTGAATTTCGCCCTTTTATAGCCTGTACACTGCAGACATCCAATTGGCGCGCATCGTAAATTTACGCCGCATTTTCTGCGCATCACCAGCGCAGATTTTGCGCATAATTGGCACTGATTCTCTTGGTTTGAGTTGTCTGTGCGATTATAGGAACTTTCAGAGTGGCGCCGCTGCGAAATTTGTGACGTCGCTCTCTAGAGCGAGGGAAAGTGGGCGTGACCATGACTGGTCGCCGAATCATATTTCTGTCTCTAAGTCTCTTACCTCTTCGTCGCCGTTTGGTCGATTGGAGAAAACAGTGAAATAGGGGAAATAATTATTTTTATAGAGAGTTTATGGACAGGTAGTAACAAAGTAACATCAACAAATAAAAAGAAACTAAGGCGGGACGGCATAGACAAAAATGGTCCAAATCATTTCGTTGCTGCCGTCGCTGCTAGCTCGGGCACTCTGAAAGCGCCGTCGCCTCCCTCTCATGGCACACTTTGCGCTGCGTAGCACCCCTCACCCCACATCGCTCACACCGTCACCGCGACAGCGAGTTTTGCTGCGACGCCACTCTGAAAGGCTCTTAGGGGTGTGTTGGTATACTTTGCCGCTGTCATGACCAGCAGGCATGCAATCTAGCAGTGCGGGACCTGCATCGTAACAACGGCATCGGTCGTCGTAGACACGATTATCACGCGTCTGTCGCAGCGACGTGACGCGGAGGGCCGACATACTGCGAATGGGCTGAAGCCTGTCGCTGCCACTGTCCCTGTCATGGCCGAAGCTTGCAACACACTGCGATAGCGACAGGTTAAAAGGGTAGAAGCTCCGTGACCGGCGACAGTGTGTCGCAAAAATATACCATGCCCTTTATGGCGCATTGAGGGTTCGATTGCCTACCAAAAACCATGTGTATTGATCGAACGGGCAATCCTTTTTTAGTGGATTAGACAGTACCTCACGGGTATTTACGAATTCGATGTGAAGGACTGATACTCTTTTAGATTAATGCTTTAACATTACTCTCACTTTGAAGAGATTGTGAAAGGTGATCAGATCTGTTTGGTTTGCAAATATTTCGCGATAAAGACGATTATCAATGAATTCGTTTATCATAGTAAGGTAGAAAAGTCTCTTTTTTTTGAGGATTTCCACCAGACTATCAATTTTCTATAAACTTTTTGAATTATACCATCTTGTATCCGACCGGATATCCAACTCGGATACTCGGATTCCGACGCACCGAAAAAAGGTCAAAATCCGAGTGATCCAAAATCCGAATCACCGAAAAAACGTAATTTTCGGATTGATCCGAGATCCGACTGGTTTTCGCCATCTACAGGAACTTTTTCACTAAATCTGAAGCAAAAATTATTCAGACAACACTATGGAATAGCATTGCCGTAGATGGAAACAGAACAACGTGATTCAATTGAAACAACTAAAAAAAATTGTTTCAATGATCAGTTGATTTTCTTTATTCTCAATTGCATCCGACGATGCGCCACTGAACGAATTGACAAACTGTTCCTCGCTCTCTAGCGCAACTATCTGAAGATGCATGTGGGGCGAATCACAAATTCCGATCTCACGCATTTTTAAAGTTAATTCCTCCACAAATTGAGTTTTCTTAATGGGGTTTACAAGAAACTACAGGCTTATTACAACAGACAAAGGCTAAAAAACGGGGTAGGGTTCTCAGCGCGTACGATGCCTTTGATGTCAAACGTGTTAGGAGTTCTTCAGTTTGATAAAGCACTATCAACTATCAAACTGCGAAACTATCACTGATCACATATGCAAGTGATCGCAGTGGAAGTCGTGCGCCCCACGGTCAAATCTCTCTTTACATATGACGAATTTGTTCTATGGAAAATTCACATTACGCGGTAGTTCTCGACCACTTCTGTGAAACGACACGAGACCGAGCGGGTTCGCCGTTTGGCGCGATTATTCCCGACTAGCGCTGTGTGTGGCGCTGGTCGATAGCGCTGGTTGTTGCCGGCTAGCGTTACGTGGGCCATTGATTTGGTCTCGCGCTGTGGTACTTTTAGCGCCGCGCTCAAATGCTGTGCACCCTCCACGCTAAATTGTGGACCTCCGTCTCTCCTGTGTGTGTTTCCGTTTCCGAAATTGTTTTCATTTGATCCTCCTCTATCACAAAATGACAGTCGCCAATTCCTAGCCTCCCAGTTGCCGGCTCACGTCTCTCATCCACATAAAATAACATTTCTTCCTAATATGTTGACCAGAAAGCACCTTCTTTACAGTGTGACCAGTTTTCTAACTTTTTTTTTTCATTGTAAACCTTTATTTACTCTTCTCCTCTCAGGCTACCTCTTAGCAAACAATGGACTTGGCTCAAATCTTAATGAACTGTAACCAGAAACGTAAGAAGGGCGTGAACTGGACTGCACTGGAGTCCAATCTCATCATAGAACTATTCCTAAACAACTACGACGCTTACTACTTCAGATTCTCAGATGGTGAGTGTTCTTAGTGATCATTTTTGTGGGCGGCGTGGCATTTTGTTTCAGTGATGGAGCCGTGCAAGGCCCGAGAGAGGTATTATAATGACGAGCATTCATAGTGCTTTGCATAATTGACCCACTTTACTCACTACTAGAGCGTCGCTTCGATTGATATAGGTTTTGCGAATAAATCTATTCTCTCTTCATGATCTGAATGGTTCAAACTGCGTTTTTTTATATTAGAATATTTCCATAAGTGGAAGGATCTCGCACTTGATGGAAACGTGGGATTCCGCCTATTGTGATGATGTGATTGAACAGAATTTTAATTTTTCATTATTAATGAGACCCTAGCCTCCCACAAAATGTGTGGAACATGAACAATGAAATCCATTCCAGCTCTGAGGAAATGCTAGATACGATACGGAAAACCTGAAATTAATCGAAGCAACTTGACCCACTTTAAAGATGTGAAAGTTCTATATCAGACGCTATACACTGAAGGAAACGAGATTTTTCGAGGAGGACACATTGAAGCAGATTAACAATTTGGTTGATGCAAAAACAATTGCGGTTGTTCGAAAAACAATTTTCCATTTTTCGTTTGTGTTATTTAGGCAAGGCATGATATAGCATTCAAAAGCAAATTTCTCCCTCTATCCAACGGCCTGCCCTATCTCTTTCCGTAAAACTGGTTCACTTTCAAAATTTCTATCTAAATGTAGCGTAGGTTAGTGCTGAACATATATTTCTGTTTATACTCGAGTCTTATGGAGAACTTCAATTTGCATTCCTTGAGAAACGTTTGATCACTCTGAGCATTAGATGATGACATCCACACATATTAGATGATGACCTCCACAGGAATTCCAAAAGAGCAAGCTTTGCGTTTCTTTAGAAACATATTGTAGTTTTTTCTTTGTGCAAGCACTCCGAGACCCCGAACTTCATAGATAAGTATTGCAGAAATCCACCTACTCTAAGATTTCTTTGCAATTTGCCTATTAATTTTGTTGAAATAGGAATTCGGTTTTTTTACAGTATTTAGAAAATCGATAATTTGCGAAAAATCATTGCTGGATAGGTATATGATTGTAGTACTTAGCTATGAAGTTCGAGAAAATCACCTGCATTTCTTAGCCCCTTCCCGAGATACACCCAGGAACCTGATGCTGAAACAAGTCAAAGGGATAAAGAATCTAGGCAAAACAGTACTAGTTGGGACCCAAAAAAAGAATTGTTCAAAACTTTTTGAACGTCTGGAGATTTTAAAAAGTGCGCATTTTCATAGCTTTCCGAATGGGTACCCGAATGGCAATTTTTAGGAAGTTCAAAAAAGCTAAAAAAAATTGATAATTCGAAGTAAGCTCAAAATTTTTTTCTAGGGTTTTTTGGATGCTGATCACGAATCTGAGGCTCGTTTGTAGATTTATCAGAAGTTTCGTTTGATTTCTTTCAAAGCTCCGAAAGCTGGAAAATTTCGCTGGCCAACCGCGACTTTTGATGATTTTGATGATTTTGAGAACGCTGCGACGAACTTGCCCTGAAAGTTCCACATAGCTTTGCGCTGCCTAACACAAATCTATGGTGGTTTATCGATTTTCATTGTAGGACGGTATGTAACGATGGGAATATGGTGGCTTGGTCGAAGTCTCAGATTTGACCCAAATTTTTCTGTGGGTGTTATTCGGGACGCTGAACACGGGGTCGAGTTCCACCGTTCAATTTTCGAAATATTTGGATCGGCTTTTTTACTCCGATCCGATAAAAAAGTTCTGAACACCGAAAAAGTTTGCTCATGGGTGCCCTAGTATTTTTGCGAAGCACTAAAAATGCTCTCCCGGAGGCATTTTAAATGTTTCGAACACGGATCATTTTTTACTGTCACGAACCTACAGCAGCAAAAACATCGCTTCTTCAGTCATCGGTGTGAGGAGAAAAACAGTCTCTAGTGGGTAAAAAAGCGGGATGAAAGTTCAGCTTTCCAAGTTTTTTCTAATTTTTTCGTCGTTTGGACTTTACCCGAGGGCCAAGTATTAAATCGTTTTAGCAAATAACCTTAAAAATCTTGATTGTTGGAAATGCTGTCTTTACTGAGAGTTTGGTGAAAGGATTTTCGATTGCTCTTGCGGCTGAGGCTTGGCTGAATCTGCTAAAATGGACGTGTTGATTCTGTTTACTTCTTTTTAACGACACATCCTCTTATTCTTAAACTCCACCAATTCAGGTTCGAAGAAGGGTATCAAACACGTTCGAGCGGCTCTACACGAAAGATGGGCAGAGCAGCTGACACGTCTAGGATATGCGGTCCGAACGCCTTCGCAAGTGGCCGAAAAAATCAAGAAAAGCATGATACTCACAAGGAAGTACATCAGCTGTGTACGTTCGATCGGCAGTTACCATATTTATAACCGAAGTTAATGATGTTTTTAAGGCGCTAGCGTATTTTAAGGCAAATCAAAAGTCAAGCATTATTATCTGAGCTGTAGTTCTACGATATTGCTCAATTATCATGGTTTTTCCCTTTGGAATTTCACTTGTGATGAGTTGCAACTTTTGGCATCGTGACTGCGCCTGACTATAACATTGTTCCAGGGCGAAAACTTGCGTGGCGGTCACATGGAAGATTTACCTGCATACCTGAAACCGCTCGAGAAAAGGCTGAGAGGGGGAAGCTCGAACAAATCTGGTGGTGATGGTTTTGAGTTTCCCGCAGGTAGCTTTGTTTTTCAAGGTGGCTACAGTTCCTTCTGTGAACATGTGTACATGCAGATGACGGTCTTCTTACGTACTACGATCTGTTGAAAGATGTGAAGGATGAGGAGGAGGCTTCTATCGGTGCATCTACAGTCAAAGATTCAGCTACAGCTCACTCGTCAAATGATGATCTTGAAACTGAACCTGGTGCTAGCAGTGAACAGAAGGTGCGTAAGAAAGAAATGTATGTTGTCTCAAGTCGCTATGTTTTTTTCGCCATTTTTTGTTCACCATTTTCTTCTCCTCTTTGTTCTTTATTCGAGCTGCATTGAAGGTAGAAATGCATACTCGAGAGTGCATACTACCCCCCATCCCCTTATTTTGCATATTTTCACTCGTTTCTCCACACAAACCAGTAGAAGTAAAATCCTGTGCTTTGCCTCAGTCTTCTGTGAACAGGGCTCACGCTTTCCTTTTCGGAGTATTTCTGCTGAAACTCTCACTCCTTCTTGTTTCTTGCGCTTCGTTTCTCCGGAAAAGTGTCACTCGCGCAAGTCCCATTCCTCTTTGATGATAGGTGAACTAATTTTACCTGAATGTGCCTACGATCTCTGTCATAATAGCCCTCATTCTTGGGTGTAGAACAATGTCATTCGATTTATTTTTACGCATAGGTTGCTCATGATCACGAACCACCTAATATCGGCTTGGATTTCGAAGAGACTTTGTGGACTCGATCAGAGGTTTGCGCAAACTTGGTGGGCCTATGTACAGCATATGACACCAAGTTTGCGCAAACCTTCAACAGTGAACGCTAAGTTTCTTCCGTATCCATGCCGACGTTACATTTTAGTTATACTCCAGTGGTGTAATAACGGGCAGCACAAAAGTTACAGCTATAGGGATATGGAAGTTTACTCCTTTTCGGTACCGTAGATTTCAATGGCAGTGTTCACGACAGACTGCATTTTGGATATCTCAATGCTTTTGAAAGGCGCTCTATATAGCAGGGCATGCCTAAAAAGAAGGCGAAAGCGGCGTTTTTGTACTCATTGCCCACGTTGACTTTGAGCGTGGAAGAATTGACCGCTATGAAGAATGATACCTATCAATTCGATCAAGCGATTTACCAGTACTTCCGTGGCTTGATTATCTTGTGTTTCCGCAATCTTCGGTGTTCATTTTTCACTTCGAGTTGGCTGAAGTGGCCATGAGGCGTTTCGCTGACTTCAGAACACTTGTTTGCAGCCGTAACTTTTCCATTCCTGGCTTGTTTTTTACGGTTCTGGCGACACTGAGAGCCTAGGATCCTTTTCGCCTATCATTTTACTGTGGAAAGCCCCCGAAGATCTCAGGTCCGGGAAGTACCAGAAAATTCTGGCAGATATCTAAAATATTTTGCCCTCTGTTAGTGGTAATTTTCTCGTAATCTGTCAGAATTTTTCCGAAATCTGTCAGAACATTTTCAGGAATCTGTCAGAATTTTTCCGAAATCTGTCAGAACATTTCCAGGAATCTGTCAGAATTTTCTGGTAATCTGTCAATTTTTCCGTAATCTCCCAGAATGTTTCGGTAATTTGCCAGAATCTTCAGTTTTCACAGAAAAACAATGGTGGTAGCCCTCAGAAGCTGATCAGCGTTGAAAAAACGTATCTGAACGCATTTTCAGAGGGAAGAAACGGCTTTAAAAATGTTCAACTGGGCAGGGCGGCCTCCTGGGGTTCAAATGTTGTCCTCAGCTTCGACATGGCAGCATCACTGCAACGTCTTGATCTGCGTCTATCAGCAGTGGTTTTCACTAAAATACGCAATGATTTGTCAGCATTTTGCCTGACGAGATTCCAGCATTTTTTTTGAGAAATATATCTCGACTATTGCGTATTTCCTTCGAAACCTCTACTGATAGACGCAGATCAAGACGTGGCAGTGATACTGCCATGTCGGTGTTGAGGAGAACATTTGAACCCCAGGAGGCCGCCCTGCTCAATGGAATATTTTCCGAAGCCGTTTTTTTCCCTCTGATAGTGCGTTCAGATTAGTTTTTTAAACGCTGTTCTGCTGCTGAGGGCTACCACCATTGTTTTTCAGTGGAAACTCAAGGACGAAGTTTCTCGTGATCAGTGCCTTTCAGTAGAACCTTCACGTAAATATCTAGAATTCCCCTCCGTGATTCAGTACTCTTCGAGTGGTTATATTTCACCACTTTCACCTGCAGAATCCTTATTTATGAACCAGCATCAACACTTTCAGTTTCATATTTTTACTACATAATAGAAAACACAACCGTTTCTAAAAGAGTTTTATTCATCAGTACTACATACAACTACACGATAGTTCATATACACAAAAAAAAGTTTCTTAGGGGAGGGACAACGAAATCAAGCTACTCACAAGAGCTCAATTCACCGTAGCATAATATTTTCATTAAACCTGGGAAACTTGTGAGTGGAGTGCTGCGGCACACAGCCTCTGAATTGTAACCGATCGCGTTGAAGCCGTGTCTTTGAGAATAGTCGCTTCACTCTCTATGGAGACGTTGTCACGACGGTTAAGATAGTGCTCAAGCATCATCTCCGTGGAAACAAACTGTAATGCAAACACTTCTTCAGCGGAAATCAAAGAATTTCCCAAAAAAATCCTCACCTCCTCTCTGAACCAGACCGCACCACAACGTGATAACGGGGCCAGGGTGGCGTACTTGAGATCGACAGCTTCGAATATGATACGAACCCAAAAAGGGACCATTCGTTTTGACCTTTGACTCATTATATGAAGTTCAAACTCACATTCGCAGATATCTCAAGACGCTCTCCTTGAGCAAGATGAGCACTTTGTTGTCATCGGGGACCGAGCTCGAATTTTCAACCCAATCCGGATCCACATCTTCGTCGAATATTACCCACTGACGCTTTTAAAGCTCATCGCGTACAATCGATGATCCTTAACATCACGTAATCGAATGAGCCATGCCATTTGGAACATAATATGTACAGTCATGTCCAGAGAGAATCACCTAGCTGCGGACAGCGCAGGCGGTCGCCTCGTGGTAGTCACATAATATATACTGCTCGACGGCCTAGCTATTAACCCACGTCTTTAAGCAAATACCTTCAATACTCGACCTTTCCAAGTTTTTCAAGAGCTTCTAAAAGTGAGACCCCTTAGAAAACCGTTCCATTTCAATGAGAGCGGTCGCGTCGCGGCAGTTGCTGACCAATAGCACTGCCTCCGTGTAATCGGAGAAGGCGGTGCCTAGGGGAGGCGCGGGCGAGTTGTGAATTACGGGAAGTCGTGGAATCTGACTAATTGCGAGGTTAGAGGCCTACTGAGACAATCGGACCAGAAAGAACAGCGAAAAAAAGATAGCAAACCGCTTTTTTCTACCAAAACAGGATTGCTTTTGTGACGCTTCATTCTTGACATTAGAATTGACCGGAAGAATGAACTTCTCAATTTGATAAACATGGTAAACCTAATCGATTATCACATTTCAGTGTTAATTTTTGAGATTTCCTCTTGATCATTTGCCTTGAGCTCTCAAAAGAAGTACTAGTCTGTTGGGCGGGCTGCGGCACGATTTTGACCTACTTCCGGTCCTTTTTCGTCGTTCTTTATTCACTTCTAACTTTGAGAAGGACTGAAAGCCCAGGATTGTTTCGGAAAGCCGACAATTTTTCCATCGCGAACACTGCGTTCAAAGCGATGGAGTGTATCAGCATTATTTATTTTGGGCAGAATACTGCGCTTTCGTGAGCCGCTAATGTAATAATCAAGTACTAAACATAAATTTTCAATAACGTACATCTAGTGCTGACATTATATTAAACATTTATTTTGTGAATTATTATACTAAGGTACGATTTGTGATGATTTATAATACTCAAAAGCTCAGTACTGTACAGTACCAGAACGATATTACATATCTCTTTTGTGAATTAGCGAATGTTTATTTCTATTTTTGATTTAAGTGTTACGATTTCTGAGAAGTAGTCTTCGAAGGCAGGGTTGACTATGATTTTCGTCTCCGAGTAAAAACTTAAAACAATGCGTTGGCCACCAAGTGTTACCAAAATTACGAAGAAACGGCAAGAAACGCACTAAATCGTCTTATTTTAGTGACATTGTTCCCTGGCCTGGACTAGTTGTCCGATTGGATGAACATGTTCACGGTGGTTGTCACCTGTAAAAATGGGACTAATCAAAAATGGAAGATTGTTTTGTGTAAAACAGTCTTAGTAAGGGTCAGAAGGAAGGAACAGAGCAACACAAAATAGAGAATTGCAAAAGACGGGTTCACAAAAGCTTTCATTGTCACAACAAACAGTTCCAGTGAAAGTAAAGAAGTGGGGTGAGAGTAGAGGATTTCGTGCCCTTCTGGTGCGTTTTTCTCGGTTTCTTCGTCATTTCAGTTTTACTCGGGGGGCAAACAATCGATTTAGGGATTAATTTCAAAATCGAAGATTAACGTTAACTTTGCCTTTAAACATTTCCGCTGAAGAGCACAATAGTGATGTGTATTTCGAAGGCTATGGAAAGATGGACATCGATTCTGATCACAGTGCAAGATCTGACAGATAATCACCTTTCTACTTTCGGTCGCGGCACACGGAGACTAGGTTGTTCGACGTTTGATCCAAAACTTTTCAGAGCACCATTACGCGGGTATTTGAAACTGTTTTAGGAATGAGTTCAAGGTTGGAAAATTTCACATTTCCGAAACATATCAATAAGACAAGTGTCTCAAAAAGAATTTTCTTAAATTACCCTATCGAAAATTCAGAATGTACAATTTTTTGTCAAATATGTGGACTTTTTTGGATTTCTAAAGGAGTATTTTTTTGAATTCCAGACCTCAATTTTACCGTTTGAATGAATACCTTTGAAAATCTGTAAACTACTTATTGTAGACAGCAATCGAACGAATATCTGAATAACTACTCCACCTTTCAGTGAAAAAAATACTAGGGTTTCCAATAACTTGTCACATACAGCTAATCAAACTAAGCGATTTTGTGAGCGAATTTCCACAAATCGAAGCTGACCGAAATACCAAATATTATGAATTTCCCGATTAACCGAATATTCACACGCAAATAATTTGGATTCCCGAAAAGAATCAAAAATTTAGACAACCGAATGAGTTCAGTTCCGAAAAAGAAACCCAAAAATTCAAATTAGAATTCAAATGAACAAAACTCAAAAAATAAATTCGAAAGAATGATCAGACTAAGAACTGAGTCGAGTAATTATTCGAACAGTATTCAATTAGAAGAAGGAGTACGAAGGAATACAGAAGTAATGCAAAATAGAGAATGGCGAGACATCGGGGAACATGAACGAGACGTCGTCGATGACGTAATCGCGCGTGTGTTGACACGTCCACAAGGGTCGCTGACGTGACCACACGTGTACGAACATGTCACTGATTCTGCAGTGAATCTTACTTCCGTTTACCGCCCGCGTGTACTGCGTATCCTTCTCCCCCATACTTTCTAACTATCTCCACTCGCCCCGTACAAACGCGCTGAGGAACAATTTCGGCTCCGAAATAGAGCATGCATGCGTGTGCATGTGCGCGCGCTTGCGTTTATATACTCGCAACTGTTTACACGGAGGGATATGCTCGTGTTTGTGTGCGCGTGCATGTGTATATGAATGTGTATATGTATACGCGTTTATGTATATGCGTGTATGCGTAGACGTGCGCGCATAAGAACGCGGTGATGTTCTTGAGTTTGCGCACGCGTATGTACAACCCGCATAGACGCGCACATGAGAGTGAAAGAGCCCCTGCGAGCGCGCGTAGATGGACGTCTTTTCTTACGTGCGCGCGTGTGCATACGAACCTGGCGAGTGCAGGTATACACACAGACGCGCATGTGCGTACGTGTACCTACACGCGCAAGGGGGGTCAAGAGTTTACTCGTGATTGTTTGCGCGCGTAAATACGCTTATTTGCGCCCACATGTGCCTGAGCGGCGCGCATTCATGCAAACGGGCTCGCGTATGTGTGTGTTTACATACGCGCACGGGGGGGGGGCTAGAATTCGCTCGTTTGTGTGCGCGAGCGAACATGTGCCCATACACGTGCATGAACAATTGTGCTGGCTTGTGTGTGCGTGCGCGCGTTTATGTGTACGCGTAGTAGCGCGATGATGTGCTTGTGTTTGCGAGTAGTGTTCCTCGTGCGTGCAGATGTATAGACGGGAACGCGTGCGCATGCGTAATTCAACGCGCGCAGATGTCTACGCGTGAAAGCGCAAGAAAGTGCTCATGTTTGTGTGTTTGTGAAACACTCGTGCATGCGCGTGCACCTGCATAAGCAATCGTGTGCGCTTGTGTGCGCGGGTATACGTGCACGCGTAGGAGCGCGATGATGTGCTTGTTTTCATGTACGCGTGTGCGCTACGGTTTAGGCTCGCGCATGCGTTTGCATATGTTTTGTATATGTAAGGACGGACGCAGGTGTGCGCACGTGTACATTCGCGTGCAAATGTCGACCCGCAAGAGCTCTGAGATTCGCTCGTCATTTGCGTGCGCTTGTGAATACGCACACAGGGCACGCACATGAGAAATTGTGCTCTCGTGGATGCGTAAACGTATACGCGTTATAGCGCGATGATGTGCTTGTGTTTGTGCAGGCGTGTGTGCCACAGCAAAAGCGTGCGCATGCACGCGCATAATTTTTAGACGGGCGCGTAGGTGCGTGCGTGTACAAACACGTGCAAATGTATGCGCGCAGGAGCGCGAGAATCCGCTCGTGCTTGTGTGCGCGAGTGAATGCGCGCACGTGCGAGAGCATTTTTTCTCGCGTCTACGGGCATATACGTGTACGCGTGATAGCTCGATGACGCGTTCATGCATGCGTGCTTCCCACTGTATAGGCGAGCGCAATAACCTACGAGAGCGCGCCTGTATTTGCTCGTGTTTGGACGTGCGTGCGTCTACATGGGCGCCTTGCGCGTTCATGTACGCGCGCGCCTATATGCGTACTTGTATATGGGCGCGCAAGCGCGTACATGAGTTTTCACAAACGTGTGTGAATGTGAGCGTGGTGCGCGCACGCGGGTGAGTGGAAATTTCTACCGGAACTCGATACGCCTACGCATGGATGCGGTCGCGCGTCGCGAGACTAATGAAAGCGGGCGTACGGGCGCACGCACCCGTACGGCCGCTTTCATTAGTTCCGCGACGCGCGACCGCACTCATGCGTAGGCGTATCGAGTTCCGGTAGAAATGTATGATGGGCACTCCAGAGCGTGGCCAGTCGTGCTAAGCATGAAGCTGGCCCAAGTGCGCCTAGGTTCGCGCGTGCGATTGCTGCGAGAAGCGTGGGTACGTGCGTACATGCGTTTTCAGCGTCGTTTGGAGCTTCCTAATGACCAATTCGGGTTAAAAGGCGTTAGTTCCTGGATCTGGCCGATTTCACAACTTTTCTGGAAGATTACGAGGAGTTTCTGGAGAATTACTAGGAAATCTTGCAGTAAATGTCCGATAATCCTACAGAATGGGCTCGTTCCGAAGATTACGGGGTATTCTCCAGTTATTTTTCCGTAAATTTCCGTAATTTTGTGGTAATTGCACGTTTACCAGTAATTACTGGGAAACTTCTGGTAAAGCTCTGGTACATTTCGGACCTGAGATGATCATCGTGAACGCTGGCCGATATCCGGAACCCCGAATATGGGAGTACGAAGCCTGCGTAATTAGTATTTTCGGGATTTTGCTTTTGTTAGGAGCAGGCGACACAGCTTATAGGACCTGACGGAGTGTCAGCCAGTATATAAGGTCTGTCCGAATGACAGTCCGTCCACGCGGTTGGGGTGTGGCCTTTCTACACACACGCATAGGCGGACGGTCTCATTAGGACAGACTTTGCTTCTGTCAGGATGCGCGTGAAGTATGACTATTCGGCGGTGAAGTTGCTCATTCATTAGTCTCTGCCACGCTATGCTGCGACGCGGGACTTGGGGAAAGCCTGTCGTGAAGTTTTATTGAAGAAAAAACTAACACGGTTCTGAGACATTTAATATATCGCAACTACGTGGACCTTAATTTTTTTGGGAGTAGGTAAGGAGGCGAGGTAACCTCTAGGTGAACTTGTATGATGCTGCTGGCAATCGCGCTTGGAAAATACTGAATATTCCTCCCCTTTAAGACAGAGTTCGCGATAAGAACGATTTTTTAGCTCACTCCATAAGAATGTAGATTTGGTCATAAAAAATAGAAAATAGAAAATATTGAAAATATGCGGGAAAAAAACGAATAAATACAAGGGAGAACAGCTAATTGGAGGTGTCCGCACGCCCTCCAATTAGCGAGACTTTAGTGAATGGTTATTTACCCATCTTTTTTTGCTCCTAATGTGGCCCTTGAGGTGCTCAGAAATTGCTTTAGAAACAAAATGAAAGGGGTTAAAACAGGTATTTGTTGACATCTCGATATTTGGTGGCGGCCGGACACCAAGCAATAACTTGTTCTTGAGCATTTTCTCCAAATTTTCACTTATTTTTGCTTTTTTGATAGTCACATCTACCTTCTCATGGGTATTGCGCAACAACGGTATTTATCGCGAACCCTGTCCTTGAATGCTACGTTGGCCGAGATATCTTCTTGGCAACCCATGACATGTACGACAACATAATATTCTATGGAAACGACAACTGCAAGCAAGTTCTTAAATGCAAACGCAGAAATGAACATGCGTAATCGGCAAAGTTAGTTAGTTAACAATGTATAAACACGAAACAATTCATAAGTCTGTTCGACGGTGTCGGAAGAGCGGCATTACGCTGAGTTACTCCCAGGCGATCGGAAAATCCTTCTTATTCCAGGCTACCATTGATGCACCACCGATCGCTCCTGTCACTCCGTTCCAGAATTCCTCCTCGTTGCCCAATTCATTTAAACCCACGTGTGAGAAGTGAGTTGGTTTAGGTTTTTTTTTAACCAATGTCTGTTCTGTGCTTACCCGATATGGTGTTAAAACTGCGACCATCCTTTTTCTACACGGTTGTTCAGAGAACGCTAATCTCTTTCATGCAGATGACCATTGTAAAGCAAGAACCAGAATTTTGGTGCCTTGTGGATTCTCCTCGACAAATTGAAGTGACTAATTTATTCAGGCGCATTCGTGACGATGAGGGTGCTGATGACACTGAGGATCTGACCGCTAAACGACATCGCCTCCTGGATGCTGAGCTGGAGCTTGTCGAAAGGAAACGCTATTTGATCGAAATGAAGATTAAGTATTACGAGAGAAAATCGAGAGAACTGTGAAATTCCAGATTTCAATAAGCGGGTCAATGTATGGATTTGCACCGTCAGTAGTTTTTTCCCACTGAGCACTTAATTTTGGACTGACTTTGTTCTCTGCCGGTTACGAATATTGTAGATGCTGCTATTCGGATGCTGCACCGTAATTTCATTCATGCGGGTCTTGGATAGTGAAACACTATGTAAAGATACACATATCAGTGGTTTGTTTTTACTTTATTGTGAATCCAACTTGAACAGCTCCTGTACAGTGATTTATCGTTTACCATTCAATTCAAATAAAGAAGATGACTTTGAGGCGTGTCGATACAATGTTTTACGTCTCTCTGTGAAAAGAGTAAAAAATGGAGCAACGAAGTTTTCAGAGGTCTCGAGCGCATGACCTTGGATAATCAAAATCTAGAGGTTGACTGCGTCACTTGAGTGACAATACCTATGATTCAACACGAGTGAAGCGGAGAATCTAGAATTCAATATATATATATATATATATATATATATATATATATATATATATATATATATATATATATATATATATATATATATATATATATATATATATATATATATATATATATATATATATATATATATATATATATATATATATATATATATATATATATATATATATATATATATATATATATATATATATATATATATATATATATATATATATATATATATATATATATATATATATATATATATATATATATATATATATATATATATATATATATATATATATATATATATATATTAGAGATACACATGTAACTAAATATATATATGGAGTCAAGAACCTCAAACTTGGGTAATTGAACCAACAGCAACGCCACTCATAAGCCTGACCCCGCGAGTGCGTCGTACATCCCCCTTGGAAACATCTTCTTGGCCTATTTAAGTTACTTGCGACTTATATTGTGCCATTTAATATCCATGTAACATATCGGAGGCGCACCTTACGTATTATTCCGCCGATATGTTACATGTAACTAAAATGACTAATATATATATATATATATATATATATATATATATATATATATATATATATATATATATATATATATATATATATATATATATATATATATATATATATATATATATATATATATATATATATATATATATATATATATATATATATATATATATATATATATATATATATATATATATATATATATATATATATATATATATATATATATATATATATATAACGTTCGGAAATGATAGGGACACCCCTGAAAACCACAGTCTTCATGTTTAAATTGCGTGCGGCGTTCGGTAATGCTCATAAATCGATTCAGCAAGGTAAATAACCTAAGTTTACTTGTTTCTATAACAATAGCATAATAATGTAATATTTTATTTCAAATTATCACATTATTCGTCGTTCGGAAATGATAGGGACACTATCAAAAAACAAAAATTATCAAACAAGGATCAACACATACATGAAATCTAATATGATATCGCACCTCTAGAGTTGACATACAATTCAAAAACTCTATTCGGCATAGAAGTGGTCAAATTGGATATCACATTTTTATCCAAACTTCTCCAGGCTTCGAGTACAGCGGCCTATAGCTCGTATACGGTCCCATACTGCTTGTTATTCGCGTAAATCTGGCGCACAATTATGCCCCAGATATTCTCTATTGGGTTGCAGTCAGGACTACACGCGGGCCATTTCAACCCGCGAACTCGGCTTTGTTGAAGCCACGCCTTTGTGGATTTGGAGACATGGACCGCAGCGTTATCTTGCTGGAAAATGTAGCGTTGACGCCTGTTTCCAGTGAAGAACGGCAGAAGATGCGCACGCAACGTTTCTTGATACTCCTCCGAATCCATCCGACGCGAAGTGAAGACGATTTCCAAAACACCTTCGCTGCAGAATGGTCCCCAACACATCAGCGAACCGCCTCCGAAATTTCTTCGACTAAATACCATCGGATTCTTGCGAAGATCTCTCCAGTAGCATCGAGCACCGTCAGGTCCATCAAGGTTATACATCTTTCCGTCGGAGAAAATTACCTGGAACATGTCACCTTTATCTTTTTAAATTTTATCGGGTTTTTAGAGAATCCCTCACCTTTGACCAGTCTGTTGCCATGTTGTTCCTTGCAAACCGGAGCCGAGCTACTTTGTGGGCTTCTGAGAGTGATGGAGCCTTCTTCATCGCTTGGCGGACGATGTTTACGTCTGCGTTTACGACGCTCCAAACAGTAGTCTTCGACACATTGAGCGACAACTGAGCCCTCACTTGGTTGAGAGACAAACTACTATTTGAGCAGAGTCGGCTTATCCTCCGTGCATCCCTGCCGCTGACCTTTCTTGGGCGTCCAGGACTCTTCGCCAAGCCGTAGGAGTCTGGATCTCGTAGGAACTGGCTGATGCAGTTGGGGGAACGTCCGAGCTGGGAGGCAATTCGACGTTGGCTCAGCCCGGCAGCGTTGAGGGCACGTATTTGGGCTTGTTCGGAAACAGTAAGCGATGTTCCACGGCCCATGATTGGAATAAAGATGTTGGGTGTCCTCGTGTTGCGTTCATATAGTGAATTTGTAACGGGAAATTTTGTTCGAAGTGAAAAATTCCATTTTTTGCAAGGTGTCCATATCATTTCCGAAAGGTGAAATTTTCTGAATGCAAAGGAAAAATCTTATGAAATTACGCACGGTTTCAAGGAAGTTGCGAACAGAGGTTTTTTATCACGCTGAATTGATTGATGAACAGTATTCATCACCATTCCTAGAAATTTTTTGAAAATCTTATTTTTAGAGGTGTCCCTATCATTTCCGAACGCACTATATATATATATATATATATATATATATATATATATATATATATATATATATATATATATATATATATATATATATATATATATATATATATATATATATATATATATATATATATATATATATATATATATATATATATATATAAATAAATTAAAAAAATTGATATCGGCTATGCTAAAGAGTTTTTCGATTTTTTCGATCTAATGTCAGGGCGTACGCCGAGGTAAGAGTGAGTGAAAGTACCTATGAGTCGTGAAGAAACGCAAGTTTCGGATCAATTGACAACCCTGATATCTTCGGAAAAAAAGAAAATTTATCATCTTAGTCTTTTTCGGTTTTCTTGAAGGTGTGCACACCGTATTTCGGTAGAAGTAAGGTCAAGCAATTGAGGATATTTTCCAGAAAGGGGGCCGCGGCCGGACTTCAGAATATTTGGAAGCATCGCAGAATCGTCCTTGTTTCAGATACCGTTTTATTGTTCTAAGCTTAGAATCACATGAAAATGTTTTGTAAACGATCCGCAATTCGTATCTGTTAGTCAACCGCTAACGTCCTAAATCCGCGTGAACAATGTAAATGCCTAAATAGCTAGAAAAGGGTTCTTGGGGCCTTCCAATGCCGCCGGCATTGCCCTGTCGTGCGGTAACTTAGCGGTCAAATAGGTCCACTCAGGATTCAAAAAAAAACATCTCAGAAACATATTAAAGGGTTTTATACAGTTTCAGCTTGCTCGTACCAGCTTGTCAACCGCAGGAGACGTAAATGCTCGTGAAACATGCAAGTGTCCGAATAGCGGAAAATGATTTTTGGAGGCTTTCCAGTGTCACTGGCATTGCCATGAGGTGTGGCAACTCCGCGGTTTGGCAGAATAGGTCCACTTTATCATGGAAAGAGCAAAGCTGCTCTTATAGAGTTGGAAATAGAAGGATTCGCCTGTTCGAAAAGTGGTGTTAGAGACCTTTTTCCCAATTAGACTTCACAGCCTTATTTCTCCTGTCTAAACGTTTCTGCAACAGAAATAGTTTTGCCATTAGTACGGAAATCGGAGACAAAAACGAATCTACAAAAAAAAATCCAAAGTTTTTAGATGAAATAGTTCTCGATAACTTGTCGGTAGTTGCGCCTATCGCCCAATCGTAAAAGTGAGAATTAAAGCTGAAAATTCCACTTGGAGATAACGGCCCAATCACACCACTTTTCCAACGAACATTTTTCTATTTTTCAATCCATGAGTGGCTTACGTTTTTTCTGTTTTTTTTTTCAGTGAGTCTAGTGCGCTGCACCTTACCACCAGCGACGAGCGCTAGTAGAGCTCTTCGGGGGACGCATGGCGAGTCGATGATAAGCGAAAGCTCGCCATTCGCTCGGAGAGAAAAGGTCTGTGGCACAAACGGTTGGCATGCACTGATTTTCGGAGTGGTCATACACAAAAGATACAGTCGGCTCGCAGCGCCTCGATACTTTGCGTTTCCTGTTGTGCATTGGCGCAGGCTCAGTGCACGGTAGCATACGCGCACCGAGATTGCGCCAACGCAAGGTATCAGAGCGATCCGTGCCGTCAGAACAATTAAGATTTATGCGATTTTCATCCGATTTAACGCTGGAAGCGATGGAAAATGCAGCTCCGGATACAACCCACATCCCATTTTTTCGAGCCATCTTTGGATTCATCCGATTCTTCTACATTGAAAATTTCGCAACATGCAAAAATTCCAAACGGCGCAATTGTTACCATCGGATTGAATGCACGCTGTGCATTCGCTCTGCAGTCCTGCCCTCTTACCCTGGCAATCTACTCATTCCCACTGGGGCCACGCCCCTGATCTCTCAATTATAACCTCTGAAAAACTATCCGTATTTCACTGATTGTGAGTTAAAAAAAGGTTGCTATCGCAAAAGTGTTCCAGACGTAGATGTGCTTGACATGACTGCAATATCTTCACTAATCTTAATCTCAAGTTGTTAGTGGTTCAGGAAGTCATAATCGCGTCTGTTGCTCCTCGTAGACACTCTCGCCAGTCTTCCGCTGTCTTTCCCTTGCCGCTGGATGCTGAAGAATTAAATTCACTCAAGTACTACGAGTTTCATGAATCGGTCAGGTCTTGAAAATTGAACTTGAAAACTCCAGACCTTGATTAGGTAATATACAAAGGAGAGGTAGCCTGCAGTAACAAATCCATAGGATATGAGGATGCAGATGCCAAATGTCGACGGATCCGGTAGAATAATAACCAGCACGTCCTGAGAAAAATACATTCTCTTCAAACACTAGGAATTTCGATTTGGCATCGAAAAGTAAACATCGAAGTTAAGAGGCGTTTTGAAAAGTTCAACGCGACTTTGGATAAGGTACGCAAATATGAAACTACCTTGAGCACTGAAAATGTTTGGCATAACGCGTTGTGGACTCCGAAGACGGTATTTCTGTCAGACTCTGGTACGCCTTCTTGCATTATGTGAATGATTGACAGATCCGCCATCCATAACCCTAGACGATTAATTAGGAATTGAAAAGAATTGAGCTGTCTAGGAAAAAGGAATAAATGGAATCGCAGGTGGTAGTATTTGTAACGTTGACATTTGGTTATGGGTGGCATCTAATTAATGGGCAGCCATTATTGATTGTTGATCATGCTGCGACCAATGACTATCGAAGTGTCAGCTAAACAGTTTCAAATATCGATAACAGGCTGGAGCATCCTTCTCATAGCAACTCGGCTATTCCTTCGAAGTGGGTATTCAGAGGAATGGTGGGCGCACCATCTGGTTGTCATGGGCTGTGGGCTTATCATAATAAGGAGCAGATAAAGCAATCCCGTCCAGATGCGCACCATCTCAGACAATGGGAGCGGCGAAGAGCCGGCGAAAATTCGCCAGTTGCTCATTAGCTGGATGAAATCTGGCATTTAGCTGACCCATGGCAATTACAAGGCCGAAACTTGTCTTACACTCGTCATGTCAGGTAATGCCAGCGGCAGACGGCGGGCGAATATTTATTAGTTGTCCAACAGCTGGGTCATTGCTGGTATCTAGCTGGCAATGGAATACACACCTCGATTTTACCGTGCGCCTGAAAATGCACCTATCCGCTATTCGGCACTCGATTGGCGCCTAACCGCCCAGTGGAATTTGCTTGGCGCCGAGTCGTCACATGGCTGGCAGTCGAGGGAGTTAGAGAGTTAACGACTTTTCACATTTTAACATTGTATAGTCTGATCACGGATTTCATTGATAGGTTTGATTTCGGCCCTGGAACGTTCACTCTACAGTGGCCAGCATATTTTTGGCAGCTGAAGGGAAATTCCCCATCTCTCGGGGAGGGGGAGGTGAGGTGGCTGCCTCACTTCAGACCGTTGCGTGGGCAATCTCCTACGCAACGATCTGCGGTGAGAGACCCATCTCGACCCATCGGGCTGCATATATACAGGCGGACCGCAGTCAAGTGTTTGCTCAACAGTGAAGTGCCAAGTAGTAGCCAAAAAGCTGCCAGCGGTCGGCCAGCGTCCTGACGGACCACCGCCTGGGTGCTGGCGGACCGCCTTCTGGGTTCTGGTGAACTTCCCGCTAAATTCTGGCGGACACCGGAATGGTTTTTGCTCGCCAGGCAAATTTCGGAGATCCCGCCAATCCTATTGTCTGCGATCAAGCTCTTTTGGGACCGTGAACTCGTCATATGCTGTCACAGCTGATCAGCGCACCTTAGATTAGGGGGCTATATAGCTATCACCGCACGATATCATTCAATTTTCATCGAAACATGAGACCAACCGTGTATATAGGCCAACTCCTTCGAGTGAATCCTCACTCGGTACTTCTGTACCAGCCTTGGGTGGATTTGAGCTTCCCTCTAGAAGTTTTTTCCCGGAGGAGCTCTTAAAAGACCACGGACTTTTTCCACGGCAGGCATCGACAGCTGATGTATGCGCTATGTTATACTCACGGTTAAATATTGCACCCGGTTTCATTCATGAATACGGCCCCAGAGCTCTACTGGGGACCACTCGAGAATTATTCAAAAAAGAGGAAGAGTCTAAATTTTGAAAACATATTTGATACCGCTATTAGTGGCGGTTTTCCGGGAAGTCAATAGAAATACTTCGACTGATAGCGTAAACAAACAGTCTTCCATTTTTTTACGATGGTTGGCGTATCAAATTTAGTCTGTTGAATGAACCAGGCGCAATGATTGCAGCTGGCCGTGCGGCTTCGGCCGCATGACCGGTCAACGGGGCTTTGATCGCGCGCTGCGATCTACCGCCGCAGCTCCGTCCATTTGTCAGCCCAAAATGAATGCTAGAATTCTACCTGCTTGAGAGTGACAGGGAATTCCTCGACGGAACAAAAGGAACTATCAACAACTGCATTCAGTGTTTGTTTCAGATTTCGGCCTCGGTGCGTAAAGAAACGGCGACCGAATAACTGTGAGTGTTCTAAAAAACTCACGGCTTCTTTAATTTTTTTCAGTGAAGCCAAATTGAGGCTGCTGTAGGAGACTCTTCATGGCGACAAGTTTTCAAATCTAAGAATAGGCTCAGATCAAAACTTAAGAAGGTACTGTCGTCCTCTGGGATAAATTCCGAACAGCAATCGCGGACTACGGTTGTTGCGACGTGCGACACGTTATAGTCGTGCTGGGAGAAGGGTTATTCGTGTCGGGACCGAGTGGTCCGGGAACGATTAACACGAGTCGCTTGATGCAATAGCTGTAGTTCGCAAATGCGGACCGGAAATTGGCCCAGAGTACGACAGTACTAGCATTCGGAAATCCTACTCCCGGAATGAGGCGTTTTTGGAACTTTGAATCAAGTAAGCCTTTTGAACTCACCAAATCGAGCAGTGGCGATTCCACTGAGGAACGTTAGGATGCTGTCCAAACTCTGTCCGTTACCCATCAGATTTGATTGATTGGCTTCATTGTGAAGTTCTGCCATCTGTGAGACAACTTTGATCCCATATTGAATCTACCACATCTTTTTTCACGTGACTTCGTACGAAAATGTTCCAAACTTCAGAAATAATGAAGATTCTACTCAAGTTCGTACCTGAACAACCTGACTTTTGTGAAAATACGCATTCGGGTCAAAAGGTGAGCCAGGCAACCATATCGAAATTACCGCCGCTATGAGGCAAATGTTTTGGAACTGAAAAGTTATGAAAAATGGAAGGATAGTATCACGTTTCTGAAGGTACACATTATAAGTCCTGAGCTAGGGAATATACGTTAGCGTATTGCTAAATTGCGAGTGTAAAAAAATCAAAACGCGCTGTTTGCGGTGTTGCGAGGACCAAAAGAGCTGGCGGCGTAAGCGAAGACTGCTCCTTCACCCGATTGCAACTATTTGATTAAATATACATATTTTTGGGGCCAGATTTTTTTACACACCCAAGAAATATATCGGTCCCTCATTCTCAACAAGATACATGAATTTCTGCGTTTTAAGAAAAAACTCCTGCGACCTCTAGTCGGAAAGCATTCTTATCAACTAAATGACTGCCAACTGAAGCACAGGAGCGTCGCATAGACTGCTATCATTTTTTGAATGGGAACAACTTGTTATAGATAAGCGATATCGCTGTCTACGTGACACATGGACGTGACTTTCCACGCAAAAAAGCGTCCTAATACATTCACCTTACCGTGAGGCCTAGAAGTCCGGTTTTTCGGACACCTAGGCGGCGTTCGAAAAATGCATACGAGAGTGCTCCGAGGATTCCCATCGCTGAACCGTAGGATCTAAAGCAGTCAATTTTAAAACGTACGGCATCAGTGTTGCTGACAGTGAGTGCATGCCTGAGTTTGTGGCTTTCGGGCGGTTGCGGTCCGGCATAAATCAGTGTAGTTATGCGGGTGGATGTATTAACCAGGGAGGTGCAAACTAATTCAAGGCATGGTCCACGACGAAAAACCGTTGACGATTTATCATCAGAGATCAAAAAGCCATGAGGCCATCTAAAAGGCAGTGGTCGCGCTTGAATATACTCGTCTTCTTTTCCTCTCTGAACTCTTTTCTGGGTGTAGAGTAGTAAAACCTATAAGAAAAAATCGCGAAAAAAAACGCTGTTCTAGGCCAAACTTGAAGCCTGAATTTCCTTGTCTTTTGATGGTGGGCGGGCCCACCCCACATCATCGGCATCGATGATCTCTAATATTAAGAACATCAGCTAGCTTGAACTTTAATTTCAATCAATGAACTTTCAGATTTATGTACACATCTAGTCAAAAACATTGATTGAAGTGCTTGCTTTCATTGTTCAACTGTTTTATTAGGTAGATTTGCATTTACTCCTTCCTCTGAATGTCCATGCTATTCGACTTCTTGGCATGAGACTGTGATCTTTCTGTGCACGTGTGCACGAACTGGAGGTTTAGGGTCTTAATAACTCTAATTCTAGCCCGTTTTTCACCAAGCTAACTTCATAGTTTTCGAGCTGCTTTTGATCTGAGCTGATTTTTGTAATTTTTTCGATAACGTTTTTCATCGTGACCACTGCCTTCAAAAACGGTGACAGCGATAATGGCAGACAAGAGCTGAAAAATAGCTCTACATGGCCTCACACTTCAATGTTGAGCGCATGGAAAGCCATCTTTTATCAACGACCACCGATCAAGGCAAGCAACTTAAAATCAACTTTGAGAACGCAACCTAAGATCAAGTGAATACATAAATCCCCTGGCTACTTCGGGGTTACTTTTCAGCCGCTGTTCGACATTTTTGTTGCCAAGGGCGCGCACCTCCGAATTTTCTTTTGAAACTCGAAGGTTTTTATAGTTCTAGCTGCCTTCAAAGGAACAGTCGAAACTCACAGACGAAACATGGGATTCCCAAATAATTGTGAAGTAGACCCACCCTACATAGCATTTGTTAAATTCGAGCTTCCGATTCCCCCAAATAAGCGAAATATGGTATAAGAGGAAGACACCCTGGGGCGCCCACATCAGGAAGCCACTTTGGCACGCCCCTTTTACGGTATTTTGAGCTCAACAGCGGCGAGTTCAGCAACGGTTTCCGAACCATAAGACCGTTCTGCCCTCCATCCTCAGCTTCTGTCTTTATACAGGTCGGTTTGCGAATGACAGAAGCTACAAGCCTAGGGCAACTCGTCCACAATGCTGCCACAGCTCAATGTTCCAAGGGCCAAAACGTCGTTCACAAGGGGTCTTGTACGATTCCAGAGACAACATCAGAATCAGCATGGAACTCTGTAAGGATACGTAGAAAAACGATTCTGGTGTTGGACTGTGGTTCCTTTTCCTTTCCTTTAGATTCCCACAGGCTGTGCTAAGCCCGAGATTCTAACACTTCCCGAGGCAGCATACACGCTTGAAAAAGTTGTTGACACAAAGAGGTCACTGGTTGGTATGGCTCCAATCAGAATGCTCACGCCGTTGAAAGCGTCAAAAAACGAGTCAAAACTACTATATTCCAGCCGTATCGAATCAAAAAAAATAGCAGTCTTCGTTCATGAATTTCATAGACTCCACCCCTCAGATTTCAAACTCTTTCAGATTGACCGTTCGGATACGGTCACTTTGGCTACTTTTTTCACTTTGGCTTCCAATGACGTAAGTTTTCTGAAACAGACCGTAAAATCCTGTTAGTTTTGCTATCACAGCTACATTTACCCCTAGCGCCGCCATTTCAAACGGGCAGGCAAGTTGCGGTGTAATTCGTCCGTCTAAACTTCATAATAGAGACGTTCCGTTATTTCTCTATCAGCAACCAATTTTTGTCGGCTTTTGTAGTTGGATTCTCCTGCTAACAGCACCAAACTTCTATTTATGCTATAAAAGCAATAAAACTTTTTGAGTTTGTCTGCTGTCTTTAAATTCGCTACCTCCATCTTTTTCTTAAGCATCGTTTATAGTCCTCCCCAAAAGCGCGGCTTGCGGGTGACGCGCGGGACGTACTGTGGACTATGGAACTTTTGACCGAGTGGCACGCGCGGAGTGAAAATAGGGATTACTGGGCAAGTCATTCATCTCCTTTGCACCCAACGCAATTGAGGACTATCTTGGAAGCGTGTCAAGTCTTGCCTTAGAACCACCTGGCTTCATTATTTCATTTGCTTACCTGAACGCACCGAGCACGAAATCGGGCAAGCCGGCCGATTGTCCGTATCCGACGGCCAACTGAAAATTTGTATACGTTGAGGGTTCCTAAGACCACTGAAAAAAATAAACGCCTCATACCCCGTCGAATCCCATAACTGTCATAAATAACAAAGCCATGCCGAAAGCGGCTGCAATCACCGTCTGACGCGTGTAGGTACGTAGCACGTCAGGTATGCTCTCGAATGCGGCAGCAATCCTTCGCATGATAGAGTGTTTGCCTTCAATCAGGTTTTTATTGGCGACGGAACGTTTTTTTATAGAAGGTTTTCTTGAGCACAAACCTGGAACGTTTTTTTCTTTCTCCTCTTCATGATGTTTACGGGCGAGTTCCGGTTCTCTAATGTAGAGAGCTCGCAGGAAGAAGGCCTTTGACGCCATCGATAACAAACTGAAGGTGCCAAATACTCCACATGTGATGCGCAGGCCCCAGGCAGATACAAGCACCTAAAAATTGTCTTAGCGCACACTTGGTACTAGCGTATATATCCTGTACTTGGGATCAGATGGGTCTGAACGGAAAGGCAGACTTCTGCGTGAGGAATGGTGAAGCTGCAGACACTTAGCGGACAGTGTGGTGGCATACGGCCCTAGTTATACTCCAGGGGAACGAAAACTTTACGCGATGACACTGCCGCAGTTTCCAGTGCCTATTCAGCGGTCTTGCGTACACGCCGCATTGCAGACCAAAACATTGCAGCGCTTCCAAAATGTCATTTCATTTCGCCGACGTGCTAAACTGCCAGGTGTGGCTTTCCTCCGCGTAAAAACCTCGTACAACTGTTCATCTTGGACTGCCTCAATGCTATGGAGGTACCACATTGTAACAGTGGTGTTGTTAATTCCGCAGCATTCCGCCGGTGCATAATTAGTGCCTAAGGGACGTCATCGACCGATGTGCTCGGGAAGATGTGCATGCGCGCTCAACCCAAACAATCATAATTCCTTGACACACGTCAGGTTACACATACAGGTGTTTCAAGACTGCGTCAAGAGGCGGGTTCGTCATAATCTATGACGCTGTTTTTTCGAAATGGGCCTTGAAGATGTCGTGAGCAACTAAGCTTCTGAGCGACTTTTGTCACAGGTGTGGCACCCTTCGAACAGTGAATCGGCACCAATTCAGTTTGCATACAGTGGGTACGATTCGCTCCGATACTTTGCGTAAACCATTGTGCTTTGGCGCGAACTCGGTGCACATATGTGATTACATTAAGTCCGTCGGATTGAGACTGTTCAAGCACGCGGCCGGCGTGTGTGTTTAGCGGCCGTAGCACTTGCATTTTTTGGACCTATTGAATGTTTTGGCGAGGATATTAAACAAATAAAGAGTAATAACTCGTTAGCTGTCTGCAGTCGTGCCGAGGCTCGGTCGAAAGACGCCTTCGCGACGGCTACGTAATATGCACGCGTGGACGGACAGTACCATGTGGACAGAATTCACGTGTGACGCACATCAAGTGGCGCAAAGTTACAGTGCTATTAGTGTCAGCTATATATAGTCGTTCTCTAGACGGCGGGCATCCGCGTCGAATCCGGGGTTGCGCGTGTCGGGCGTTTGGTTTGGTGCCGGCAGGGAAAAACGATCGCTATGGTGCAGCCTTTCATTTTCCCTGGGCCAACACTCCTTTCTCATCTTTCTTTTCCTTTCTTTCGTTTCCAAATTTTCCCTCAACTTCTTATATATCTGAAAGGTTTTCGAAAATCGCTAATAGTCTTGTTTATTTTTCGGATGATTCTCATTTCAGGAGAATGCCAAGGATTTGAGAAAATCCTAGGCTATGATCAGCTATGATTTCCAAACCTTTCTCAATCATGTTTTATCTTCTCACTGTTTTTTTCGTGTCGTGAGTTTGCATTTATTTTTTCAAACTTGTTTCGTATTATTTGTCTTTAGTTGAATTTTTCCTTTCCGACTTATTCTTTTTTTCTAGGGTAAAATGAAACGCTGGACCATATCGATCGTTTTTTCCATGACGGCGCCACCCCACACGCTCGGCACGCGCAGCCCCGTATTCGACGCGGCTGCTCGCCATCAAGAGAACTGCGAAAAAAGCTCACGTTACGTAGCACCAACGATCTCGTCAGAATCAGTATGGCGGGACAAATCTCTCGCGTCAACTGTGGAATAGAATGGTACATAAGCCATTTCTATGTATACCTATGTTTTTACTGAAGGAATTCAAGATACCGAACTCTGCCCCCCCACCCAGCCTGGTCAATTTGATCGACCTAACAAAAAAAATGCGATCTTTAACACTCACGATATTTCTAACAAAATATGGGGCAAACATACCCCAGTGATTATGGGAGAGATCACATTTGTCAATTGATCCAACGCGGTCAATGTTGCGTTTAGGCCTATAAAAACGTGAGTTGAAGAGTGCGCAAATAATCTGTAGCTAATCTGACTTCCGCGGAATGTCCGCATATACTGCATACAAAAGCAAAATCTTAGAGGTATCAAAAGGCATCGTGCACGCTGGAAATCACTTTAACATTTTCTGCGTGCAACCGAAGTAAGGAAGCTGGCTCAGCTTACACACGAAGCTCAAGGCTACACAGATGCGTCTGTGGAAGTTATGACCACCTAAAAATGGCTGCGACGTTGATAATATAGAATTTTTATATATAAACTTTATGCGACTGTCAAACATTGTTAGAAGCACGAACTCGACATTAGGATTTCATAAAATAACTACTGCCCGGACTCCGAATGCAAGAAGTTCGCGAAAACGGATCGATGAGAGCTTTAAAGTAATTTTTACGATTTGATTATTCAATTTGATAATTGATCTGAATTTCACTCACAAGCTGTTCCTAGCCCAGTGATGATTCCTTCTCCTAGAAAAGAATAGCTATGTGAGCACATGCAAAAAAGAATTATACATGATTTTCTGCGCGTAAGATGCCTTGAGACCGGTGAATATCCATAAATCGCATAATACGAATCTGGTGAATTGAACCAACTCGAAAGTGTTTCACCATTGCTCAACACGACAACCCAATCTCTTGAGACGAGGAACTTCTCCGCATTCAGGAAAAGACGATTTACAGCGCAAATAAGTATTCCAAGCACCAGGAATACGGTGAACCATGGAGAAAATGTATCCAGAGAGAGACATACTGCAATGTAGGTTGTAGTATAACTGTGCCATTCGAATAAATTCGAATCGATGTATTCGAATTATGCCATTCGAATAAGTATTGATTATAGGGATTTTCAAAATCGCATCATTCGAATACTATTCAAAAATCGTACCTTAAGAAGAGGCCATTCGAATCTAATCAAAAATCGGAACTCAAAAAACAGGATCATTCGGATCTATTCTATATTCGAAGCCTGCTATTCAAATGCACATTCGAGTAGTTACAATTTCGAATAGTTTCGAATGAATTTGCCCCGTCGTCGCTATTTAGGGTGTAAGGTTGGTGGCCGTGTGTTCCATTGGCAGGAATAACCACGTCGAAGGATTTCGGAATCACTCTCACTCCCTAGCGACAACTGCAGCCGGCCTGTTGCCGATGCTGGTAGCTTCGTTGCTGTAGCAGCTGTCAGTAGTATTACCACTACCATATTATTCTCGTGCTGTCCTCAGACTTTTTGCATGTGTCAGCCATCGAGAGCCCAAACGCTGGCGCAAGACGCTCCAGCGACTTGGCACTTGCCGCTGGTCATTGACTATGGATGGAGCCTAAGGTGAACGCACTACTATCAAGTGTAGGCTCCTAAACTCTATTGTAACTCACTAATTGGACCCTAGCGTTTCAATTTTCCAACACCAAAAACCAGACCCCATAACACATATCCTTTTCCGTTTCCAATTTAGTTTGACGCATGGACACGGGGGCTGGCCGTGCGGTGTTGGCGGTCTATATCTCAGATAAAAACAGCCCACTTCCCGCCGGCCAAGTCGGGCTGGTCGACTTCGCGCGGCTCCAATTTTGTGGGCGTAGCACAGCACCCCACCTCCCGCGGAGAGAGAGGATTTCCCGTCTTCCCGCGGAGTGTCGGCCGGCAGTCGACCATTCATGGAGGTCATCGAACACTCACTCATCGATTCTCACTTTGATATCATCATTGCACCACCCACTAGAGTGGAGCCAATGAACGATTGCTGAGCAGAGAACGCTGTGTTGAGACTCTTTCCAAAACCCGCGCTCTGTGCGACGCTGGTCTTGGGCAGGTGAACCGCTGTCCTTTAATGGCATCTGCGAATGGGATGACTGCAAGGACCAGTGAGTGTAGGAAGCTTCCCCGTACGAGCTCACTCCTTACTTGTCAAGAGCAGTTCAAGATGAAAACTCCAGAAGAGGATTTTTGAAATTTCGTTCTAACAGACCTTTACTTAAAGGGTGATTTTTGAATGTGCCGCAAACTGCTTTTGTATGTCTTCTGTCAGTCATCAGATTAGCCATAAGGCGGTGGAAGAAGGGCCGCAGAGTGCTTGTTCGCCGTTTACGGGCAGTCAACGAAACGGCGCTGCCGACTGCCCGAGACCGATCTATTGGCTTTCCGCGGGAGGGGTTACGGGACATTGGCTAGTGGTACCGCGGGAAGTGTGATGTCTCTATCTGAGATTGGGGAGGGGGTTTCGATTCGCGCGGGGTGACCTACCTTCGCAGCCCCTTTAATTCATCAGACTAAAATTGTAATGCGAGCTCTATGTAATTTTATCATCTCAAATAGCTCTTGTAAGCGATTTTCAAGAGAAATCCGCCAAAGATAGTAGCAGAATTGACCAGAAACATTCATGACCTATCAATTCCTCGGGAATGGGTTGTGAGACCCCTCTGAGTGAAGATATGAGGGCTCAATAGAAAGAGCTCACAATGCTGAATCCAAATATCTCCTCAGTTTCCAGATTGGACCACTTTGAACAGAGTCATGAGAAAAGGACACAAAGGCGTTTTCGCATCTTTTTCATCCAGAATGCAAAAGATACGGCCTGCATTGTACACGATTACATACGAATATACTTACCAATAAACATCGATGCTGCTAAAACGATGCTGAGGTTGTTCACTGGAATCACCGCCATAATAGCTAAAAATGGTTCTCATTTCAGAAGTATGTAGGCGTAGACCTTGCACTAAACCTCAGTCTGGGGAATCCATGTGTGTGGTCAGAAACGCGCGTTCGAGCAGCTAATTAGACCGTTTTAGAGTGGGTTCGCGGCGCGGTGCGATCACACGGTAAAGCCCCATTTCGATCATTTCGCGTGGAGGCATCGCGTCGTCATCAGAGTCGATCGCGCTGGGTGGAAGATTCCCTGCTACGAATGGTGGTTGCTTCGCGATCAAGCTCTCCGCTTAGCAGTGGGACACGGCGCGGCTATCGCTAAGCAGGAAATCGACATGATGACAAAAAAAGTACACAACGAAGAAAATTGAGAAAAAATGAATTGCAGGCAACATGATTTTGAAATTGGTGTGAATTGTTGCGTAAACTCTGAAATAGACGTAGAAGTGCGATTTTCAATGCGATACGTCAGCCGCATCGCCCTGTCAACAATCTCGCCGCCCCCGCAATCGAACTCTTAAAAGGCGCTTACAGACCAGTCTTAGAGGCAGTGTTCACGATAAATCTCTTTCTCAAGGTTTCAGCTTGAAACATCAAGCTGGCAGATGCTGGAGGGGATGGGATCGAAGAAAGCGGCGAAATTTCAGAAATCGATTACAAATGTTATACATGTACGCCTGCCTGTCCCGGTCCGCCCCACTCCATTCGGACGATCTTGTGGAGCCGCGAATGTTTTCGATGGCAAATTGCCAAGCAACTCTGTCCAGCCTGATCGATTGGCACTCATTGAATTTTCGGTTTTTTCGGTTCCATTTTTGGGTCGAACTCGAATGTGATATTCATCGTAAACACTGCCTTTAGCTAGAAGACCACAGAAGGATTTTTCGGTGCAGCGCGGTAACGCGCCTTTATCGAAAAGCGTCATTAATTTCGTACACGTGAATGTACAATTGTTACAAATAGTCACCCAATGTAGGCCTACCAGTTTTCCGACTGACTCGATCGAAAACTCGTCCAAGATGTCCACTGAGAACCATTTGCCCGATTCCTTCTGCAAACTGCTCAATGGATACCATTCTCATACCACCCAAGGCTTGCATGCACAATGAAACACAGAACGACCAAGCACGATCTTCCTGAAATGTATTTTTATCAACGTTTAGCAAGTAACTAGATGAGTGTGAACTCTGTTTGGGATCATAATACTCTTAATGACCACTACAACGACCAGCTGTCTGAATCTGAGTGTTTGAAATAAGAACGGTCTATAAGTTTTTTCCATGAGAAGGTAAATCCGGTCATTCCAAAAGAAGAGGGAGTTGGAAACCCCGACTGGGGATCCACAACTGGTCGCAAACTCCCTACAAAGTGAATGCCATACCAGGTGGTGATTTTCCAATGACGTTTTGAAATCTATGTCTGTAGCTGCTGCACAGTTCTCTGAACCGGGTTAAGCGGGTTTTCTCAGTTGGGCGCTGAGGCCCCCATCAAAAAATGTCCAGGGTATTCAGAAAATTGATGCCTTCAAGTCGGCTTAAAACTTTTTTCTGTAGTTATCCGCAGTCCTAAATACGGTGTCATACAATAAGGAAGCCGCGACGCTGTTTGGCTGGATAAGTTACATGCGGGACAATGAAGGAATGATGGATGCCATTCCAACGATTCCGCGTCCAACCGCTGAGTGCGGCTTGCCAGTTGAATGACACGTTGATTAACTATGCTCAAATGAATTTGAGAGTTTTGTTGTGACTAAACATCATTGCACTTACCAAGCATGTTGATAAATATGCCGCGTAGAGTAGAAAATTGGACTTGGATCTCACAGTCAGGCAGCGCATTCACGTCAACAGCAATGTTCGTCTGCTTATCGCAATCTGTAGCGGTTGTAATCAGTGAAAAATTGGACATTTCACACGCTCGTGACTGCAGTCTACTTCCTGCGAAGCGTTACCGCTGCCACTGTTCGATACCTAATCTAACAAAGTATTGCACATGCATTCATACAGTGATTTTATTTTAGCTCTTCATTTATTGCGATTCCGTGGAAGAGAAAGCTCGTAAGCGAATGTTATTGCAACGCTAGTTGTTTCTCTAGTCTGAAAGGTGGATAAAAGAGAGGTGACACACGCTTGAGACAAGGGAACGGGATAGCTAGTTGTTAGAACCACCGTTCACGATAGATTTCTAATTTGGAATTCCTACGGCTCAAAAGTCTGGTGCCCTAGACTGCACTAGACTGCACGGCTTGTTAAAAAAAGTGCCGTGCTTTTGAGTTTTTGAGTTGCTTTTGAGTGGCTTATAGGCACTGTTCACGATTATCTTCGATTTTGATTTTGATTGCAGATTCGACTGTTTGGTCCCCGGGTAGAACTAAAATGACGAAGAAACCAATAAAACGCGCCAGAAGGGCACGGAATCCTCAAATCTCACTTCGCCTCTTAGGTCTCTATGAAACTGTTCGTTGTGACAACGAAATCTATTGTGGACCCAATCTTTCCAATTCTCTACTCTGTATTGCTTCCTACTTTCTTGCAGACCAAAACTAATATTCTTTTGCCTGAAATATTCGGCCAGAAAATAATGTCCCTAAAATAAGGCGTTTTATTGCCTTTCTCGCTGTTTCTTAGTAATTTTGGTAATACTTGGTTGCCAACGCATTGTTTTGAGTGAAAAACTCGGGAACAAAAATCATCGTGAACCTTTAAAGGCACTGTTCACGGAAAACTCTGCGCTTCAATGAAAAACATTTGTGGTAGCCCTCAGAAGGAGAGCTGTGTTTGAAAAACGGATCCGAATGCATTCCAAAAAGCAAAAAACGGTTTTGAAGATTACCCCAGTGGGTAAGTCCGGCCTCCTCTGGTTCAGTTGTTGTCATCGACACCGACACGTCTCTATAACTGCCACACTTTGACCTGCGACCATCAGCAGTGGTTTTTATTGAATTAGGCAATAGATTGGACAGATTTCTACCTGACGAAGATTCCACGGATGTTTTCGACAACCGATTCTCAAATCTAATCTCTTTCGATGAAAAACTACTGCCGATGATCGAAGGTCAAAGCTTAGCAGTGATAGAGACGTGTCGGTGTTGACGACCAGAACAACACCTCAGGAGGCTTCCCTTGCCCGCTGGGGTAATCTCCAAAACCGTTTTGTGCCTCTGGTAAGGTTTACGGAATCGTTTTCAGCACTGTTGTGCTTATGATGGCTACCACTATTGCTTTTCAAAGAAAACTCAAGAACGGGGATCATTGTGAACAATGCCCTTAATCTGACTTCTGAGAGTGGAAGAATTGATAGCTGTCAAGAAATGATACCTATCAATGCAATCAAGCGCCTTAGCTCTTCAAGCAGTAATTGCCTGGGTATTTCTTTATTTTCTGTCAACACTACCCAGAGTTTTTATTAGTTCACGATGATGGGCGGAAATGGGGCATGAGACGTTTCGGAGACTTCGATACGCTTTGTAGCGATAACGCGGTGTCGGTGCTCACTATACATTGGACCCGAATCGAAAAACGGATATCCGAATCATTCTGAAAACCAGGGTTGTGGGTATCTGAGTGCGTTCAGATAGATTCCGAGTGGTAGCAAGTAGTACCGGAATAGCAGTGCTTTTCTTTTAAATTCATTCGGACGAATCGGAAATCCGCGACCATCGTTTTTAAAATGGTTCGGATATCCGTTTTTCGATTCGGGTCCAATGTATAGTGCTCACGACAACAACAGGGACCCATAAGCGAGCAACCAGTGGTTGTATTCATGAAACAACGGGAGCCTGCCGAGAGGGTCCAAAGTTCGCTCATCTCATGCATCGACTGGTTTTAAAACCTTCCCGGGAGGCTCCCGTGGTTCTGGAATACGGCCACAGAACGCTGGAGCACTATTCCAAGCTTTATTTTAACCTTGGAGCGCTTTTTCGTGAACAGTGCTATTAATATTGCTCTTGTGCAGAAAAACAAGATTCAAAGCATTGCAAATGGAAAATGAAAATTGTGTTTGTTCTCAACAATAATATCTGGAATTTCACAGCAGGGCTGACTTAGCGTGATTGTCTGTTTGTCCACATTTAGCTGCAACCCTAAGCGAATATTCTCAATCTGTTTGAGATGTTTCGAATCTGATTATCTCCCAGGAAATACTGAAGCATTTAGCTCCCAATGCTATCTTGTCACCCCTGCAACGATTTTTGAGGCGATCCATTCTGAAACTTTGTGACAGCTAGGTTGTTGCCTTTGAAGACATATTCTTTGCGTTGCGAAATTCGTGCTGAGATAATGCCGTGGTGTTAACAATGCAGTGGTCTTGAACGGAAACCTGCTTTTTTTGTTACGAGGTGGCGTAAGGAACATTGCTGGTGTTTCTGCGTTCTCGGCGGCGAAGTTTGTTGCTTTTAATCGTAGAATTAGCGGTTGATTGTCGAGGGGAACATTAAAAACCATCAAAAATCAAGAAGGGCGTCATAACGACACTTTTGCAGTCCGGAGACTTCAAATCTAGGCCCGGACTTCTGCCAAAAAAATGACGCTAGGATAACAATCGCCAAAAACCGATGTCGAGAAAAACGAACCCATCAAAATTTTTCTTGGAATGAGTATGCTTAGCTGGCTTGGTGAACGATCGTCTGATCTCTTCGAAAGGTACAATTTTCCACAAATTGATCGATTCTTCCAAGGGTAGGTAGGTACAACTCCAGGAAATATGTAGTCTGGGCTAGAGTACAGGTTTCTATATTATTGTGGTTCCTTTTTAGCGTATCTATCATAAAGGACATTTTCCTTTTCCTATGAAAACCTCAGGAGCAAAACTTGTTGTCAAAGCTGACTGCAAGCGATGTCGCACTAATATTTTATTGTCGAGTACCGAACGATTTACAATATTTTGCCTCTAGAAGATCATCAACCCATCATTTCTTTTGCAAGACGCACTGTTCGGCACTTTGAATCGGACCATATGCAGTAACGAAGACTTCATGGTTGACGTATTTAGCCAATTCACGCGCGCATCTGTGACTGCGATACACTAACATATAACATTAAATGGTGAGCACCAACATCGACGCTCTCACGCTGAAAGCGTAGAAGTTTTTATTTCGAGAACTTGTGAGAAGTTCGCTTCATATACAAGTGTATTCTAAGGAATTCGAAACAAACATGCATCTTCAGACAAAAAAGATGTTAACCCACCACAATACTAAGGGTAAGGAATGAGTTCACTACTTGAGCGTCACAGAGTATTCAGTAAAATACAGAGTACTCAACAGAAACCATTTGAGCACCTCTGAGGAGCATAATTTATGTACAAACACATATACATAACAGTTATTTAGCGGGTAAGGACTCTAAATGAGAGTGGAGAAAGTGTGACCGAACGAGGAAATCGGCGCATGTGCCAGCGCGGTCACATAACTTATGGTAATACATGAGGCTTAGTCCGTACCAGCTGTTCACAAATGCCTTAAAACATTCTGATTCAAATATCAGCGGCGGAACGCTGGCCGATCACTTCTGCTGACATTCTAACATGGAAGAGCAAATAAAATAAAAACGCTTACTACATGTGGAACATATCTGCTTCAATTACATGGACCGCAGCAAAATATTTCCTCAATGACCAAAAACAAGAGGCGGGTAAGGTCAAGCCGGTTTCATATTTTGGGCAACTGCATGGCTTGAATGCATATCGACGTGCGATACCGCTGCTGATTCAGGCAAAAAGAGGCGAAATGGGCGAAGTTGGTAACTAAAGTGTCTCTTGGTGATCTCTTGCATCAAAGGCACTGTTCACGATAAACTTCGTCCTTTAGTTTTTCTTGATAAACAATGGTGGTAGCCCTCAAGAGCAGAACAGTGTTGAAAAAACAAAATTGAAAGCCTTTCCAGAGGTAAAAAACGGTTCTGGATATCATCCCACTGGAAAAGGCCGGCCTCCTTGGGTCTAGTTGTTGTCATGAACACCAACACGTCCCTGCGAACATCGGTGGTGGTTCTTCCCTGGAAGAGGCATGAGATTTGAGAGTTGTTAAAAACACCCTAAATCTTCGTCAGGAAAAAATCTGTCTAATCCATTGCCTAGTTCGAAAAACCCACTGCTGATAAGCGCAGATCAAATCGTGGCAGTGGTAGAGCCGTGTCGGTATTGATGGCAACAACTGAACCCGAGGAACCCAATCCTGGCCACTGGAATATTTTGCAGAGCCGTTCATTTCGCCTCTGAGAATGCACTCGGATTCATTTTTTCAACACTTTTCTGCTTCTGAGAGCTACCACAATTGTTTTTCATTGAAAACTTGAGAACGAAGTTTATCGTGAACAGTGCCTTTAATGTGCTATAGTCTAGAAGTTGAAAAAAAAAACCATTCTCTTAAGCGCAAACTATAATCTTCAATAATATCGAGGAAGTTAGGAAAACTTGATGAGAAAACCCCTTTTTTGGTCAAGGTTGTTTCATCATGCGAGAACTTGTGAATTCGCGCGCGGTCATTACCAGTAAGAAACTACTGTGCGTGATTTTATCGCCGTAGCATGATGAAACAACTCTGCCTAAAAAGTGAGTTTTCTCGTTGAGTTTCCTAGACTTTTTTGACATGATTGGAACCAATATAACGCACTGAAAAGGATGTTTTTCGAAGTTTATTTTAGAGCCCTTTAGAGCAAGTTATAGGCAAAAGAAGCTTTCGTCGCCAATTTTGACCATTTCGCCCCTTTTCTCCTATATTAGCAGCGGTATTGTATGGTTTCCGTTTTCGATTTAGTCCGACGCATGAACCAGGCGGCTGGCCGTGCTGTGTTGACGGCATCGCAGGCAAATGGGGTTTCGATCGCCAGCGTGGTGATCTACCGTCACAGCTCCGTTCGCTTATCGTACTGAAGTTATTACGTGAAATCTATGTGCGGGTTGATTAAATTGAGCAAAAGAAGGTCGGTAAATTAAGGGTACTTAATCGTACTGACATTAGCGGAGCCCTATTCCAGTCCGCAATTGCGGACAACGGCTGCTGCATCACGTAAAACGATGATAACCGTGCTGTGACTGCTTGGCCCCGGCACGATTATCATAGTTTCGCGTGACGCAACAGCCAATGTCTGCAAACGCGGACCGGAATTGGGCTCCGAGAGCGACAGTATATTCGTCAGAAGTGTGAAGGAATGAGACAAACTCATAAGGCAATGGCTTCTTGTAAAGTGGGAACAAATTGTAGTAAGTTCGGAATGTTTGAGACACTACATTTTCAGCGTGACCGCACGGCGCTATTCAATGACCTATCCGTTTTCTAACTTATGATGGCTGCAAATTGAAACACGACTCAGGAGAGTGGGATTCAACTTAGGCTGCTGTAAGCTAAACTACGTAAAGAACAGATTTGACTTTGGTATTAAGGCGGAAGGAACGCTACGAAATCCGCTCACGAGAGCACGGCAGCGCTTTTCTATAAATTAATATTGTCAACGATGATGACGTGATAGTCGAGAACAGATCGCATTGCCTCCATAAACTCCTGGCCGTCAGCAACAGTGAAGCCGTGTCGAATTTTCTGGCCGATGTCGAGAACAACGTTGAACTTGTCGTGGCTCGAGCTTGGCAGACATCTGAATAATGTAATTTTAGTTCTACGAGGGGTGAAAGATATGTTGTTTCAGTTCTACTAAGGGCGAAAGCATATAGAGGCGGAAGCTGCACCTTGTCATGTACCTTTTAACATCTAGTGCCCAGTAGACCGCAGACGGCGATTTTCCCCAGATTTTAATCGAGCTCTTTGTTGTTTCTTGTTCCTGAAACATTGGTAGTACTTCATAAATATATGTAAATACGAGAAAATTTTCATCGCGAAGGCTTCACCTGAAACCAAAGCACAGCTATTGAGTCGACTGGAATGCTTTTGACTTTTTTTGACGGGAAATGATAGTTTTTGATTCTCACGGAAAACTCGCTCACTTCGACAAATTCGTCCGCGTATAGCAATGCCATTGATTGTTTTATCTGAAAAATCATTGATGAAAAGGGAATCAAGTTCACAGAAAACGCGACAGATAAGCACACGAGCACTCAATGCGCGACAGATTTCAAGTCTGACAAATTACTGGTTCGACTCGAGACTCGGAAGCATTCGATGTCAGCGGCTGTTCACGCCACTTGGCTTCACTTCAAATCCGTCTTCATTTTGTTGAACCAGTAAGGTTGTGCTGACGTCGCAATTTTATCTCATCGAAAATTGGCGTCAGCGATGTTTTAGAAACCAAAATGGGCAGGAAAGTATAACCGCTGGTCAATCCTGCAGCGTAGACAATCAAAATCGAGACCTAGTCAGCTGTGGTATGATGAGCAGCCATCGCGTCACTGGCGGATAATCTGCAAAAATCTGCAAAACTGTCCCAACTTACACGCAATCCGCGATGACTATCTGATTGTGAGTCAGGAAAGGAGCAAAGAGTATTATAAAATTCTTACTTACAAGGGAAGTATACGAAGCGTAGGTCTGTGAAAACGAATTGTATTGTCAGTATCTCTTGAGCATCCATGGTAAAGCTTTGCAGTACCCCCGCCTCGAGTCACTGATTCAAAAACGTTACGAGCGTGTCCAAAGTTTTGCGAAAAGGTAAGGGTTCCCATCAAATTTTCTCTGGGGTGTCCAACAAGAATTCGGATTTTGCTCAAAATTTGTATAGGGGTAATCTTGGGTACTAAAAACTAATCTTAGGTCTGTTTGTCAAAATTCTGAGGTTTACTGTAGACTGCGGTAGGTAATATATCATTAAGTGGGCAAAACCTAACTTAATTTTTCAAGCGAAAGTGTTTTGGTTCGCGTCAGAAAGTTCCAACAAAAAGTGAACAGCAGGAAAGTGGAGTGAGGAGAGTTTAAGAAAATTGAACGCTACTTTCTGAGAGTAATTTTTCTGTTCTACACTTCTAAACAGCAGAAACATACTGTTGCGGTGTTTTACAAAGAAGCACTTTGAGGTTTCAGAAATGTTTCTGACTACGCGGGAACCGTTAAAAGGGTTTATGTATATAAAGCTATTACTTACCGTTAAAATGGAAGATGTTGTCGAAAAAAACCTACACATACGGTTAGCTGCAGCTGTTAGGAGAAGCGAAACTATAGAATAGAAGTACAGCATCAATTACGAGTATTCCCACGAAACCTCGTGAAACGAAGCCCTTTTCTGGAAAACACTAAACCATTTCCTCGTAAAATACCAAAACGGTCTAATTTCGCTGTTTGAAAGTGTAGACCAAGAAAATTACTCTCAGAAAATATTGTTCAATATTTGTACTCTCCTCACTTCACTTTTTTATTGTTCACTTTTTGTTGGAACGTTTCTGACGCGAACCAAACCACTTTCGCTTGGAAGACCCCTTTTTGATAGACTTGTTCTTTTTTTCTTGATATTACGTATTATATACCTGAAAAATCTTCATTATTTTTCCATTAGCACAGATTTCTATAATAATCAGTAATTAAAAACTTGTTGCTCATGCTACAAATGAAGCACTACGCACTTCCAGCAAGGTCCTGATGACGTTATCAAATGCCCTATCCAGTTTGAACGACGTCCTGGTGATGTCGTCAGATGCCATTAGTACTTGACACGACGCCCTGATGACGTCATCAGATGACCTATGTACTTGGCACAGCGTGCTATTTCTCCAGTGACCAACACTATTCAATTTGACCATCTCTTTTCAGATGTAAGAGCAGATCCAATCAATGCAATGATTGTGCGAAGCCCGTTTCGTGATTCCTGGCTCGATTTCCACCGTTTTGTTTGACACTGGGAGTCTAGGATCATTCTCGCCTATCGTTTAATTGTGTGAAGTCACCGAGGCCAATCCTCGTGAACGCTGCCTCCGAAGGCCTTCGGCCTAAGACCGCTCGTGACCACCTCTCTACAGCATAGACACCCAAAAGTTGAGTATACCCATAAACTAGTGGTCCATTGGTTTCCATTTAATAAAGTACCTCAAGCACTACAAGGGATACTCTCCAGTGAAGATTTCCTTTTTTTGGAAAAAAAATCATCTGTAAATGATCTGTAAATCAAGTTTGAGTTTCAGTATGTAGGAAGTGAAAATTGAGGGAAAACATATGGGGGTACTACGGACCCAAAGGTGGCAAGGTGGTCACGAGCGTTCCCCTAGAAATTTCAGAAGGCTTTACCCACACATCCTGTCCTCCCTGCCAATGCCTTTACGCAATCGTACTCAATACTGGAAGCAAGATGCTGGTTCTCACCTCAACGAGGCTCTTGACCAAGTTTGACAAAAGTACGCAGTACAACTCAACACCTACCAACTATGCTCAACAGCTTCTTCTAGTCATAGACTTTGAAAAATTTGAGCAACATGCTCACCGTTATGCACGATTGGCTCATCTTCGAGATGGAAGGCAAGAAATCTGCTCTGTCACCAACTGTGGAAGCGCTTATGTACTCTAGAATAACTGAAGGAAACAGAGTAAGTTAGAATAGATTCTGAGATTGCAAAGAAAATTCAACTATGCATTAACTCGAATATTCGAAGTGCCCAATTGTGGACCTAAGGATGGCAACGTATTGGGTTTACTAAGTGGACCCACATCTAATTATGAATAGGGAATATATTTAGTTCAAACTGATTGCAAAGGTGGGGGTGGTCTCTTTGGGTCTATCCTAGACGGGGGGGGGGGCGCCCAAGACTTATTCATATAAATGAAGAAAAACTATGATAAAAGATCCCTAATCGTGCTAGCAATCATTGTTTTTATACGAGCTCTATAGAAATACTTCGTTTGAGAGCCTTACCAGTTGGTGGTTCATTTCATTTCTGTCTTGGATTGTGGCTGCCCCCTCCGCGTCTAAAACAGTACCATCCTTTCAGCAATTCTTAAAATGTTTGCTAGGGTTTTCGAATATGCTGAATCGAGTAGAAACAGGGCGGTGCCCGAAAGTTGATGCGCGAGTTTCGGGGTGAGCCTGTAACTATGAAAAGCGGTGTGGTAGAGTTATTTATAATTTGGGAAGTGAGCAAGTCTGCGTTTTCGGACTCCAGAAAAGTCTTCACTACAGAAGGTCGCAAGCACTCAAGGGTTTTCCTGCTACAGTTGCCGAATTCTCCCCGCTTCCATAAACCATTGATGGTTGACGTAGCTAGCAACATCGCGACCTCCGCTCACGCTCACAAAAAGTCAGCTTCTACGGCACTTCAGAACAAAGAAAAACAGAAAGTGTCAGACAAGGGACTGACCCCAACATAAACTGGAATTTCAAAAAACGGTCTCTCGGATGGAGAGAACAATTTAGTTTGTAAGATTCTCTTAATGCGCCTTGGTAGATCGAAAGCGACGAAAAGCCTTCAAACTCAAAATTTTTAGCCCAATCTTTGTTCAGGAGGTTCTTTGGGGGCATAAAAGTTCGCATATACCAGGTTCAAGTTTTGTCTTGCGAAAGATTGCAGTAGGTTCCTGTCGATAACTGATACTGTTCGCACCGTAACCTACAGTAATCTTCTGAGATCTGAGAACGGACCTTATAATCGTGATCAGCACCATAAACTAACCCCCTGGACAAATTTCGGGCCGGAAATGACATTTGATTACCGTTTTTTATCTGTCCAGATGCAATGGGGAGAATTGCCAAAGTTCGAATCGTTTCTTTTCATACCATAGATCGAGATCGACACAATTTCATCAATTCAGCTTAAATTTGTTTTTGATCCTGGGCGTTTCTCAGTTGTGACGGCATAGATATAACATGACAGAAAATAATTGCATGATAGATGGCTATCGAAGCAATTCACTGCATAATGGTTGGAATGAATACTGTGGCCATTCAGCTCTTCTGAAATGTTGAGTTTCCGGGCCAGAGTGCGAGTACACCTCAGGGAGAAACAGGTATAATCCTATCAGACAAGATGGTTGTAGCGCTATCGAGACACTAACACCCGGATTAAGCCAAGAAATGGCTGCGCCATGATTGATTACTGGAATGCAAAGTGGCACTCGCGAAGGTGTAATTTGTGACGAGTATTTACTTGACTCATTCCTATGCATTGCAATTTTCGCATTCATCTCAAAATAGGCGCTGATCTCTATAATGCATTTCGTAGAGGATAGTATTAAATTGGTGCAAAAGCAACCCCCAATCGACTTTGATGATTTTTTTAAACTTTCGGCGTCCGTCATTCGGCAAAGTGTGGCAAACATTTTAAAGGCATCAATTATTTTCTATTTCATGCTTTTTTCCACTTCATTAAAGACCTGGTGGTTCTTGAGTCACATGCCAATGTTTGGTGTGAATCTCATGTACTGCGCAGCTATTTCCAATCAAACCTCCATAGCTGTCAAAGTTGATGGTATCGACTATGTTGGTATATCGTAGCCGAACATACTCCGCTCCTTCACGTGCTTGTGCGGTGCGAGGGGATGGACAGCGGGAAAGTGTGAATGAAAGGAGACGCAGCATATGCGCGCAGACGGACGCGACTAACGGAAATAAATTTTATTCCGAAATAGAGGATACATTTGAACCTAGCATAACAGCGTATCTAGAGATTTTATTCATGGTATGCGTTGAACGAGAGCTGGTCACAGCTCCTGCAAGCTCTCCTTTTAGTGTTACGAAAGTTGTGAACAATTGGGAGAGAAGTGACGTCAGGAATGAAGTTCTTTGAACGGAAGCCATGCAGTTCAAATGACGTGCAAAACCCGAAATTATAAAGGCGAAGAAAGAAAGCGGAAGTGTGCGCTGCGAGCAGTGTTGTGTGAAGCGTCGAGCTGTGGGGAGAGGCTTTTATATCCGGCGCTATAAGTCGGCTCTGTTAATCCTCTTTCAGTGGGGGAGGCGATAAGTTGGGAAGACGGACTTGATGGCGTGGCTTACAGATATGGCTGTGTATATTCCATATTGTTTTTGTCAATTTCCGGATCTGCTTGACGCAGGCTTCGGATTAGATACCTTATAAGACTGGACATAGGCAGTAATAGAAACCTGGACGAGAAGCCTTTGCGCAGACTAAAAACGTAAACACTTTGCCAACGAAGCGTTCTGTTTGCAGCTTTTCTATGACGTTGACAACATTACTCAGTCAGCGAGTAAGAGTGCTACCAAACAGTTCTGACTACAAAAAAAGACATTTACAAGCTATTAATGCTAGTGCGCAATTTTCCGTCAACCATTGTTCAGTGGACGGTTGCAACGATAGGGTTGCAGCAATGAGTGGACTAGTTAATAAAGAATTGAAACATGCAACATTCACACGACAGAATCTAGACATGGACGCTGAAGCGCTCCGTAAGATTTTGGAAGCTCAAGCTAAGTTTCAGCTGCAGATGTTCAACGAGATGATTACTCGCATGGAGCGGGCATGGTCTCTAACATACGACCAACTGCTTCGACCGCTTCAGCCACTGTCACAGAGTTCGTCACAAACTCACTGTCGAGGCGCCTGCCCGAGTTCAGTTATGACCCGGACAACGGCTGCACAACCGATACTTTTCCAAGGATGGCGTCACTGTTGACGACTGTGCGAGAACCAGATTAATCGTCTCCAAGCACTACACAGGATTAGTCAATCGACGGCATGAAATGACAGAGTTCAACGACGTAACGCCCTAACAATGAAGCGTCTTGTGTGGATTAATGGGCTCGTCTCTCTAACGGATGCCGATATCCGTGCCCGTGCTCTTTGCAAGATGGAGAACAATCCAGAGACTACGTTGAAAGATCTCGCATCTGAAATTGAACAGTCCATCGATATTCAGCAAGACGATGCTCTTCTCAAACAACCAATATCGTTGCCACGATCCGGCATCAATGCTGTCAGGTCGAATGCATGCCGTTATCGTGAGCCACCGTCTCCATCTTTCCAAAGTGGAAAGAATCACTGGTCAGAAGACTACACGCTCATAAAAAAAAGAAAACACATAGCCCGAAAACGAGGCAACGGCAAACGGACAACATGTTTATCGCCTTTACGTCATAAGATATCGCTCCAGATATCGGAAGGTACAGATCAAGGGTAGCAGGACACGGATGCGTCTCGACACTGGAGCCAATGTCACATTACTCAGCGAAGCCGATTGGAAAGTGATTGGCTTCGACATTGACGGACACCCTGGACAAGGTACATGTTACGTTGCTGACATTGCTTCCTGGTTGGATATTGACTGGATAGCCCAACACAAGCCGCTGTATCGTCATCTGGCTGAAGGCTACATTTGCAACGTATCAACATCATCGACACTCTCTACACTGCATCAAACACTAACTGCTCAATAAATGAAGAAGTTCGCCGCAGTGTTTGCACCAGGATAAGGGCGATGCACAAAGTCGAAAGCGAAACTGTTGCTGAAGGCCAACGCCAAGCCTGTATTTTGCAAGGCTAGGCCAGCCCCGTAGGCCGCTCTACCGCGTACCACCCAAGAAATCGACCGCCTGGTGGCTGGTGACGTGTTATCGCCCGTAGATCACTCAATATAGGCCAAACCCATCGTCACCACACCATTCAGAAGATGAACAAGACCATTCGAATCTGTGCAGACTGTTCAACAGTGCTGTATGACGCAATTGAGAAGCACCGGCAGCCACTTCCAACGCCAAACGACATCTGCAAAAATTTGAATGGAGGTCGATACTTCTCGCTTCTCCACCTCGCTAAAGTGTACCTTCAGTTGGAAGTGGACGACGACCTGAAACCTCTGCTGACGATCAACACTCACAGAGGATTATACTGCTCCAGACATCTCCCGACAGCATACCGACGCCCTGACCGCTGGTTTGAAAGGAACTGCTGCCTACTTCGACAACATATTGGTCACTGGTAGCACCATCGAGGAACCCAGTAGTCGTCTCGAAACCGTGTTCCAGAGGATCCAGAACTGTATATTCCGTGTTCGTTTAGAAAAGTGCTTCTTTTTGCAGACTGAAATCGCTTACCTGGCCTTCTTCATCAACGCTCAGGGACGCCTTTCTGATCCTGCAAAGGTCAGAGCGATACAACAGATGCCATCGCCGAGGAACATGAGGCAGCTCCGCGCTTTCCTTATACCCGTCAACTCCTATTGAACATTCGTCAAAGATTTGCACAATCTACGCGCACTGTTGGACGCCCTTACAAAGAAGGACGCCGTCTATCAGTGGACACCGCAGTGCGAATCACTTTTCTGCAATAATAAAGCGACATTGAACTCAGATCTACTGCTGACACATTTTGATTCGTGTCGACCAATCCTTGTCGCTGCAGACGCTTTAAACTACGGAATCGGAGCAACACTGTCACATCGCTTCGCAGATGAATCCCGGAAGGTTGTTTCCGCGCAAGTTGTTGCTTGACATTCGCGCAGAAGAATTACAGCCAGATAGAAAGGAAGCGCTGGCTCTTAACTTTGCTATGCTGAAATTTCACCGTTTCTTGCATGGACGTCTTTTCGCGTTGGAGACTGACCACAAGCCACTCCTTTCGATCTTTGGGAGCAAGAGAGGAATACCAGTATACGAAGCCAACCGTCTTAAACGTTGGGCCACTGCACTACTCAACTATGACTTGACGGTTGAGTACCTCAACACGAGAGATTTCGAACAAGTAGATGCTCTTTCACGTTTCATAGCATCACGTTCTCTAGAATCGGAAGACTACGTGATAGCCGCTGTCGATGACGATATCACAGCCGCGTTCGCACAGAACTGTCATCATCTTCCAGTTTCTGCCGATTGATTACGGACCGCTACCCTAGCTGACGGTCTGATCAAATAAGTGACCGACCACACGAAATCCGGTCGCTGGCCCATGCTCAACCACGATTCTTCTTTGTGGCACTACTACGATCGCCCAGAAACGTTTACGACAGTGAGCGACTGTCTCATCATTGCTTCTCAAATAGTGATTTCAAAATCACTTCAACGTCGTGCACTCTTGACGCTCTACGAGGCCCATCCTGGACAGACAAGGATGAAGCTGCTGGCACGAAGTCACGTCTATTAGCCGACACTAAATAGGGACATTGGAACTCTCGTCAGGACTTGCAGCAAGTGTGCCACAGCTTCCAAAGATCCTGTAAATATTGAACTGCCGTTCTGGCCGAAACCGTTGTCTCCGTAGACTTGAGTACTTGCAGAGTTCGCCGGACCGCTAGAAAGACAGTTCTACTTGATCATAATAGGGACAATAATAGCCCTAGTGATGATATGTTGTGTTCATATTCTCTATGACCATTGTGGCCCTTCACTGTCAATGTTATTTTGCAATGCCTCTCGTAATTGCTATGTTAACCGAGCCCGTCAAACATGCGCCGGCTACAATGAAGTCAGGAGGGCGCCTAAATCATTCTTGCTAGTGACCGTTCTTCCTTTTTTAACTAATGAACTATTAGATCACTCGACTCCAGCAGCTCGGCCGTCTACAACACGAACCTATAGAAAGGGTTCGCGATAAAAACGGTTTTTGTGCTTTCTCATGAGAAGGCAGACTTGGCCATCACAAAAGTGATAGATAAGCGGAAAGTTGGAGAACAAACACTCAAGAACAAGTTATTGCTTGATGTCCGCCCATCTCTAAATACCCTGATTTCTGAAAATATTTGTTTTTCCACTTTTAATTCGCTTCTAAAAAAATTCTGAACGCTTCTAGAGACTAATGGCCTTTTCAAAAGCAAAATAATAGACGGATAAACAAGCGTTCATGAAAATCTAGTTAACTGACGGACGTGCGGACACCTGCGATTAGCCGTTCTACTTTGATTCGCGCGTTTGTTCTGCGAAACTTTTGGTTTTTTTTTTAATGAAAAATATGCATTCTCATGAGGAGAGCTCAGCAAATTTTCTCATCGCAGAACCTGCTTTTTTACTCAAGACTGCATTGGTGTACATTCTGAGGTGGTAGCAAGCCAAGCGAGAGCCCGAGATAATGATGAGCTTGAGATGCCACTCAAGTGGTACCTTAAGTTTTTGGCACAGATCCGAAAAAATTCTCACTGAGCTGCAAAACGCTCAAAAATCCAAGAATTACACGAGAAGTCGACATTAAGTCGGCCTCATGGGGAGAAATATCCGCAATTTCAGGGTGTTCCTGTCGTCCCCATGAAGGCGACGAGAGCGCAATCTCGTTCTCCGCGCGAGAGGGCGGCAAAGTAGTGTGTAGGGGGAGAGGGTGAGACAGTGGGATCGCCATCTCCAAAATTCCACTCCCGAGTAGATTTTCGTCACCATCACAGCAAGGCTGTCTTGAACGTAGTTGGTGCCAGCCGTCGACAGCCGGCCTCGCTCGTTCGTTAATTGATTTGCTTGAGACGTATTTTTGCAGTTGTTCTCTCTCGATATTCTGAATTTCTTTATTGCTCTACATTTCCTAGGTTATGAATTTACAGTCGCGGGCAGAAGTGACGGAACACCATATTCCGTGGGGTTTAAATTTTAACATATATCCATTTGCATCCTAAACGGACTCTAAACAAAATTCTACCAAACTGAGATATGTTAATCGGCATATTATCAGAGGTCTAACACCTTTGTGAAGTCGATTTTGGTGCAATACATTCCACAGAAGGAAAATTTATACTGCACGGCACGCATTTTGCTGAATTATATGGGATTTCTCCGAGCGGCATCCGTCACTACCCAAAGTTTTAGCGTTGAGTAACCATCAAATGAACTCCATGAAGATTTTCCATGGTATTGTGATAAGAGGTTTTGACCGAGTTCTGAGTGCAGACATCTCCTACGGAACCGAGCAAATTCCTTTTTGCGAAAGCGACGTTTTGCGGCTCTTCTTGCGCGCACAGAGCGCTGCATTGCCATAGCTCATTTCAAAATGAAATAACTGAATTAGAATTTTTCAGAATTCCTTCGACCACAGGTCAGAACAAGGCAGAATTCGCTATTATGGCTTCTTGATCAGTTCATAATGAAATTTTCGAAGTGGTGATGTGCAATTTATGATAATTTACTGGAATCAAATCTATCCCATTGTAATACTTTAATACAGGAATCGTTTCCCATACTAAACTCTATTTAAAAAGGAGTTCAAAATCAACATTGGACCACTTTCGAGCCAGCAATCTTTGGGCGCCAAAAAAACACCGAAAAACGTGGTTTTCTAAAATCTGCTCTCTCGGTACTTGAGGCGGCAGTTTGGTACTTCGCACATAAAAAGTTGTATCACTGAACGTGCACGAGAAGCTCTAGGAATCATATTTTGAATGAGCTTAGTGTTTCGTGTATAGTCATCATGTTGTTATGTTTCCATACTGGTTCACTTCGAGAATATTATTTTTTTCGAGAAAATCTACAGAAAGCAGATCATGTTGCACTGTTGGCCGTTTATTTTGACCGCTCGCCTTTTTAGTTACTAAAATTTGTTTTTGAAGCTTATTTTCTATTAAATGAATACCCGCAGTTTCTACCTCCAGCAAGGTGGCTATAGAAAATCGCCCTTACACTACCCAAACCCTTGAAAATATATTCGAAAATCCAGATCTCATGAGAAGCATCGTTCCAGAAGCCAACTTAAAGTCAATGTTCTCGATAAATCTCGTTTTCGAGTATTCATGTGAAATACAACGCTGGCAGATGCTGGAAGGGATAGCTCGGAGAAAGCAGCGAAATCGTTTCAGAAGTCAATAAAAACGGCCGCGAAGTGAACATTTTATTAGCCTAGAACGCCTGCTAAGCCAGCCCCGCCGCCTTTCTGACGAGCTTATAGTGCGCCGGACATTTCTGATTGCCAAATAACTCCGCAACGTCCAGCCTGATCGACTCACGCACATCTCGCCAATAGCGCTTGCTTGCTGGATTTAGCTGGTCACGTAAGCTCGTCCGCTCCCTGAACCTGTACTTTCGTTAGAAACCGTAAGTTTTTGAGTCGAACTCGAATGTCATATTCATCGTGAGCACTGCCTTCAAGAACAGAGCTGTTCGAAAGCTCCATAAAGCATTGAAATTCATTGTGTTAGTGTTTCATTATAGCAAAGATATATGCGAAAGACCGAGCTGTTTGGAAGTGGGGGTTCCGATACTTTTGCCCACTATATACTGTATGTGTGTTTTGGAAAAAAACTGACAAGCGAGGAGGTGAATAATCAGCGCAATGCAATCATTAATATATATCAATATCAATAGGGATTTCGGGTCCGAGCAGATCGGCTCACTCTGACCGTGCTTCTTCATTGACTGTGCTTCGTGTATGAGTAACAAATGTTCGTAAAAGAGAATACTCGCAGAGCGGAGTGCACAAAACACGCATTTTCCCCGCTTCAATCTATGCATGCTCTTTTATTGGATAAGTTCGTGAAACTCTGTCCACTCACATTGGAAAGTACACGTAACGTTGACGAATCGCCTATGAGTTCTTGGAGTCTGCTTATCGCATTTAGGGAACCCAGGAAACAATTTTTCGAGCATCCGAATAGGTGTTATGGACGCTCTATATGAAGCAAATACTGTACAATCGCTCACAACGTCGTTGGGTGATAGAACAAATCCACCCTCAGGTTGTACCCGTCCTTCCAGCTCGTTTGACCCGGGTGATGGGTGCAAGAGCAATGCCGGAAACGCCAACAGTCGTCATGGCGCAGTGGCAACGCTCAAGTCTCTTGCACGGTGAGTGCTGGTTCAAATCCAAGGCTAAACATTGTTTTGAAGGCAAGAGTGTCGCAGCATCACATTCTTCTGCCCACCATGTCACCCTCTGATAATCAAATCGCACTAAAGTACCACTTTGACGTTCGTTTTAAGTGGCGAATTCAAGAGGTTTGCTTCCACCCTTGGTGTTAGCGCTGCAGATTTGATTAACACTATGTAGCCTCATTGTATAACGGATGTTACATGAAGCCAGATGATGGGTAGGTATGATACGATATTGGAGGCAAAGTCCGGTCAAATTTTTGAGGAAGCAGCCTCGATATTAGAGATTGTGGTATTCCCATTATGGTAATAATGGCCAGAATCATTGATATTCACACGGCACTGTAGAATACTGTGTGGACGATAGGTGAATGATTGGCGATGGACACACTTTTCTGGCGCGGTGAGTAAATCTCAAAATCTGAATTCTGTCCGGATCCTGCCTTTGAACAAAACTCGCTTCAAAAATATCCCAAAGGATAGGCTGATCCGATTTCTGGTAGGCTCAGGCTCAGATGGTGTTGACGTTACGCCTGCATCACGTGTCGACAATCTACGTCAAATAATTCTGTCTTGTTTATGAAATCTGCTCAGAACCACCATAGCAATCCGCTCAATCGCACCTCTTCTGCACTTCGATAATTGCGTTACCAGAATATCCCACACCTCCGCCTCATGGATCGCTGCTGACGCAAGTATTAGTAGTTCAGAAAAGGGTCAATCATCACGTTGGACTAAGTGCGATAAGCCAGTGACGGCTACGGCTCAGATTTTGAGAGCGACGTTATGAGGATTGGGTTCAGCAGATCTTCACAGCACCTCAAGCGATCGACAGCAGGTATGTACGAAACACAATTGAAGACGAAAACACTGAAAATAGAAAAATTTCGGTTCAATCACCAAAAAATAAGAAAACGATTAAGTTGTGAACTCAGAAATGCTCTATTTTCATGATTACACAATTCTGATTAGTGTACGCTTGGCAACGTTATCGAAAGGCTACAAATTATCGTAGAAATATGTTCTAAAAGAGCGATTCATTAGGCCTGCATAATTATTTGATGGGAGGGCTGCGTTGCTTCGAAAAGACGCAGAGGCGATTCTTGGCAAAATCGTACCGCTGACAAGTTCCTGGGACTCCGCAACCCGAATTCGCTTTTCAAAAATGCCGTATGATTCACTTAAAATTTGTCTCAACGATTCCGTTTTTTTTTGTGTTTTTTTACCAAACCGTGTGTTCGGAAGTTGTCTCCAACGCGAATAAGAACACAGTTTTACAGAAAATGAAAGTCGATTCTAAGTTAACAAGCTAAATTAAAGGCAGCGTTCGGGCAGTAAACCACATTTGGTTTTTTCTTCTCAATCCAATGTTTGAACCATGTGGATATAGTTGTCAAAGTTCCAGACCTGAATGCTGCGCTTTCATAATGCTACAGCTTCCTAAAAACTGTTCCGTGGGTTGAAAAAATGTTTTCCCGATCAATCATCTAGCACGAGGAGCAGAAGCGCCCGGACGGGCCCCGACAGGCCTTAGGTATTCAAACTCCACTCCTTATTCCTTATTTCGAGAGATCCTCGCGTCAAACATGAGTATTGGAAGCTACTTGTTTTTGAAGGATTTCCGACAATGGAAAGTTCAAAAAGAAATAGTCCACCCAAAGAGTCAAAGGGGCTAGACCATTTCAGACGTCCAGTTTTTCCACATTTCTTAATTGCACAAGGCACACCATACACACGCGAAAAAAAAGTAAGCTGAATGCTCCGGTATTTTCGACCGAGTTTTTCTTTGAAATTTGACTGTTTTTGGTGGCTTCTTGCGACATATCACAACTTGGTAGGCCTAACTGCCCAAAATAGTAAAACAGTTGATCGCGGTATTCTACGCGTACGCATCCCTTGAGCAGTGTTCTCCAGAGACGATCAATAATAAATGCTGATCTGTGAGATGTATGTATACAAGTTATTTTTTCAAAAAGTCACCTTCTAGCTTAGCGCGAGCGGTCGTGTCGCTGTAAAGGCTCCCCGATAGCTTTGTTTCTTCGGGCTATCGCTTGGTACTGGTCGCGATGTTACAAGAGCATTGAGCCGTAGTGCCTTGAATTGAGTTTCATTTCAGCCATTAAATTGAACTTTTGTTCATTGAATACAACGTTACAAACATGGTAATATTCGGCTAATTCTGTAAAAAAAAACAATATAATCGATCTATGCCTGCAGCTCACGGCTGCGCGTCTTCATTGAAGATAAAATCTGGCAATCGAACCCGGCCTAAGATTGACGAGTGTAAAGCTGACTCAGACGTTTGAAGCTGTGAAGGACTGACATAAGCTCTCATCAGAAAGGCGAAATCTAGATATCTCTGTTTATCTTGAATTGCACAAAACACGGTCCGCCAATAGTCCTCTAATTGGCCCGCTAGTACCGTAGTGTGCATCCACGACGGGTTCTCGGCAAACCCGGGTGTGCACCCGGTTTGAAGAGCGATCGATTCATCAATGCCGTCACTCGGCTACCCACCCTGCCACTGTGCCGTCGTGTCCGCCGAGAACGCGTCGTTGACGTACACTATGGTACTAGCGGGCCAATTAGAGGACTATTGGCGGACCGTGTTTTGTGCAATTCAAGATAAACAGAGTATAAAAAAAACTGGGAATTTCTCATTTTTTCCCGCGTTGTCTCGATATTGATTTTTCGTTGACAGGGGCAAAGAACCAAAAAACCGAGGAGTTGCAAACCGTAAAACACAGAACTTCTATAGACAGAGACCTGCGACGAAGCGAAATAATGGGTTTCGCTACCAATATAATACGGTCGATTCCAGAGACAGATGATTAGTTAGTCAGTCATCTCGTTGAAGGCACGTACCCCTTCAGACATAAATTTTGTGTTTTTTATGTGATTGTGTTGTAAACCCCTCCTGTATAACAAGTGCCAAGTGCGAGATCTCAATTCCAAAAGGCGAGATTTAGGCGACCACCACAGGCCCGACCTCCTCCGCTCACCACCACGTGCCATACCCCCTACCAGATTTTCGAAGTCGATAGCGGCTCGATGGATGGATGAATTCTCAACAAGTCAGATTTCTTAAGTCCACTGCCGGACTACCTTTTTGTCCAGGCTCGCCCTCGCGCAATGACTGCGAATGAAGAGAAATGAAGGCTTGAGACAACTCGTCCCCCAAACTTTCGCGTTCAAAATACAGACGGTTTAGAGAAGGCATATCTCTGTTTGTATGGGTCTCAGACCATTCCAAGGGTACCGTTGTGAGCAGGGTGTAATCCTCTCGAAGGCAAGGAGAAAGTCTGGAAGATAATTGTTTGGCTGTTTTTTGCCTTCAAAGCTACAGTCCAACCTCGGAATCGCTTCTCTGTTTTTCTGCCTATCTTGAGAAGGGTTCCACGCTGATCCCAATGATGTCTCTGAAATCGCCCAAGACCCTTAGAAACGGAGTTATGGCCCCTCAAATTAAGCTGCGGAAGCATGGTGGACAAGTTGTCCGGGGCTTGTAACTTCGGTCAGTTGCAATCGATGTATGCGACCTTAACAAAGAGAGAGGATTAGAATGAAGAGAAGAACGGGGCTATTTCTCGGAAATCATCGCTCATTTCGTCACTGTTGATCTCGAAAGATCGTAAAAGGGGCGTGCCAAAGTGGCTTTGAGGTGTGGACGCCCCAGGGTGGCTTCCTCCTATATCGCTTATTCGGAGGAATTGAGAGCTCGCATTTTGCAGGTGGTATATGGGGTAGGTTTACTTCAAAAATACATGGAAAAATCAGATTTCATCTTAAGCTTGAACAGTGCCGTTAAGATTGGAGGTAGAAACGAATGGAAAAACTGCTTCATTTTCAGAACGACCAAGCACCTTCCAATAGAAAAGCTTTTCATATAGAGGTTTCACCTTTGTTTTTCATCTCTGTATCACGCGTTTCTCAAAACGGACTGTTTTAATTTCCGACAAAACCTCCATTATAACGCTATGAGAATCGCGGACAGCAATCAAGAGGAGCGGTTAATAGAATTTTATTCAAGTCATCAAGTTCCCACATTACTGCTATCATTTTTGAAGCGAATTCACCCCATAGAACACCTACCAAGTGAGAGCTCTCAATTCCTCCCAATAAGAGAGATATAGGAGGTAGTCACCCTAGGGCACTCACATCAGGAAGCCACTTTGGCACATCCTTTTTACGATATTTCGAGCTCTGTGGAGACGAGATGAGCGACTGTTTTTCACTTGTTCTTCCCGTCGTTTTCAGCCCCTCTCTTTACTTATGTCAGCTCGCATACAACGGTACCTAATGAGGCAAGTTACCAGCCTCGGACAACTCGTTCTCAAAGTTTCCGCAGCTCAACACTTGATGGGCCTTCGCTTCGTTACAAGGAGGTCTGGTGCGATGCCAGAGATATCGCTAGAGTCAGCATGGGACCGTTTTAAAGACAGGCAGAAAAACTGAAAAATCGATTCTCAGGTTGGACTGTGCCTTCAATAAGGTCAAAGAAGAGCAACCGAATAATAGTGCTGAGGCCACATAATTTTCAGTGGATATTGTTATTTATCAATCGCTCACCTTCAAGTCGTACGGCGATCATCACAAGAATTAGGGTTACTCTGTATCGGTCAGCAAATCATCACAGTTTACTTCAAACTAAATTGAACTCCGGTATTGCAGATAACCACTTCATTCAGGCACAAACAAATTAAGTTGCCAGTGCCGCCTGCTATCCGCTATGACTATTAATCACAACCTGCGTGTCGGTGGTTCTTCGCCGCTGTGGTCTACGGTTGATTATAGGAACCTTGTCTCTAATAAAGTGTATGTGTATGTGCCCTATACTGGTGCGATTTTCTACATGGCAGATCTCTTGGACTGCACATAACTTGATAAATATGCAAGCGATCAGAGTTCTCGCTGGCCATTTAATAAAGATAATACTAATCCGACAAAGTTGTTGAAAAGTGAAGTGATCGATGATGATAAATTAACCGAGGCAGTTCTGGAGAATATGGAAAACATGCGGATCAGCGCCCACTCCTCAAAGACTTTATTCAGAAGAAGGCATTGAGAGGTAAGGGATAAGGAACATGCCGCATGTTCCTATTAGAAGTCAATTAGTACAAGTTCAACTACCTTGCGGACCTATTTTCAGACGTATTCTCTGCAAAAGTCTAGATTCCCTCAAATCATTGGCACCCACTGCTGTTTTCTCCGCTCTCTCGCTGTCATTAACCCAGGGTAACGGTCGAGGGGTGAAGGGTTCCGATACTGGTCAACCCTCCCCATCCAGCAAGGTTTTTTCACCTATACATAAATGATTTTTAGAACATATGCAACATTTTGGGGTATTAAACTAAATTGGGGGAGGGCACCCCCAGGATTCAGTTGGAGAATGAATGATACCGTTTCCAGAAATCGAAGTGTAGTGGAGTCCACCAAAAAAGTCTCATTTACTTATCAATGAGAAGCGGTCGGCTGGGGATCAATGTGCATAAATCCCGTACCAGCACGCTCGATACCGACACGATTCGTAACAGTTGACCGCACTTGTCGCGCTCGCAAAGTTTTGGTATAACGATTGCCTCAAATCACAAAAATCGTTCATGAAATAGTTTTATTGGTAGGATTGACGATGACTAGTAATTAACTCTTTGAACAATGTCTGTTCTAAACCGGTGCAGTATTTGAGCTAGAGTTGCTCGATCTCGATAAGGACATTACTTCCTGTCCTGGATTCGGTTTACTCTGAAATGCATATGGGTTAGATGTGAATCTGGGTATTGATCTACACCTTATGGCACTCTAAAACTAATTGTTCAGAGCTCATCACATGAGCAATTAGACTGCTGGAACGTATTCTTGAATGAACGATGATTTGTGGGTGTGAGACGTTTAGCCCGAAAAGCTAGAGCGCAGACAGGGAGGAGAAAGGGTGGACAACTAGTTACAAGTTCAGAATGATCGATAATATTTCATCCGTCTACGTTCCTGATGTTATCCCTACCAGATCTCAAACTTTCCATGCCTCAGCTTGATTTGATAATCCTATTTGAACCCAAATAAAAAAAAATAGTTTCCTCTCCGTCTCTACCCCGAATTCGGCCTAAATGTTCGCCACCCCTCATCAGCGTATCGCGGATACTTTTCGCGATTAATGACATAGGAAAACGTCAAAAAACCAATAACTCCACGATTTCGAGCTCTCCAGGACTGCTTCTTAGCGGTTTCTTTCTTTAACCAGTTTTGCTATATATGGACGCTTGCGGGAAAGACTAAATAGAACAATTCATATTATCAATCAACCTACTTTCATAAATGGGAGAAACCAGGCCGTTGAGAACACCGTGCGCATTCGCCTATACACGTTGCTAGCTCGCTTGCCACGCCATCGATCGATACTGGTAAGATTAAAGGCAGCATGCACGCTCGTCAACGTAATTGAGATAACTACGGAATTACCTATTATAAAATGGTCAACGAATACAACGAGAACAGAACACAACGCCAACGCATTTTGAAGCGTCAAGAACGACCCACAATGACGCTACACGAGTGAGAAGTTGACCCCGCCCCTGTATATGCCCGCCCCCTGTAATTGCATAATCCTCCAAAAGAGGGGTGCTGGGCCATTATTACCGTCGTCGATGTATGTGATTTACTTGTTGTACTTATTGTACCTCTCGCAAACGTCACCGTTGGTGGGATTAGCCCAGCACCCCTGCGTTGGAGGAGAACAGCAAATTCAGAGGGCGGGCAGAAACAAGGGCGGGGCTAACTTCTTACTCGTGTAGCGACATCGTGTGTCGTTTTTGACACTTTGAAATGCGTAAGCGTTGTGTTCTTAGCCATACAATTCTAATTCCGTAGTTATCTCGATTACGTTTACGAGCGTGTATGCTGTCTTTAATGGATGGCGTGGCAAGCGAGCGTGCTGCGGGCTGTCTTGCTGTGAGGCCATTACGCACGGAGGGAACAATAGCACATCTCCTCTGGTCCTGTGAACCTCACGTGTTTAGGAAAAATAGGAACTTACATCCAGACCGTTCATAACGCCTGTGTAACATCAGCATGCGTCCTAATGAGACTTTGCAGTCCCCATTGGAGGTTGGCGCGAACTCGGTGCACCTATGGTATAGTATATGGCACCGAGTTTTGACCAATCTTAAATAGTGAACGCTAAATCTCATTAGGATCCATGCCGACGTTAAAGGCAGTGATCACGATAAAAATCGTTTTTCTGTTTTCCCGTCTATCTTGAAAACGGCCCCATGCTGATTCCAATGATGTTTGTGAAATCGTACAAGACCTTCTGAGAACAGAGTTATGGTCCCTCAAAGATTGAGCTAAGGAAACATGGTGGAAGAGTTGTCCGAGGCTTGTAACTTCCGTCTTTTGCAGCCGATCTATTCGAGCTGACCTGAGTGAAGAGGGAAGTTGAGAATGAAGGGAAGAACGGGGCTAATGATTGGAAATCATCGCTCATGTCACTATCTCGAGCATTCATTTGCTCACATCGGTGAGCGTGTGATGCGCTTTTGAGGTTTGCCTTGCGCTCGAAGTGGCAACTTCGGGCTCTTTTGGAGCCTTTCCTGCCTCGTTTTCATGCGTTCTTTCGACGCCAACATTACAGTGCGCCCCTCCACTACCCATTCCTAGTGGAAACTGGAACACATTTTTTATCGTGAGCACTGCCTTTAAAGGCAGCATACACGCTCGCAAACATGGTCGAGATATCAGCATAAATAGGCCCGCACGACCCCTACCATGTCGCCAACGACGTTTGAAGCGCTGAAAATCATCCATGATGACAATATTTGACCGATAATGTCTCGCACGCCCGTATTTTCACACCCCTTTGAGTAACAGAATGAGAAGTTCAACTTGAGAAAACATGTGATAATTGAGAGTGATAGCACTATAAGAAGGGAGTGCACGAGAGAAACAGCTCGATTTACCTGGACATTACATGTTTGTACGCTGATGAAATCCTCCATTTTCAAAAGCCAGCCGGAGTAGAGCGGCACTCTCAAAAGTGTACGAGAGCTGATCGGTATGTAGACCTGTTTTACTCAAGTAAATCAAGCTGTTTCTCTAGTGCACTCCCTTTTGATAGTGCTATCACTCTAAACTATCACATGTTTTTTCAAGTCTAACTTTTCATTCTGTTACTTGAAGGGGTGTGAAAATACGGGCGTGCGAGACATTATTGGTCAAATATTGTCATCATGGATGGTTTTTCAGCACTTCAAACGTCGTTCACGATATGGTGGGGGCCGTGCAAGCCTATTTATGCTGATATCTCGACCATGCTTGCAAGCGAGTATGCAGCCTTTAAGCAACCTTTGCAGTCATGACCGACATGGGAGAATGTATAGAGTTGTTTTTGAATACATGAGAGGCAAGGACGCTACAGAAGACGAGGGTCGGGCAGGTGAGATGTGCAGGGAAATTTTTCGGAAAGGATTAAGGGTGGATTTGAAGGCATCCATTCAACACAACGGCCAGTGGCAACAAGATTCATACAGATCTACCCCTGAGTCGGTCTGGGTGCCATCCTGAAGAGCCACAGAACGTATCGATAAGAAAGGTAGAGCGCAATCTTCTCTACCTAAACGGATCTTGCAAGAACATTCATCTCAAGTTTGAGCGAAGGAACATAACGCTGGGCGTACCTCGAGCTTGGTCAACTGATGAAATAGGGGCTATCTGCACCCTGAGAGAGAAGTTGCCCAGCTTTTTCTCAGGACTTCAACCCCTCCCTCTGTGTGGAAAGAGCCGCTATACCGCCGACAGGCTCTTTTTTTTCCACACAGTACAGTGCATCGTAGTCGACGGGAAGGCTGATGCATTCGCAGTCCAGCACGAGATCAGCCCGATATGTGTGAATGCACGCGATCAAGCGTGCCGTGGAGCGGTCTTTAGCGCAGTCAGATCTGAGTGGAACTTTTGTCCTAGGTAAGGATGGTCCTCGAGCGCGGTTGTTACTATTAGCCAACTTCTGCGCGATGAGGCCACACTGTTGCTTCAACATCTGATCGAGTGAGAAAGTCTCTAGGTGACACTCGAGAAGCAAGTCTGCGAGCATCTGTCATCCGTTAATGTTTATCGCATTAGGTGTGACCTGTAGTCAACGAGGGGCCAGGTTTACCATTCGCTGTTTCCGAACGAGCTCGAATTGGTACCATTGAATCATGCAGCACCACCTCCTGCCACAAAAGCCTCCGAGAGAATAACAAAGGATAACAACAGCGCACGCTGTAGAAGCTCAACTTCCTTTTGGCTTAAACGCTACAGTGTTCAAGCCTCAGATTGAGTCCAAAGTTGCTACGATTCAAACCCTATGGATAACTATAAGGAGATCATCGTAAATAAAGTGCCCGTGAACTGTACGGAACTTCATTCGATCAATGAGCCGCAAACATTTGTTCGCGCATCGTGGCAGGAATCAGATGAACGACGTCAAATCGGCTCAACGATCCAGCTACGGGACGAGGACTTGTTGACCATTGGTTGTTGCGTATTTGTTGTGAGTGTCCAGTGATTTCTTTCCTAGTCTTACATTGAGTGATTCAATGCAATGAAACTGTCGAAACTCGGAAAAATTATTTTAACAGTTTTCGGGAAGCTAAATTTTTGGGAGCATTCTGTGGTTGAAAGAACATTTTTCTAACTTCAAACAGGGTATTCTTCTCATATACCGATTGTTGAATGAAATACTTGTATCCATCAGGTATCGTGAGGGAGAATTTTTCCAGGTCTATTTTGAAATTTCTTCACGAATATTTGGAATACTTGTCAGTATTCTGAGGTTGACTTGTCAAATTTCAGAAACTTTCAACTTGAGTCGTTCAAAGCTTATGTAGGGGCATTTGATAACAAAACGCGACTTCTGATGAATTCCGGAATGTCAGAACAGATGTGGCTCAAATATTTTCTCTGGAGACTATTTGAAGAGCTTAAAGGCGCTGTTCGCGATAAACTTCATCCTCGAATTTTTCATGACAAACGCTTGTCGTGGCTATCAGAAGCAGAACAGCGTCAAAGAAACGGGACGAAAAGCTCCCCAGGAGCCGCAAAACGGCTTAGAAAAGTGGGCGAACCCCGCCGCTGTGAGCAAGTCCGGCCCCTTTCCGCCCCTCCACTGGAAAAAAGGAACACTCGAAATCGTGAGTGGAGCGATGGTTTCCGATCAAAAGCCCCATCCTTCCCTTCATTCTCAACTTCTCTCTTTACTCAGGTCAACTCGCATACATTGGCTGCAAAAGACGGAAGTTACAAGCCTCGGAAAACTCGTCCACCATGCTTCCTTAGCTCAACTTTTGAGGGATTATAACTCTATTCCCAGAAGATCTTGTACGATTCCAGAAGCATCGTTGGAATCAGAATGGGACCGGCTTCAAGACAGGCAGAAAAACAGAAAAGCGATTTTATCGCGAACAGTGCCTATAACACCAAGATGAGGTCCATGCATCAATTTGACAGATTACGGCAGATCACGCTGGGTACACCGTACCTGGCCGTAGTCTACGATTCGGCTCTAGGGGTGGTGCTCACGAAATTGGTGTCCATTTGTCGACGTTCGAAATACTCAAATATATACCGCTTCTTACATAAATAGCACGGTACCCACCGTATCCCACCATAAACGCCAGCATTTTGTCGAACGGACCCCAGATTCGATTTCGGTACCCTGAATAACCCCCACATACGAGTTTTGAGCCAAAGCCAGAAAACGTTTTCGGCTTTGGCTCAAAACCAAACCAACCCAGGAATTGCTAAACTTTTCGCGAATCTTCCAAAAACGCTTATGATATTTAGGAACCAGGAGCCCAGGACATGATACCACGGGAGTTTTACCATACAGGTCCGATATATACTAACAATACAATTCGTTTTCGCATGCGCTACCCACGCACTAGGCACTTTCTATGTTAGCATCTACATACTCGGGCGAAGCGTTCGCGGCTGACGTTCGTCAGAATATGCAGCAAATCCTCGAACATTTGTTATATGCCAGTCAATGCCAGAATAGTAGCGTCTTTTTCTCCGTGTCTCTGGCGCGAGAGAAGCTGTGTAGAGCGCAGCAAGCGCTAGGGAAAGTGGGCGAGGCATGCTTCAGTGGTACCTCAGCCGTTGGGGCAAGGTTTGGAGCGTCGGAGCGTTTATCGATTGCCCTGTTTGTGCTGGGAAAATCAATAAATGGTGTCTCAGCTGGGTTTCGACTTTCCCACCGTTGTAGGTAGGGTTAGCGAGGGAACGATTATTCAATGCTACCCAAACCCCTTTTCAGCCCTCGCACTGCTACCACCAAAATTCCGACGCCCCTAACCCTGATCCAACCCCTTCGTAACGCTCGCGATTGTGCATGCCGCACCGAGACGGCCACTCGACACGTACGCCGACCGCATGGGCGGACTCATTCGGACAGACATTATAGGGAGCTGGTTCATTGCAAAACTTTAGTTCTCGCCAAACGCGATGATGGCTTAACCACCGGATAGCCCTCAAAGCCAGAATTATGAATATTACCTTAGTTTTGCACAAAATTAAGTTTGAAGCGAGTTATTAAGAAAAAACGCGGGATCGCGTCCTCTCGCCCTCTCTCACCACATAGCGTGGGGTGTTCGAGCCTACTAAGAAGCCCGTTGACTACCGAACTTTGATTGAATTTTTGCTCTCACGCGTCCATATACTTCCTAAACAAGCGAAAGTTTCACAAGTTGTTCGAAAGAATGACAGTAAAGTTGAGAATCGTGATAATTCTGTCCAGCGGGAGACCTCAACACAAGAATATGATTAGAAATGGTGTAAGTAAGACAAGGTGGTCTTCAGGATTTTGTACAGTCTGAATTTTTTTGTAAAGCCTATCCACATTATGGTGTTTTTGGAGACACCACTCTCTGGGTACTTATGAGACTATATCTTCGCTACCTCCTAGAAATTGATGAAAAAACCCTTGAACTAGTTGACAGCGGAAAAATTATACCCAAACTTCAACCGGAAGAAGTACTTTAAGGAGCTTAGCACGGACATATGGTCTATTAAAAGTATTGCACCTACAGAAAGCTCATCTTTTGGCTCATACCTTTGTTCTTAAAATCTGGGCAGCTACGATTGACCATCTCCTAGTACCTCATAATCCAATGTTCTCTAAGGCGCCCTCCAGCCTAATTATTCGATAAGAAAATCTCAAAACTGGTATCTAGTGCCAAAGTAAATAATAATGCACAAAAAATCACTGTAACAAAACATAGCACTGTACTGTGCTTATCTGGGCCAAATTCCGGTCCGCAATTGCGTCTCGACACGCTTTGCGCAAAAATCATCGATATTCAGAGGACAAAAGACGTGCAAATTTACCTAATAAAAACAGGTAAACAATGAAGGCAAAGCACTTCAGTCAATGTTTTCGACTAGAAGAGTTCGAAGGATAATTAATGTTCATTGATTGAAATTCAATTTCGAGACAGCTGATGTTCTTGATATCAGAGATCATCGATGCCTATGACGTCGAGTGGGCTCGTCCACCATCAAAAAACAAGAAAGGTAAGGCTTCAAATTTGGCCCGATACAGCGGTTTTCTCGCAATTTTTTCTCATAGGTCCTACTACACTAAACCCAGAAAAGGGTTTATAGAGGAAAAGAAGACAAGAATTTTTTATCGCGACCACTGCCTTTAAGCCAATCTCCGATTTTCATGTGGGGGTAATCTAGGGTGCTGAACACCAATAAGCGGTTCACGCGCCGGGATTCTGAGGATTACTGTTGGTTACGGTAGGCGCCATGACAGTTGGAGAGAAAAACCTACCTTCATAATTCGAAAATCGACGAATCGGCATAGAATTCGCATTCAGCACCCCGAATTACCTCCGCTCGAATCCGAGACTTTGACCAAACTACCGCATTCCCATCGTAATCTACCGCAAGCTGTCAAAAATCGAAAAACTGCATCAGATTCGCGTTGAGACCTCCAAATCACCATCAAAGAAACGATTTGAGCTACATTGTAGCGTTCCGAAAACGTCAAAATTCGCGTTCTGCCTTCTAATTTTCCTCCCGATGATCCCGATGAGAAGCTTCGAATGAAGTCAGTAGAAAACTGAAAAATAAACCTGAGGTTCGTGATCAGAACCCCAAATAACCCCCCCCCCCGCACCCACCCACCACCACCTTTAGCAGAATCCTAAGTCAAATCTGGAATATTTTTCTTTGACGCTTTTTGAACCATTAATTGATTCAGGTAAACGATCAACCGAAAATTAGTACATGTGGAAAACGGTATCACTTCGTGGAAACTCCGGGAAAGAGCTTTTACTCAAGCGTTGTCCAGGGGGTTGTTTTGAGCGCTGAACACGATTGACCGTTTTCGATTTCTTGAAAGATTAGCATGCGTTTTTGGATGGTAAACTAGGTACGCGAAACAGGGGAAAATGCCTAATAAATTTTTTCAGATTGACTATGCAGCTGTGAAGGGCATGTTCAGGCCCTACGTTCAGAGTCGTTCTGGAAAAGTAGGTTTTATCTGGGATATCCACTTTGGCTAATAGTAGTTTCCTTGTTAGTGTTCCCCGTCTTGAAGGGAGTTCACGATAGAAACAGTCTCCTAGTTTCTTCGGAAATCAAAGTTCCGGGTGATATTGACCTAGGTTTCGAAATGTCAAATATTATTCGAATATTGGAATAGGATTCGACTATACTCATTTATTGGGAATTTCGAAAACGCCTTATTCGAATCTATTCATTCATTCGGGATTTTTTAAAAGGCATCATTCGAATGTATTCATTTATTCGGAATTTTTCAAACGGCAGTATTCGAATAATTCATTCATTCGAAAACACGGGTCGAATGCCCATGTATAGTTGTTACTATCTGAGTAGGTACAGAACAAACGGCTCTGCATCCTTTCTTTTCCCAGATGGAGTAACGAAACTTCTTGCGTGCCCTCTTAAAAATTAGCCCTCTTCGCAGCAGGGCTCGTTGGCATTTACAGTTCATCACTGAACTTCGTTTTGGCGGACTCGCTGGAAGGCGCCGCAGTCCATTTGTCAATATTTCGAAAATTCCGTCGGATTTTGTCCGAAGCTTCAAAATGTATAAACCAACTTTCTTTTTTTTTGACAATTTCTAGAAGGCTACGATAGAATCGTTTTGAAACTTGAATATAGGGTTATTTGGGCTGCGTAACACGAACCTGTGGTCGGTTTATCGATTTTCCTTGGATTACGGTATCTAACGGTGGGTATACGGTATCTCTATGTATCTATCTAAGCTTTATTCAGTCAGGGAAAAATAATAATCCGTAAATCACGGTTGGCAAACCATTGACTGAAAATGTTAGCAAAAAAGGACAATAAAAAGCAGAAAGAAATACGGGAGAGCCTAACTAATCATAAAGCGGTAGTAATCCAAAAGAGCGAAAAAAATTTGGAGGTCCAATTCACGCAGTTGATGGCTAGCGGTGCAATTAACTCGTTAATAAATCTCGTTAATGATCTCGTTAATGATTTTGGTCGAAATCTCAGATTTCACTCAAATTTTAACTGTGGGTGCTATGTGAGACGCTGATCACGAATTTGAGGTCCATTTAACGATTTGCGAGATTTCAAGGTAAGCAACGCCAGCCTCTGTGCTTCTCTGGGCCGAATTCCGGTCCACAATTGCGCCTCGACGCGCTTTGCTATCGCACGCGCTCGAGTCAGTCAAGTTTCCAGCGCCAAAGCCGACTCAACGTGGCTTTTTCATACAGTTTTCTCCAACTTTGTTTAGTTTCCAGTTTCCGAAACCCATCTAGAGTCAACAGATCGGCGGTTGCGGCGCTGGAAACCCTTCCGACTCGAAAGCGCGCGGCCGCAAAGCGTGTCGAGACGCAATTGGGGACCGGAATTTGGCCCAGAGAAGCACAGTAAAAGACCAACTCTTACTTACAGTAACCCTAAGTCTGGCGACAAACAGACACCAGATTCGGGTTCAGCGCCCTAAATAAATCCTCGTTGAAAGTTTTGAGCCGAATCCGAAAACTTTTTTCTGAACACCCCGAAATTCCCTGATAGTACGCACTCTTACCTTTTTGCGAAGCAATGAAAATACCTCTTTTGGAATCCCTCCCACCATTAGAGTAATTTCAAACACGGGTTATTTATGTCCTGTTACAGACCTAAAGCAACCACAACATGGTTTTCCAAATCGCCGCGGATACTTTGAAGGCAGTAGTCGCGTTGAATAACGTTGTGGAACAAATCACGCAGATCAGTTTGATCCGTCAACGACCAAAAGACCATGAAGGTCACCCGGCAAGAAACGAGCTAAAAATAGGTCTCAGGATCCCAAGTTGCCGATTCGTGCATATGTGCGGAGCTCCGCCCCAAGAGATCACAGTCTCATGCCGAGTGGTCAAAAATCATGGACGTTCACAGCCAGAAATAAATGCAAAATTCACGAACAAAAACAGCTCAAAAATAGAAACAAGCCCTTCATTCATTGTTTAACTCGACGAGGACAGAAATATTCGAGCAGGTCCTAACGAGAACTATACTGTTCTTTGATTGAATTCCAATTCCACGCCAGCGGAAGTTCCTGATATTAAAGATCAACGATGCCGATGGTGTGTAGTGGGCTCGTTCACCATCAAAAGGGAGGAAAGTTCAGGTTTGGAATTGCGATCAAAACAAGGGTTTAATTGCTAATTTTTTAAAATGGGTCCTACTACCACGAATCCACAAGGGTTTAGAGGAGAAAAGAAGGCATGCATATTTTATTGCGACCACTGCCTTTCAAGCAGTCCCTAGTGAGGTTATTTTTATCCTACCTGGGAGGTGGGTAGGGAGGCGGACGAAAGTTTTGTCTGAATTCGCTTTTAGTGTTACTCACTGCACATCCATTAGGCCATCCTCACGCCCCTCTACAGACCTGTCGCGGCCGCGGAACATTGCGTTGCTGTCGCCTAGTGTAAGGCATCTTTATAGTCGTAATCGTAAACGCGTGACGCGCGGTATGAGCGGTGGCCTATAGAAGTTCTCACCGACCGGGACGCGCGGAAAAGAACTATGAAATCTCCGAAGGCACTGCCAGGGCGGTGTGCATTAAGGTTGGGCCTCAACTAAGAGACGCACAGAAAACCCTGGCCTGCATTTGCGTATAAAGTGGCGTAGGATATTCCCAGAATCATTTATGTTGACTTGACTTACTTGACTTAATCGGTTGGCTTTCGCCTGACGCGGTCATTCCGCATCTTCACCGAGGTGTGCCGTCCTAGTAGTCAGCCGTGTCCATTTTTCACGGTCTTCAGCCACAATTTGAACACATTCCATCCAGCTGTCACTATTCCATTTCCTGCGAAACGAAACATCGCGCCTGAACTGTCTTTCGATGCCGAGTGACTTTAAATCCTCTTTAACCACATCCGTCCAGAACTTTCGCCTACGCCCAGGTGGCCGTTTCCAGACAGGATTTGGAAGCATTTTTAAAGCGTGTTGTACGAGACGATCCGGCGTTCTTCTTAGTATATGCCCGAGCAGTCGAAGTCGACTTTCCATTGCTGCTTGAGATGGCGTTAGGAGATGCTGGCACCTCCCTCGTGTCAAGCGTTGATGTACTGCGTCGATTTCCTTGTAAAGGTCTTCGTTATGGCATACACGCGGCCAGAAATATCCAAGCAAACGCCTAAAAAGCTTCCTCTCCGTGCAATCCAACCTTTCCATCTGCGTTTTCGGTGCTGCCCACGTCTCCGGATCCGTACATCATGATAGGGCGAATAGCGGATAGGTAGACGCGCAACTTGACTTCCTTCGCGATGGTGGTAGACCACAAACACTTGGTTAGAGAATTGAATGCAGACGTAGCTTTCGCACATCGTTGTCGAATATCCGCTGCATAACTACCATCGTTCTTCAGCAAACAGCCCAAATAACAGAAATCGTCCACCAGTTCGATACGTTGTCCGTCCACACAAACTCCAGTTGAAGGCCTCTGAGAGACCCACATCTGCTTGCATTTGTCGGGACGAAGACGAAGTCCATAGGCTGCGGCATACTTCGAAACGAGGTTCACAATCCTTTGCAGTTTTGCGTTGTTTTCAGCGAATAACACAATGTCGTCGGCGTACTCCAGGTCGACAAGGGAGCGTCCTGATGGTGTTAGGATCACATCCGCAGGAAACTGTTCTGCAACTCTACGCATGATGTCATCAACGGCGAAGTTGAAAAGAAAAGGTCCTGCAACGGCTCCTTGCCTTACTCCTGTTTTCACCTCGAAAGCTGACGTAAATCCGACAGGTGTACGAACTGCTGCTGTTGTTCCTTTGTTCATGTCCTCGATTAACCGAACATACTTTTCCGGGACTCCATCTGCTCGCAGAGCATTGAGCAATCGATCACGATGAGGAGAGTCGAACGCGGCTTCAAAGTCCAAAAAGCAAGCTGTAATGGCTTCGAAAACCGCTGCCACGATTCAATTACTCTTCTCACGACGAACACTTGGTCGATGGTCGATCTTCCAGGTCGAAAACCGGCTTGCTCATCTCTGGTCGTTCCTTCACGATGTTTGATAAGTCGCTCGAGAATGATACGTTCTAAAACCTTGTACATGACACGAAGTAGAGAGATTCCTCTGTAGTTCTTAGGATCCGTGACGGATAGCTTCTTGTGAAGAGGTACGATGATCGCATGTCTCCACGAATCGGGTATCCTTTCGCTCATCCATATGGCACGGATGGTGTTGGTCATTTCACGAATCCCAGACGGAGGAAGAGCTTTCAGCATTTCAGCAGTGATGTTGTCATCTCCACCTGCCTTCCATTCTTCATTTTCCGGACACAATCCAAAACTTCAGACTCAGTCGGCGGTTCCTCACTGACATCGTAATGTGCTCTCTGAACATGCGGGAGCTCAGGTACTGATGGCGCTGGACGATTCAGTAGTGAACTGAAGTAATCCTTCCATATTGGCAGCGTCGCATCACCAACTGCAACTCCATTGGTAGTGTTCAAGACAGGAGAACATCTCTTCATCTTCCCGCTATACTGTCGCAGCAACGTGTAGGCTTTCCTCGGATTCTTCTCCTCCCAAGCCTTCTCGAACTCCTTAGCTCTACACGTCCACTCGTTCGCGGTCACTTTGAAGCTGCCGACGCAACTTCCTCCTCAGACGCTTCTCCTCCACGAAGTTTCCTGCAGTTCGGAGAGCACATACTCTGTTGTAGGTAGATGTTGTTTCTTCTGAGACGTAGGCGAACTTCTTCTTAGGCTGTACAACCGGGAGTGCCTCTTTCGAAGCGTCCTGGATGCATTTGACAAAAGAATCCGCGTCGCAAAGTTTCTTCTTAGTCCGTACTCCGATGTGAATAGAAACGCGTTGTCGGAAATTCCTTCTGCACTCTTCATCTCTGAGACTTGTCATGTCAATCCTCTGGAGAGGCTGAGCCCTCGCTTCCTCTTATGAATCCTCGCAGTGAAGTTCAACAGAACAGGACGGTGATCCGAATCGAATGCGACATCCCACACAGCTCTAGATCTTCGAATGTCCGATACTGGAATATTCCTCGTCAGGACATAGTCAAGCTGTAGTTTCAAAGTTGTCATCTTCCGCTTCCGCTGCTCTTCTGGAGATAGCCGGGTTGGTCCCTGCCACGTAAGCTGATGGCGGCGATGATTCCTCTTGAATGTCGATGCAATAATCAGACCACTGCGTTCACAAAAGTCGACAAGGCGGTAGCCATTGTCCGATGTTTGCTCCACTGGGTAGAACCATTTACCGAGTACTTCGGATTCCTGATCAAGTCCCATCTTCGCATTTGCGTCAATCCCCACGACAACAGCATGTTGACAAGGTATCCTGGCCAGCAACGTATTGAGTTCCTCATAAAACGCATCCTTCGAATTGTCTTCGGCGGTTTCAGTGGGCGCATGAGCACTCACTATCCACAGATTGAATTCTCAGATCCCGCAGTCGTACGAATGCATTCCGACACGACGTTGAGCCGAACTCCTTGACCATACCATTGAAATCCTTCCTTACAGCTATTGCACAGCCTCCCACTCTCCTATCGTCAGCGTTGCCGCAGTAGATGGTGTACTCTCCGACGCTGATGACGGGTCTATCCTTGAGGCGGGTTTCCTGCAAAGCAGCAAACGGTGCATGGAAATAGCTCAGAAGTCTGGATAGCGCAGTTTTTTGGATATCACTCGACAGCGATCGACAGTTCAGGGTGGCGAAATTGTGGCTTGTGGCCAAAGACTCCATGACTCCTAGGTACGGATCCTAAGGTGTTATGGACCAGAGGCCTTAGTGTGCCGGACGGCGACACCTTTATGCAATGTGCGGGATACTTTCGCGATATAGTTGTGCACGCTATATCGCTCGAACGTTCCCTGTGTACACTCAAACGTCTGCTGGGTTCAGTAGAAGCAGGGGCACCAACGAGCAGGTACCAACAGACTTGTATACACACCCCCCATTTATGTTAGAGTTTTTAAACTAAGAAGCGAGTATTGTTTGAAAAGATGAAACCGCCATAGCGATTTGGGCGGTGCCGCTATGGTAACGCTGGATGGGCGGCACGCGCGTGCCGCGCGGTGAGAATTATCATGGTCCACTGTGCTCCACGCTTGTGCTGAGAACAATGAAAGACGCTCAAGGGAAAACCAGGCACGACACTGGATTGAACACCTGCTTAGTGCGACGCCACGGGCAGCAGCAACAGCCACCGATCACCGCCCTGTTCTAAAGTTCCGCTCAAATCATCCCTCTTCAAGCCAGCGACCTAATCAGGTACAAGCAGAGTGTGATTGCGTTGGCATTTTCATAGTATATGGGTCTGGTCCTAACACGACTCGTAACAGTTGAACGCATTTGTTGCGTTTACATGGTTTAAGAAGTATATCGATGGCCTAAATTTACAGAACAACGATCGCGAAACAGTTTTATTGGTAGGATTGACGATGACTAGCAATTAACGCTTATAACCATGTCTGTTCTAGACCGGTGTTGGATTTGAGCTAGAGGTGCTTGTTCTCGATAAGGGCATCACTTCCTGTTGTGGATTTTGTTGACTCTGGAATGGTAAGGGTTAACGATGGAGACTGCACTTTCAGAATCATTGTTTACTCAAGTATACAAAGGAACAGGCGAGTTGCTCATATGCTAGCCTCTTAACATTTTGTTTTAAAGTGCGTTGAGGTTAAGATCGAAATTCCTGACCTTATCTCAATACAGCGTAATACAATGGGGCTAATCGGCGTTCAGAGTAGCTGTGGAGATGCGGTTTTTTGTCTAGAATGGTTTTTTGGCACTCGGGAAAATTGGAGAAAACCACGTGATATTGGTCGGAAAACTGTAAATCTCTTTTTTTCAGACGGCGTTCACGATCTTATTGCATCACTTCCCACTGAGCTAGGAAGCTAGTTTTTTAGCATGAGGCATTGAATCGGTGCAGCTATCCCATATTCATTTTTGAAGTCGGAAGCTCAGTTTTAGCGGAACCTTGAAATTAAGGGCTGACGGGCAAAAACATGTAAACATGTTATTATAAACCATCCAATGTTCACTCCACCTTAAAGGCAGCATACACGCTCAAAAATGATATCCATTTTATGGAATGAATCGCAGGTCTGAAGCTGTTAATATTCAGAGATAACGAAAAAACCGGAAGAAAATCGACTGAAATGAAGATATAACGGTTCGTTCTATATTGGCCCAGATGTGGACGAGTTTTACCGCATTGGCTGAAATAGCGGAGCTAGCGACAAATTTGTTGGGATAACGACGCTAATATACTCTTACGGCCATTTCTGGGACTCTTACGACCTTAGAAGTGTAAAAAATGAGCCGAAATGACCGTAATCGAGCCTTGAACATTTGTATTGAAGGGCGGAGCCCGTATCGGTGGGCGGAGAAAGGATGATTTTGTGACTCAATACGGCTCAAATACGATCATTTTAACTCGTTTTCAACTCTTCCAACTTCGTAAGGGCTCTTCTAGGGCCCTCAAGATCCCACTAATGTAGTTATCTCAACAACTTTTTTGAGCGTGTCTGCTGCCTCTAAAGGCACAGTCCAAGCTCAGGGGTGAAATCTGAGATTCCCACATAAATGTGAAGTAGATCCAACCAGTATACCACTTGCCAAGTGCGGGCTCTCAATTCCTTCGAATAAGCGAGATATAGGAGGAAGCCACCCTGGGGCGCCCACCTGGGGAAGCCACTTTGGCACGCCCCTTTTACGAGCTTTCGAGCTCAACAATGGCGAGATGAGCGATGCTTTCCAATCAGTAGCCCCGTTCTTCCCTTCATTCTCAGACTCTCTCTGTATTCAGGTCAGCTCTCATACAGCGCTTGCAAGTGACGGGAGCTACAAGCCTCGGGCAACTCGTCCACCACACTTCCGCCGCTCAATTTTCGAGGGGCCATAACTCCGTTTCCAGGGGGTCTTGAACGATTCCAGAGAAATAATTGGAATCAGCGTAGGACCGTTCTCAAGATAGATAGAAAAACTAAAAACCATTTCTAAGGATGGACTGTGCCTTTAAAGGCAAGGTCCGGTCAAATTTTGACACTACCGAAATCTGGGTTAAATAGATTGAGCTGGCCCAGCTGAACATCGTCTTAACATCGTCTGAAGAAAACAGCCTCAAAGTCAGGGATTACGGTATCCACAGCATGATAATCAAGGCTAGAATGACCGATAATTACACAGCACTTTTGAAGAGTGCGTGGACAACCGCTAAAATATGGACGATGGCCACACTTTTCTGGATCATCGGCTAACGGAAGTGGCTGGAATAATATGAAGAAGACCGGTTTTTACGCAGTTTTCGCATGTTGTTCGCGACTACCTGTAGCAAGAGCACCGATTTAGCGGAAAATCTCAAAATCGAAATTCTGCCCGGACCTTGCCTTTAAAAAAGGAATAAGGAAAATCAGCACAGTTACTGATAGGCTTCCGCCCAAAATTGTTCCCTCTTTGAGACGGTATTGCTCTTCTATATGTCTTGTGATTATAACATTGTCAAGTCATTACTTTTGCCAGGCTAATCTGAACGAAACTTTAAAAAATTATAGGCACTGGAAAGCGTCTGAAAACTAATAATCCCATGATTCTGATCTCTCCAAGATTTTTTTTGATAACGTTTTTTTTTTGGTTTTGACTAGTTTCACTTGATATGGACGCTTGCGACAAACACCATTTAGATTTATTCATCTTTTACCACTCATATGGGCAAATCTGTCAAATACACTAAGCCTCGTCCTGGGGACCTCACGTGTTCAAGAGAAGACATCTATATTCAGATCGTCAATAACACCTACGAAACTAACCTTAGAAGGCATGACTGGCATGGAAGGACACACAGAGTCGTTTTTGGGAAATAAAGAGATATAAAGATGCTTTAGAGAACGGTTCTACGCACGAAAGTTCTCCGCAAGAGATGAACGGTGGATTTGGAGACATTCATCAAATGCGACGGCCTGTGTTCACAAGAATAATGCAGACCTATGTCTGTCGCGGTCTAGGTCCCAGTCTAAAGAACGACAAAACGTATCGATAAGAGAAGTAGTGCGTAAGTTTCTCTACTTAAACTGTTGTCACAAGGACTTATATGTCCAGACTGAGCGAAGGAACGTAATGCTGGTCGTACCTAGAACTTGGTTAACTGGATCGGCGACAAGTGGCTCTCTACACACCGAAGGAATTGTCCCGCTTTTCGCGGCTCTAATTCCACTCGCAACTACTTTGTTTGCTTTAAGTATGTAACGTGAGGTTCCAAACTGCGAAAACGGTACAACTCCTCCCTCTGTGTAGAGAATGGCAATTCAGGCAATAAGTTCGTTTTTCCGCCCAGGAAACTACTTGATAGTCGAGGCGGTCCAGCGCGCGGTCATCCCTATATGTGTGACTGCTCGCGATCAACCGTACCTCGGGCTTGTTAGATGTCAGTTCTGATTGGAACTTATTTCAGCGGGTGGAACGGATCTTGAGCGCGGTGAGTACTATCAGCAATTGATAGCCACAATCGTGATTCTAACACAATCTCTACTGAGCAAAATAGCTTCTTGTGACCCATAGGTTCAATTCGGTAGCATCATCCATACAATAGACGCCAAAAAATTGGCTGCCTAAACCAAGAATACGTGCTGTGTAGTTAGGCTGGCACTATAATTCACAGGAAATCACATAATACTTGGAAAGACAACATTTATCTAGTATGTGATCAATTACGTAACATTGCCACCAACACAGAGTATCTAGAAGAAATGAGATCAGCCTATTTCAAGGACCTAAGCTTTGACATCATACCACAGAGCGAGGGCAGCGGCGGAGTCCATGCTCGGACAGTCGGGGCTTAGTACGTCGGCACAATACCGTTAGTACGCCAGGGCAAACCTGGCATACTAACGCTCGTTGTGTGCAGGAGCTGCTGGTTGCGGCAGCATATCCTGCCAACGTATGCTGGCGTACTAACGCTCATTATCGACAGAATTTGGACTGCCACCCTCCTTTCTGGTGTTGGATATAATTTTTGTCACGGCCAGCAGCAAGGAGAACATCCTCGCCGCGTTCCGCAACCAGGAGGCTTCCCTCGCGATGAGCGATGGGGATGATCCCCTCAGCGTTCGAAAAAATAACTTCCGAAAAGTGACACAAGGTCACCTCATCGGACTGGCCTCAAACGGCCAACTGCCCCCTAAGCGAGGCTGGCCGCCTTATATACCCGCCGCCGTCGTACTATAGGATGCTGCAATGTTCATTCGTATTAGACAAATCAATGGAAGAGTGTCAGCAGACACTAGGAGAGAGTGGCTGGTATTAGCACGCGTGCCACGATAAACAAAGCGTTAGTACGCCAGCACAAGCAACAGGAGCTCCTGGTCGTTGCCAGCATATCCTGCTGTTACCAGCAGCTACAGCACAGGTGCTGCCGATCCCTTTGTGCCGGCGTACTAACGGTATTGTGCCGACGTACTAAGCCCCGACTGTCCAAGTGGCCAGCTTGGCCTGGTGATCTTCATCGGAGAGAAGTTAGTAAAACGCCTTCCCTTAGTCCGCCGCATGGGTCACATCGCCCGGAAAAATTGAATCATTAAAGTACACAACCATGCGCAACTGACTATTCCCACCACAAAAAAGAAACTCACACAATATTTATTCATTTATTTATTCATTATACGCCGTTGCCGACGTGCTCATAAGCCACGAAGTAGCGAGTGAGAGCCATGAAAATGTAAACAAGAACAAACCAAGTCTTAGCGCAACGATTCAACTGCCGACCACAAGGCCATGGTTCAAATTACAGAATAATCGAAAAGGCGTCACTAGACAAAGTCAGGAGCCATTAAAGGTTGTGGGGGCAGTAAGGCGAAAACCCAAGTAGTGATAGAGGCTTGAAACCGTTCAGTGCTTCTTGGTACGGGAAATAAATCCATAGTTACCCGTTTCATATTCAAGCTGCAATGAAAGCGACCCTACCCACGCGGCTTCCTAGGATGCATACTGTCCTCCTACCGCTGTTAGGTATCTGGGTGATGTATCTTGAGATAAATCCATGTGTCGCGAAGGCAAGCTTCCGCTCCCAAGGTGGGTCTGCAGCGTGACCACCCCGTCGATCAGCGGCGACCACCCGGCTGGGTCGATGCTGTCGGGCGAGGGGGACGGGGGTCATTCGCGTCTCCACTCCTCCGCCGTCGGCAGCCAGCCACCCTTTTGGCTGTTTTCATTCTCCATTATTTCACGTCGCTGTTCGAGGGGCTACTCAGCCCTTAGAACATTATACTACATGATACTACAGCAACCTTCTAGCCGGACATTGGTCCGGCCCTCCTTGCAGCCGTAGGCCCGTAGGTTTGTTTAGTAACTAACTCTTTTAGTACAGACATGACTCAGTCTGTACTCACCCTTCTCTCACCACTAATATCTCACATCTTAACCTCTCACCTATTAGCATTCACATAATAAACAGTAATCATTCTGGTGTCGTGTTCGTGATTATCGGATCGCATCCGATCATATTTCTACTTTATTATTCTTGTGTTTATGTTTCCCCTTTGTGGTCCCCCGGACTTAGAGCGTGGGAGGGTTAGGTCTTAAGTCCCCTGGGTTAGAGGTAGGTAATACATAATTAATACAGGTATAATACAGTAGGGTGAGCGGGTGAACCCGTCCCTCACCGACCGGGGTCTAGCCGATACGCGTCATGGTGCATCGGCCGTTGGCATTCGGACCCGCATCGATCATGATTGATCGAGTAAGGGTGCCCTGCCACTGGCACTTCGGTCGGCGGGGTACAAAGTTTACCCCCCCCCCCTCAAACAACTTCACCCCCACTTGGGGGTACGATAATACAGGGGGGTCACCAGCGGGGATAGGCAGCGCGCGATAATACAGGCATAAATAAAGCCTTAATACAGAAACTAGGGTGCTAAGCGGGGACCAAAGCCTTGGAAGGGAAGTTGACTGGGATTGTGGCTAACCAGTCGGCGGACCTTCCACACAGATCTGAGGCGGAGGTCACTGTAATACCTAGGTAAGTTGGTCGCTATAGGCTAGTGGAGCTGGGTAGGGATAGAGCCGGCGCCTTAAATGGGTACATTTGTCTACTAGTACCAGCCCCCCTGGTTGGGAGTGTGGTCCAGGGTGGGTGGATCGCCGTGCCAAATGAAGGCAGAGCAAGGTGGAGGCATTTGCCGTTGCGCTAAAAAACCCTACGGGGTCACCTAGGGAGTCCGGGCTCATCCTCACTACCATGTGGCTTGGCCAGCCAATAAGGTAGGTGGAGGTACGGTGTTTGCGGGAGCAGCCCTGCTCGCTCGACGGTGGCTAACGCCATTGGGAAGTCACCCTTCCCCCCTATCCAGTGAAGCGGTACACTGAGCGGCTGACCCACCTTTGTATTTTGCGCTTAATACAGTCTACTACAATTTAATACAGCTGCCTAGATCTGCTGGCCCCTACGCGATGGATAGTACAGCACGGTATGACCTGCGAGCGTTGGGGCAGACTCCCCTCCCCAGAACTAGGAAAGGGGTGGACACAGGGGAAGAAACATCCCAAAAATTTCAAAAAATCACACGACACGATCGGAAACTTTACGCTAATCACATTTAGGACACCAGTTCATCCATTTAAACCAAAATAAAAATTTCTAAATAATATTAACACACAATTTTCACACTAATTTCACAGTTTAACCTCACTATCTAACATATTTACTCTTTTAATCCTTTCTCACATTGTATGTATATAGGTCGCGTCGTGTCGAGTATCGTGCCGAAGTTTTCGTTGTACCCACGACTTTGTCGTGGGAAACTATTTAATTTCAGAATCGAATTGATCTCGACTTGGATAACATAGCGCGAGCTATCAACCCGACCTGGTATTCCAAAGCGATGTCTGCGTCTGGCCGCAGAAAGGGCGATTTGACCAAAGCGGTCAATTCGCTCAAAGAGCAGCTAGCCGCATTTGATCCAGCCTTGCTGGAGAAGAAGGAGGCGGACGGTAAGTTTAGTGATCTTTCGGTGCTGGAGGAAAATAAATATTCCTTGTTACATTATGCTTGTGTGTTTAAGCGTTTGCTTACTACAGCCCGTAACAAGTGGGCTGACGCAGAGCAATTCGCTCTTGCGTCGAAGGAGGAGGACGAGAGATCCAGCTTGTTGACCGAATTCCAAACCCATTGGGCAACCATTGGGGCGGAGGAGGTCATCAAACAGGCTGAGCAACTCGTCACAGGTGTGGAAGCAGCAGCCGCGCTGCTCACAACACCTCCTGCAGCACCACGAGACGCGGATAATACAGACGTCATTCCGACGTCATTTAATACAGTCGTTAATACAGCTTCTGGAGTTTCTGGCATTCAAGCCGGAACTCCTATAGTACAGCAGTTCCCTGCTGTCGGTCAAGCCCCGCCCACTACATTTGCGCCCGCTGGTGTATCATATACACCAAATATAAGCCACGCAACAATGCAGCAGCCGCCTAACGACCTTTTCGGTCGTCCGATAGTACAGAGTGGGCATATGATCGACAGCCAGATGAATCCGAACTATTCTACAGCAGCCTTCCAAGGCTATACAGCTCGTAGTACAATGCAGGGTATTAAGCTTCCTAAAGTAGATCTCCCGGAGTTTGACGGAGATATGGCCGCATTCCCCGAGTTTTGGGAGCTGTTTTCGGCAGCCGTGCATAACAATGCATCGGTGCCAGCAGCTCTCAAGTTCCTTTATTTAAGGACAAAACTCAAGGGAATTGCTAAGGACCTTATCGGAACCGCCCAGCTCTCGGAGTACAACTACTATGAAGCTATTAATACACTGCTTAATACATTTCAGCGCCCAGAAATACTCCGGAACAGGCTTTGGGAACAGCTCGAGGCCCTCCCCCCGTGCGACGAGGCTCCGCTAGCACAGCGCACATGCCTGTGCAAAATCAGGAGCATCTGGTCGCAACTTACGCACTTAGGGGAGCATCCCGGAGCGACTGGGACCATGCGAGTTATCCGATCAAAATTCCCTGCGCGCACAAGGGAAAAGGTCGGAGAACTCCGCCGAAGGGGTGATCGTTGGACGGTAGAAGAGTTACTTTACGGACTGGACCGAGTAATCGACCAGTTCGAGGTGATGGAGGATACCGACCCTCGATATACCCTTCAGTCCAATACTACAGTAGTACAGAATACTACATATAATACAGATCGATACTACAACAGGAATCGTGTGAGGGGTCGCACCTCTTCCCAGTCTCCGTAGCGGACCGATGACAGGTCTCACACAACGCGCTGTCCCTTCTGTCGCAGATCGGGACACGAAGCGTCACGGTGTCGAGAGTTTTCGTCGGTCAACGAACGGATTTATAATCACGTCCATCAGAGTTCTTCAACCAGTGTCATTGTACAGGCTAATACATCCAGGGACGGAGAGCTCAGGTCCGTTAAGGTTCGTACAGGCCGTAATAAGATCCTCGACCGATCAATTAGTCAATTGATCCCTCTCGAGATCTCGGCAATGGATGTGGACGCACTACAGAGGAAAAAGGTACCTCCAGCTATGCCTACGCGAGTCCAACCTACCAGGAAGGTCAAGCAGAGGCAAGCTGTAGAGGCTAGCCATTAACCAATCAGACCTCACACTAACCATCCCTTCGTTTTTTTTTCATGTTACTAATTCTAATATTAACATTCTATAACCACATTTTAATTTTAAACTACCCTAAACCTCCTAGCCTGATCCCTCTTGCGTCACATCTAACATCCCTGAGCCTCCCTACCTTACTACCGTTTAATACAGCGATAGACTACACCCCAGTAGTCATCGCACATATTTTTTGGCTATAATATAGGCCATTTCCGCATTTTTCTGCGCGACAATTAAAGTTGGAATACATATAATTTTATAATGCGCGCGAAGTTTTCAATGGCCATATAATACAGTGTTTATAATACAAGAAACAATTGTAATACTCAGAAGTGTCATGTTCATTTTCCTACATGTCATTTCTGTAAGGTTTATCACCTCATTTCATTTCTGTGTAAACTTGTATTGCATGACGTTTCTGAATAATACAAAACATAATACAGGGCATAATTAGCCCTCTACCCAAAATAAACGGGTAGGTTACACGTACCAACGACCAACACCCCGGTAAAAGGTAAAAACATGTGACTCCAGCAGCGTCAGCTGTTTTGAATGTGGTTCCATTGAAGGTGCGACTCGCCAACGGTTGAAATGGTCCCGCCGCGATTTCGTCGGCGTGGCTGACTCATCCCAACGGCGGACGGGCCTTCATTCGAGCACCATTCCCCCCGCCGCTCTGGCGGTTTTTTCTACTTTCTTTCGGTTATCCTCATCCTATCATGATTTCTTGTAATTAATCATTATTAACTGCTTTATTCCAGAGAAATCTTAATCTTGGACTTGTGCTAACTAGCTATATTCGCACAACGATGGATCCTGACCAGATCCGACGACAACAAGCAAGACGAGAGGATCAGACCTCCAGAAGAGGAGTTGCGAGGAACCGAAACGAAGACAGACGAACGGAAGCGAGGAGCCAGAACAGACCGCGGCGAGGAAGATCTTCCACAACGGAGACAGGTACCGGGGTAGAGCCTCGTGCTAACCCCTTCGTTAGTCCTGTAGATGATAATCTTCGTGGTGTTTATCGTTCGCGTGTTCCGGGCGCGTCTAATACAGCGACCCGGCCCCCTTTTCAAGGGAGTTATCGTTCTCGTGTTCCGCCGGTTGTGTATAATACAGTGAGCCGGTCATCCCCTCGAAGTCATCCTCCTGCGGTCGGACTCACCACGAGGCCGACCATGGGCGGAGGAGAGGCGGAGCCGACCGGTCTTAATACAGCAGCGCGTAATACAGCTGCGTCGCAGACACAATCGGGGCCAGTGGATCAGTCCCGACCCCCCGTGACAACCCATGAACCTCCTTGTCCAGTTGGTTGTTCAGACCCGAGGCACAGCCAAAAATCACCGGGCGTAGCCGAGGTGTCAACAGGTATCACCACGGACGAAGAGGCCATGGACACGGAACAGTGTCTCGGCGCACCAGCGAAACAGTCTTTCCCCCATCAGGTACATGGCGACTCACAGTCGAGCAGTACGCATACGGCTCTAGAACCTCAATGGACCGCCACGAGTGACGGTCGCGAGGCAGAGTCGGGTGCGGAGGCAGACGAGCCGCTACGCCATATCAGCGACAGCGATGACCGCGCAGCGGAAATCGTTGCCGCATTAACTATCTAACCGATGGAGGGAAGACATAATACAGTTTCTAATACACCGTTGCGTCCAAATCCAGCAATCACCTCGTTTGGGCCGCTGCCACAGGTGACCGCAACGAGTACTACAGCAGTCGAACCCCGACTTCAGGAAGAACTCACCGCAGCTGAGTTCAGGGCTGTCTTCGACTATATTACAACCAATAATACATTAAGGGACCAGATCCGCGCATTAGTGATCCCTCCGAGGGACTCTGTGCCCGCAACGCTGCAAGATTATGAGGCTGTAGCGGAGATGGTCCGTCTATTACAGACGCTACAGTTGTTGAGTCAAAATACTACGAAGACCTTCCATAACCTTGCGGTCCTCCTAATACGGAGGCAACCGTTGGACTTCAGGTATGTCGATCTACAAGCTTGGAGCGATCAGTTGAACCATAGCATCACAGCTATTATCAACAATGGCAACCAGCTCCGTAGATTGTTCGTGCCCAGGTTTATTGAAACAACAACTAACGTCGAATATTACAGAACGGCGCTAAATGCCTTCGGCGTCAATAGTACATTGGTCACAGAGACCTACAACCTGGTAGATGCAGTCGTTGCACACGCTATGCGCATGGTCCGCGTACTCGAAGCCCACCGGATGGCACACATGTTTAGTCGCCGCAGACTACGTGTCACCGAGGAGGAAGAACAGTACAGAATCGACTCGGCGCCTAGCATGGTAGAAGTGTGGAACGATAATCCAGAATCCTATCTGGAGACTTTGCGTTGGTGGAGAGACAATTATTCTAATGCGCTCAGGTTCGACGTCACAGCCGACCATCTGCGTATTAGCTCGGTCGACAGGCTACAGCAGCAAAATGCCCGAGCCAGTACTACAGCTCCACCAACAGCATCTGCTAGGGATAATACAGCAGGAGCAGCCAATACTACAGCTATTCAGTTAGCACCTACTACAGCACCATCGCCTCCTATAGCCCACCCGCTACCGCGATTTCGAGAACCGTCTCGCCCCCGAGAGGCTGGTCGACCCGGCCCGTCCTGGCACTACCAGGCGTCGGGGTCGTCCACTGCCGGGCACCAGTCGCGAGGGCAGGTAGCTAAGAGGAGATACGATGGAGATAATACAGACCGCGGCGCTCCCCCACAGAAGACCACACATGCCGCTCGTTCCCAGTCCAGGTCTGGATCGATTCGTCGAGAGGACCCTGCACCGAGGGAGCGGGTGACTGCTGTGAGGAACCCAGAGATCCCCCCTCCAGGTCTGGACCCCTGTGTGTTCTGTGGGCAGCGTGATCATTATACGTCAGACTGTCCTCAGGTGAGATCATTGAGCGAACGGGCTCGGCTGGCAGACAAGTATGACGTTTGCTCCAATTGTGCTAAACGCCACCATAGTGCCTGCGCACGCCGAAACCCTTGTAGCCTCTGTCACATCTATGGCCACCACAGGGCATTCTGCGCGTATAATCCTCGGGCGGTAAACGACACTAATACAGCGCCACCTGCGTTCTATCAGAGACTGGCGGATATTACATTCCGCCCCACTCCCCAGGGGTCTGTCGCCCGTGTCCCCCATGAGAGGCCGGTGAGACCTGGGTCAACGATGAGGCCCTCGTCTTCGTCCAGAGGTAGTCCGGTCAGGGCCCCTAGTCAATCTCCGGCTCCACCCCCGCAGAGGCGTGCCCGGAGTGATAGACCCTGGCCGCGTAATCCCCCTGACAATGAAGAAGAGGACTCAGATGACCTGTGGTGAGGCGGATAATTTAATACATGATATTCAGCTGCATTCGCTATTATTTGAAGCGCGTTTTACTTACAGGCCATAAAACGGCCAATGTCTCACCGTCGACTGCGTACCACGCGCTGCGCGACCGCACGCGCGTCGGAAGCAGACGGGTTTTGCCGCCGCGCGACGAGTTTTGGCCGCCGCGCGTCGTTTCGGCCGCCGCGGCGGCCGAAACTCGTCGCGCGGCGGCCAAAACTCGTCTGCTTCCGACGCACATGCGGTCGCGCAGCGCGTGGTACGCAGTCGACGGTGAGACATTGGCCGTGTTATGGGCTGTAGTTTATGCGTATTGGACCTACCTTTTATATACCGCGCGCGAAAACATGCGAGGTCCTAATACAGTTATTACTACAGATGTAATACAGCTGGATGGGCCCGCCTTGTTCATCTTCACTACTGAGGCGGACCCCATCTTAAATAATACAGTTGCCGCTGTCGTCACCTGTCTGAGCGCACCGACGGATGGGTAAGTTTGGGTAATAAGGAGAGTTGTTAGATTATTGACGTCGGTGTGGTGTGTGTTGCGCCTCTTGTGAACTCTTAACCACCTGTCTATTACAGACGTGTATGGTTGGGTGTGTGGGAGGCAAGTGGGCGATGACGACGATGATGATTGATGAGTGACGATGCGGCGTTCCAGTCTCTTGTAGACTACTGTACATATGTTTTGTTCTGTGTTGTGTTCCGTTTTATGCTAACCGTTTTATTGATATACTAATGATGTACTCCTTACTCAGAAGAGACTGCAGAATGCAGAAGAGAAAATTTGGATGATTACTGTTGTGCTAAATTGCCCCCTATTCTAATCCCTAGTACAGAAGGGATCATGTCTGCTATCACCATCCTCCCCCTATCTATACATACTACACGGTTGCACGAAGGGTTGAACCTTCCATCCACTATAAGGGGGTAGCTGCAGTTAGGGAAACTAGGCCCAGTGGCGGTAGCAGCAGTGGTCACTACGCTCGTTAGGTTCCTCCCCGCCGCGAGCTTACGCTCACCCGGGCCCACCATTCTTTTGGGCCGGGAGTGTCGCGAAGGCGAGCTTCCGCTCCCAAGGTGGGTCTGCAGCGTGACCACCCCGTCGATCAGCGGCGACCACCCGGCTGGGTCGATGCTGTCGGGCGAGGGGGACGGGGGTCATTCGCGTCTCCACTCCTCCGCCGTCGGCAGCCAGCCACCCTTTTGGCTGTTTTCATTCTCCATTATTTCACGTCGCTGTTCGAGGGGCTACTCAGCCCTTAGAACATTATACTACATGATACTACAGCAACCTTCTAGCCGGACATTGGTCCGGCCCTCCTTGCAGCCGTAGGCCCGTAGGTTTGTTTAGTAACTAACTCTTTTAGTACAGACATGACTCAGTCTGTACTCACCCTTCTCTCACCACTAATATCTCACATCTTAACCTCTCACCTATTAGCATTCACATAATAAACAGTAATCATTCTGGTGTCGTGTTCGTGATTATCGGATCGCATCCGATCATATTTCTACTTTATTATTCTTGTGTTTATGTTTCCCCTTTGTGGTCCCCCGGACTTAGAGCGTGGGAGGGTTAGGTCTTAAGTCCCCTGGGTTAGAGGTAGGTAATACATAATTAATACAGGTATAATACAGTAGGGTGAGCGGGTGAACCCGTCCCTCACCGACCGGGGTCTAGCCGATACGCGTCACCATGTGTCAGGGGCTGGTAAGGTATAGGGGTTGGTACGGGAAATAAATTCTTAGTAATCGGTATCATATTCAAGTAACTGTAATGAAAGCGACCTTACCCTAAATATAATAAATCTCATCGTGACTGGTGGGAATCTATCTCGTTGCAGCAGAACCGCTGCAGCAGATCTCGAACACCGAGCGCCCTAAATTTCAGCAGTACCGGTCTCCAGCGGAGCGCTATGCGTTCTTCACTATTATCGGCGTTTTTGAAAAATCCATCTCTTTGAGAGTCATTCTTCCCTATAACTCTGAACAAAAAGTTAATCCGTTTGGTTCTGATAAACTGAGGCGTCTGTAGCATTCCATACGGCGTAAACAGATGTTTTCAGCTCATCGATTGAGTGGAGTTGCCTACAATTTACGTGTACATCGCATATGGTGATCTACTTAAATTGCTCCGATGGGTTCGAATCGTAGCAATTTCATGGTCAATCTGAAGCTTGAACACTGTAGCGCTAGAGCCAAAAGGAAGTGGAGCTACTACAGTCCGCGCTAGTTTTATCCTTTCTTAGCCATTTTAGTGACAGGGTTTGCTAGCAGGAGATGATGCTGCATTATTTCATGGTACTACTTTTAGCTCATTCGACAGGAGCGGAGGGCGAACTTGGCCACTCTTTGGCTACAGATTACACCTGATTCCATGAAAAATTCAGTGCTGACAGATGTTTGCGAGCTTGCTTCTCGAGTATCACTAAAAGATACTTTCACTTGATCGGATCTTCAAGCAACGGTACGGGCTTATCGCGCACACACATTAGATGACAGTAATCCCCGCGTTCAGGAGTCGTTTCACCCGCTGAAAAAAGTTCCAACCAGAACTGACAGCTAAGAAGCCCGCGTCGAGGTACGGTTGATCGCGAGCGGTCGCACATATAGGGCTGACCGCGCGCTGTACTGCGAATGCATCAGCGAACCCGCGTCGACTACAGTGCCGATTCCTGTGCGGGAAAGCGAACTCATCGCCTGAGTTGTGGTTCTCTACACACAGAAAGAGGAGCTGTCCAGTTTTCGAAGTTTGGAACCTCACGCTACAGTCGCGCGAAGAACATGGGGAATCTGATGAAGTCACCAGGACGTCGTGCAAGGTACATGGGGCATCTGATGACGCCATCAGGACGTTGTGCAAAGTAATCGGGGCATCTGATGACGTCATCAACACGTTGTGCAAAGTACATGGGGCATCTGATGACGTCATCAGGAAGTCATGCAAAGGGACCAACATGTAATATACAACGGACGAGTATTATACGTTGGATAATTTACAGTGCATGTATGCTGATTCAGGCATTTTTTATTACATGTAATATGTTTTCAGTTTTCAGAGAATGAAGATCGCGGCTACCTAGCCCAGAGAAGAGGGAGCGGTCGTGCTGCGACGATATTTACACGCATTGATTTTCGACTAACCGATTCTCACTGCTAAGTAAATGTGCAACTTTTAAACATACACTTAAGATATATACTTGCTCCGGTAAACTGAACTACATAGATGTTCTCCACTCCGAAATGTATCAATACTTTCCATTTATATCTCCAAGGTTATTCTTTCAGTATAAGTCAAAATTGTGGGGCACGCAAAGTCCGCGACCAGTTCGTCATTGCCATCTTACCGCGCTCATGCTATATTGATGAATGATTCATTCATACTGTTTTTTGAAGAAACGAACTGTACACCGCAAATTACATCAAATAGGCTGCAGAATTTTATCCAAAGAACCGTCACAGAAACGACCTTCCGAGTGACCTTCACACAGCGTTCTCCGCCATCGTCACAGTCTGCCCGTTGTCATTCGTGGATTAAATGGCTTTAAACTCTGCCCTTGGAGTAGTCGTCCACGAGAACGAACGTCATTTCCATATCCTAAACTACATTCTGGAAGTTGATCTGCTCGAATGAACGCGTAACCAGTATATTTGTTCCTTGGTATCGAATAATCCAATCTATCGAAATTTTCGCCTCCATACCAAAGTGGTTTCAGCTATCGCTGATTTCCACAGAAAATGACGTCATCAGAAAAAAACGACGAAAATGACGTTGATGACGTCATCACATGCCCCATGTACTTTGCACGACGTCCTGATGACGTCATCAGATGCCCCATGTACTTTGCGCAACGTCCTGATGACGTCATTAGATGTCCCGTGTACTTTGCGCGACGCCCAGTCGTCATCAGATGCCCTATGCACTTTGATTACGTCATCAGGAAGTAACTAATTTGTCAGTTTTTTTCCATGTCCCACCCCATCCGAAAAAGTACAGCCTACGACGTGTTTTAGCGAATTGATCTACCAATTGATAATATCAATCGATAAGATAAGCAGTAAAAAGCAAAGCAAAGTAACAAGAGGTAAACAGTACGTACTCATTGCCTACATACTTACCAGTCTGCTTATCTGTCCACACACGAACTTGAGGTTTTCGTTCTCGATTAGTCTGACGCATGGGATAGGGAGGCTGGCCGTTTGGGGTTGGCGGCTCCACTGGAGAATGGTGTTTCGATTCGCGCGGGATGATCTACCGTCGCCCCGTCCATTCATCAGACTACAATATTTGCGGGAACTCTGTCTGCCTACCCAACTGAACGCTTGCTACCATTGGCAGTGGCTACTACTAAATATAGTGAGGACCGAATATTTTTGAATAATCCGATCAATCGATTTTTCGCCTCAAACTCGGAAAGATTTGAACTCACTCTGGTTTTCAGACACCAAGTAAAGTAAAACTTTTCCAGATTCCATGGCAAAGGGAATTTTTGTGCATTCACAGAATCAAAGATTACAGTTATTCGAAAGTAATCAAATATTAAAAAGATTACAGTTATTCGAAAGTAATCAAATATTAAAGTTTTTTGGAATAACTAACGATTGTGATATTGTCAATGCAAAGAATTCTACTCTGCCATCAATTATGGAAAGCTTGTGTACTGCTTGATGTTTGAAGATTAAGAAAAGCGCAAGCCAACCTGGCATCGAAACGAAAAAAAAAGATTGATTGAATTATTCGAAATTATTCGGTCCTCACTATACTACTGGGGGTGCTTAACAAAGAACGAAGCAGAAACATTTGCGATCATAAAAAGTACCTCTATAGCGATATGGTACTTTCGAAGACACTGCTATCTGGGAACATATATCTTGACAACCTCTAAAGGATTCGAGAAAAAAAAAGTAATAACTATTTGGAAGCGAAAAATTTTCCCCAAACCTCTACCAGGAGGAGTACTTGGGGAGAGCTCAGGGCGATTATATATTTCATTAAAAGCCCTGCAGAAGTTTGCGAAGAGGCATGATAGTCAAATAATATTACACCTACAGAGATGCTAAACTTCTGGCTCATACCTTTGTTCATTTAATTTGAACAACGAGGCTTGCCCGTGTCGTAGTACCTGGATTACAGTAACATGGCTGCATGGTTAGTTCTGACAACCCACTTTAGTGTATCGTGTATCATTGTTAGAGTAGAAGATCAAAACGAGATAAAAAATTACCGCTCGACCTCTTGTGACTTTACCACAGCTACGCCCCAAACAGAATGCACAGCACATGAATGAGGCAACACATATACCCGCCATCAAGGGAATGTATCTGAAATGAGCAATCTCTGGACAATATTCTCGCTTCTGACTTTGCATATCACGCCTCAAAATTGAACAGATACAACTTGGAAATGGAAGGTTGAATGATCAGAATTCGTGTTTGGTAAATGTGGTTTAAAACAGTCTTCGCGATGAGAAGGGGGACAGATTTTTGCAGGCCCCTCATCAAGTGCTCTTCCGTAAGGCCCCGGTCATAGTTGGATGAGCCGACGTCTCTAGCCCGGTCGATACACACAGAATGCATTGGAAATGGGATGCAAAAATCACTCGGTGTATCCTCCCCCCCCGCACCCCCCCCCCCGCACCCCCAACACCCCCCAACACCCACCCGGTCGATACGTATGAACAACATGGTGAGGTGAAGCTGAGAAAATCACTCGGTGTATCCCCCGCACCCCCAACACCCCCGCACCCTCGGTCGATACGTATGTTTAAAATGATGGAGTGAGGTTGAGAAAATCACTCGATGTATCCGACGCGGTCGATATCCATGCAATACGTGGATGAGAAAATCACCGGGTGGGCGGGTCGAAGATAACACATTGCGTATCACTAGAAAGCTAACCTTACTGCTACCTCCGTTACTTCACCATACTCTCCTTCACTATTTCTCTGAACAGGTGCAATCCTGTCGGCCACGGAATCATCGTCATATCTAGTTGGATGCACCGAGTGATTTTCTCAACCTCACTCCATCATTTTAAACATACGTATCGACCGGGTGGGTGTTGGGGGTGGGGGGGGGGGTATTGGGGGGTGCGGGGGGATACAGATGCAAATAGCACCAACTATGACCGGGGCCTCAATTACAAAATTCCTGAAATGTTGCGCATCCAAGCTCGCCGTACAGTTTGCTAATCGGCTAACACCACCATTACTATACAAGTGCCACCATAAAAACTTTACCTATCCATTTCTAACGTTAAGAAGACTAGGAAACTGCAGTATTATGTTTGGCTACTGACGTCCGATAGCGGACGGCTATGACGTTCTCGCCCAACCGTCGACAGGCCCAACCAAGGGGCGCAGCAACCATTTCCGGCGATCCGCCAGCGTTATAAGCTAACCAAAAGCTTGACCTGCGTGTCCACCCAATCCTAATCTCATAGGAAACCTGTGGGCCATCACCGCGCAGAAGACTTACAGCGACGATAAGCAGTAAGCCACGATCTAAGAACTCATAAAGCCGCTCGCCTACGCCGCCTGAGTCAGACTGGAACCCATCGTGTTCAAAAACTCGGTTCAAAGCATGCCGCAGCGATTAGTTGAATTTTCATATTAAATCCGAATTACGAAATCAATACGAATGCAAACTTGTGACGATCTTAACAGTTGATCATCGTCTTATCTTCCTCGCATAATTGCTGAGCAGCTAGGACACATCATGGAGGTTTCTAGGCCAAGGCCGTTCCCTAGCTGCTGAAAAAGTGGGCGTAACGGGGCGGAACCACCGCAGCATATGCTGCTGCCAGCTTTGCGTTTGAAACCCCAGTTCACGGGACATATGCTGCTCCCAGCCTTGGTATCCACGCCACATCTCGCGACTTATGCTGCTCCCAGCGCGCGTCCGAGTGCAACAAATTGCGCTCACGGTCGGCAGTGTTTCGAGACGCGCACCATCACTGAAATTTCGCCGTGAGCGCAGCATTACAAAAATTTTCCAGCATGACATGCCCCGGGGACATGCCACTGTGGTAATCCGCTTTGGGTCCCCACCCAGAGGGGGGGGGGTCTCCCCACTGCCACGGTCCGCAGTGGGTGCACCCCTCCGTGGACCGTGGGGAGGTTACCCCACAGTTGGGTACCACCCCCCCGAGCCGTGGGGAGCCCCCTCCCCTCGGCGACAAAAATTATCCTCCGGTATCCGGTGGATCTTCTGGTGAGTGACTCGAGGCCACCTTCCAGGTCGGACTCCGAAGAGCCGACTGAAACTAACTGTGAAATGAGAAGCCTTTTATACCAGCAACATTGTTAATACTTCTGTCTAAACATGTCAGGATTAGACCAGTTAGGAAGAGGGGTGGGCGGAGCCATCCAATGGCAAGCGGCCGCTGGCTCTAGGACATTTTACTTCAGTAGGGTGTCGGAGCTCCGCGACATATGCTGCACTTCCAGCATCATGGGACGATATCCTATGACGATGGGGTTTGTAACGCTGTGTCCATCAGCCAATCACAAACTGGTGGGCGGTCGTCAGCAGATATCTCCATGATGCTGCTCAGAAAATGAGAGGCCGTTTTAGTGTCCTAGCTACTCAGCGAATATCTGAGATAGAACAGCAACTGAGCATGTGTCCACGCTCGTCACATCCGAGTGAGTAGATGATCCTATGGCCTATGACACACTTTTGCGACACTGAGTCGCTGTCGCTGAAAACTGCAACAGCGACTGCTGGTTGCAGAACTTCCGCCCTTTGACCCTGTCGCAATAGGGATATGGTATACTTTTGCGACACACGGTCGTATCGCTCTGCATAGCGACAGCGACCTCCTGGGGCGGAGCTCCAAACCTTTAGACCTGTCGCTGTCACAGTGCATTGCACAGCAACAGGGACAGTGTCAGCGACAGACTTCGGTGTATTTGCAGTATGTCAGCCCTCCGCGGAGCGTCGCTGCGACAAACATGCGACAACTGTTCGTACGACGGCCGATGACGTCGCTCTGATGCCGGACTGGCCGCGATTAGTTCTAAATTGCGTGCTTGTTGCTAATCACAGTGCCAAATTATACAATACATCTGGAAGCGTCTTCAATAATCTAGAAGAAAAACCTCGTAAACACAAGCTTTCTTGCTGTTCTATGACAGCAAAATTGAGCTGAATTTGTGAGAATGGAACTTGAAACATTTTCCGAATTCATTCCTCGCTTTCAGACTCTGGCAACAGGATTCCGACTAGGTCACGAGAACGCCGTACATAGGCTCGGGTCACGGCTTATGTACGACAAAATGGGCGTTTCCGGGCGAAGGTTTGCCTTCCTAGGCCAGGCTCAACATCTGCAGCACCTTGCCTCGCTATGCCAGAGTCAAATCATAAGTCATTTCGCCTTGCTAGGCCATAGTCGTCATCAGTGTATCATACCTCGACGAGTTAGAACACGTTGTATCTACTCGGTAACTAAGCCAAGCAGAGAACAACCAATCACAAACAAGCAGAATCAGGATCTGACCAGCCGTCGAGGGTAGGAAGAGCAAGTCCAGGGTGGTTTTGCTTCCGTTGTTAGGCTATAGGAACGGGACCGGATCGCCTTTTTTTCCCGATCGGCCAATGAGGAAACTGCCTCGAAACTTGACCGCGCATTATCTCTACAGAAAGGCGAACGGAGGTGAGACAGGGACCTTTCCTACGGCCTAGGTCGTACCCGTTTGTTGGAGGAACAGATTTTCACCCATTCTTCACCACATCACCAAGGAAATATTACACATGATTTTTTTCCCAGACAGTGTTTCAAAATCTCATTGATTCCATTTGAAGAGGGTTCATTGCATTGTAGATATGTATCACATTTCCACAGAGCAGGCTCTCACTCTTTCCCAGCCGCCAATCATTTCAGTGTTGATAATGCAACATAATCACAGCAATCGAGCGCAAAGGATACATACTCAGACATACCATCGCTCGAAGCGGGACCGGAGAGCGACTCAAGCGACGCTGTCTCTCCTCTCCGAGCGAAAATTAGCAATCTACTTGGGCTACAGCAGCCGCTCTCCGCGCTACCACAGTCCCGCTCGGAGCGATTTACGGCTCCCATTTGGCAGTGCGATCGCTCCCCGGGCGATTTTCAAAACTTTCCCAACAGCTAATTTTTCTTTAACTCCGCCTCTTCTCGAGAGGTGCTTGAGTGCTGCGGTCCACGGCAAGGAAAGTCCTGCCTCGGTCCGCTACAAGGGCGCAACCTTCGCCAAGATTTGCGGTGAGGAACCACGCTCCCCGCGGACCGAGGCAAAAACCGCTTCACCCTCCAGCCGTGGGATCCCCTATCCCTCAGCGGTCAAAAATGTGCTGGCCTCCAGAGAGCGACTCGAAGTCACCTTCCAGGGCCGGCATCAGAATGCCGAATGAGGAAGATGAGGCACCTTCCATACCGGCTGGGCATGTGATAAACACATTAGGAAGTAATCATTTACTCTACCATTACTTCACGTCTGCCACTGTTTAACTCACCCTTCAGAGATCCTCCAGATGATAGAAAACGGACGCAGACTGAAAATCTGTCGGAGAAATCGCACTGGCAGCTTTCGGGGAGGCGAAACGAGACAGAAACTTGCCAGGTAATCCGATATTTCTGCCTGAGTAGTCACAGAAAGCGAAAAGATCAAGAAAAGAAACGAAAATCAATTGTGCAAGGGACCCCGTGATTTCTCGGCTGCAAACATTCCATGACGTCCTGCTTACTCCATATGGGGTCATGCACACTTTTTGCGGCGTCTGACGCACTCCCATCTAGGTCCCGCACCTTTTTTACGGCGTCTGACGCAATCCCTTCTGGGTCCCGCACATCTCTTATGGTGTCTGAGCTCTCCTTCTTTGGTCCCGCACATTTGTTGCGGCGGCTGACGCATTCCAATCTGGGTCCCGCACATTTCCTATGACGTCTGACGCACTCCCTCTTGGGTCCCGCACACTTTTTTGCGGCGTCTGACGCATTTCCATATGGGTTTCGCACTTTGTCTACGGCGTGCTGCGCACTCTCACTAGGGTCATGAACAGTGTATACGGCGTCTACCTCACTCCTACTTGGGTCCCACAATGCTTCTCCAGCGTCCTGCGCACTCCCTCTGCGGTCCCGCTTACTTTTTGCGGCGTCCTGCGCACTCCCACTTCGGTCTCGCATACTAATTACGGCGTTTGGCGCACTCCCTCACACACGCTTGGTTATCACTCACAGAACAAGCAATACAGCGTCTCTTTAACTCTGAAACTGACACCGTTGTCGCCCCGAAAGCGACCTGACAGCGGACGAGACTGCTGTTCGCACCGGACAAGGACCGCGGTGCCAGTTCGCCGCTCGGCCGCTGTTCGGGCGATGACGTCATAATTGGAAGAAGCCGGTCCCGCTCCGAGCGATGGTTTGCCTGAGTAAGCATACCGTCAGAATGAAAAGAAGAAGAAGAGTCCTAAACTATCATAAAGAATAAGCGTGCAGTTAGGTTAGTCTCATAATAATAAGAACTTTTTCCTCGTAGATGCTGTTCATGTGAGGTTTATTTTGATAATTTTCACTACTTCTGTTCACAGCCAGGGTTTGAGACCCCTAGCCCTTATAGGCAGTGCCGCGAAGAAAAAAGTTGTGGAAAAAAGCATGAAAATCAGCTTGATTCGCAAACGGCTGAAAGACCACGAAGGCTACGCGGCATGAAACGAGCTAAAAATAAAGTTATAAGAATCTTAAGTTGCCAATTCGTGCACATGTGCACAGCTCCGCCCAAAAAGATTGCAGTCTCATGCTGAGCAGTCAAAAATAATTGACGTTCACAGCCAGAAATAAATGCAAAGTCAACTAATAAAAACACTTGATCATTGAAAGCTAACCCTTCATTCAAGGTTTGATTCGACGAAGATATAAATATTTGAGCAGGTCAGTCAGAAGGATATTGTTGATTGATTGAATTCCGATTTCAAGCCAGCTCATGTTCTTGATATTAGAAATCATGGATGCCGATGATGTGGAGTTGGATCGTCCAACATCAAAAAACAAGAGAGGTCAGTCTTAAAATTTGACCGGAAACAGCGTTTTTTTTTCGCAATTTTCCTTAAAGGTCCTATTACTCTGAATCCAGGAAAGGGTTTAAAAAGAAAAAGAAGCCAGGCATATTTTGTCGCGACGACTGCTTTTCAAGGCAGTGTTCGCGGTGAAAGAAATGCCAGTTTTTCCGCAAAAGCCACAGCTTTAGGCACTTTCTGTATCAGGAGTGAAATGAGACCGATGAAGAACTGCCAGGATGTGGGTCAAAATCGTGTGCTGCAGTCGACCCACCGCTGCGGCCAGCCCAACAGACAGTACTTGTATTGAGAGCCTTGGGCAGATAAACAACTGGTTATCAAAAGAATTAACACTGACATGAGCCAACTAAGGGTATCACTCTTATTACATTGAATAGTTCACTCCTCCAAGAACATCAATCCTTCCACTGTCCAAAATCAAACGTCACTCAAGAGGTCTTGTTTTGGTGAAAAAAAAACGGTTTCCGGTCACTCATTGCTTCTCTTTCTGACTCAATCGTCTCAATAAGCCCCTGGTCTCCCATGAGCAGCAGCAGAAAAGAATCCATCCACGATTCTGAGCGAACACTGCCTTTAAAAGGACTGAGAACGAGCCAGCAAACTAGGAAAATGTTGACAAATTTTTCATCCATTCGAAAAACAAGAGAAGAGAAAGTTGTTCATGGGTGTGAAAAATTCGAAAATTTCTTCTGAAGAATAGGGGCCGCAGTAACAAGCCACTCGCTGGGAAGGGGGCCGCACTCTCCACACACCGCTCCCATTATCACGCCTGACCCTGCTCTAACGTTTTAATTGTGGTAGATCCTCTTTCGCTTCTGCTATGGGTTCTTGGTTTCCACTGCAGCACACAATTAATGTGCAGATGCATAGTTTTTTTTTCAAGATATCGTGCAGACGGCATACTCCTGCCGATTACGATCTGGGTCTGTGACTACATTCTAGCCCACCTCCTCTAGGAATTTAGATAGAACACAAGCACCTGAGCTATATTATGAGAATGTACCGCAACGAAACCTTGAAGACATCTCACCTCCAAACCCCGACATTTGCAGGTAAGGTATACATAAAGGAGATTTTTCGTCAATTTTCGAGGTTGTAGCCTTTTTTTCTCTCTTTTGTCAGGAAGAAACAAATATCTTGATCATTCTACTTACTTAGACATTGCGTCTTTTGTTCTTTCAGTCAATTCAGCTTCTTTAGCATCATCGACTAGACACCTCCAAGCACGACTCGTCTTCCCCTTGAGCTCTTCTCGGTCTATGTAATCTTCCGCATACTTCTGAAATCAGTGAATTCAATCCAGATGCTCGTGAATGTAAAAATGAATCTGCAGAAAGTGTAACGCAACTCTTTAAAGGCTGCGTGCACGATGGAAACCGTTTTCCAGTTTTTGCGTTTAATCGGACTAGTGGGTCTTGACAAAGTCATTCACAAACTTTGGAGTTCTGAAAATGCCTCCGAATGAAATTTTCGCCACCTCAAAACGGCTTCCTGGGTTTGGAGGCCGGCCTTTGGGTCGATCCTTTGTTACAATTAAGAAAGAAAAACAACCGGTTATCAAAAGAATTTGTCACATTTAACAAGTTTATTACATTGAACAGTTCACTCCTCCGAACCAGTCAATTCTTCTAATGCTAGAAATGAAACGTCACGGAAGCGATCCTGTTTCGGTAGAGAAAAGCGGTTCTTGGCCATTTTTCGCTGCTCTTTCTCTCAGTAGGCCTCTGACCTCCCATATTCAATGGAAAACTCGACAACCATATTTCATCGTGGACGATGCCTCTAAGGAGAGCTGTAATCATTATGTAATATACTTAATATCAAAGCATACTTTTTTTTTGAATCACGGCTCATTGATTCAGCTCATTTTCACAAAAGTACAGCCTCTGCAGTTATGCAGCTTTTTGATTTCCGGCAAATGTTCCAACAACGGCAAGTTGGGGCAATCTTATTGCAGATATTCAGCTCGAAAAACTCTACGGCTCACACATCTTACATGCATGTTTGAGTGCTTCCGGTAACCGGTTCACCTCGAAACGTTCGACGCGTTTTCAAGTTATGGTCACGAATTCAACGGGAGAGAGAGGGGAACACGACTGGTGCTGGGTCTGAGACGCAAAAAAAAATTTAAAGGCAAAGGACACCCAAAAAATTTTTTAAGGCTTGTCCTTGTCTTGGAGGGAGTCACACTCTGATCACGAGGGTACCTCTGGAATGGCCACCCACAAACGGAGGTATGGCTCAATGAAAATGGCAGCATTTTGGAGTCAAAAATTGGGTGAACAAACTTTCTCAGACCTGTATTTCGTTTTCAATTGCATTCGCTGCTCTAGAGCGACACAGGATGAGGATACAGATTGACAATGGGGTAAAAACGAAGACGCGAATTTAATTCACGCATTTATCAGCCGCTATTGGGTCGGACCCGCGGTGCTCGCATACATCTACCACACATCGGATCCGACTCACTCATTTTCGGATATCCATCCGAAAGAACCGAAATTTTCATGACTCAAAATCCGATTCTCCGAAAAAACATAAAAATACTAGTGAAAAAAAGTCCGAATCACCGAAAAAACGCCGAAATCCGTTTGATTCAAAATTTGAATAACCGAAATGTGTCATGAGTCGGATAATGATTCGGATAACGAATATCCGGAGTGTTTCACGATTTGGCTCGGATAATGAGCTGAATATTGGTAGATTCGGCATGTCCTGCTACTCAAAAAAGTGTATCTGATGTCACGAGTCGACATTTTGTTCTAGTGTAGCGATCCAGACACATAATTACAGTTGACCGCAATGTAAAAGGACATGGTGCGGTTGCGGACTCGCACTAAAACTACGGTAGGATCTGGCACTTTGCCAGATTTCGTCATCGATCGGCGCCACGGCTGATATTTTCGTGAGCAGAGAGACGACGGTTGGCGCCGATCGATGACGAAATCTGGCAAAGTGCCAGATTCTACCGTAATTTAGTGCGAGTCCGCAACCGCACCATGTCCTTTTAACATTGCGGTCAACTGTACACTACAGACATCCAATTAGCGCATATTGTGAAAATTCCGGCGCATTTTCTACACATTGTCAGCATAGGTTTAACGTTCAATAGGCATTGATCCTTTTCGTTTGATTTGTTATTGCGAATATGGCGCATTGCTGGTACGATTGGCTCCCAAAAACAATATGTATTGTTCGATCGGGCAGACCTGTTCGAAGAGGTTTAGACGAGAATTCACGGGTGTTTACGAAATCGAGGTGGAGGACTGATATTCATGATGCTCTTCCCAGGCACTCGTGAGGGTTGACCCCGAGCCACATGTCGGTCGACCGCAAGTGTCGTCGGGCGACACAACCTCACGGCCAGCGCTCGACGCGCCCGACGACACTTGCAGTCGACGAGCGTTCTGCTAGCGGGTGCACTCCATAGTGCACCGTGGGGAGATGGACCCACAGTTGGGAACTACCCCTCCCCGCCGTGGGGAGATCCCCTTCCCACCCCTCGGCAACCAAAACTGCCCTCCATCTTCCAGTGGATCTTCTGGTAAGTGACTCGAGGCCACTTTCCAGGTCCGGCTCCGAAGACTGAGGCACATGGTGAGATCAGGGGTCGTATTCGCCAACTACCCGCCGAGGAAACTCGAAGGGAAGCGGAAGGGATGATGGCGCGCGCGGCAAAGGAACAGATCGACCCATCTTACACGCTGTAAGATGGAAGTGAACGTATTGATCGATTACCCTCCAAATTTCCGTGAACTTCCCTTCGAGAATATTGTGTAATTTTCTATTTTTCGTTTGATTCTTTTGCATTTTTAGACTTGTTTCTAGCATAAGAATATTGAAAACTAATTTCCTTTGTTGCAGAACAATAGTATAACATGTTTTACTGGGTTCTATTCAAATTCAATATTCACATTTAAAAGAAAATGAAACCTGGCAGAATAAAGATCGTTATTTTGCACACTGTCTATAATACTTGGACATAAAGATGAGATCCCGCAGCTCTCTGGATGATTATAATGTGGCATAAATCGCTTTTCAAATTTTTTTGGTAAAAATTCAATGAAACGTGCGAAAAAAGGAACAGCAAAAAATGAATATTCACAGTAAAAAATGTATACCTATAACGAAAAAAGGATCTGAGTCACCAACTAATAGGGAACAAGAGACAGAATCACACGGATATCGAGAAAATGAGGGTTTACGCAATCAAAATTCCAAGGTCCTTTCCCTGCAATTTACAATGAATTTCACCGCGATGCGGCCAATTTTCCCGAGAAGCGATGCAAAAACTTCCGGCGGTCGCGAGGGAAGCCAAGGGAGGCGAGAGGTGGCCGCGGAGCGCGCGTTTTGTACTGAAATTTCACCTCATTTACCCTTCGACTACCCGGCGGGTACCCGGCGGGTTATTGGCGGATACGACCCCAGGAGCCTTTTATACAAACAATATTGTTATGCTTTTGTCTAAATATGTTGAATTCCTTCAAAAAAAATTCTTTGTCCGGTGCTCTACGAAAAGCAGGGTTTTAGCACTGGGGTCAACATCCACGAGTGCCTGCGTTCTCGAACATCTCGGTGGTCGACATCCACATCTTCGAGATCCTCTGAGGTCGACATCGCTATTTCCGAAATCTTCAAAGGTCGAAACCCACAGCACATTTAGTGGGCTTAAATTGTTGTGGGCGGCGGTTCACTGAAAAACGGCCTGTGCTCCACCTAAATGGTCAGGCACTCGTGGGGTCAACCTCAGTGCAAAAACAGTGTTTTTTGTGGACCGCGGACTAAAAGCCCTTGTTTAGGTGCAGCGCAGGTCATTTTTCATGCCTATTAACTAGACCACCACTCAAAACGATTTTTTTCGCCCACTAAATCTGCTGTGGATGTCGACCGCCAAGTATTTCGAAGTCGCGGATGTCGACCGCCGAGAGTCCCGAAGATTTGGATGTCGACCTCCGAGGATGTCGAAAATGTGGAAACCGACAGCCGAGGATCTCGAAGATGTGGGTGTCGACCGAAGGACTAAAAGTTTGCTGTTGTTTCGTTTAACTGGACCGAGAGGTTGGTAGATGCTTTATTGGCTTACGCACGTTTCGGCGGTATCGCCGTTTTCAGAGCCTGAAAGAAATAAAGCAGAAATGTGCTTATTTGGCCAAATGTCGACTAAACCTTACTAAAGTTCTCTCGAATTTTTAGTGAGGTTTAGTCGAAATTAGGTGTTTTTCATCCGCGCTCTACAAAAAGGAGCGATTTTGCACTGAATCCGGCATCCACGAGTGCCTGAAAATACTTTAACATAGCAGTCACTTCAAGATAGTGTGGAAAATGAACACAATTTCAAAAATAGGATTGGTTTGCAAATATTTCGTTATAAAGATGACTATCAGTGAAATGTTCTATGATGGTACGTTAGAAAACTTTTTCTTGGAAACTTTCGCCAGAGGGCATTATAGCAACTTGTGTCCAACCGTATATCCGACTCGGATAGTCGGATTGCAACTCAGCGAAAAAAGGTCGAAATCAGAATAATCCAAATTCCGAATTACCGAAAAAACGTGATTTTCGGATTTATCCGAGATCCGACTATCCGTTTAGTCTCTCTATTCAAATGATTCGGATTATCCGATATTGTTATTTTGAATCAATCCGTTTGAGTTGGATATCCAAGACCTTTGATTTTTGAGTTATCCCAAAGCCGAGGATCCGAATTTTTTTTTGATTCTGATCCAATGTATGATATCCACCCTTTTTGGAAAAAATTAAGTCTCATACCTGCAGGTGGAACCACCTACACAAATACTTCAGAATCTCGAAATTCATTTCTGAGGATGCAATGTGCCTTTGGGACCAAGATCCCAGCTATGCGGTGCCATACTTCTCGCACTCGTTAGCTCGCTCATACTCGATTCTGCATCAGTGTCGCAGCGCATGCGAACTGCAAAGTGTATGTCCGTTTCGTCGAAAGTCTGCGATTAAAGGCATCGCTCGCGTTGGAAACTAATTTTGGTTTTCCTGGCTTTCTTAAATGAGCGCGAAAGACCCAACCGGTAAACTTCGGCGCGTCAAAAACGTAGGGTCATGAGGTAGAAGGGATTAAAGATAAGGGTCCGAAGGCAGTTCTCACCAGCCGTCTACCACTTTTTTAAAGAATATTGATGCGAGGGTCCAACAACATGGGAAAGAGCTACGGCGAAAACTCCTTTCTGCAGAAAACTCCAAACATGACAGTAACGAGGGTTCTAAACGCAGAAAAACCTCTGCAACGATTTTGACGTGAAATTCAAACTCAATTTTACAGTGTGTTTAGACTGATTTTTCTTTACGAATGAAGATTTTTCATGGGCCCCTACGAGATTTTCGTTCACAAGAAAGGCCAAGCTACACAAAAACATGAAAAAAAGGCCAAATTCTGCTGTCGCTTCGCGCGCACCAAAATAATAGACGGTATTCTGAGTGTAAGACCCTAGTTATACATCGGCGATTCGGTGCCGCTGGTTTTTGCGGTACGTCTGCGGTTACTCAGATTTCGAAATTGGCCAACAGCGAACATGCCGCGAAAGCCAGCGGCGGCGAAACGCTGGTGTATAACTAGGACCCAAGGCTCTGTCCACAGCAGACGTCCCAGCGTCCAGTGACGGTGGGGGTTTGCATTTTCAACATTTTTTATTGATCTGACTCCCCAGCGACTCTCCAGCGACCACTGTAGCCGGCCTGTCGCTAGCGGTGGAGGCATAGAGGCAGTAGCGGTTGTCACTAATATAATCAAAACCATCGTTACCCCTGTGACGTCATCAGATTGACTAGACACACCGACAAGTGAGAGAAAACAGAAGACGCGGTTCAAATTCAATCATGCATCCGCCGCTTTTGAGGTCGAGAATCTACATAAAAAGGGGCGTGGTGGTAGTTGAGGGGGTCGGGCCCGTTGTGGTTGCATATAAGTTGCTTACAGGGTTTTGCACAAGGTGCGGGCCAGTGAGTTTTTCTAAGACCCCTCCCCCCAATCCGACGCCAGTTTTGTGAATTTCCTCCATCCCTCTCAGGAGCGTGAGAGGATCATCTGTTGATCCATTTCTCCACTCACCCATTTTTATAGCTGTGTGCTCGATCACTTTATCCAGCAGGTTTGCCTCAGTGTTTCATTCAAATTACCCTTTCCGTATTCAGATAGTAAAAAAGTTGTCTAAGGATTTGGAAAATACCAAAATCGACAGTTTGAAGCCAGTGTTATGCGGAAAAGAAGGCGGATGTTCCAGAGGAGGAGAGCACAGAACAGCTCCTCATTGCACCTATGCACGGAGGAGCTGAAAAATCAAAGGTATATGTAATTGGTAACAGCCTGTGCTGTAAGGTAAAATACGAATGTGCGAGGGAGGGTTCCATTTCATCGAAAGGTCATTTTTTGCGTAGTATGTGTCACGAGAAAAAGCTATCTGATTCGTGCTTGGTCGGCTTACCCTCCACACCAACTTTCGCCGTCTAACTATAAGATGGAGGCTGAACATCTTTACAGGATGTGGGCTCACATCTCTCTCGGTTATGGTCCAGCCAGGGGTCAATGATTCTTGAACTAGGATTTAAGAGAGTGGGCGATTCAAGTCCAGCGTGGTTGATTCACCCTACGTACAAATTTGACCGTCCCAGAGTGACGCCGAAGGCCGTTACACTGACAGCGGGCCAATACTCGCTGCAAGTCGTATCCTGCTGGAAGTCCACATTTTTGAAAAGTAGAAGCTATGAGAGTGGATATTTGATTTCAGTGTGGTCAATTCGCCCTGTATTTAAACATTCATGGTATCAAATAAAAGCCGAAGATCGCTAGAGCGACAGTGGGAAAAGATGGGAAAACGTCAATGTCCATGGAATCAAACTAGGGTTTTAAATCTGCTGTAACTTAAGTTTCCAATGAGTTACCCAGAAAAACCATTGGGTAACTGCTTCACAATCCCTGCCATCAAGAACCTCCCGCACTCCAGGAGAGTGCCCTGAAGGAATTTTTTTCCCGCGTGGGTTCTGCATCATTTTAACAGTACCTAGGTGAGGGCCCACGATGCATTTCCGAGAAGAATACTCACAAGGTAAACTTGCTTCGAAGGCACTGTCCAGGGGAGGCGGTAGGCCTTAAACGATGGAGCAAATAGTTGGGCTCTTTGAAGCCAGGATTTGTTCAGATAACCCAATTCTACTCAATTCAAAACCTTTTAAAAATGTACTTTTTGAGGACTTGTACGTCTCCTTGTCGTTTACGCAACAGTGAATCTTCCTGAACCGTCAATCTTAGACGGGGAAAGTTGGTGGACATTGCAAATCGACTGCGCAGAACCTCCCTACACGATAAAATTTCATAGTCCGCCTCTTTCAAGACGATCAATTCATCGAATCGAACTGTTCATATCACGTGCTCTAGTTTTCAACGAAGCACTCAGCTATCCAATCAGCTTTTTTCTTTGGCTATTCAACAAAAGCTTATATTTAGCTTTCGTTCGTTTACGTCGGTGGGCGGGCAATGCGCTTTTGGGGTTTCCCTTGCGTTCAAAGTGGCAACTTCGGGCTCTTTTGGGGCTCTTCCTGGCTCATTTTCATGCGTTCTTTCGACGTTAACGTTACAGAGTGTCTTTCCACTACCAACTCCTGGTGAAATTCCAAATATTTTTTTTCATCGTGAACACTGCCTTTAAGAGGCATTAGGCTATCCAACCAGCTATTCTTTAGCTATCCAATGAAAGGTCAAGTATTAATGAGACAGCACACGACAGCAAATGAGCCGCAAAGCGGGGGTGTGCTGTGCGCGTGAGCTTGTACAGCGAGATTTTACAAACCTGGAAGAAGTAGCCGTTGTTACAGTCGTCAGCAATACAGGAGCAGACAAACTTCCGATCCGTGTCTTTTACCGTGGGGGCTAGCGTGCAGAATGGATGCTGAATTTGGTCTTATTGAGCTATGATGATGAATAAAACACACGCAGAGTTTAAACAGACAGATTAGCGTGACGGCTCCTGATAGCGGCGCAGAGCAGCTCACTTTGAAACTTCTAGCACAAGCCATCGTTTTGAGCTGAACCGGTCTCCCTTCTTCATGACGTCATCGCCCGGAGAGCAGCCAAAAGTCAAAACGCAGCAGCGACTTTTGTCTGTTTGTCGTAGCAACCTCGGCTCCCGTCCGGTTGCTCTAAGGGCGGCCACGGTTCTAGTGTTGAGAGGCCCGAGAATGCTTCTTCTTTGAGTGATAAGGTGATCAGCGGGCAAAGTGCTTTGAGAATGCACCATACCCGCCGATCACTGTTGCCACTTTAGCCAGGGTTGACCTCCTTGCCCTCAGGCTGTGACAAGCCCCGTATATTCGTAGGATGCTCGATCCTTTTAATAAGAGACACGAGTTTCTGACGAGAAAAGGCGATTCGAAAGTTTCTAATCAGAAGATTTGTTACTCGTTCCATTCAATAAGAGCTACTCAGTCAAATTGCCGCCTGGAGCGGGTATGGAGAGCAACGTGAGCTAAGCACTTCTCTCCGCTTCGAGCGAAAATCAGCAATTTATTTGGGCTATCGATGCTGCTGTTAGGGCGACCGCTGTTCCGCTCGGAGCGAAATTCGGTCGCATAACCCAACACGCTCATCGCTCAAATAGATTGGCAAAGCAATGATTGCTAGAAGTGGGAAAGACCTATGATGGTAGACATCCTAATGATCATTGCAGAGAGATTCTGCCTTTGTTGGTGTTTCTGAAGCGCAGTTTAAGTCATACCTCTTTTGTAGAGTCAACTTCCTTATCATGACCATATATAGGCTCCACTTTCGTACAATTCGACTCGTTCACATTATAGTATATAATTGAGTAAGTGCAACGACCATCCTTAATATTAAGTTGGTAGTGTGCACTGTTCCAACAAAAGTTGTCAACGAATCAGATGGGCTTTCATATCGTTGCGCCACGTAGATTTTATTGTGGGGTCATACCATTTCCATTCACATAGGCGGCCGTTCAGACAAACTCTCGGGAGTACAATGTCTCGCTTCATAAATTGAACAAAATGAGAAAAAAGGTTTGCAGAGTTTTCTAAATTCTGCTTTCTGTTTGCTGGTCATTTCAGCCTTTCTGTTTTATGTTTCCTATTTCTGAAAACTCAGCCAGTACCAGAATTGCAAGAAAAAATCAGAAAGTTTTATTTTCAATGCCTACGTAATGAGAAGTTGAATTTACTTGTTAGGGGGCTACTACGTTTGCTACGAAAATCAATGCGGGTTTTAAGGTTGTCAGATAAAGGAGCAGGGTCCAGTAGCCCGTCGGCAAGGTTCGCTTAATACTTACGACCTTCCCTCTCGGTGGTCAGCCCGTGTCCAAGCATTTCGAAAATTGTAACGACCCCCCTTCAGGATGCGCTCCTACGACTAGAAGATCAAAAATTTGTCAATTGAAATAATCATGCTGGAGACACAGCAGCTACATATTCGAGTGATCTTGTCGCCGCGAGAACCCACCTCGCGATTGACATAGCGACGAAACACTACAACTCAGGCCGAAACCACATCTTTGTTTGCTCGGATTATTCGGATCACATTCATAGTATAGAAAAACCCTCACGGCGACTGCGGGGTGTACTTCGTTCAGAGGCGCGACCTCATCGTGGATACCGAGAACTGGGCTGAAACTTACGGCTGGGTGAAATGCGAAGAGTGCTAGCGAATGACACATTTTTTGAAGATATGTATAATTTTGCTGTACCTTGTATTTTGCGCATGCGTGACAAACTGTTTTATGAATTCAGAGTTGTAGATATTATACTGAGATTTTGCATTATTAATGACGTCGGTTTCCAGTGATAATTTAATAGAAAAAGCGAAAAATAAGGATTCGCTTCCAGTCGTGCGAAGAATAAGCGAGAATGACCAAAGGTGATACAGCAATAATGTGAAGCGTCGAGGCCTCAAGCCCTTCTCGCAAGAGTGCCCGGGCTTCGTGCCCTTTATGAGCTAGAGGGCCGCTGTGAAGCAGGGCCCTCCAACATTCTGAGAGAGATAGAATATATGAGGAGGGAGGGTGAAACATTCAATTGACTAGTGACCCTTCGGGTCACTAGCCCGTGGCAGCCACGTGACTTGAAGGCGCGAGCCATTCGGCAATAGTATAGTTGCGCATTCTGACAAAACGAACAGACGGACAAATATACGCCGCAAGCATTTAAATCTTCAATATTTCAAATTCTTGAATCAAGATGCGTTCATAGGTTGTGACACGCAGAGACGATAGTATCATCTGCACACCCGTATCTTTCCGCCGCTGCCCTCTGGCCCCGATCTTATCTTGAACATCCGGGATGAATACCATTTCATATCTCTTAGCAGAGAGCGGGCGTCCCCGATGGCTTCGTAAAAAGAAGGTCCAACCTCGTCGCACCCCCCTCCCGTAAACCAGAAGGTCTTAGTTTGGCTCCACCACACATGGAGGGCGGTGCCGATCACCCTCCATGTACAGGCTATAAAACGGAAAGATTCACTTGGTTCGTAAGCATGCTAGTGCGGAGGTGAGGTTAGAGAGAGAGTGAGAGAGCGTAGGGCAGATGGAGACCGCAGCGACGCGCGCGCCGCTCGCGCCTCGAATGATGTGAATTTCGACGTTTTATAGAGGGTAGTACTCGTTCGGCTTCGTCGGCTTCGCCGAACGATCTGCCGGCTTCCCTCCACGTAGTATTCGTTCGGCTTCGCCGGCTTCCCTCCACGTAGTATTCGTTCTGCTTCGCCGAACGATCTGCCGGCTTCCCTCCACGTAGTATTCGTTCGGCTTCGCCGTACGATCTGCCGGCTTCCCTCCACGTAGTATTTGTTCGGCTTAGCCGAACGATCTGCCGGCTTCCCTCCACGTAGTATTCGTTCGCCTTCGCCGAACGATGGGCCAGCTTTCCGGGCAACTCTCCACTTAGTTGATATTGGCTAATGTTATGTGCAGCTTCAAACCGAGTATGATACAGATTTATTCGGCTAACGTTTCGGCGTCTTCGCCTTCTTCGGAGCCTGGAAATTCGAGAGCATTTTGAAAAACTCTCCACTTAGTATTCGTTCGTCTTCGCCGAACGATGGGCCAGCTTTGCGAGCAACTCTCCATGTAGTATTCGTTCGGCTTCGCCGAACGATCTGCCGGCTTCGCCGGCTACCCTCCACGTAGTATTCGTTCGGCTTCGCCGAACGATCTGCCGGCTTCGCCGGCTACCCTCCACGTAGTATTCGTTCGGCTTCGCCGAACGATCTGCCGGCTTCGCCGGCTATCCTTCACGTAGTATTCGTTCGGCTTCGCCGAACGATCTGCCGGCTTCGCCGGCTACCCTCCACGTAGTATTCGTTCGGCTTCGCCGAACGATCTGCCGGCTTCGCCGGCTACCCTCCACGTAGTATTCGTTCGGCTTCGCCGAACGATGGGCCAGCTTGGTGGGCAACTCTCCACTTAGCATTCGTTCGCCTTCGCCAAACGATCTGCCGGCTTCGCCGGCTACCCTCCACGTAGTATTCGTTCGGCTTCGCCGAACGATCTGCCGGCTTCGCCGGCTACCCTCCACGTAGTATTCGTTCGGCTTCGTCGAACGATCTGCCGGCTTCGCCGGCTTCCCTCCATGTAGTACTCATTCGGCTTCGCCGAACGTAGGACCGGCTTTGCAATCCTCCCTCCGTGTAGTAGTCGTTCGGCTCTGCCTAGCGATAGGGCGGCTTTGCCGGCCACCCTCCGTGTAGTATTTGTTCAGCTTCGCCGAACAATAGGTCGCCCTCCATGTGTGGTGGAGCCGAACGAAGACCTTATGGTTGATGGGAGGAGGGATGGCGGCGAAGTTGGACCTTCTTTTTACGAAGCCGTCGGGGTCGCCAGCTCTCAGCTAATAGTTATGAAATGGTATTCATTCCGGGTGTGAGCGAGATGTGACCGGCGCCAAAGGGCAGTGGCGGAAAGGTACGCGTGTGCAAATGAAACTCTCGTCTTTGCGTGTCACCACCTATGAACGCAGATTGATTGAAGAATTTGAAATATTGAAGAGTTCAAGCGCTTTCGGCGTCACGTTTGTCTGTCTGCTCGTTTCTTCAAAATGGCCAACTATACTACTGAAAAAGTGGCACGCGCCCTCGTCACGTGGCAGCCACGGGCAAGTGACCCCAAGGTTCACTATTTATTTTTTAGGTTTGTGTAAGTATTCTACGTATATTTGATTTGTTTCTATTTGGATGTATATAACTGATTGAATTTGTTGGCACTCACGGTCATTTTAGCAACTTTGGCCAAGTTTTTCGACGAAACTCGTGTCGTGTGTCGTTCCTTCGACTGTTTTTGTTTTTAAGAGAATTTTCATTGAATTTTGTGCTGCTCTTAACTTTCTAAACTGCTACAGAATAAAATGAACTTTCCTTATTTTCCATTAAGCCTGGATTCATTCCAGTATGCCTCTGGCTGAACCGGTAGAAATTATTGTGTTACCGGAAAGGATACTGGTCTCTGATATCATAATATGGTCAGCCCGCTGAATTCTGCTGCAAAAGAGGCCAGTTCACAGAGGTATCCTCCATTTCCCAGCTACTCGCAGGGTGGAGCATCATTATCATAGGAGTGGTGCGGTTTTGAGAATGATTTCTTCATTTTCATAGTTGCTTTTTGCGAAAAACAACCGCTTTGCATCTACGATAGTGAAGCCCAACCCTACGAGTAGCTGGGAAATGGAGGATATAGTCTACAGCAATGGAAGTAGGACCTGGGGTCGTATTCTCCAATAACCCGCCGGGTACCCGCCGGGTAGTCGAAGGGTAAATGAGGTGAAATTTCAGTACAAAACGCGCGCTCCACGGCCACCTCTCGCCTCCCTTGGCTTCCCTCGCGACCGCCGGAATTTTTCGAATTGCATAGCTGAAGAATGACCGCTTTGCGATGGAATCTTTATCTTTTTGCAGTGATATCGATACGTAACACAGTTTGCATTTCCATCTTACATGGTGTAAGATGGGTTGATCTGCTCCTCTGCCGCGCGCGGTATCATCCCTTCCGCTTCCCTTCGACTACCCTCGGCGGGTTGTTGGCGAATACGACCCCTGGTGCGGTTGCGAACTCTCCCTAACATAATGTAGTCTGATTGTGTTATCACTCATTTAATCGAAATAAATGAGATTGGTCGGTCAGTTCTGTTTCCACTCCCACATTTTCACCTGTTTTCATTGCTTCCACAGATGTAGTCATATCAGTGAAAACACAGACTCACCGATCTATCACAGCTGTTTCGGAATAATGATTGATACCTCTAACAAACTACCGTATATTAGGACGAGTCCGCAACCTCACCAGGTCCTACTTCCATTGCTGTAGACTATATATGATTTAGTTTTTCAATTTATCCTGCGATGTTTCAACTTCTTATGAAAATTTCGAAGAAAAAAGTGTTTTGAACGTTTTCCCTACCCGAGTTCTTCAGTTGATGTATTTTACCCTCACTACTGAGACTATCGGTGGTACTCGAACGCCGGCTTCTAAGTGTCGTGTGCGGCGAGCGCACCTTGGAGCGAGCGGGATGAGAGACGCAGACTGGTCGTTTCCCTAGCGAGATGATTTCCCCAGACGCAGATCAACAACCGCCCAACGACCGACACGATAGTACATGTTGAATGATTAGTGCAATCCCGCGCTGTATACGAGGCGCGTGGGGGTTAGGTGGTCGGCCGATTCATGGTAGTCAAAGGGCAAAGCAAAATCTTGGCATTGCCTTGATGGGCCAAAAGGGTCACTAAAGGGAAGGATTGTAGCACTTCTCAGGTTTTAGACGCTTCAGTCCGACTGCTGAACGAATTTTTGGCTTCTGACAGTTCTAGTACTCCAATATAAGCAGCCCAGAAATCGCGCCTCGGGGGGGTCGCAAAAATCTTGGAAAAGATGTTCAAGGTGGGAGGAGTAGCTGCGATGACCCTGCTCTGGAGATGAACATTTCATGCAGAACGGCCACTTTGGCTAACAGTATTAACACATCTTGTGACATGTTATTGCTCGCTGACTAAAGAATGGTTTCGTTTGGGGGGCACGCATTGGTTACCCAAGTTGTTAGGATGCGGCAAAAATCCGCCGCGCAATGAGCTTAGCGGCAAAAGACACATTTAGGCCCAGTTACGTATTTCAGCTAATTTCGCAGATGCATTCCTTCCGAAAGAAGTTCTATTTATTTATTTATTTACTTTACGCCGTTGCCGACGTGCTCAAAAACTACAAAACAGTAAGTTAGAAACATGGAACGATTACAAAAAGGAACAAACAAAAACTTAGCGCAACGCTTCAACAGCCGATCGCAAGACCATTATTCTGATTAGAGAATAATCTAAAAGGCGACAGTACCTAAAATTAGGAGCCATTACAGGTTGTGGGGAAGTGAGGAACAAAAAAAACCGAAGTAGTGCTAAAAGCCTGGAACTGATCAATATTACCGTTACGGGAAATAAATTTATAGCAATTCATATACTATTCGAGTAACTGAGTTGAAAGCGACCCTACCCACGCGGCTTCCTAGGATGCATATGGTCCTCCGACCGCTGTTAGGTATCTGGGCTATTGAGGATTTCTACCACATAAATGTCCATTGAACTGCATTTTTACCCCGGCGAATCCTTGTCTCGGACAGGATGGCTGCGCCGCGCGCGACCGCGACGCAACCGCTCGCGAGTTACCGATGCTATGAAGCCGTTTCGTTTAAAGGGTACTGACTGTCGGATTTACCGAGACGCCGCCGACGCGGAGCTCGGTCGCTCCTTCAGCCACGTCTGGCCTGGAAAACGGGCGCTCGCCGGGCACAGAGCCTTCTCGGATGCCGACGTCTACAAGATTTTGGCCGCGAGCGCACCTTCACGCTATTGTGAGCCGTCGGTTTTTTGTGATGCTTCATGACGAAGCTTCGAAGCTGGTTAAGAAACAAGCCGAAAGGCCTGTTTCCTGCAAACTTCGCCTGGGGCTTCAGTCCCCTAGGCCTTCCTTCCCTTTTGGCCCATCAAGGCAATGCCAAGATTTTGCGTTGCCCTTTGACGACCATGAATCGGCCGACCACCTAACCCCCACGCGTCTCGTGTACAGCGTGGGTTTGCACTAAGCATTCAACATGTACTCTTGTGTTGGTCTTTCGACGGTTGTTGATCTGCGTCTGTGAGATCGACATGACCATCTCGGGGTGGTGGTCTTGTGGCGCCAGACGGTGAGAAGGGTAGGCAGATCAGTGGGAAGGGCTAGGCAGCGCTATTGATCGCCAGAGTGGCCTCAACCAAGAGATGTGACAGCCCATCCCACTGATCTGCCGCCCTCCTCACAGTTTGGAGCCACAAGAAGACCACCCGCCATCTCGCTAGGGAAACGACCGGTCTGCGTCTCTCATCCCGCTCACTCCAAGGTGCGCACGCAGGACAGGACACCTAGAAGTCGGCGTCCGATTACCACCGACTGTCTCTAGCAGTGAGGATAAAATACATTAACCGAAAAACTCGGATAGGGAAAACTCTCAGAACACTTTCCTTCGAAAATTTCATAAGTCATAAATTTCATTTCATTTCATAATTTTTTCACTTACTTCTCTGAACTGGCCTCTTTTGCAGCAGACATCAGTGGGCTGACCATATTACTGATATCAGAGAACAGTTTCCTTGCCGGTAACACAGTAATCTCTACCGGTTCAGCCAGAGGCATACCTGAATGGGTACTATGTGGGAAGGGGGGGGGGCGCTAAGGCACGATGGACATGGCTACGCCCATTTTACTGTGCCGCACTAAATTTGAGCACCTACCCGGGGTTTCCCTCCCCTGCCAAAATCAGGAGAGTCATTGCGGCACGGAAAAATGGGCGTGGCCAAGTGCGATACAACAGTGCCTCCCCCTTCCCACATAGCAATCTGAATGAATATATGTTTAACGGAAAACAAGGGGAGTTAATTCTATTCTGTAGCAGTTTAGAAAATTGGGAGCAGCATAAAACTTAATGAAAAAATTTTTAGGCACAGAAACAATTCGAAGAAATACACACGACACGAGTTTGGTCAAATACACAATACACACGACACGATTTTGGTCGTGGAGATAGGCATCTAGCCGAAGATGTTTCTCAATTGCTGCAGAGCACATACCGAAATCTACCCCTAATTATATAAATCCTATATCCTAATCCTAGGTGCTATGTGGGAAGGGGGGGGCACTGTTGTATCTCACTTGGCCACGCCCATTTTTCCGTGCCGCAATGACTCTCCTGATTTTGGCAGTCGAGGGAAACCCCGGGTAGGTGCTCAAATTTAGTGCGGCACAGTAAAATGGGCGTGGCCAAGTCCATCGCGCCATAGTGCCCCCTTCACACATAGCACCTAATCCTAATCCTAAACCTATTCTAAATTCCTAATCCTAAATTCGAAAAAAAAGTTAAAGGACGGGCGCGAAAATTGGCTGCGGGCCACGCGTGGGCTTAGCAGATACTCAGCTAAGCGTTCCACGCGGGACCCGCTTTCATTTTCGGGAACCACGAAAAATCTGTATGTTATGTGTATAGGATGTATCGTAGTTTCAGCGCATACTTGGATTCAGATTAGGGCGCGGTAACTACATCAGCATGCAAATTTAATGTATAGTTAGTCTGAGAGACTGCGAGAAAAAGCTGTGTGCAACTTCTCACACGGTACCATTACCTCAACGTATGTGCCCTTGGTGGTTCAAAATTCTATTGCTGAAGGGATGCCACCTGTTGGATAGTGTTGGCTAACACCCTGCGATTCGCCAACGCGGCTTTCCACCGTCCACGACCTTTTCTCGCCTGAATCCTTTTAGCCAGTCGGTTTGGGAAATAAAAGTGTGATAATTTGTGAGGAATCGATTTTTTGAGAAAACGTACAGCGAATTTTCGCGTACTAGGGGATTGAAAACAGTTGAATTGAATCTCTTTAGCTCTCTTTAGACTTAAAACAGCTGCAGTTTTTTTTTCAGAAATCAATTTTCTGGAAATTCTGATATCAGGTTTTTGTATATTTTTTCAATGAATTATATATCTTTGCCACCCGAAAAATTCGCGGTCCCCCATCTGAATTCTGGTTTTTCCTCTAAAATTTTTACGACTTCTCACCACCACTCGTTGGCAAGTTATCCACACCTGCTGGACCGTGTAAAAGAGATTGGGATTTATTGCAGCTACCTGACACTAATAGTGTGGAACCTTCTTTGCGAGTCTTTATACCGATATGTGGAAACGAATTCGAAAAAAAAACAATTATGGCTGAAAAAGTCTCGATGCCGAGCTCACCAATTTCTCATTTCAGCCACACTTCCTACAGTGCTATGTTTTGTTACAGTGAATTTTGGGGCATTATTATTTACTTTGGCACTAGATACCCGTTTTGAGATTTTCTTATTGAATAATTAGGCTGGAGGGCGCCTTAGAGAACATTGCGTTGTGCATGCGACATCCTCGACTGTAGGTGTGGTTATCTGGAACCTTCTAGATGCTTTTCACGATGTTTGCGTCAAGATAGAGTTTAGATAAATCCACATTGGTAACTTGTTGCCGCTAAGACCATGCCTAAAGCCCCTGTCATAGTTTGCCGGCCGACGTCGGCCGACTCGTTATCAAATTTGGCAAATAAAGATAGATAAGATGGATAGGATAAAGTTGACAGATTTTCCACATTCGATAACGAGTCGTCCGAAGTCTCTCGGGCAAATGTGAAAGGGGTTTTAGTGTGGCGACCAGGGATGTGCGGCAATCGCCGTCTACCGATTGCCGTTTGCCGTCCGTTTTCGAACGATTTTTGTCGATTGTCGTTTGCCGTTTTTCTTCTCACTTTTCGACAAAATTCGGCAAAAAGTGCGCCATAGATAACAAACGCCGCGATTAGGAAGCGCATGGTATATCCGATAAGCCTTGCAGCGACCGGCTCGAAAGTAAAGAGACAGGCTATACGTACTTTAAAACTTCAAGCTAGTTGATGTAACCTACCGTGCGGTCACGTCAAAGCAATTGCTAGTATTGCATTGTTATGCTCGTGTGGGTCCTCTTGTTTGGAAGAGTACCGAATTCCCCACCCCTCCTTGTTGATTAACGTAGGGCTCTTTGAGACAGGAATTCTCACTTTTAACGCTACCAGGAGAGGGCACAAAGGGTTCATGAAAAACGCTGAATGGCTCGATTTCTTCCAGTTGTCTTCAGAGCGTTGTTTACCTTCCATAAAACGTCGTAATTCACATCATTCGAGGCGCGAGCGACGAACCAGCCTCCGTCTGCCCCCCCCCCGATCTCTCACTGTCTCTGACCTCGGCTCCGCACCAGCACGCGTAGGAACCATATGAATTTCGCAGTATTATAGCCTGTAGAGGATGTTGGAATTCACTGACAGTTTGTCTGCTTATGCACCTCGTCGTCTTCTATTATGATAACAATGGCGCTGAAAAACATGCCACCAAGTTGAAATCAATAGCTCTGAGTTGAAAGGGTGGGAGAGGGTGTACGGCGTGGGGAACACCCGTTTAAAGCCATGCTTTGACTGCAGGTGGTCGCTGCGGCCATGCGAGGGACAACTGTTCCTTTCTCATGGCGCGTAATGGAAGGGCGCTCCAAGTGTGATCGCTTCGTGGCTAACGTCCTACATCGCTAGGTCGCGTCGACGAAATCCTATGTTTTACTGCTGAGCTGGAGGAGCGATTCTCGAAGGTCGCTGATCATCGCTCCATCGATGCCTTGATGGCAGCGATGGAGCGCTTGCTAGCGAATGACACGTTTTGTCCAGTGAGCGGATACCCTTTCACATGTCATGATCAGTGTTTACGAGTCGAAACGTGCTACTGATGACTGCCAACCATTAGTTTTAGTAATTGATTGAAATTCTTCGATCATCCGTGAGGCTATGCATTATGAACAAAAGCGCTGCAGCTGCTAAATCGCTGCAGCAGCGGAAGCAAAATCGCTGCGATGAAAACAGCAGCGATGGAGTCAGAACATGACTTTAGTTAGATTCGCTGCTTGACTGTAAACCGGATGCACGGAGTCGGGGATGATCAGTTGGGAGTAAGGTGTGGAGTACAGTTTGAGAAGGAGGTGGTTTTTCAGGGGTCGTTTTTGGAAAGCCCGAAAAACTACCCGATTGCATGTACTTGAGTTGTTAGCGCGCAGTTCAAAAGGAAATTTGAAAGATGAGATGCTAAAGATGAAGAAGTTTCTCTGGGACGCTTCCAAGACTGTCCGGAAACATGCGTTCTAGTTAGTTGTAATTGTACACGTCTTAATCTTTTGTCTGAATCCCAGTCAAGAAGTAAACACACCGTGAGGCACGCCAACGAGTATGCCGCGAACTTTGAGAAAGTTTGCATGTTCAATGCCGGGAAAGTAACGCGACTCTCAACTGTGCCTCGATAGCTCCGCGGTAGTATCGCAGCGGTTCTTCGATCATCACTGTGTCGATACGATTCTGCTGCAGTGCCTTGAGCCTCGACAACGCCACGACATTGCCTCGATAGTGCCGCGGCGGCTCCGTGTTAGAACCGCACCGGCTGCGCGAGGTTACATCAGCGAACCCGCATCGACTACGATGAACTGTCCTGTGTAGTGTCGCCGATTCAATCACACAAGTTTGATTACCTACATCCCGTATCTCCTTGCCTGCATGAACGGGAATACCCTCTGTCCCTTTAAGACAGAGGAACTGACAACCGTAGGTGCGCATTTTTATTCGTAGGCCCCGCCCAGTTGTACTATGACTCATAAATAATTTCATATGAGTTGCTCTCACTCGGTCCTATTTTTGTGAATCCGCAGCCACCGATGGCGGAGCCGCAGCAGCAATTTGCGGGGCCGCAGTGGTGCCTGTAGGAGCCGGTGTGGCTCCATCAGCAGCAGCAGCAGCGGCAATTCCTACAATAGAAGCGGCGTGGCTGCCAAGTTTGTTGGAAAATGATCACCTAAAACCACATTGAGCTCATCATTTCTTTGAATGAATTTCGAATGCTTACCTCTTTAACTTGAATTGCGCGACACTCTGAATTTTGTGCGACGACTTTTAAACACGAAGCAAATGAATGACTACTACATACTCCAAAAAAGGTTGACATTAGAAAATCTCAAAAATTTTATTATCCTTTTACCACAACATTCCTGTCACCAGTGCTCAATAAAATGCTCCTTCTTGTGCTGTTTTTCATATCAGGTACTGTACCAACGTGAGGGGTTCAACCTCTTGTGGTACTATTGAAAAACTATTTTTTGTCTGGCTATTGAAATACGCAATGTGCATCAGAAAATAGTATTTTTCTCGGTACCTCTAGAACCTTTGTATCTTTATTGTACAAGATTTTTTTTTATTTTGCCGTTTGTTGATTGCCGATTGCCGTTTGCCGGCCATTTTTGGACAAATTTTGTCGATTTCCGTTTGCCGAATTTTCAAAATCGTTTGCCGCACATCCCTGGTGGCGACCCACGTGGGCGGTCTTGCTTACCGCCCAAAAGCCGAAACGATTTCCCTCATCCTGGGGTGACAAACTCGAAAGACGGGCTTACCGCATTTGCTGCTAGCTCATAAAATGCAAACGATTGAATGCGAAGACACCTCGCTTCCGTAATAGACTACCCAAGTCATGGTACGTTCACTACAGAATAATTCCTCTCCTGAATACCTTGGCTTTTCGCTGAAGTTTCGCCAAGAGTTGAGCTTAAGTTACTCTTTCCGGGATGCCGACGCCTAATTGGGATACGTTGAAAGTTTGGTCTCGCTGTTGGCATGGTTTTTTCAATGACCGGTTTACCACGGTGAAGGAGTTTTCTGTACTGGAAGTACCAGGGTTTTGAAAGTTCGACACGGATGCGCCGTGTCTTCACATCTAGTCTTATGCATTTCGTAAGTTAGCAGCAAGTGCAGTGAGCCCATTCTTAAAGTTCGCTGCCCCAAAATATGGGGTGATCCTTTCGGCTTTCAAGGGGAAAGCACGACCTCCCACTTGGGTCTCCCAACTGAGGCATGGTTTTAGCGGCAGGAATTCAAAAAAGTGGGATGAATAAATCCGGGATTTATGTTGGCGCGAAAGTTATGAGAAGCATCTCGGGAACACTAGCTTGTCACACTCCCAATCAGGAACAGACTTTCAAGTCAACTGAAGACCTTGAACGAGTCATCACCAGTGCCTAGAGTAGTGTGAGCCACCAGGTGCTCACACAATGGGTTCGCTCCTTGCCAAAATGTTTTTTCAGCTCATTTCCGAACCTAAAAATACTATGCATTACTAATGTGGTGAGAGCCGTTTGCGCTTTCCTATGAAATTTCGATTAAAGGCAGCGTACACGCTCGCAAACATGGTCGAGATATCATCGTAAATAGGCCTGCACTGGCCCTAACATGTCGTGAACGACGTTTGAAGCGCTGAAAATCATCCCGGATGACAATATTTTAGCAATCATGTCTCTCACGCCCGTATTTTCACACCCCTTCGAGTAACATAATGAAAAGTTAAACTTGAGGAAACATGTGATAATTGAGAGTGATAGCTCTATCAAAAGGGAGTGCAAGAGAGAAACAGCTCGATTTACCTGGAGATTACATGTTTGCGCACCGATGAAATCCTCCATTTTTAGAAGTCAGCCGGAGCAAAGCGGCATTCTCGAAAGTGGACGAGAGTTAATCGGTATGCAGACGTGTTATACTCAAGTAAATTGAGCTGTTTCTCTCGTGCACTCCCTTTTGATAGTGCTATCACTCTCAATTATCACATGTTTTCACAAGATTAACTTTTCATTCTGTTACTCAAAGGGGTGTGAAAATACGGGCGTGCGAAACATGATTGCTCAAATATTGTCATCCTGGATCGTTTTCAGCGCTTCAGACGTCGTTCACGACATGGTAGGGACCGTGCAGGCCTATCCATGCTAATATTTCGACCATGTTTGCGAGCGTGTATGCTGCCTTTAATGAAAATGTTGCTTTTACTATGATTCGGTGATTTCAGGGGATAATTGCAATGTATACCTAACTTCTTGATATTTTTTCGTGTGAGTTTCCGAACGAGAGCTTTTGTGTGCGCAGAGTTGAATGATAATGATGCCAAGAGATGAAAGCCTGTGCGAAACTTGTTATCGATGCCTCGACAGGTGTTGCTATGTATATGAAACGCACTCAAAAGAGTGATGCATCGCGACAAGGTTTCAAACTTTATCCCTTCGAAATATGTATCCTTCGACGATTCTTCCTACTTCACTCACATGCGCGTGGAGAATCGCTCAATTCGGGTTATTTCGGAGCAGAGGGTTAAAAACGCGTCTTAGCTCGAATCCTTGGGAGCTCGACCAAAAGAACGGGAGTTCAAGTTGTCGAAATTCACACGTCAGCTCTGTCAAACTCAGGACACCCACATTTCCAGTAATTTTCGCGTTCCCTGTGGAAGTTCTGATGGCAAATTCCGTGGTCAAGTGTGGTTGAGTATTCTTTATCGATTTCTGTACTTTTAACTGATTTTCAAGCGGATCGGTAGTCGATCGATTCTGTGGGTTTTTAGGAAGAGTTGGTAAAACGTGTACAGATCGGTAGGAAATCTTTAGTAACACATTCGCTTGGATTTGGCGTCTTGACGATGTCTGGGAAACGGAAAAAGTGGAACAAATGCATTTCGTTTGAACTTTGTTCTGACCCAAAGTTGAATTTTGGCATCTCGCTCTCGCATTCTTTCAATTGCGAGTCCAAGGACTTCATCTGTGCGAGTAGCAGTTGTCGGCGAGTGCTAGTGTGAATATCGGAGACCCTTCAGACTTTCGCTCATAATTCGATTCAATAGTAACAACCATTTTGCGCTACGAAACGTAGTGCATTCTGAGAGAGATTTGGTGAGTAGAACAGGCTAAGCAAATTGATTATCAACGCGATTATGTTGGCAAGATAAGATCAGAAAGTGTTGTTACCATAATTTGAAATCATCCTGTATATTGGCAAAGTTGGGCGTTTCAAATGCCATAATTAAATGCGGGAGGAGTGCTCTAAAAATTTATACAGGGAATGCTTCGAATATGGGGGCAAGGTTTCAAAAAATCTCATCCCGTCGAAATCGGTATCGGAGCGAAAGTTGGTTTTTGAAGGAAATGGTTAGCGATGACCTGAAGGGTCCCTGATTTTTAAGAGTACCACTGGCCATTGAGTGGGCTTCGGTAATTCTTGCTCGTTCACCCATGTGCCCGTGAAGAACTGCTCCAATGGAGTTATTCTCAAGAAGAGGGTGTATATTTGGAAATTCACCATAGCTGGAGTCCTTGGACCATCTGTTGAAAGAACGCGAAGGCAAATTGCCGGAATTAATTTTTGGTCCAGGTCAGTAGTGTTCAAGGTAGCGGAATTCGGGCCAATTTTTTTCGTTTACCTGACGACGTACGGGCGTCAGACTTGGAGCACAAGTGCCCCGTAAGGTTCTCTATCGATCTGTACACATATTACCAACTTTTCTACAAAATCGATAAAATCGATACATTATCGATTTTCTTGAAAACCAATGAAAAGTTCAAAAATCGATGAACAATATTTTTCCGGTCTTGACCACGAAGTAGGCCGCCTGAGTGTCTCCAAGGAACGCAAAAATTAGCGGAAAATAACAAAAATAACAGAAAAATCAAGTGAGCCGTCATTCTCGAGCTTTTTGTCCTGTTTTGGCAACATTTCTGCGTGACAGCTCTTCATAGAGTAACGCATGATGAACCCGACAAGCCTCACTCGACCGGCTCAAAATGAGCGGCCTAGGCTATATGTATAAGTACTGCTCAAAACAGTGTTATTTTTATACCCAACCCCGAAACTCCTGTTGTGTTATAGAAACACCTCATCACTATCTAAGACATTGGGAGCAGCGGACAGCCGGCGAAAAATCGCCAGTTGCTCAACAGCTGGGTGACAGCTGGCATTTAGCTGGCCAATGGCAATCACGAGGCCGACAGTTGGCATTCACTCGTCATGTCATTTAATGCCAGCGGCGGACGGCTTTCCTAATATGTGTCAGTTGCCTAACAGCTGGATGATAACTGGCATTTAGCTGGCAATCGGCAATCACGAGGCCGACAGCTGGCTCATACTTGGCATCTCAATTAGTGCGAGCGGCGACAATGTGCCAGCTGCCTTCAAGCTGCGTGATAACTTGCATTCAGCTAACAAGGGCGATAACACCTTGAAATACCGAGTGCATGAAAACGCAGTTATCCACCATTCGGCACTCGGTTGGCGCTTAACCGCCCAGTAGCCTTCGCTTGGCGCTGAGTCGTCAAATGACTGGCACTCGAGAGATTCACGTTTTAACATGTTATAGTTTGATCTCTGACTTCATTGATAAGCTCAGCCGGTACATAAGGCAATTCAGTGCAATGAGTGCTCACTCGGCACTTTGATGCCGACCCTGCAATGTGACCTGAAGTCACTCTACAGAGGCTAGCATATTTTTGGCAGTCGAGGGGATAGTCTCCACGGCGTGGGGGGGGGTGAGGTGGATGCCTCACCTCAGACCGTTGTGTAGGCGATCTCCTACGCAACAATCTGCGATGAGGGACCTATCCCGATTCATCGGTTCGGCAAGCTACTGGCGAACCGCTGGCAAATGATTGCCCAACGGCGGCTTGCCAGGTAATAGCCAAGAGACTGCCAGCGGTCGGCCAGCGTCCTGGTGGACCGCTGGCAGGGTTTTGTTGGACCGCTGGCTAATGGCTGTCCGACGCCGGGAATGGTTTCCGCTCGCCAGGTAAATACCGGCAGTCCGCCAACCCCAATGTCTGAGATTGCTCTGAGACGTTACCACTTCGAATGAGGTTCGGGCCACATACATCTGTGTGGGCCTATTGCTCAATGTCAATTACGAATTACGATCTACGATTTACAAAATTATAAATTTCAGTTACGCACAGCCCTGGACAGTAGCATGGTCATCGTTAATCACTGTGACATTCAGGCTGAGTCGTGGCTGGGTTTAGTGTGTCGGCGAAGCGCTCCATGATATGTCAGCAGCGATGGTGTTGAGTGTTCGCTATCATAGAGGTCAATACAAGCGGATTATCCTTTCAAGGAAAGATCCAAGGAATGTTATGAAATTTAGTGATCTAAGATGCGTTTTTAGGCGATTTAGGATTCGCAGGTTCGATCCCGCCATATGTCGAAAATTTCGCCATTCAAGGAAGCGATGGATAGTCGACTGTTTGAGAAGAGCATTGTTCACTGTTCTATCTCTTGCAATTTACTCCACAATCCAAGATGCGGTTGCGGCTGGAGCATAAGATTTTTATGCCCTGACGGCAAATAGGTGCAGTTCCAGGCACGGAAACCACTAGTAGAATATGACTGTCCGCATGTGAAAACGTACCCAAAATTTCATGGAATTAGCTGCAAGCCTAAGCGCGCTACATAGCCTAGGCGGAGCCTCTTTTTATGCCCTGAGGGCACATAGGTGCGGATTTGGGCATGATAACCACATTTAGTAGTTATCTGAAAACGCAACCAAAATTTCATGGACGCAGCTTTAAGCCGAACAACGCTATATAGGGTGGCGTCCAATAAAAAATCGCTGTAAAGTATTTACAAGTACTTATCGTAATTTGAATTAAGGAGTTTTAGGTAGCACAAAGTGAGGAAAGCCTAGTCACGGACCCAAATAATCGATTAATATTTCTTTTAGCCGGTTCAAAACGGTATTTGAAAATCCATTTTCAGGTGTGGTACAATCGACTGTATCACGTCTAAATCCATAGAAATCGGGTGTGATACAATCGATTGGATAATATCTAAAAACGGAATTTCAAAGATCACTTTGAGCCGACTAGTAGAAGCAAATCAATCCCTTGGGTCCGTGACTGTGTGACGTTGAAGCAACGCGCAACTCCCTAGTTCAAATTTAGATAAATACTTGCAAATACTTCACAGCAATAGATTTTTTCATGAACCCCACCCTATGTAGTGCTGTTCGGCTTGGAGCTGCATACATGAAACTTTGGTGCGTTCTCACATCCGGACACCCAATTACTAGATGTGGTTTTCATGCCCGAAACTGCAAATATGTGCGCTCAGGGCAGAAAAACAAGCTCCGCTCACCCTATGTAGCGCTGTTAGGCTTAAAGCTGCGTCCATGAAATTTTGTGTACGTTTTCACAAGCGGGTAGTCATACTCTAAGTGTAGTTTGCGTGCCCGAAGCTTCCCTCACGGCATAAAAACAAGCCCCGTCCACCTTACGCAGCGCTCTTCGGCTTCAAGCTGCACTTATGAAATTTTGGGTGCGTTTTCACATGTGTACAGCCTTACATGAGGAAAGCAGGCGGATTTTCTCGCAAGAGGGGGGAGGGGGCTGAGCAAATCGCCCAATTCTGGAGGTGGGTCGCGCCAGAGTAGGGTTGTGCCGCACCTCAACAAGTTCATAATTTGCCAACTGCACAATATTCTCACGGAAGTGTAGAAGTTTTTCTTTCCAGAGTTTTCCATGTTTAGGGCCCGATGTCATGAAATCTTTACCACCGTTGAGGCTGTTTCCCTACTATCTAGTCTGTTCAAAGATTCAGCCGCTCACCTCTGAGGAAAGATGGTGTGTGAATGTAGCGCCCCGCTCTCCTTTTTTTTTATACCCTACCCTTTATAATTCTGTATCATCAACTCTGTTTACCGTGAGAATTTTGTGCCGTTGGCAATTTATAATCGTTTCACACCTCGCGCCGTAGCCTGCTTCGAATATCCAGCAGATTAAAAGGATACCTCCTTAGTTTCTGACACCACATTATCATCCTTATCCCTGCTCAAGCATTTCAGCGACTTCGAATGCTGTACCAGAAGCATAAAAATGCCAACACAAATTAAACCTATAAAAGTGGTTCAGGAGCGTTGACGTGAGCTGGATTTGCTTGCGTCTGTTAGTATGCTGCACACACAAGAATGCTAACATCTTACTGCCTGAATTATTTTTAGGGATATGACGTTCGGGCAAAGGCTAGTAGGACGACAGTGTGTTGCGAATGTAAGCAGCACACGAGAGGAGCATGACAACCTTGCAGTCAGTGGCGGACAGCAAAGTACGCGCGGTGGCTGGCGGGTGGCACAAAATATCGGAAAAATAAAAGACCTAGGATTATAGGGAAGCTCCGAGAAACTTTGTACTGAAAAAAGGTTCTGAGCGATTATTAAAGTTGCCCATTTTGGCGGAAAAGTAAGCTTTGGGTCCTTCTATTCAGAGTAAGAACGGAAATGCGACGAAGAACGGTCTTGATATGGGTGAAAATCTCTTGGGCCAGCCGACCCATTGGGCCACCCTGCCCAGGTCCTATAACAGTTGTCCTGCTCAGTGTCGGGACAGTTGGTGGGCACTATCCTAGACGGGGAGGGGACACTCAGGAATCCAGTCAGAAATGAGATGAAATAACGATCGAAAACGATATTAGTCAAAGTATTTCTACAGAATTTCAATAGCAACAATGACTGCTAGCAGGCTCGAGCAACTTTTATCAGGTTTTTTGTTCATTTCAATAATAAATCTTGGGTGCCCCCAAGATTTACTTATAGGCTTCGTATAGGAAACAAAATTAACCACCTCAAGGGGTAGTTATTTTAGGAATCTCCTCTATGGCCCTTGTCAGAGTTGGTTGAGAAACTCACCGTGGCCTGCCCGGTCGATACGTATGAGAAACATGCATGATGAAGGTTGCAAAAAACACCCGGTGTATCCAGGTGTGTCTGACGCGGTCAATATGTATCGAAATATGTGGAACGATACCATGGATATCATTCATTTCTTGCTTTATATCATGTGAACATCGGTCGGGTCGCAGAATTATAAAATTCAAACCGCAGATTCTATTCACAGTAACCCAATGGTCATGATAAGAGTTTTGAAAACAACTCCATCGATTTATCGTCATGATGAAACATAGGTCGGTGGAATGATATCATGCTCCCTGCAAGGGATTCATTCCGGCACTTATGGAATAATGTTTCGTATGACCGTGCTTCTGAAACGCGACAGTAAGGGTCGAGTTGCTCTCTTCAAGTTGGAAGACTTGCAGGTTTCCCCTACTGCTGCATAGGGTAGCATGTTCAGTCCTTATGCCCCACTAGTTGCACCAACATGCTGCTTTTTAGCGGAGCTTTACCACTCCAGCTGTTGCCCCAGAGACGATTATAAATTGCCACCGGCACAAAATTCTCACGGTAAACAAAGTTGATGATACCCAATTGATAAAGGGTAGGGTATAAAAGAAATTGAGGGCGGTGTGTTTTCATTCACACACCATCTTTCTCCGGAGGTGAGCAGCTGAAGCTGAACACACTAGGGATTAGGGCAGCCTCACCGGTGATAAAGATAACACGATAATGGGGTCTAATCTTGCTAAACTTTAGTAAGAAAAACTACTTCACTTCCGGGAGAATTTTGTGCCAGTGGCAAATTGTGGTGCGCGCGAAGCGCGCACATGATTTTGAAAAGGATTGCTTCTGCGCACACCCTTCGTTACAGAATCTCGGTTTGGAAGATAGTTCCAAACTTGGCATTTTCACAAAATGTAGAGCAGTAAAGGTTCTTAACACTGCCCACGTTTCAGAAAAATCTGCTTTGTGGTTCTCGAGATATTGAAAAAATTGTGAATTTTAAAATGTGTGTCTATGCTTCTGTGTGTCTGTGTGTCTGTGTGCCTGTGTGCCTGTGTGCGTGTGAGTCCGGTGAAACTTTTGAATGATAAGAAGCATGGTTGGCCAATAGAGAGAAATGGAGTGGTATTGTGATAAGAGTGAATTGATTGCAAGCGTTAGAGTAGGTCTCCTTTACGTCCATCAGGAACCGTATGCACACCGTTTATTGTGCGGGGTCCGACTGGAAGTGTGCCATGCGCAAAGGAACGTGCGCGGTACCCAACTGGAAGTGTGCCAAACGCCACAAAACGTGTGTAGGATCCGATTGAAAGTGCGCCAAGCGCCAGGAAACGTGCGCGGGACCCAAATGAAAATGCGCAAAGCACAGTGGAGAGAGTGCGAGACCCAACCAAGAGTGCGCCAAGCGCCGGGGAACGTGTGCGGGACTTGACTGAAAAGGCACAAGGCAAACGTGTGCGGAACCCCAACGGAAATGTGCCAAGCGCCACAGAACGTGTGTGAGACCTGACTGGAAACGCGCCAAGCGCCGGGGAACGCGTTCGGGACCCAACTAGGAGTGCGCCAAGGGCCGGGGAAAGTGGGTGGGATCTAACTGGGAGTACGCCAAGTGCCGGGGAACGTGTGCGGGACCCAACTTCGGGTGCGTGAAGCGCCGAGGAATGCGTGAGGGACCCAACTGGGAGTGCGCCAAGTGCCGGGGAAAGTGTGTGGGATTCGACTGAATAAGCGCCAGCACCGGGGAAAGAGGGCGGGACCCAACTGGGAGTACGCCAAGCGTTACGGGTCGTGTATTGAACCCGAGTGGGAGGACCGGCAAAGGAGTGGAAATCGAAAACGCGGTTGCGATTCATCTGTTCATCTAGAGACGATTATAAATTGCCCCCGGCACAAAATTCTCACAGTAAACAAAACTGATGATAACCAGTCAATAAAAAGTAATGTATAAAAGAATTTGAGAGCGGTGTGTTTTCATTCACACACCATCTCTCTCCGGAAGTGAGCTGCCGAAGCTGAATACACTAGGGATTAGGGAAACAGCCTCACCGGTGATATAGATAACACGATATTGGGGACTACTCATGGAAAACTCTGGTAAGAAAAACTACTCCACTTGCGTGAGAATTTTGTGCCGGTGGCTAATTATAATCCTGTTTCCTCTAGTCATTGGGTTTGGAAACCATGAAAAGGGGTGTGAACTGTGGTGGTGCTAGAAGGAGTGGGCAGGGGTTATGCAAGAGGGTTCTACTACACAACTGCATGGACATATGAAAGTCATAACTGAGGGTGTAATGTGCCTTTTAAAGGAAACTTATGCTAAAATAAAGTGAAATTATCCAACTGTTTTGCTTTGCTACGGTTTAGTATGATTTGGAAATATGACTTTTGTGAAGAAACTCGTTAAAAGAGGTGAAATGTCTTATGCTACTGATTTGGCATGGGAATAAACTCGAAAGAAGCGCTAAAAACTCAGTGAAATGATTCATCGTTGATTTGGCTGTGCACTTGTTCACTAAACAAAAATTGAGTGTGACATTGGAAAACCAAATCACGCACATCTCTTCATAAATCAACCTAACGCTTGCAGTTTAGGTTAACAAGTCTCAGGTCCTTGCAAAATTATGTTGTGTCTCTCACCTCAATCATTCGGAAATATTGATTTTCAAGCATTACTAAATTATTTGACGCGTTCGCTTCCGATTGACTATCAATTAATGAAAATGGAAATATCATCACGTAGTGTGTTTATGTTTTAACTAAGAGAACTGCTGTCACACGAATACATAAATGCTCAGTAAGACGTGCGTGATTTGGTTTTTCAATGTCACACTCAATTTTTGTTGTTTAGTAAACAAGTGCACAGCCAAATCCACAATGAATCATTTCACTGAGTTTTTAGCGCTTCTTTCGAATTTATTCCCATGCGAAATCAGTAGCATAAGACATTTCAATTCTTTTAACGAGTTTCTCACAAATGTTTCATTTCCAAATCATACTAATCCGTAGCCAAGCAAAACAGTTAGATAATTATTGACCTGTTTGCCCCAGCTGCTTCAGTTTTCGCTCCGAACTCCTGCGCTTTAGTGCTGCCCACATGTTGCTCTCGATAACACTCACCAAACTGTCACGAAGAACCTCATTCCACAAGTATCGGGTGATTTGCTTCCAAAGAGCATGATAATTCACCAACCCACATTTTATCACGGTTGAAAATGGGATGCGGATGTGTTGCTTTACTCTTAAGATGTCCATCGGGTTACGGTGGATGAAATCTGCGGTTTGAGTTTTTTAATTACAATGTGGTCGGGTCAGCCACATCGGGTGTTACTCTTTGCGCTGATTGATATCCAGCCGCTCAGCAAATTCACTCTTTGCGCGAATAAACTTCGATGACGGCGCTAAAGGTAAATTTTATGCCTTATGATAATAGAGGGCGGCTTGAAACTAATTGGGGGGGGGCACTCGAGAAAATAAAATGATTCATCCATGAAAATGAAAATTTGAGCTGACATCCTATGCCTAATAGCATAGCACTCAATGCTTTCGTGGAGACTCCATCGAAATACGTCTACTTCTGAAAGCTATAATATCCATTTTCCAACTGAATTCTGAGTGCCCCCCAAACAGTTTCATACCTGTAGGGAGTAACAGGCCACTCCCCCGAAGCATCGAGTCTCGAAATGACAGAGTACCTTATATCATGTGAACATCGGTCGGATAGCCACATCGGGTGTTTTTTCCACCGTAATTCATTCGTCTTCCATAGTTATCGACCGGGCTGGCTACGCCGATCGGCCAACTGCAAATGACCGAGGCCGTAGGTGAATGTTTTGAAGTGTAGTTATTGATGTAACCAATATAATGATCGTGACTTGCCGTTGCACAGCAGCATTGCTCAAAAAATGGAACTAACTGGTTGCTAAATTGTAACCCTTCGTGTTTTCGGGGCAAAACGTGATAATAGCTCTTATCACTGGCTCATTTTCTAATAAAACATTTCTGGTCGATTACAAGAACAGGGTCAAGCAGATCGTTGTCCAGGACATCGACGAAGCTAACGTCGGCACGGATCCGGAAGAGACTCCGCGTTCATTGTTGAAGATTGGCGCAAACTCGTAGCCATATCCTATAACATAGGTGCAACGAGTTTGCGCCAACCTCCAATTGGGAACGCAAAGTCTCCTCGCGATCCATGCCGATCTTACGTCCACCTTCCTATAGATCAAAATTTTTCAAAAGTGTCTAGAACTTGTACGTTCTGAAAACACCAGGTTCTGAAAAAATTTTAGCAGCTTTTACATCGAAATTTTCAAAAAAAGTACTTTTTCAACCTAAATTTTCTAAAAAAATATTCATTGCACTCCCAATCCGACTGATTAGCTCTGGGAGTGCAGACTTGACTACTCAGGTACTCAGGGGACGGCCGGCGAACCTGTATGCCGAAAATGACGGCCGACGCCCCACATTTCGAGGGTGCCGGCCAGCGGCGAATCATGCTGCATGCGACGCATGCTGCACACGCAGCGCGGATATTGGCTCGCCCGCGAACCACAAAACACGCCACGCCATCTTCAATTCGGCCGGTTGGAAAGACAATTGATAATGATCACAACTGATCACGTCGTAAGGTGGTTATTACGTGCACAGTCGGTACAAAAGGCGCCTCATCTCACTAGAATCCTCAATCAGCATTCTAATGCCGGCCCTGGAAGGTGACTTCGAGTCACTCTCCAGAGGCCAGCATATTTTTGACCCCTGAGGGGATAGGAGTATCTCCACGGCTGAAGGGGGGGGGGGCGGTTTTTTTCCCGACCACTTCTTCCGGCGCTCTGTGCACTCCCACTTGGGTTCCGTCCACACTTACCGGCGCCCTGTGCACTCCCACCTGAGTCCCGTTCACATTTGCCGGCGCTCTATGCACTTTCTGTTGGGTCACATCCACTTTTCCCGGCGCGCTGTGCACTCCCGCTGGGTCCCGACCACTTTTTCCGACGCTCTGTGCACTCCCACTTGAGTCCCGTCTACTTTTTCAGGCGCTCTGTGTACTCCCACTTCGGTCCCGTCCACATTTCCCGGCGCTCTGTGTACTCCCATTTGGGTCCCGATCCCTTTTCCCGACGCGCTGCAAACTCCTAGTAGGATTCCGGTCACTTGCTGTGGCGCTCTTTGCACTCCCAGTTAGGCCCTGTCCACATTTCCCGGCGTTCTGTGCACTCCCACTTGGGTCTCGCCCACATTTCCCGGCGCTCCGTGCATTCCCGTCTGGGTCTCGACCACATTTCCCGGCGCGCTGTGCACTCCCGCTTGGGTGCCGACCACTTTTTCCGACGCTCTGTGCACTCCCACTTGGGTCCCTTTCACATTACCCGGCGCTCTGTGTACTCCCACTTCGGTCCCGTCCACATTTCCCGGCGCTCTGTGCACTCCCATTTGGGTCCCGATCCCTTTTCCCGACGCTCTGCAAAGTCCTAGTTGGATTCCGGTCACTTGCTGTGGCGCTCTTTGCACTCCCAGTTGGGCCCTGTCCACATTTCCCGGCGTTCTGTGCACTCCCACTTGGGTCTCGTCCATATTTCTAGGCGCTCTGTGCACTCCCACTTGGGTGCCGTTAACTTTTTCAGGCGCTCTGTGTACTCCCACTTCGGTCCCGTCCACATTTCCCGGCGCTCTGTGCACTCCCATTTGGGTCCCGATCCCTTTTCTCGACGCTCTGCAAACTCCTAGTTGGATTCCGGTCACTTGCTGTGGCGCTCTTTGCACTCCCAGTTGGGCCCTGTCTACGTTTCCCGGCGTTCTGTGCACTCCCACTTGGGTCCCTTCCACATTTCCCGGCGCTCTGTGCACTCCCGCTGAGGTCCCGACCACTTTTGTTTTCCGGCGCTCTGTGCACTCCCACTTGGGTCACGACCACTTTTTCCGGCGCTCTGTGCACTCCCACTTGAGTCCCGTCTACTTTTTCAGGCGCTCTGTGTACTCCCACTTCGGTCCCGTCCACATTTCCCGGCGCTCTGTGCACTCCCATTTGGGTCCCGATCCCTTTTCCCGACGCGCTGCAAACTCCTAGTAGGATTCCGGTCACTTGCTGTGGCGCTATTTGCACTCCCAGTTAGGCCCTGTCCACATTTACCGGCGTTCTGTGCACTCCCACTTGGGTCTCGTCCACATTTCCCGGCGCTCCGTGCATTCCCGTCTGGGTCTCGACCACATTTCCCGGCGCTCTGTGCACTCCCGCTTGAGTGCCGACCACTTTTTCCGACGCTCTGTGCACTCCCACTTGGGTCCCTTTCACATTTCCCGGCGCTCTGTGCACTCCCATTTGGGTCCCGATCCCTTTTCCGGACGCTCTGCAAACTCCTAGTTGGATTCCGGTCACTTGCTGTGGCGCTCTTTGCACTCCCAGTTGGGCCCTGTCCACATTTCCCGGCGTTCTGTGCACTCCTACTTGGGTCTCGTCTATATTTCCAGGTGCTCTGTGCACTCCCACTTGGGTCCCGTTAACTTTTTCAGGCGCTCTGTGTACTCCCACTTCGGTCCCGTCCACATTTCCCGGCGCTCTGTGCACTCCCATTTGGGTCCCGATCCCTTTTCCCGACGCGCTGCAAACTCCTAGTTGTATTCCGGTCACTTGCTGTGGCGCTCTTTGCACTCCCAGTTAGGCCCTGTCCACATTTCCCGGCGTTCTGTGCACTCCCACTTGGGTCTCGTCCACATTTCCCGGCGCTCCGTGCATTCCCGTCTGGGTCTCGACCACATTTCCCGGCGCGCTGTGCACTCCCGCTTGGGTGCCGACCACTTTTTCCGACGCTCTGTGCACTCCCACTTGGGTCCCTTTCACATTACCCGGCGCTCTGTGTACTCCCACTTCGGTCCCGTCCACATTTCCCGGCGCTCTGTGCACTCCCATTTGGGTCCCGATCCCTTTTCCCGACGCTCTGCAAACTCCTAGTTGGATTCCGGTCACTTGCTGTGGCGCTCTTTGCACTCCCAGTTGGGCCCTGTCCACGTTTCCCGGCGTTCTGTGCACTCCCACTTGGGTCCCTTCCACATTTCCCGGCGCTCTGTGCACTCCCGCTGAGGTCCCGACCACTTTTGTTTTCCGGCGCTCTGTGCACTCCCACTTGGGTCACGACCACTTTTTCCGGCGCTCTGTGCACTCCCACTTGAGTCCCGTCTACTTTTTCAGGCGCTCTGTGTACTCCCACTTCGGTCCCGTCCACATTTCCCGGCGCTCTGTGCACTCCCATTTGGGTCCCGACCCCTTTTCCCGACGCGCTGCAAACTCCTAGTAGGATTCCGGTCACTTGCTGTGGCGCTCTTTGCACTCCCAGTTAGGCCCTGTCCACATTTCCCGGCGTTCTGTGCACTCCCACTTGGGTCTCGTCCACATTTACCGGCGCTCCGTGCATTCCCGTCTGGGTCTCGACCACATTTCCCGGCGCGCTGTGCACTCCCGCTTGGGTGCCGACCACTTTTTCCGACGCTCTGTGCACTCCCACTTGGGTCCCTTTCACATTACCCGGCGCTCTGTGTACTCCCACTTCGGTCCCGTCCACATTTCCCGGCGCTCTGTGCACTCCCATTTGGGTCCCGATCCCTTTTCCCGACGCTCTGCAAACTCCTAGTTGGATTCCGGTCACTTGCTGTGGCGCTCTTTGCACTCCCAGTTGGGCCCTGTCCACGTTTCCCGGCGTTCTGTGCACTCCCACTTGGGTCCCTTCCACATTTCCCGGCGCTCTGTGCACTCCCGCTGAGGTCCCGACCACTTTTGTTTTTCGGCGCTCTGTGCACTCCCACTTGGGTCACGACCACTTTTTCCGGCGCTCTGTGCACTCCCACTTGAGTCCCGTCTACTTTTTCAGGCGCTCTGTGTACTCCCACTTCGGTCCCGTCCACATTTCCCGGCGCTCTGTGCACTCCCATTTGGGTCCCGATCCCTTTTCCCGACGCGCTGCAAACTCCTAGTAGGATTCCGGTCACTTGCTGTGGCGCTCTTTGCACTCCCAGTTAGGCCCTGTCCACATTTCCCGGCGTTCTGTGCACTCCCACTTGGGTCTCGTCCACATTTCCCGGCGCTCCGTGCATTCCTGTTTGGGTCTCGACCACATTTCCCGGCGCGCTGTGCACTCCCGCTTGGGTGCCGACCACTTTTTCCGACGCTCTGTGCACTCCCACTTGGGTCCCTTTCACATTACCCGGCGCTCTGTGTACTCCCACTTCGGTCCCGTCCACATTTCCCGGCGCTCTGTGCACTCCCATTTGGGTCCCGATCCCTTTTCCCGACGCTCTGCAAACTCCTAGTTGGATTCCGGTCACTTGCTGTGGCGCTCTTTGCACTCCCAGTTGGGCCCTGTCCACATTTCCCGGCGTTCTGTGCACTCCCACTTGGGTCTCGTCCATATTTCTAGGCGCTCTGTGCACTCCCACTTGGGTTCCGTTAACTTTTTCAGGCGCTCTGTGTACTCCCACTTCGGTCCCGTCCACATTTCCCGGCGCTCTGTGCACTCCCATTTGGGTCCCGATCCCTTTTCCCGACGCTCTGCAAACTCCTAGTTGGATTCCGGTCACTTGCTGTGGCGCTCTTTGCACTCCCAGTTGGGCCCTGTCCACGTTTCCCGGCGTTCTGTGCACTCCCACTTGGGTCCCTTCCACATTTCCCGGCGCTCTGTGCACTCCCGCTGAGGTCCCGACCACTTTTGTTTTCCGGCGCTCTGTGCACTCCCACTTGGGTCACGACCACTTTTTCCGGCACTCTGTGCACTCCCACTTGAGTCCCGTCTACTTTTTCAGGCGCTCTGTGTACTCCCACTTCGGTCCCGTCCCCATTTCCCGGCGCTCTGTGCACTCCCATTTGGGTCCCGATCCCTTTTCCCGACGCGCTGCAAACTCCTAGTAGGATTCCGGTCACTTGCTGTGGCGCTCTTTGCACTCCCAGTTAGGCCCTGTCCACATTTCCCGGCGTTCTGTGCACTCCCACTTGGGTCTCGTCCACATTTCCCGGCGCTCCGTGCATTCCCCTCTGGATCTCGACCACATTTCCCGGCGCTCTGTGCACTCCCGCTTGGGTGCCGACCACTTTTTCCGACGCTCTGTGCACTTCCACTTGGGTCCCTTTCACATTACCCGGCGCTCTGTGTACTCCCACTTCGGTCCCGTCCACATTTCCCGGCGCTCTGTGCACTCCCATTTGGGTCCCGATCCCTTTTCCCGACGCTCTGCAAACTCCTAGTTGGATTCCGGTCACTTGCTGTGGCGCTCTTTGCACTCCCAGTTGGGCCCTGTCCACGTTTCCCGGCGTTCTGTGCACTCCCACTTGGGTCCCTTCCACATTTCCCGGCGCTCTGTGCACTCCCGCTGAGGTTCCGACCACTTTTGTTTTCCGGCGCTCTGTGCACTCCCACTTGGGTCACGACCACTTTTTCCGGCGCTCTGTGCACTCCCACTTGAGTCCCGTCTACTTTTTCAGGCGCTCTGTGTACTCCCACTTCGGTCCCGTCCACATTTCCCGGCGCTCTGTGCACTCCCATTTGGGTCCCGATCCCTTTTCCTGACGCGCTGCAAACTCCTAGTAGGATTCCGGTCACTTGCTGTGGCGCTCTTTGCACTCCCAGTTAGGCCCTGTCCACATTTCCCGGCGTTCTGTGCACTCCCACTTGGGTCTCGTCCACATTTCCCGGCGCTCCGTGCATTCCCGTCTGGGTCTCGACCACATTTCCCGGCGCGCTGTGCACTCCCGCTTGGGTGCCGACCACTTTTTCCGACGCTCTGTGCACTCCCACTTGGGTCCCTTTTACATTACCCGGCGCTCTGTGTACTCCCACTTCGGTCCCGTCCACATTTCCCGGCGCTCTGTGCACTCCCATTTGGGTCCCGATCCCTTTTCCCGACGCTCTGCAAACTCCTAGTTGGATTCCGGTCACTTGCTGTGGCGCTCTTTGCACTCCCAGTTGGGCCCTGTCCACATTTCCGGGCGTTCTGTGCACTCCCACTTGGGTCTCGTCCATATTTCCAGGCGCTCTGTGCACTCCCACTTGGGTCCCGTTAACTTTTTCAGGCGCTCTGTGTACTCCCACTTCGGTCCCGTCCACATTTCCCGGCGCTCTGTGCACTCCCATTTGGGTCCCGATCCCTTTTCCCGACGCGCTGCAAACTCCTAGTAGGATTCCGGTCACTTGCTGTGGCGCTCTTTGCACTCCCAGTTAGGCCCTGTCCACATTTCCCGGCGTTCTGTGCACTCCCACTTGGGTCTCGTCCACATTTCCCGGCGCTCCGTGCATTCCCGTCTGGGTCTCGACCACATTTCCCGGCGCGCTGTGCACTCCCGCTTGGGTGCCGACCACTTTTTCCGACGCTCTGTGCACTCCTACTTGGGTCCCTTTCACATTACCCGGCGCTCTGTGTACTCCCACTTCGGTCCCGTCCACATTTCCCGGCGCTCTGTGCACTCCCATTTGGGTCCCGGTCCCTTTTCCCGACGCTCTGAAAACTCCTAGTTGGATTCCGGTCACTTGCTGTGGCGCTCTTTGCACTCCCAGTTGGGCCCTGTCCACACTTCCCGGCGTTCTGTGCACTCCCACTTGGGTCTCGTCCATATTTCCAGGCGCTCTGTGCACTCCCACTTGGGTCCCGTTAACTTTTTCAGGCGCTCTGTGTACTCCCACTTCGGTCCCGTCCACATTTCCCGGCGCTCTGTGCACTCCCATTTGGGTCCCGATCGCTTTTCCCGACGCGCTGCAAACTCCCAGTTGTATTCCGGTCACTTGCTGTGGCGCTCTTTGCACTCCCACCTGAGTCCCGTCCCTCCTTTACGGCGCTCTACGCACTCCCAGTTGGGTCCCGCCCACTTTATACAGCGCTTGGCGCACTTCAATTTGCGTTCAGCACACGGAGTTTATGGGCCCTGATGGACCTGAGGCACAACGTCTCTCAAGCTCTGTTAAATCCTATCACGTCATCACTCCGATTCTCTTGAAAGACCGACCAAACTTCTTATCACTAAATTCCCAGACACACACACACACACACACACACACACACACACACACACACACACACACACACACACACACACACACACACACACACACACACACACACACATACACACACACATACACACAACACACACACACACACATACACACACATACACACACACATACACACACACAACACACACACACACACACACACACACACACACACACACACACACACACACACACACACACACACAGCTATTTGCTACCAGCAAATTGCCAAGAATTGCAAATTGCACCATTTGTATTCAACTTACAGCCTCTCTTCGTCATTTTGAGCTTTTCGAAGTAAGGCTTATCGGGTTTATCATGTCCGAATTTCCTTATCACTGTTCGATTGTGACATGACCGACCGCTCCGCTGCTTGCTCCGCCCGGGCTCATATGAGCGAGAGAGGCTGCACCTCAATACACATTACTGCTGTTTTTATACTTCGTCCAATATTCTGCAATCTCCTTGGCTCCATTTCGTATCTTGTTCGTGTTATTACGAGCCTAGATTTCTCAAGGCAATGGCTTTTTTCTGATTTTTTGAGACTCTAATTTACGTAGCTTCAAAACAAAAGAGTTTCCCGGAGGTTGTTTTATGATTTAATTGAATGAGCTGTTTCAAATGAATATTTGACTGTAGTGGTCGTGAGGTCGTGATGTGTCCAGACTGCCAAAGGGCGGGGAAGAGCGAAGGGCTGTGATCGGAGGGTAAACCGGGAACTGCCAATCACAGCCCTTCACTCTTGCCCCGCCCTTTTCGCAGTTTGGACACATTACGACCACCGCCCATATTTGATTAAATGGTCGAAAAATGCCCAACACCAAAATCCTGCATAGTCCAGAAATTCCTATTCCACCAAATTTTGTTAAAGTCCCAGCAGAAGACGGAGTACTGCCGTGGGCGCATGATTATCTCTCGAATGGAGAGAATGGTTCCATAGTGTTATGTCAATATTTCATCGGATATTGAATTTGCTCTTCCAGATATCCCATTCTTAGCAGTGGTATATTTGAAACAAATATTCCAAAAGCATCACAAGAATAAAAAAATAAAATAAAACGTGGAGTCAACACCGAAAAAGTGAAAATCTTATAGTGAAAATTCTACAAAAGCCGAAGTCTGTCGAAAACGGTGTAAAAATTATGAAAATTTTAATGCGGTGGAGAAGAAAATAATGCAAACATGCATAGATCAGCATGAAAATTATGTATTACCCGTACCTTGCATTATCTAGGTCAGATGGCCAAGTTTGCAAAACAATAAACTTCGAAATTAATGAGGACGCGCAGTTCCCGATTCAGGATCTTACGCCACATCAGTGGTTGAGGTTGCACAAAAGGTCTTTGGTTAGACGTCGGCGGGGTATCCGATACTCTCCAGGGGTAAATGTTGATGAAGCGCATTTAGGGTTTATTTTGTGGTATGGAGTGGAGTTAATTAAACTCGGGGTATAAATTACCCTAAATTTCGTTGATGAATCCGGCCCCTGATGTTGACTTCGGCTCACTCTCCGGAGGCCAGCATAATTTTGGCTGCTGGGAGGATACAGTGGGTATCCTCACGGCGGGGGGTGGGGCGAGTTACGCAGCAGGCCGCAGAGGGTGGCTCCTCACCGCAGACCTTGGTGAAGATTACGCCCATGTTGCGGACAAAGAGGGGCTTCTTGCGCTGTGGACCTTCAAATTTGTGAAATTTTCGAGGTAAACTCACCCATTTCTCGACGTAATTTCACCTCATTTTCGGGGTAAACTGGACCTTCTCTCGCTGCCAGTTCGCACCATTTTCACGGGATATTCACCTCATTCTCACCTATCCTAGTGGCAAATTCACCCATACAGTGAATTTAACGTGCCAAATTAAGACTTCATGCCGACTTGTACATGAGCATCAAGTCTCTTTTGCCGAGGCATCAAGTCTTGAATTGGCAGAGTAGAAGTAGCCCGGTGTCGGCTAGCAATGGAAACGCTTAACAAATTCCGAGGAGCGGTTGTCCTCATCATGACAGAAGTGAATGTAAATCAACATTCACTCTCTGTCCTCATAAAACCAAAGGAGCGCTGTTCCACGGTACAGGGAACAGAATCAACGGGGGTGCCGAAGTCTGGAATGTTTTTGGTCATTAATCTGTGTTGCCGGCGAAGCTGGATTATGGGCCGGCGAGACCCCAGCGGTAGAGGTCGGCTATAGTCGGGAAACTGCCGCCGGTTTGTATATCATAGTACCATGCTTTGGAGGGTATAGTCCCATAGCATACCAGTGAAAGATTAGAAAAAGACCCATATCTATAAACGTAGCGATAAAGAGCCTGCCTTCCTATTTCTGAATATTCTTTTACACTTGAGGCTTGTTGCAGTCGCATACTCCAAACATCAGTGTGGGATGCCGACGCGTAGTTAATACGGAAATCGAAGGCGAGAGCGACGGATAATCTTGGATTTTTTGCAACAACAAAGTAACGGAAATATTGGCGTGGCCTCTTTGTAAGCTTATCCTCTTCGGAGCAAGATTCAGGAGTGTTTGCATCATTTAAACTCGGCTCGGCAAAGTTCTACCGAAAACTGCCACAGCTCTCCTATTTGAAAAAAACATACAAGCTTGTTAACGTGGCTGAGCAGTACGGCTTACGGCACAATGCTTACGAGTTTTTGAACGTCGAAAACGACCTTCAATGCCGCTACATTAGTACCAAATTGGACAGAAAATAGGGCTGACCGCGCGCAACAATAGGACCGACCGCTGGATCGGCGACTTTCCGACCGCATCATTGCGAGCGTTCCGACCGGTATACCGCCGCGGTCAGTACAAAATTGTGCGCGTTCTGAACGCAAATTTCAATCACGACACTGCGTTCGGACCGCGGGCAAAAATAGTATCACGACACCCTTCGGATGGGATGGGCTCAGAACAGCGCAATACGCCAGCAGGGAATCCTACAATCGTGGTGCCCACTACTAGCTATTACACTACTCGGACAGAATAGGACTGAGCACGCGGTCAGTACGATTTCATATAGCTGCTAATGTTCCGACCGCTTTTGCGCTTTTCACGGTTCTCATCCTCTTTGCGTTCGAACCGCGAGAAATTTTGCAAAGCGGACAGAGACCGCGCAACTTCAGGACCGACCGCGTGCAGACGTGAGAGAAAATGTATGGTGTGCGGGGGCGAAGAACGCTTTTGACTGCACGCCTATTCTCTCGATTTCTCCAGTGTTCACGTTCTCTTGTTTGGCTGATGTATTTCTTCTCGTGTTCTGATGCTAAACTTTATGCTACCTAGTCACAGTTGGTTCTGCAATGTTTTCGCTTGTTTTTGTATTTCCCTGCAGTGTTTTAACAAAGTAAAACAAATCTATAGAATTATGCATATCAAAAAAGGGCTGTCGGAGACGTGGGTAGAGTTTTGTGTTGGGGGTTTAGGGATTCAGGTAAGTGAACAACATTGTGTAAAGCTTGTACATGTGTGTGAAATGTGGTGAAAAGTGAGCGAGGCTAAAGGAAAAGTGCGCACAAGATCGAGTAAAGTGCGTAGGGATCCGAAAAACGTCTTGATATCGTGGCTGGGGTTGTTTGAAGGCACTATTCGCGATAAACTTCATTCTTGAATTTTTCATGACAAACGCTTCTCGCGGCTCTCAGAAGCATTACAGTGTCAAAAAAACGGGACGAAAAGCTACCCAGGAGCCGCAAAACGGCTTAGAAAAGTGGGCGAACCCCGCCAATGTGTGCAAGTCCCGCCCCTTTCCGCCCCTCGACGTGAACAAAGGAACACTCGAAATCGTGAGTTGGTTTCCGATCAAAAGCCCCGTTCTTTCCTTCATTCTCAACTTATCTCTTTACTCAGGTCAGCTCGCATACATTGGCTGCAAAAGATGGAAGTTACAAGCCTCGGACAACTCGTCCACCATTTTCCCTAGCTCAATTTTTGAGAGACCATAACTCCATTCCCAGGTCTTGTACGATTCCAGAAGCATCATTGGAATCAGAATGAGACCGGTTTCAAGATAGGCAAAAAAGCAGAAAAGCGATTTCCATGGTGAACAGTGCCTTTAAGGGTTCTGAAGACGTGAATGAAATGATTTGAAAAGAGGGCGGTTCATAATAGGTATTGAAATTTAGAGCACCATTGAGCACGTACGGATTAATTAACCTAAGGGTTTGACACGAATGGATTTTAAAACAATTCTTGCATACTCAGTCATTCTTGGTGTATTTTGTGAACAATTATCATTTCTCCGCCTCTGTGGCCGTATTCATGAAACTACGGGAGTTTCCCGGGAGGGTCCAAAGCTCGACAATACCATGGGTGGTTCTAAAACCTTTCCGGGAGCCTCCCGTAGTTTCACGAATACGGCCAATGATTTGCAGGAGGTGGAGGAGGGATTTAAAAAAGATGTGTGTTCGGTTTGCTCGGCGGCCAAAAGATGAAAGTTTAAATAGGGCTCCATATTTTGTGTAAGAAATCAGTTCAGTTTTTTACAACAAAACTAGTCTATCAGCTCTCAAATGTGTTGAAATAACATTATCGTGCTTCAGCCCTGTTGGTTTCCTTCAGTGAGAGCTTGGTATTGACGGTACTTTATGTTCGTCTCGCGAAGAAAGCTTTGAAATCTCATTTTGACAAATCCGTGCGCTATTGCCAATGTTCCGATTGGTTTGAAGGATGAAAGTTCCACGAGAGTAAGACGTTTCACTCCCCTATTTGTTATAGATATTCGCGTTCTTCGCTCGCTGCGTCGGGTGCAGCAACCGACTGCAAATCTTTCGTTTCGAAGCGCAGTAGTTTTTTTTTCTTTCGTCTTGATGCGCAGTAGTTTTTCGGGAGGCTCACGGGAAGGTTTTTAGAATCTCCCGGGGACGGGAGGCTCCCGGAAAGGTTTCTAGAACCACCCATTGAAGGGGACGGGCGAACTTTGGACTCTCTCGGGAGGCTCCCTTGGTTTCATGGATACGGCCACAGAGGTACAGAAATGATAATTGCTCACAAAATACACCCAGAAAAGAATTGTTTAAGAACCCAATAGTTTCAAACCCTAGAGTTAATCGGTACACGCTCAATGGTGTTCTAAATTTCAATGCCCAGTATGAACCCACCCTCTTTTCCAAATAATTTCATTCACGTCTTCAAAACCCTCAACCAAACCTAATTGTTGTGCTTATCTGGGCCAAATTCCGGTCCGCAAATGCGTCTCGACACGCTTTGCGACCGCACGCTACCGACTCAGAAAAGCTTCCAGCGCCTCAGCCGCCGATCTGATGATTCTAGGTGGGTTTTAGTAACTGGAAACTAAGAAAATTTTGAGAAAATTGTATAAAAAGATCAAATCGAGTCGGCATTAGAGCTGGAAATTCGATTGACTCGAACGCGTGCGGCTGCAAAGCGTGTCGAGACGCAATTGCGGACCGGATTTTGGCCCAGATAAGCACAGTACGATATCCACACGTTTGTTGAATCCCAGCGAACATTCCTCGATGTTGTGCGCAGTCCTTCTCAAGCCCCGCCCATTTTTCGCCACTCTTCATTCACATGTACAAGTTTTACACAATGTTGTTCACTTACCTGAACCATTGTACCCCCCACAGAAAAATTTACCCACGTGTTCCACATTTTGATATGTACAATTCAATAACTCTGTATTACTTCGTTAAAACACTGCAGGTAAACACAAAAACATGTAAAAACAACCTCGAAACCAACTGTAACAAAGTAGCATAAAGTGTAGCAAGAGGAAAAGAGAAGAAATACTTCAGCCAAACAAGAGAACGTAAGCACGGGAGCGAAAAAAAACCCGAGAGAATATTCGTGGGGTCAAATGCGTTCATGGCCCCCGCACACCAAACATTTTGCCTAACGTCTGCGCGCGATCGGTCCTTGAGTTGCGCAAATTCTGCTAACTTTGCAAAGTTGCGCGCAGTCCGAACGGAAATAGGTGAGAACCATGAAAAGGGCAAAAGCTGTTGGAACGCTCGCAACCACTTAAGATCGCACTTACCGCGTGCTTTGCGTGCGGTCAGTCCTATTTCATCTTTTGAGCGCGGTCGAAACGGTTCCTGTACACGGTCGGTACTAGGTCGAAAACTTGCGCGTAGTCATTCCAATTTTCCTGTCAGAGAGGCTTGCTATCGCCCGTATTTTCACGCCCCCTGTATTCGCCCTCCCCTCCAAAACAAGGGTGCTGTACCATACACAGCGTCGACGACATGTGCACCGATGGCGGGATGGCATGGCACTCTTGTTCAGGAGGGGCAGGGCGAATGCAGGTATCGTGAGCTGTATGGTCCGATGTACGTGGTTATATCAACCACGTTTATAATTGTTCATACTGCTCTTGTACCCCTCTCACAGTTTGCCGGATCACGCCGTTTGACACCTAGACTAGGGTTGCGAAAATGTTGACCGCCACTGCGCGACGTCGGATGACCAATGCCTCACCGAGGCGTCCATCGTCTCCGCTAGTGTTAGTATAAGGCGTCTTTAATAGTTCTCATCGTTAGCGCGGTACACGTGTGACGCTCGTGTTGAGCGGTGGGGTGGAAAATCGTTTACCGCCTACCGCGTGAGACGCGGAGGAGACAACGCCAAAAGGAAGAGTTGTCCCAGAAAAAACGGAAGTTTTTATCGAGCAGTTATACGCGCCGCGGCAGTGTATACTGTATCTTTGCGGGACGTGCTTTACCATGCTGAACATTTGCCAATTTCCATCAGCTGATTATTTTCCAGAGCTAAACTTTCAAATATCACCAAAACGACATGAAGATCACTGTAATGACGAGAGTGAAAAATTTCTAGTGACTTTCTGCGGAAACAAGTGGTGGATGCGTGAAATATCTATAAAATACAATTGAAGCGACCGGGAACTTTCAGTCTGCAATATTGCGTCAAAGACTTATCATTGCAGACAAGTCCCTGATCCACGCAGCAAGCGGTGGCAATGTTATCGCAAAACGTTTCTATTCGCTTTCGTATAACTAGGGCCTTAAATCTTCGAAGTAAGAGGCAAAATAGCAGACACGCTCAAAAAAGGTATGGATTTTATGTCATAAATCAAAGGCTCGAAGCTTGTAGTATCGCAAAGTAACGAAAAAAAACCGACGAAAACTGCACGCAAATACAGGAATAACAGCTATTTTTGTTTTGGGGTGAAATTGGACGAGCTACGCCAGAGCGGTCGAAATAGCTAATAATAACGATAAGACGGTTAGGATAGCAAAGTCGATAGACTCTTATAGCCTGTACTAGAATGCTCACCTCGTTGAAAGCTTCAAAAATCAGTCGAAGTGACCGTATTCGTACATTGAGGGGGCTGGGTTCAAACTCATGGGCGTGGCTGACGAAAATTTTCGACTCAAGTATAGTACTTTTCACTCGTTTTTGACGCTTCCAACGGCGTGAGCGTTCTACTGGGGACTGTAGTAGCGTAGTTATCTCAATAACTTTTTCGAGCGTGCCTGCTGCCTTTAAGTGTAATTTCAAGTTTAGTTTTGCCGCTTGCACGTCTTTTGATTCATCGAAAGACTTCTGCGAAAAATTTTATTTACGGGATTCACGATGACTAGCAATAGATTTCTTTAATCACGTCTGTTCCAGAAGATTGATAATAACAATCAATTAATCATGTCTTTTGTGGATTATTGGCCCGCAGGATTCGAATAAGGACTGTACATTTGTGGTACGGGCTTCACTTCCTGTCCTGGATCCGGTAGACTCTGGAATTATGAGGAAGTGATAAATCAGTCGAGTTGCTCTGGAAACATTTGGTTTCGAACCACCATCTCCACCGTTTGTTTCAAATCGTTTTCCAATTTGAATATTGGGCAGTTTATGAGATAACAATGACGTTTTGGAACTACGTTCGTGACTGCCGAAGACTTCTCTAAACCGGGTAATGGAGGCCACCTAGCCGCGAGCAGGGCTAAATTCACCGATCAGGCTTCTGTTCCAGGGTGTTGAAAAAGTTTTTCTCTGACTTGGCTAAAAAATTTTATATATGGGTTATTCGGAAGTCTGAACATGAAACTGATGTTCATCTGCCAGTTCCGGGAGACAGGTATAGTTAGGGGCTTCTTGACGACAGAATTTTTTTGGAGCTAAATTTACTTCTGGAGATACACGAAAACGTTACAATATATTCGCCCCCATACTTTTATGAAGCGTTCAACACAGAATATTCTGACGAGGGAATGACCGAACCGAGCTGCCAGAACTATCCATACATCTATTTTTCTGGTAGACTACTTCCTGGGCAGTCGGAAGAACACCCTACTACTCTTACAAGCATTAGTGGGAAGAGAATCATTAGTCATTCCTGAAGGTTAGGCTCCGCGGAAAAGGTCAAGGATTTGACATTGCTAAAAAATGTTGGGAAAATCCTTGTGTGGATTTGGCAGTCAACGAATTCTTTCAAATGTTGTGAAGTAGTAGCCAATGAATTTGGAGGTTAACAAAATAATGAAAATGTTGAGAAATTTGCTCTATTCGATTTCGCGGTCAACGAAGTCAACACACACACCAGGGAGTTGGAAGCGCCCCTGATCATGAGGGCCAAGGCGTGACTGTGACGGTCACCTAAGCCGCCAAAGCGAGTGGGGGCCGCAGACTCTCCGCTACACACGAACTATATTTTCACTATCCAACTCCCAAGCGTTTTTAATCCCAACGAAAACGAAAACTGAACACGTCGGATTTAGAAGATAAAAAAAGCTTCACAAGCTACAAACTATTCAATAACATTATTATTACACTTTGAAAAACTCCCATTCGTTTGGGCCGCCAAGTCTATAAACTTACGGTGCTTCACTAGCTACGAACCTACGGGAATTAACTGCATTCAAGCTGTGAGGGATTGGGCCGCCATTTCGATGGGCATGTAGCGTCGGCGCGCAGTGGTGTATCGAGCTGCTACGCGAGTCTTCGGTACCTCAAACTTGGGTGATTAAACCTTTACTATTAGATCTATACTACAATAGAAAGAAAGCTACATAAGAAGAGAGGGTGAGCCCTGAGGCTCTAAGAGCACTGAGGTCTCATCTCTGAGCTCGGCTTATTATCGGTTACCAATGGGCGGAGAAATGATGGCGACAAACGATAAGCTACAATACCGCTCGTAGGGTTCGGTCAGAAAGCGAGCGAGCCGGGGTTTTTGCGTCTTTTTCGTCTTTTTTGTATAACTCGCTCTAAAGTCAACCTTGAACGAAACTAGGAAGATATTCATGATCCTGGCGTTGAGAGCTATCCAAAGGTATAGTCACTGTCGGGAGTTTGTGGAGAATCATGGAAATTTCGCAATCAACTAGCTCTCTAGATACGGTAGACATATGGAAACGCAGACGGAGACGGTAGTGCCCCATCCGTCATGGTACCGTAATCACAAACCTGTCTTACAGCGGAATTTTTTCAGTTCTCAATAAAACCACCACAACGGTTGAACCAATGGGTAGCCCTCGGCGAAAACCCGACCAGGCTCGTTTTCTGACCAAATCCTACGAACGGTATTGTAAAATTTCCGCTCGTAGGATTCCTAGATTTATGTTATGAAAACTAGTGAAGATCCATCCTAGAGATAACGAAACCCCTTAGTTGCATAAGTGACTCATCAATACAATCAATCATATAACTATTAGAAGCTGAATGTAAATGAGTACTACATTTACAAGCTACAAGTCAACACAGAATATCAAGAATAGAGAATAGGGATTCTCTAAAGGGCACGTCACAGCACCGTGCCTGACTCTGCTTCTTCCATACCCCCTGTGAACATAGTTATGGCTCCTCAAAAATGACTACTTTTTAAGAATGAGAAATTGGTGGACGAAAGTCTCAGGCCTGTATTTCTCTTCATTCGCAATCGTTGCGTGAGAACGAGCCAGGATATAGAGTCAGGCCCGCAATGAGCTGAAGAACGACGATTTGTTAAAAAATCATCAATCCATCTAGCCGCTATCGAGTTCGGAAGTCTGGGAGGGGTTGTGGCCCGTGGTGGTGAGCGAAGAAGTTCGGGTCTGTGGTGGTCGCTAATATCTCGTAGTTGGAGGAATTGAGATCTCGTACTCGGCACGTGTTATACAGGAGGGGCCTACGACTCAATCAAAAGAAAATCACAAAATTCACGTCTGAGGATGTACGGTGCCTTTGAAGCTTCTTGATAGTCTTTGTGTCGTCCTAATAAGGTTTCCGATGTGGAAAACAAGCTAAATATTTCGGATTTTCCGCTAGGTCCATTTTTGTTTTGATTTAGTCTAAATTGGTCTTGACGCGGATGCGGAATTCTTTGCGGGGTGTGATTTGGCTTTGTTAATTTATAGAGCTCCCGTCAACTCCAGTTGGGACGATTTCACAGCGTTTAAAGAAATTTGTTGAAGCTTAATCTACACAAGGAATACCACAAATTTTTTAGCAATACCAAATTTTTGATCTTCTCCGTGGGGCCTAACCTTTTGGAAATTTAGCTACTTTTTTCCAGGGGTTTCCTTTCACAGCAAACTTCTCAAATGTGTTTGCGTATTAATGTTTATTACCCTTCCAAGCCAACGCAGTTTCGAGATGAAAAGTTTCATTCAGCACTTGATTCACTTCTTAATAAGTTGTGATTTCTGTAATATTTAACATCTGACCCCTCTCCCTTTGACCGCTCGCCACCTCGCATCCAATTTTGTTTACTAACTCTACTCCTCCCCTCAGACTTATGCAGTAGTCAAGCATCAACTGTACATAATTACCTAGAACTAGTTATTACCACGTTCCAGTGAACCCCTTCTTTTCATTTTCTGAGGCTTACCGCTCTATTTGAGTAACTGTTGCTGCACGTATCTCGAAGAAATCGTACCGAAACCCCGTGGTCCCGGCGGGTTCATCAACGGCATCAATAAGATTTTGCGTGGAAGGTAAGTGGATTTTGCGTGACCGAAAACAACAAAACTGCTGCGAATATGGGAGTGAAACTACCGTCCAAAGTTGCGTACCTACAACTTCAGCTGTGACACGCAGTGCACGCATAATAGGTTCCATCAAATTATCTGTAATCCTCGGATTCATCTTAGGAACGAGAATACTCAACGGAACTTACTATGTGAGCCAAGGCCGTGTTCGAATTATTGACTGGCTTGTGAATCAGGGTCTAATGCTGAAAAAGTAAACGGCACAACTGAAACGAAACGAGTAGCAACGCCTCTTCCGCTCATACGAATCTGGGCGGAGAACGCTTGGCAAAATATAACGGTGATAAAGATACTTTGACATGAGTTTATGTGTGTGTCTGTGCGTGCGTATGTGGGTTGTACGTGTTAGTAGGTCCATGTGTGGGCGTTGCGTGCGTGTGAGTTTGTGGGTAAGTGAGTGCATGCGCGCTTGTTCAATGCATCCGTGCGAGTTCGAAAGTTAGTGTAGGAGTGCTCATTCCAGCCTGTTCTGTGCGTGATTTTCGCGTACATAATTCGTGAGCATGTTTGTGCTTCTGCGTACGTGAGTAGGGGTTTATTGGTGTTTACGAGTGTGCTCGAGCGTTCGTGTTGCCTGCGTGCGTGTTGTGTGGTTGCGTGTGGATTAGAATTGGATTGTTCGCAGGCGTGTGTCGCGCACGTCATGCGTACGGCTGTGAAATACAGTCGAGACGCATCCTGATGAGACTTTGAGTCCCCGATTGAAGGTTGGCGCAAACTCGGTGCCATATGCTATAACATAGGTGCACCGAGTTTGTGCCAACCTTGAACGGGGAACGCGAAGTCCCATTAGGATTAATGCCGACGGTAAGTGTAGGGCACAAGCTAGACTTTTCAATCTTTCTCTATATATTCGCCTTACTCTGTGGATGTGTGTCTGCGAATGCGTATGTGTGCGCGAATGAACGGAAATTTGGCCGGCCTGCCGTGAACGATTGTCACTCGGCTGTCACACCCACTGACCTCGTAAGCAGCCCGTGGAGAGTGAGCGCGCTTTTGGGTCAATGGGTATAACCGCCGCGTAGCGGCGAGGGTGTGCACACCAATAGCTTCATAGCGGTGTGGTGTAATCGGATTTCAGGCTCTAATTGGTATTGCACAGCTCGTTTGATTCATTGGAATCGGTGTGCCTTGTCCGCGGTTCTCCGCTTACAAACGGACCACATTGACACCGAAAGAAGCCACACTTTCCAACAAACTCTCGCCCGCAAAACTAAAAAATCCTGCTTAACCTCAGAATACTACTCGGCACTGTACCTGGACGACAACAATATGACTACACGGCAGCTACGACTACCTAGTATGAGTATCTTCTTTCTAGAAACTCAAGAAAACGAAATGATGGGAAATTACCTCTTTGCCGGAACGACGTGCACCACATACCATTCCCAAAATACATGCAATGATCACCGATATAATGCTGGCGATTGCTCCTCCGATGATATACTTCCTGAAATGGCTCTCTCTGAATTCTGTTCTAATTCCTGATTCCGGTTATCTTTTAGGTTGATGCAAAAGTTTCCGGACTTTTCACGACTTTGAATAAAAACCATTTAATTCAAAAACAAACAAGGCTCACCTAACAAACAAATTTCCATCACATTTTCTTCTAAGGCCATTTTGACTTCGTCATCGTTAGTGAACTGTTTTCCATACAGGAAGTGCTGCATCGAGCGGAACAGATGGTAGTCGAAAGGAACAAGATCTGGGCTTTACGGAGGGTGAGGAAGAACTTCCCAGCCCTGGTCCAGCAATTTCTGTCGGGATATCCGAGATACGTGTGGCCGAGCATCGCCGTGAAATAACCCGACAGAAATTGCTGGACCAGGGCTGGGAAGTTCTTCCTCACCCTCCGTAAAGCCCAGATCTTGTTCCTTTCGACTACCATCTGTTCCGCTCGATGCAGCACTTCCTGTATGGAAAACAGTTCACTAACGATGACGAAGTCAAAATGGCCTTAGAAGAATTCTTCGACTCTAAGCAGCCAGAGTTCTACGCGTCGGGAATTCATGATCTGCCCAATCGGTGGCGAAGGATCCTTGAATGTCATGGAAATCATGTTGTTGGGTGAGCCTTGCTTATTCTTGAAATTAATGTTTTTTATTCAGAGTCGTGAAAAGTCCGGGAACTTTTGCATCAACCTAATATTATAAGTATGAGCAGGTACGAATTGAAAATGGGATTGAGATTCAACATAGGTCACCAACAGCAAAGAATGAATGCAAAACATGGCTAGTTTTATGTAAAAAAGCTCATCGGGTGCCTCCCGTTTTCTGCATCAGCTTGTTTCTGAAGAATTTTTGGCTGAGGCGTAACCATGAAGGAGGCTGAATAATATGTAAACGTGAAGGCTTTCGCAGCGATTTCAAAACTACCGCTTCATCTCTGAAGCGGCAAGCCTTACCTCGCTTTAGAACTCATGAACTGACCCGATGTCATGCTCCCACCGTGATGCCAAACCGTGCGCCATGAAAGTTCGACCACACTAGTAGTGTGGATGACCAACCCTTCGATTCCATCAAAAGAATGGACACGAAGCAGATCCTTTCCCGCACCGAATGTGGCGTCAGTTTGCTTCACCTGTTTGGCATTGAGCCAATGGTATGGTTATACCCGGCCGTTTACCGCGTAAAAACATATGCCTTTCATCTTGGGGCCGCATGTACATAGCCTAGCTCCATTGATTTGAGCCCGTCGAAGTAGAGCTTATCGGCCTTATCGTGCCGAAATCTCCTTATGACTGTTATATTTTGCCATTTTGACCGATTCGCTGCTAACTCCGTCCGAACTCATTAGGAAACGCTAGGCTTAACCTTTCCCGCCGTGGAAACAATCATTACGTAATGAACGATCATCTTTGACTAAGGTTTGAGAGAAACTGCCGGCTACAGAGCGTGAAAAGGCCAGATAAGGAGTGTGCCTATTTGGCTACACTTTCCTACTTATTTTGAAACAAAAGTCAAATATCTTCCCAGGAAACTAGCTACAGGATTGCGTAAAGAATAGAATACAGAAAATTGGACTGAAAATGCCACCACTGCTTCTCCGCCAGCTGTGTCTCTTCCTCGCCCCATTATCCCAATCTTTACTTGATAATTGTTTCCTTAGTGGACGTCGACATGATGACAACCTAGAAATGTTGATTCCCGCAGCATATATTTGCCCTTCTGAATGCTCTCTAACCGTAACATAGAGTGGCCGCGATGGTATTTGGATATACATACTGCTCAGACAGACGCGGGGAGTACGTCGGCACAACAGAGATTAGCAGCAGCCTTCACTACGAACAGGAGGAGCTGCTCCGAATAACCATCTTCTTCAGCTGCTCGCGCGCGGATACAGTTCCTTTGTTTATTCTAACACCAGTGATTTTGACAGTTCCCTCTCCTGATATCTGCTGACACTCACCTCCATTGCTCTGTCTGATACAAACGAGCCCTCTTGTACGACGGCGGCGGGTATAAAGGGCGGCCACTCTCACTGAGGAATCAGTTTCGTCCCCGTAGTTCGCCCTGGAACCACTTCCCAGTTTTTGGGGTTAAATTCGTGAATGAGCCTTGTAGAGCACACCGGTAAACTTTGGATAGTCAAAATGAAGGGTTATGAGGTAGGAATGGGTCAAAGATGAGGATCCGCCACCAGTTCTCACCAGTCATCTAGCACAAGGTACAGAAGCGCCATGTCAGGCGCAAGAGCTCCAGTATTGCATACTCGTACCTCGCAAAATCTTACCATACAAACATGCACAGTAAAAGCATTCAATTTTTGAGTGATTTTGGTAGAAGGAAGGCAGAACAAATTTACTCTCCTAGAAAATTTAAAACGTAAAACCACTTCCGACGCAGAAAAGCTACGGGCTTATTGCACTGGACACACCGAAATCGACGGAGGGGACACAAGGCCTCATTCTTCGAGAGCTGGGATTTTTCGGGGCTTCTTTGCTATTATCGCCTACCTCAAGAGCTTGCCTACCCAAAAAAATAGACAAATAAAACACCGTTTTTTCTGCGCGTACGATGCCTTCAAGATGATATCCTTGCTGCGGTCCGGGGCGAGGTTGATCTCCTTGCTGCTTTACATGACGAGGATCATACCAAACTTCGCTAAAGAGGGTGGTAGTCCTAATTCTTCCTTCGTTAGTTAAATAGGCCGTCGGTAACGAGAGGTTGAACCCCAGCATATGCAGGCAGCACATGCTGCCGTTAGCAGGGTCTCCTGTTCATAACGAAGGGTTGAATTCAAACATATGTAGACAGCATATGCTGACGTTAGCAGCAGCAGCCCAACGAGGGGTTGTACCCAATCTTTGCCTTGGAATACAACTTCTATTGTGCTACCTCACGACTGTCTGCGTGCTGGCCGCAAAGCTGGCACGAGACCATGCGGGCCACAACAGGCTCAGTGCAAGCTACTTCTCTAGCAGCAAAACAGACATTCAGTAGAGAATTCAGCTTTACGCGGCCATGTAAATCACTTCGAATCTAGCGAGTTTTGAGGTTATTTGAAAGAACGTCATCTATTGTGACAGAATTCGCTAAATCAGCTCAATTTAGGCATCATTTCAGGCCATTGCTTATTTCATCAGAGATTCATCAGAGGCACCTTTAGGGGAAGTAGTTTCGATGCTTGATGTTTGCTGATGCTTCGGGTGCGTAGCGTTGTTTTCAATCTGTTCGTATAGAGCTACTTGTCAGAAGTTTACCTTTTGAAAAATATATTTTTGTGCGATGTTTTGTGTGTTTTGACGAGGGTTTCATCGGAAATAGTGCAACGCAATACAAGATTTTCATTTTTTTTAGCGAGAAGTTGAGATCATGGGTCTATTACTGTTCAGAGTCGTACGAACGAACGAAGCTGGTGCACGTGGGGCAGCAATAAACACTGCTAGGTCACGACTGTTTTGTGACTGAGACAGTCGGATCTCAATGCATTAGCACAATAGCGTTAGTACTCCAGGGCAAACATAAAGTGCTAACGCTTGTTGTGAGCAGGAGCTGCTGGCAACGGCAGCATATCCTGCAAACTTATGGCGGCGTTTCAACGCTCGTAATAGACAACCTGTTCTGCGAACGGAGAGAGAATTTGGACTGCAATACTTTTTACCGTGGTTGGGTGTGATCCTTGTCACGGCCAGCAGCGACGAGGCCAACCTCGCTGCGGTCTGCAACAAGGACATCATCTTTGCCACGGTGCACATTGAGGGGGCTTTCCTCACTAGAGAGGCCAAGCTACGCAAAAACATGAAAAAATAATATACGGTTTTCTGCGCGTACGATGCCTTTTAGGATTTCTTGTACTTCTGGTGCGTTTTTTCAATTTCTACGTGATTTTAATTCTACCCGAGGGCCACTTAATCAATATAGCGGATAATCTCAAAATTGAAGATTAGCGTGAACACTGCCTTTAAAGGCATTGTACACGATGAAAACCGAATTCCAGCTTTTGCGTTAAGCCGGTATAGTGGGTCATAGCAATGTCCCTCAGAAAGTCTGGAGTTTCAGTATTGCCTCTGAATGAAGATTTGCTTACCTCAAAAGGGCTTTTTGGGTTTGGTGGGCCGGCCATGGGTCGATCCGTTGCTACAAGGAGCAGAACTCCGTGTTCGCTGCTAGCGATCGTGCGTTGAGGCGTCGTACGGCGCGATTCACACGCCCCTCGATTTCACATTCGACATCGATCGAAGGCAGCTGACAGCAATGGACGCAGCAGGTTAGCAATCCTTTTTATTTCCCAATACAAGACAAAGGAGGCTGCAAAATTTATTGAAAGTTTCGAAAATTCCAAGTTTCCAAAACGAAACTTCCCAAAGTTTTTGAAACTTCCTTTTCACAGGTGAGCTTTCATAGCGTAGCGCCTTCATCAAACCTGAATAGCTGACCGAAAGGCCTGGCTACCAAGTAAGGTCGAAGGCCAGGCCTTTCGGGCAGCTATTCAGGTTTGATAAAAGCGCTATTATGAAACACTATGAGGCTCAGGGATAGCACAATTATTCGATTCTCTTTTATTTCTTTCAAGAAAAAATAATCGCTCGTCTGAATGTCGTCTTCGGTGCATTGCGTCCAACGCTGCGCCAAGGAACGAATCGTAAAACTGTTCCTTGCGTTCTTCGCGCAACTATCCCAAGTTGTCAGTGAGAACTTCAAATTTGTTTTGAGCTTTCTTGAAATGGGTTTTTCTTGAAGAGTTGACGTTTTTGAGGGAACTTTTTGCAACCTTTAGTTACTATAGGAATATAATAACACGACAACGTCTAAACCCAAGTATGGTTTTTATCGTGTCCGATGCCTTCAAAGGCAGCATACACGATTATACCCTCATTCATTCATTTCATTCATGTTTATTCATGAAAGTCACGTGTGCACTGATATCATGACGATAATAAAATGACAGATTATGCTACCAAACTGTCGAAAACCATGATACAATACCGCTAGTAGGATTTGGTCAGAAAGTGAGCGAGGTCGGGTTTTCGCGTCTTTTTCGTCTTTTTTGTATAACTCGCTTCAAACTCAACTTTGCCCGAAACTAGGGCGATATTTATGATCCTGGCGTTGAGGGCTATCCAGTGGGTAGCCTTTGCGGTGATTACGTTGAGCATTCCAGAAGTTTCGCAATCAGTCAGGTTTGTAATTACGGTACAGTGGCAGCTGGTGTGCTACCGTCTCTGTCTGCGGTTTCCGTTGCCTACCGTATATAGAGAGCTGGCTGATTGCGAAACATCTGGAATGCTTCACGTAATCACGACAAAGGCTAACCCATTGGATAGCCCTCAACGCTTGGATCATGAATATCACCCTAGTTTCGCTCTAAGTTGAGTTTGAAGCGAGTTATACAAAAAAGACGAAAAAGACGCGAAAACCCGACCTCGCTCACTTTCTGACCAAATCCTACGAGCGGTATTGTATATACGCAATGAATGGATGCAGTTGGTAGGAGATGGTACATATTTCTGTCGTTGACTGCTGATGCTCATTAGATATACCCAATGTGTTGCTGTAATTGATTAAATATGATATGTTATGCTGCCGCTGACTGTCGAGAACCATGCGACATGAGCAATGAGTGTTTTTACTTGATAGAAGATGATAAGCCATGCTATCGCAGACTGCCGAAAACCGTGAAATATACGCAAGGAGTGGTTGTACAGGATAGTAGATGACAAGTCTTGCTGTCCCTGGCTGTCGAGGTTCACGAGATATATGCAGCGCGTGGCCAATGAGTTGCTGCAGTGAATGAAATTTATAGGTTAGTCGCTGATTGCCGTGAACCATGCGATATACACAAGACTGACCATGCTGTCAGTGACTGTCGAGGACCATGTTATCTATGCAATGATTAGCCAATGAGTGGCTGCGGTTGATATAAAATGATAGGTTAGCTGTTGACTGGGTACCATGAGATATACAAAACGAGTGGCTATGCTGTCGCTGATTGCCGAGGACCGTGAAATATATGCAATGAGTGGTTGTAGTTGAAGTTGCGTAGTTTCGATACCGGAAAGAGTTTTGCTGGAACCATATAATGATTTTTCGAAAAACTCCAAGGTAGGTTGAAGAACGCACTCCGTTCGAAGGCTGTTACGAATCGAGTACGATGGGCGGGGGAAAAAAACCACGGCATTTCGAACTTATCGGATTTTCTTTCGAGCGTAGTCGGAGCGGATATCCACGGGTAATGGTGTTGGCTCGATCGAATATTGAGTCCAGAGACAAGTCCGAGAGTCCATTGTACAGTGAGTAAATAATTTTCATATCGCTTATATTTCGCCTGCTTACGAGGGTTTGCTGATGTAGTTCGTTGAGACGCTGTTTGTAACTGATGTCGGGCCTTCCAGTTCGGAGAAACAGCCGTTTGGTGAAGCGTCGTTCAACATTCTTGATGGGACTGGAGAGCGGTAACGCGACATTGGGATTGAAGCAGACAACCTGGTCTAGATAGCTACGGAAATAGAAAGGTATACCTCAGAATACAACGTCTGCGCAGTTTGGAGCGTCAAAAACTACAGACACTACACCAGTAAAAAGCTGGTCCCGCCTTCTGTTTTTCTTCGCCCCCTAAACTTGCCAGCCTCTTTCAAAACAGTCGTCGAATTGTGTGTTTACTCAATTTACTCGTGTAGCAGTGTTCTGGGTAGTTTTTGACGCTTTGAAGTGCGCAGACGTTGTGTTTTGACCCATACCATTCTATTTCCGTAATTATCTCAACCACGTTTACAAGCGTGTTTGCTGCCTTAAAAGGCAGAGTTCACGATAGAAATCGTTTTTCTGTTTTCCCGCCTATCTTAAAAACGGCTCCATGCTGATTCCAATGATGTCTCTGTAATCGTACAAGACCTTCTGGAAATGGAGTTATGGTCCCTCAAAGATTGAGCAAAGGAAACATGGTGGACGAGTTGTCCGGAGCTTATAACTTCCGTCTTTTGCAGCCGATGTATACGAGCTGATCTGTGTAAAGAGAGAAGTCGAGAATAAAGGGAAGAACGGGGCTATTGATCGGAAATCATCGCTCATCTCACAATCTCGAGCATTCATTTATTCACGTCGGTGGGCGTGGAAAGTACATCTAGGTGTGACGAGCTGACGGATGTCCAACTTTGGGGCCGTAGGGAACCATTCCAAGCTCATTTTTCTTAGTTTTTTCAACGTTAGGGTTGTGCTAGGCCCCGCAGCTGCCGAACTCCACCAAAAAATCTGACATGGTTTTTATCGTGGACACTGCCTTTAATCCTGGGAAATATTTGAGGTGCCAAACTCCTTTCTCAGGGGCTCTTGTACAATTTGAGGGACATCATTGGAATAAACGTGGGACCGTTTTCAAGATTACCAGCATCTGGATAGAGTATCTAGGTTGTCCTGTGCCTTCTAAAAAAAGCGTTTGACATCTGTCTTAGAACTTTCCCATTGGGATTTTGGATGCCGATCACGGATCCTAAAACCGTTTCTTGTCTTCCGGAGGCGTTCCTCATATTTTCAACAAGTTTTTACACCGGGGCAAAACTTTGAGGGTCGAGCGCTACCATAGTCCATTTCTACAAACCTACGATTGTCTTGACTCAAATGTTTTCTGGGGGTTATTTAGAGTGTTAAAGGCAGTGTTCACGATAAGAATCGTTTTTCTGCTTTTTCGGCTATCTTGAAGACGGTCCCATGCTGATTCCGATAATGTTTTTGGAATCGTACAAGACCTTCTAAGAACGGAGTTATGGTCCCTCAAAAATTAAGCTAAGGAAGCATGGTGGACGAGTTGTCCGAGGCTTGTAACTTCCGTCTTTTGCAACCGATGTATGCGAGCTGACCTGAGTAAAGGGAGAAGTTGGGAATAAAGGGAAGAACGGGGCTATTGATCGGAAACTATCGCTCATCTCATAATCTCGAGCTTTCATTTATTCACGTCAGTGGGCGTGGAAAGTGCATCTGGTGGTAACGAGCTGACGGGTGTCCAACTTTGGGCCCGTAGGTGACCGTTCCGAGCTCATTTTTCTTAGTTTTTTGAACGTTAGGGTTGAGGTAGGCCCCGCAGCTGCCGATCTCCACCGAAAAACAGACATGGTTTTTATCGTGGACACTGCCTTTAAGTGCAATCATGAAGCCCGTTTTTCGATTCTGGATATTTTACGGAAGGTTACGGTGGCTATACTGTAGTTCAATCAAAGTCTCAACGTTGCTTAGAAGTATCTCTGTAGTGGGTAATTGCAGTGTAAAAAGAAGAAGCTGATGTTCGTCGATTTTTCCAGTTCAAAGGTTTGTTCTGAAAGCTGGATGACATCTTACCCGCCCCAATCTACCTAAAATCCCAGAAAGTCGCTAAGCGAATCTCAGATCAGTTTTAGACTTTCTAAATTAATCTAAAAAATGAGTTCTCTAATGAGTACTATTATTCTTAGAGTCACTCTAGGTATCCTTCCTTTCCGAGCTACTCGCACCCGTATTATCACTATCGTAGAAGCGGAGCGGTTCTTTTCCGAGAAAAGGAACTACGAAAATGAAGAAATCATTCTCAAAACCGCACCACTCCTATGATAGTGATGACCAGCCCTGCGAGTTGCGGGGAGATGGAGGATATAGGCGACGAGTGCAACTGGATTCCAAGACCAGAGCAAGATTTCTAGGGAAAAACAATTCTCTCTGGGATGGCCACTTCGAATTAAATGAGGCTTCTTGTACGTCACCTGTTAGCGCTTAAGCTGCTATCAAAGCGCTGAGTTGTTACATAGATTTAGGCATACTATCCTAGACGGTCGTGGGGCGGACACGCAGATTTACGACTAAAATGGAATGAGTGGCCGATTGATAACGCTATGAATTGACAACATTGTTCTATCCCGGAGTCCCATTAGGTCGTGTATATTTTCCCAAATACAAGTTGAGAGCTAATTTGAATTGAATTTTATTGTCGATACTTCGGTGTGATATAACACGTTTTCGAGCCTGTAATATTCGAATACATAGCTTACCTAATCAATTAGCAGGGTCGTAGTCAGCAATCCAAACACTAGCCAGTGTACTCTGCAAAAAAATATTGTAGGGTTGCCAGTAATTCACAGTCCGGACGAGCTCCCCTTTTGCGCCTCCATGATTCTATCGAATGAGGCAACAGTTAGACCCCGTCATAGTCGGCAGAAAGACGGCCGTCCTAGTCCCACCCGGTCGATATGCATGAGAAACTCGCCAAACGGCAAGAACTGAAGTGAGAACGCCCATTCAAAACCTTCAATCGTAAAGAAAAGTCGGTCTGAACACACTGTAAATTTGAATTTGAATTTCGCGGCAAAATCGTTTTCGAAGTTTTTCTGAATTTTGAACCCTCGTCACTGTCACTCTCGAGTTTTTCTGCAAGTGGAGTTTCTGCTCTAACTAATTTTCATGTTATTGGCAGTCGCAACAACATTCTAAGAAAACGTGCTATGACTTGTGAGCAACCTCATAACCCTGCGTTTTTGACGCGCCAGAGTTTACAAGTGTTGTCTACCAGACTCATTCATGAAATTGAGCCTGGAACTTGGAAATTGGTTTCTAGCGCGAACGATGCCTTCAACGTTTCGTGCACACCATAAGGCCCCCGTAATAGTCTGCCGAATATCGGCCGTCCTAGTCCCACCCGTTCGATATGTAGGAGAAACACGCAAAACGGAAAGGATTGAAGCGATAAAAATCATCTTCAACTGATGAAGCTCGTCCTGGAATGACAAAAATCGGCCAATGATCTCATAAGAGTCGACCCCAACTGATAAAAATCATCTCGAATTATGAAAATTCACCTGATACGACTCAGGAATGCCTGCAGAAAATTGAATTTTATCATTTGAAGATTATTTTTATTACTTCAGTTCTTGCCGTTTGGCGAGTTTCTCATGCATATCGACCGGGTGGGACTAGGACGGCCGTCTTTCTGCCGACTATGACGGGGTCTAACTGTTGCCTCATTCGATAGAATCATGGAGGCGCAAAAGGGGAGCTAGTCCGGACTGTGAATTACTGGCAACCCTACAATATTTTTTTGCAGAGTACATTGGCTAGTGTTTGGATTGCTGACTACGACCCTGCTAATTGATTAGGTAAGCTATGTATTCGAATATTACAGGCTTGAAAACGTGTTATATCACACCAAAGTATCGACAATAAAATTCAATTCAAATTAGCTCTCAACTTGTTTTTGGGAAAATATACACGACCTAATGGGACTCCGGGATAGAACAATGTTGTCAATTCATAGCGTTATCAATCAGCCACTCATTCCATTTTAGTCGTAAATCTGGGGTGGTAGTAAATGGTGTGTTAACCGCGAATAAACCGCCACCTCCAAGCCGCCAACATACCGCGAATTAAATGCAGTAGAGCCGCCAAATTAACGAGAACAAGCCGCCACCTCCTGGCCGGCTACGAACCGCGACATAGGTGCCACGGTTTGTTGCTGGTTTAACGAAAGCTGCCCTCTGCTTACACATGCATTATGCGTCCGCATAGGTATTTTCTACACTTGGACACGAACGACGTTTACGGTGGAAAGACGAGGGATCGGAAAGATTATACAAGTATTGCTATTTATTTTATTCATTAGGAAGAGCATTAAAAGGGAACTTCGTAATATTTCGCTTGTTCGAAACACGATCAGAACGCAATTTTTTAAATTTTCCTTGGAAATTCTGATTCTCGTAATTTTTTATGAGCTCCGTGAGTTTTCAGGACCACCCTAGAAAAGACATGTTAGGTTAATCATTGGCCCAATCAATCAAATGCGTGTGATCTGACAGAAGTTTGCATTTGTAGTAACTTTGTTAACGTTTTTTTTTTCGAACAAAAGTTTTTTTTGAAAAACAAAAAATTTCTCCAAAGGAAATTTCGAGCGAACGAAAATTTGAAAATTTCTGGACGAATCATTTACAAGGTATTCTTGGAAAGGTAACGCTAGGTGCGAAAAACTCATTCCGAAACTCGTCGAGTAATGCACAAATTCAAAAAAATGTCCTGCTTTCAACTGAAATGGATAGTTAAAAACCTATAAGAATGATGATAAACTAGATAGTCTATTTTCCTTCTTGAAAATAAATTCAAGTGTTTTTTTTTGGAAGCGTGCAACTGAAGTCTGGCGTCCGGGATTGGGGTAATGGTGTGGTTTCGGTCATTAATGCAGTTGATTTGTGAAGTGTTTGCCGTCTTCTCAAAATGAAACTAATCCCCCGCCCGCAGTTAGTGTTGAAAATATACAGAAACACTGTTACACACTCATATGCGCATCATGCAAAGAAAAGATTTTGAGCACATATTTCAAGGTAAGGATTTGAAACACTTCGAGTGACTCTACCAATACACTAAAGCAAGTGCGTCGCGGACCCTCAAAAAAAAAGAGGCCGCGATCGCACTGATCTGGCAATGAAAGAGGAGTATTCGAATCTTGCAGAAAAAGGAAAACAAATTCAGTTGGTTTTAGAAACAAGTTCGCATTTCTTTCCCACAAAACTCGCCCGATACGCCCCGACTAATGGTGATTAAACATTACTAAAGTCGCTTGGAAAATTTTCATTTTTTTTGGCACTAAAAAGTTATGGAAATCCTTCCAAAAAAGCGAGCAAACAATTATTTCTTTACTCACCCATTAAAGCCTAGGATAAGCAATGAATTGTGAAGAGGAAAATAAGCTGAAAACAGCAAAGCGCAAGAAATTCAGAGCGAAAATAGAAAAAAAAGGAGAGAAGTGTCGGCGCTCGCCGAAAAATTAACAGCTGATTGGGAGGGATCGATTAGTGCCACCAAAGAAGACGGCCAACGTGTTTCAGCAATGATCCCTGCTTTGTTTTTGATCCGTCATCGCTCGTTTCCCTGGCGGAAGCCGTTAAAAGACTATCCCTTGAAACACCGTTCAGTTTTAAAGATAGGCTGACGTCCTGAATCAAAATGGCTAACAGTGCTATCAAACTTCCTTAACCCTCTGCATTAATTTAACTCGTACTTGCCCTCAGTATAGATGGTCAAAACTGTTCCTACTGTATCTTGCTAACCGCATCCAAAAACTCCTCGGGAGGAGTTTCTCGTTAACCGCCAGTTCCTCTCGCATTTCAGCACTATTTCCGTGCTGTCTGCGAGAGTATGTTAAACGCGAACTTACCGCGATGATGCCACATGTCGGAATTTTAGAGAAAAAACAGGCCTGAAAACGTTTTGGAATCGCTATTTTTGTAACAAAGGTTACAATTGTCGCTTTTTTGAGGCGTTTTCATTAAAAGTGTAACAAATGCCTACCACTGAGGGATGCTAGAGTGAAACTAGAGCGAATTCTCTCGCAACTATTAGGAGTCCTGCTCTGATTCTGTTGTGGTTGAACTCGCGTTTAACGCGAACTTAACGCCTGTTAAATCGCGTTTAACACCCCCAATTTCTACCACCCCTGCGTGTCCGCCCCACGACCGTCTAGGATAGTATGTCTAAATCTATGTAACAACTCAGCGCTTTGATAGCAGCTTAAGCGCTAACAGGTGACGTACAAGAAGCCTCATTTAATTCGAAGTGGCCATTCCAGAGAGAATTGTTTTTCCCTAGAAATCTTGCTCTGGTCTTGGAATCCAGTTGCACTCGTCGCCTATATCCTCCATCTCCCCGCAACTCGCAGGGCTGGTCATCACTATCATAGGAGTGGTGCTGTTTTGAGAATGATTTCTTCATTTTCGTAGTTCCTTTTCTCGGAAAAGAACCGCTCCGCTTCTACGATAGTGATAATACGGGTGCGAGTAGCTCGGAAAGGAAGGATACCTAGAGTCACTCTAAGAATAATAGTACTCATTAGAGAACTCATTTTTTAGATTAATTTAGAAAGTCTAAAACTGATCTGAGATTCGCTTAGCGACTTTCTGGGATTTAGGTAGATTGGGGCGGGTAAGATGTCATCCAGCTTTCAGAACAAACCTTTGAACTGGAAAAATCGACGAACATCAGCTTCTTCTTTTTACACTGCAATTACCCACTACAGAGATACTTCTAAGCAACGCTGAGACTTTGATTGAACTACAGTATAGCCACCGTAACCTTCCGTAAAATATCGAGAATTGAAAAACGGGCTTCATGATTGCACTTAAAGGCAGTGTCCACGATAATAACCATGTCTGTTTTTTGGTGGAGATCGGCAGCTGCGGGGCCTACCTCAACCCTAACGTTCAAAAAACTAAGAAAAATGAGCTCGGAACGGTCACCTACGGGCCCAAAGTTGGACACCCGTCAGCTCGTTACCACCAGATGCACTTTCCACGCCCACTGACGTGAATAAATGAAAGCTCGAGATTGTGAGATGAGCAATAGTTTCCGATCAATAGCCCCGTTCTTCCCTTTATTCCCAACATCTCCCTTTACTCAGGTCAGCTCGCTTACATCGGTTGCAAAAGACGCAAGTTACAAGCCTCGGAAAACTCGTCCACCATGCTTCCTTAGCTCAATTTTTGAGGGACCATAACTCCGTTCTTAGAAGGTCTTGTACGATTCCAAAAACATTATCGGAATCAGCATGGGACCGTCTTCAAGATAGCCGAAAAAGCAGAAAAACGATTCTTATCGTGAACACTGCCTTTAACACTCTAAATAACCCCCAGACAAAATTTGAGTCAAGACAATCGTAGGTTTGTAGAAATCGACTATGGCGCTTGACCCTCAAAGTTTTGCCCCGGTGTAAAAACTTGTTGAAAATATGAGGAACGCCTCCGGAAGACAAGAAACGGTTTTAAGATCCGTGATCGGCATCCAAAATCCCAATGGGAAAGTTCTAAGACAGATGTTAAACGCTTTTTTTAGAAGGCACAGGACAACCTAGATACTCTATCCAGATGCCGGTAATCTTGAAAACAGTCCCACGTTTATTCCAATGATGTCTCTCAAATTGTACAAGAGCCCCTGAGAAAGGAGTTTGGCACCTCAAAAATTTCCCAGGATTAAAAGCAGTGGTCGCGATAAAAGATGCTTGTCTTCTTTTCCTCTCTAAACCCTTTTCTGGGTTCAGAGTAGTAGGACCTATAAGAAAAATCGCGAAAAAACCGCTGTTTCGGACCAAATTTGAAGCCTAAACTTTTTTGTCTTTTGATGGTGGACGAGCCCACTCCTCATCATCGGCATCGATGACCTCTTATATCAAGAACATCAGCTGGCTTGAAATTGAGTTTCAATCAATAATCCTTCGGATTTATGTTAACATCTAGTCAAAAACATTAACTGAAGTGCTTTCTTCCATTGTTCAACTGTTTTTATTAAGCGAATTTGCATTTATTTCGTCCTCTGAATGTCGATGATTTTTGACTGCTCGGCATGAGGTGGCGATCTTTTTTTGCTGCGCTGTGCACGTGTGCACGAACTGGGATCTTTGGGCCTTAGAAACTCTAATTCTAGCCCGTTTTTCACCGCACAACCCTCCAAGTTTTTCAGCTGTTTTCGATCTGAGCCGATTTTTGTAGTTTTTTAGATAACTTTTTTCATCGCGACCACTGCCTTTAAAGGCAGTGTCCACGATAAAAACCATGTCAGATTTTTTGGTGGAGATCGGCAGCTGCGGGGCCTAGCACAACCCTAACGTTGAAAAAACTAAGAAAAATGAGCTTGGAACGGTCCCCTACGGCCCCAAAGTTGGACACCCGTCAGCTCGTCACACGTAGATGCACTTTCCACGCCCACCGACGTGAATAAATGAATGCTCGAGATTGTGAGATGAGCGATGATTTCCGATCAATAGCCCCGTTCTTCCCTTTATTCTCGACTTCTCTCTTTACACAGATCAGCTCGTATACATCGGCTGCAAAAGACGGAAGTTATAAGCTCCGGACAACTCGTTCACCATGTTTCCTTTGCTCAATCTTTGAGGGACCATAACTCCATTTCCAGAAGGTCTTGTACGATTACAGAGACATCATTGGAATCAGCATGGAACCGTTTTTAAGATAGGCGGGAAAACAGAAAAACGATTTCTATCATGAACACTGCCTTTAAAGGCAGCAAACACGCTTGTAAACGTGGTTGAGATAATTACGGAAATAGAATGGTATGGGTCAAAACACAACGTCTGCGCACTTCAAAGCGTCAAAAACTACCCAGAACACTGCTACACGAGTAAATTGAGTAAACACACAATTCGACGACTGTTTTGGAAGAGGCTGGTAAGTTTAGGGGGCGAAGAAAAACAGAAGGCGGGACCAGCTTTTCACTGGTGTAGTGTCCGTCGTTTTTGACGCTCCAAACTGCGCAGACGTTGTATTCTGAGCCATACCTTTCTATTTCCGTAGCTATCTAGACCAGGTTGTCTGCTTCAATCCCAATGTCGCTTAACCGCTCTCCAGTCCCATCAAGAATGTTCAACGACGCTTCACCAAACGGCTGTTTCTCCGAAGTGGAAGGCCCGACATCAGTTACAAACAGCGTCTCAACGAACTACATCAGCAAACCCTCGTAATCAGGCAAAATATAAGCGATATGAAAATTATTTACTCACTGTACAATGGACTCTCGGACTTGTCTCTGGACTCAATATTCGATCGGGCCAACACCATTACCCGTGGACATCCGCTCCGACTACGCTCGAAAGAAAATCCGATAAGTTCGAAATGCCGTGGTTTTTTCCCCCGCCCATCGTACTCGATTCGTAACAGCCTTCCAACGGAGTGCGCTCTTCAACCTACCCTGGAGTTTTTAGAAAGATCATTATATGATTCCAGCAAAACTCTTTCCGGTATCGAAACTACGCAACTTCAACTACAACCACTCATTGCATATATTTCACGGTCCTCGGCAATCAGCGACAGCATAGCCACTCGTTTTGTATATCTCATGGTTCCCAGTCAACAACTAACCTATCATTTTATATCAACCGCAGCCACTCATTGGCTAATCATTGCATAGATTACATGGTCCTCGACAGTCACTGACAGAATGGTCAGTCTTGTGTATATCGCATGGTTCACGGCAATCAGCGACTAACCTATAAATTTCATTCACTGCAACAACTCATTGGCCACGCGCTGCATATATCTCGTGAACCTCGACAGCCAGGGACAGCAAGGCTTGTCATCTACTATCTTGTACAACCACTCTTTGCGTATATTTCACGGTTTTCAGCAGTCTGCGATAGCATGGCTTATCATCTTCTATCAAGTAAAAGCACTCATTGCTCATGTCGCATGGTTCTCGACAGTCAGCGGCAGCATAACCTATCATATTTAATCAATTACAGCAACACATTGGGTATATCTAATGAGCATCAGCAGTCAACGACAGAAATATGTACCATCTCCTACCAACTACATCCACTCATTGCGTATATATCATGGTTTTCGACAGTTTGGTAGCTTAATCTGTCATTTTATTATAGTCATGATATTAGTGCACACGTGACTTTCATGAATAAACATGAATGAAATGAATGAATAAGGGTATAATCGTTTATGCTGCCTCTGAAGGCATCGGACACGATAAAAACCATACTTGGGTTTTCACGTTGTCGTGTTATTATATTCCTATAGTAACTAAAGGTTGCAAAAAGTTCCCTCAAAAACGTCAACTCTCCAAGAAAAACCCATTTCAAGAAAGCCCAAAACAAATTTGAAGTTCTCGCTGACAACTTGGGATAGTTGCGCGAAGAACGCAAGGAACAGTTTTACGATTCGTTCCTTGGCGCAGCGTGACGCAATGCACCGAAAACGACATTCAGACGAGCGATTATTTTTTCTTGAAAGAAATAAAAGAGAATCGAATAATTGTGCTATCCCTGAGCCTCATAGTGTTTCATAATAGCGCTTTTATCAAACCTGAATAGCTGCCCGAAAGGCCTGGCCTTCGACCTTACTTGGTAGCCAGGCCTTTCGGTCAGCTATTCAGGTTTGATATAGGCGCTACGCTCCGAAAGCTCACCTGTGAAAAGGAAGTTTAAAAAAATTTGGAAAGTTTCGTTCTGGAAACTTTTGGAATTTCCGAAACTTTCAATAAATTTTGCAGCCTCCATTGTACTGTATTGGGAAATAAAAAGGATTGCTAACCTGCTGCGTCCATTGCTGTCAGCTGTATTCGATCGCTGTCGAACGTGAAATCGAGGGGCGTGTGAATCGCGCCTTACGACGCCTCAACGCACGATCGCTAGCAGCGAACACGGAGTTTTGCCCCTTGTAGCAACGGATCGACCCATGGCCGGCCCACCAAACCCAGGAAGCCCTTTTGAGGTAAGCAAATCTTCATTCAGAGGCAATACTGAAACTCCAGACTTTCTGAGGGACATTGCTATGACCCACTATACCGACATAACGCAAAAGCTGGAATTCGGTTTTCATCGTGTACGATGCCTTTAAAGGCAGTGTTCACGCTAATCTTCAATTTTGAGATTATCCGCTATATTGATTAAGTGGCCTTCGGGTTGAATTAAAATCACGTAGAAATTGAAAAAACGCACCAGAAGTACAAGAAATCCTTAAAGGCATCGTACGCGCAGAAAAGCGTATATTATTTTTTCATGTTTTTGCGTAGCTTGGCCTCTCTAGTGAACGAAAATGTCGAAGGGGCCCATGAGAAGCCTTTATTTGTAAAGAAAACTCAATCGGAACACATTGTAAATACGAATTTTCATCTCGCGCCAAAATCCTTTTTGAGGTTGTTCTGCTTCTGGAGGCCTCGTCACTGTCATTTTCGGAGTTTTTCTGCTTCTGGAGTTCGTGCCGTAACTATTTTTCATGTTGTCTTACGGTCGCACCGACATTCTAGGATAAAGTGCTAGATGACTGGTGAGAATTGGTGGCGGATCTTCATCTTTGACGCCTTCCAACCTCGTTGCCCAGCATTTTTGACGTGCCAAAGTTTACCAGTGTGGTCTACCTGGCTCAATCATGAAATTGAGCCTGAAAACTGAAAATTGATTTTCAGCGCGAACGATGCCTTTAAGTATCACCCCCGCCTCTTAAGTAACACAGGAAGTGTTTGTTGTGACAATGCAATCTTTTGTGGACCAGTACTTTGCAACTCTCCACTCTCTATTGCTCCGTTATTTCCTCAGGGCCCTAACTAATGCTGCTTTGCATAAAATATTCTTCTATTTTCAATTCGCCCAATTTTCCACCGGTGTCAACCATCATGAACATGTTCATCCAACCGGACAACTAGTCCATGTTATCGAATAATGTCACTGAAATACGATGTTTTAATGCGTTTCTCGTCGTTTCTTCGTAATTTTGGAAACACTTGGAGGCCAACACATTGTTTGATGTGAAAAACTCGTGGACGAAAATCATCGTGAACACTGCCTTTAAGTAGCTGGATTAGTGGGCATGTTGTCCGAGGCGAACTTCGGTCATGCGCAAATGCCGCAAATGATCTATGTGAGCGACCTTAAAGGCAGTGTTCACGATAAAAATCGTTTTTCTGTTTTTCCGCCTATCTTGAAAACGGCCCCATACTGATTCCAATGATGTCTCTGAAATCGTACAAGACCTTCTGGGAACGGAGTTATGGTCCCTCAAAATAGGATCTAGGGAAACATGGTGGACGAGTTTCCCGAGGCTTGTAACTTCCGTCTTTTGTAGCCGATGTATGCGAGCTGACCTGAGTAAAGAGAGAAGTTGAGAATGAAGGGAAGAACGGGGCTAATGATTGGAAATCATCGCTCATCTCACGATATCGAGCATTCATTTGTTCACGTCGGTGGGCGTGTGATGCGCTTTTGGGGTTTTCAATGCGCTCGAAGTTGCAACTTCGGGCTCTTTTGGGGCTCTTCCTGGCTCGTTTTCATGCGTTCTTCCGACGTCAACGTTACAGTGTGCCCTTCCACTACCCATTCCTGGTGGAAACTGAAACACATTTTTTATCGTGATCACTGCCTTTAAGTGAAGAGAGGGATGAACGGGGTTACTCACAGAGAACCATCGCTCGTTTTGTCTTTGTTGGGCTCGATAGTTCGTTTAGGGGGTGGGGAGCACGCCAGTGTTTCTTCATACTGTGAGGGCGCTGAAGTGGTTTTTTCCCTACATCTAGCTTATTCGGAGGAAATGAGAGCTTGCACTTGGCTGGTGTTGTACGCGGAGCGTCTACTCCATAACTATTTAAAATTCAGATTTTACCCTTGAGGTTGGACAGTACCTTTACACGCTCAGAGATCTACTTTATAGATGTAAGCCAACAGCGGAAGTTATTTAAAAAAAGTTTACACTTTCTCGAAGTGTATCGTGGGCGGTTTGGATGGGCATTTTCGGATTTCACATCAGGAATAATTTTTTCGGTTGTAGTAATTTCTTTGTTAGGTGCGCCGGTGGGGCAGTGGCAAAAGCCGCCATTGCCACGCACACGGCGGTCGATTTATGTATCCTTGGCCAAAATTAGCCCGGCTTTCTATATCTCCGGCGTCAGCTGCGTGGTACCAGACTTCTCTGGGTGATTAAGAAAACAGACTCAAACATCCGCAGGCCCCCGCAAGCCTTTGTTTCGGCTCAATCCACATCCAACAGTTTTCATGACTCTGAATGGAAAATATGTTTGCGGTTTATACCCAGAGGGTTGATATTTGCCGAAAACTTCATCCTTTGTCTTTTTTTGTTTCATTTGAAAAAAATCAGGCATTCTGCTCGTTGTTGTGATACATCTTTTCCCCTCCCCCTCGATAACAAAAAAAAAACGAAAGACCATCTCGATTATACCACGTACACGATAAGAGCGCTTTCCACATCTGTTCGATTGCGCCACTTCATAGCATCATCTAGAAGGCACTCCCAAGCACGACCCGCTTTGCCTTTAGGCTTTTCTTCGCTTATATAGTCTTCCGCATAATCCTAAAAAGAGAAGACTCGCCCTAGATCCAAATATTATTGAAATGTTGAAGTCTGCAGAGATTTTTAGGCGATGTCTCGGCCCCGAACAGCAACGAAGAGGAATCGGAGCGATCTGACACTTCGGCTTCTCTCCTGATCTCCGAGCTTTTGCTGTTGCTGTTCGAAGAAAGTGAAGGAGCCCGGAAAGCAGCAGAAGCCATACATTGAGAAAACGAGAAAATCTGTCAGGTGAAGAGTTGCGTGAGTCCCATGATGAGTCGTCGATTGATGGATCATTAGTTCGAGCTTTCCACTTTATGATCACAATTTCATCACGACGTCTATTGAAAAATAGTAGTTTGAATGAGACTGAACTTTCTCACAGACTCGACGCCGAACACTCATGGAATTCGAACTTATTTTTTTCTGGTCCAGTAGCGATACCCCAATGTGGTGACTTCAGAGAGCAAAACCTTTGAAGTCAGCCAACCTGAGGTCGGTGACGACTAGATGTTTTCTATGGTTGGCCCAGGGATGTGCGTAATAGAAACTTTGTATTTCGTTAGCCGTTAGTCGTTCAACCGTTCAAAACCCTCGTTAGTCGTTAGTCTTTAAAAATCTAGGCTTTGAAAACAAGCACAGCTGAGGCAAAAAAAGTCCTCATGAATAGAAAAAAGGAAGGCATGAAGAGATATATGTTTTCCAAAACATTCACGGCCATTAAAGACACAAATCACTCCTTGTTATAGAACCTAGTTCAAACTGCAAACCTGCACATAATTATACATATTTAAAAATATGCACGAAAGCCTAATACTCGAGAGTGTGTGTTCATCAATTTTTGTCATTTTTCGGTAAGAAAAGAAACAATATGGGGAATCGAGAAATTCGTGACCTATTTGCTCCTTTTCCAGTGCAAATTTTGCCATTCTGCGCTATATGATGTTATTTGAGATTTCCTCCATGGTGACAACACGGAGAACTGAACTGATTTTGCACTAGTTGTTCTCTTCCCAGCACCGCGCGTTGAGTGCGCGCGTGGTTCCAAGCTTATTCCTATAATGGGGAAAGGTCGGAAGAAATTAGCACCCAAATTAATATTTTACCCCTGAGAGGTCCCAGCAACACTTTATAGAAACCCTTTATCTCGAATTTATGACCGAAAATCGGAGGACGGCACCTTTAACAATCTAATCACCGAATACAGTTCCCTTCGTTGGGCAGTTGTGGCCTGCAGGCACCGCTCCATATTATCGCCTCTGATAGTGTCCTCTGCAGAAATCTCCGCTGGAGCCGGACAGTGCCGCAACCGGTTCAGTGAGCCTATCATAAAGTCGCGCGAGTTGCATAAACGCCGCGCCTAACCTTGCGTAACGTTCGTTGGGGTTTTAATGTGGGGTTCCAGAACTGCAAAGCAGTGTCAGTAGAAATAATAAATACTCAAGGCTATGGTTATTTTGTACCATTCACCTAGAACGACCAACAGGGCAATATGTATCAATCCTGGCGTAAGCCTTGGGTTGGAGCGCGATTTGAATGACTATTGGCTTTCTAACGAATTTCGGGATTGCTTACGAAAATCTTTTTATTTTCGTTAGTCGTTAGTCGTAACACCCAAAAAGCCCGTTAGTCGTTAAATTCGTTAGTCGTTAGTCGTAATCACGCACATCCCTGGTTGGCACCCGGGAGCGAGATTTATTCTGAAGAGTGGCGTTGAATGCAAAACTCTTGTTTGCCGAAGTGTATGAACTAATACAGCACCGGTCGGATGCCCAACACAGCGGCTTGGACCACTAGGCCACATGTAAATGTGTGACAGACTCCTTCTGTTTTCATGCATACACCCCCTCGAGGTTTATCCGAACCTTGATCGAACCAGCGGTAGTAAATATGAGGTTTAGAAGCGTGCAAATGTGTCTATCTTTCAAATTTATTGAAATGTAAGCCTTGTATGATGGAATTTTGGAATTTTCCGCAAAAATCATAGAGGCGAGAATGTTGGATTTGGAAAACGCTTTAAAGGCAGTGTTCACGATGAAAAAAGTTTTCGAAATTCTACTAGGATTGGGTAGTGGAGGGACACTTTGTAACGTTAACGTCGAAAGAACGCATGAAAACGAGCCAGGAAGAGCCCCAAGAGAGCCCGAAGTTGCAAGTTCGAGCGCATTGAAAACCCCAAAAGCGCATCACACGCCCACCGACGTGAACAAATGAATGCTCGAGATCGTGAGATGAGGGATGATTTTCAATCATTAGCCCCGTTCTTCCCTTCATTCTCATCTTCTCTCTTCACTCAGGTCAGCTCGCATAGATCGGCTGCAAAAGACGGAAGTTACAAGCCTCGGACAACTCGTCCACCATGTTTCCATAGCTCAATCTTTAAGGGACCATACCTGCGTTCACAGAAGGTCTTGTGGGATTTCAGAGACACCATTGGAATCAGCATGGGGCGGTTTTCGAGATAGGCGAAAAAACAGAAAAACGATTTTCATCGTGAACACTGCCTTTAAAGAATTTTTGATTCGATAACGTAAACGTCGAGATAACGATACAAAATGCTTTGTCCTATGATTGCCCAGGAGGCAATCTCATGTTTTTTCTACACAAAGTGAACCAAAAACTTCGAAGGATTTTTTTAAATTATGAACTAAATACCCGCGCTAAGTTTTGTAAAAATGGGGAGCATTTGCCGAACTTGGTAAAAAAACGTCCAATGCTTGTAACATTTTTGAACGAAGAAGTTCTGCATTCTGAAAGCGCTAGCCTATTCAGACCAAAATGGCTGTTTTTGAATGAAATCGTTTTGAAGGCCGTTTTTCGAAAACATCGCGCGCGGCAAAGTGAGGCAAAACTTTGAGTGGTAATTTCGCAAGTAAAGCCCCTTTCATAGTTGGCCCACCGACGTCGGACGACTCGGTATCGAATGGAAAATATCTATTTACCCTATCCTACCCATCTTATCTATCCCAGCCTAAAACATATCACATTTGATACCGAGTCGTCCGACGTCGGTCGTCATACTATAAAAGGGCCTTAGTAGAAGAGCAATCTCTATGCTTTTTTCGTAAACGGAACAATAGTGGGACAATCTTGAGACTTGTGTAATTGAGATTTTCGAACTCATTTATCTGAGGTCTTGGGGTCCACGCAAGCATCTTCGACTTTTCAGGGAGTTCCCAATTGTGTTTAACAAAGGATTTTCAGAATTCAACCGGCTCATATCTCAAGAGCGCCCTACCTACATCTAATTCATGAAAATAAAGATTGCTCTTCTATTACTTGGACAAATACTACTCAAAGTTTCGCCGCAGATTGGCCGGCTCAGCACTTTTGAAAAACGGCCGCAAAAACAATCTCATACAAAAACAGAGCTAATATAGGTGATCTTGGTCCGAAAACTACATGGTAAGGTAGGAATTCGAGCTATGATATGCTCGCGTGTTCAGAATCCATAAAAGTCCTGGTTCAAAGAAGTTACAAGCAGCGGACTTTTTTTTGCCAAGTTTGTGAAATGCTCCATGTTTTTACAAAACTACTGTAGTTTTATTTAGCTTTACAGAGCGAGTATTGTAAATTTCTTCCTGTCTGTTTCACGCTTTCCTGTCTACATAAAAAGTAGTGAATTTTTCCTTAGAATAAGATAAGCAAGTTTAAACAAAAAAAACGCACTTACAAGGGAACCACAATAAGTCATAGTGACCATTCCAAATGAAAAGTACTTTTCTAGAACCATTTTTGGACGAAAAGTCCGAATATGCCTATCGCAGCTGCCTAGACCCACTCTGAAAAAAGTTATGAGCGTTTTTTAAAGCCTCGCGGCAAGGTAAGGGTACCCCCCATGGAATTTTTAGGGTGTTTGTAAATTTTTTTTTCGGATTTTGCTAAAAACATGTACTTAGGGGTAATCTGGGGTGTTGAACACGAATCTGGGGCTCGCTTCTAAAAATTTTGAGGTTTACTGTAGGTTACGGTAGGTAACATGCCATTTAAAGGGAAAAACCTACCTCGATATTCCGATAATCGACAAGTGGACATCGAATTCGTATTCAGCACCCCAAACAACCCCCACATAGAAATTTTGAGACAAATCTGAGACTTCGACCAAACTACCGTATACCAACCGTAATCTAACGTAAGCTGACAAAAATCGATAAACTGACATCAGATTCGTGTTCAGCACTCCAGATAACCCTTCACAGGAACGATTTGAGCTACATCTGTCGCCACATTCCGGAAATCGTCAAAAGTTGATTTTGTCGTCAATTTTCTCTGCCAGTGGGAAGCTTCAAACAAATATAGTAAAAAACTTCGGAAAAACGACAAATGAACCTCAGATTCGTGATCAGCACCTCAAATAACCCCCCAGAACGAATTTTTAGTCGAATCTGGAATATTTTTCTAAAACGCTTCGAGAGCCCTCTAATTGGCGAAAATAAACGCCCAACCGAAAATCCGTACCAGTCCAAAACGCTGTTAGTCTGCGCAAAGTTTGGAAAATGTTCCTTCACCCAAACTTCGCTTAGTGGGGTAGTTTTGGGCGCTGAACACGATTATCAGGTCGGTTTTCGGAATTGCGTAAAAATAATGCGCTTTTTGGAGGGTACAATAGGTACGAAAATCACAGAAAAAACGCTCATAACTTTTTTCAGAGTGGGTCTAGGCAGCTGCGATGGGCATATTCGGACTTTTCGTCCAAAAATGGTTCTAGGAAAGTACATTCCATTTGGAATGGCCACTATGACTTATTGTGGTTTCCTTGTTAGATGAACAATCTCATACAGAATTTAGTTACTTCTGCACGGGGATCACGTTCAGTTTCATGCCTTTTCTCAAGAACGAAAGAATTTCGCAATCATCTTTCTTAGATGGCCTTCTAAGCAAATCTAATTTTACCTGCAGTGAGTGATTACTGGGAGAAAAAAACTGAAAAGGGTTGAATTTTGTCACAAGAACTTCTAAGAAATTGAAGTTGAGCTCAGCATAGGAGTAAAGCATGGAAGTGAATCTCTCAATAATCTTCGCCAGAAATCATTGGAACATCACTTGAACCTCCAAGAGTTTCGCCTGTCATTCCTATCAGCTGGCAGCGGGGCTGGATGGATGCCAGCAGGCGGGAGCATTCCTTCCTTGCCCCCTTACATGAGACGACGGCGAACACAAAGTGGAGTTTCGAAAAACGGCTTTTTGGGGGTAGTGGAGGAGATCGAAAGAAGGGATTCGATAGTTCAAATTTTCACTCGGTCCTCAACAAAATCAAAAACGACCAAAACAGTGGGTTACGGTAGCTGAAGCGCCATTCAGTGCTCCCCAACCTGACAAAATCGGTCAAAATACAGGAAATGGACCTCAGATTCGTGTTCAGCGCCTGCAATTACCCCCTGAGCGGAGTTTGAGCGGAGAAATTTTTTCGATCTCTGAACTCCCAAAAATTGTATTGAGCTTACTAGCGCTTATGGGGCTTCGAATGTCGAAAAAAACTTAGGGCCCGAAATTCGCTCTTGGGGGTTATTTGGTTATATTATCATCACAAATCAGAGGACTGTTTTTTATTCCTCACAGAGTACGGTAGATTACGGTGGGCATACGGTACTTGGGCCAGAGTCTCAAATTTGACTCAAAATTTCTAAGCGGGGGTTATTCGGGGTGCTGAATACGAGTTTGATGTTCATTTGTCGATTTTCGATTTTCTAGGGTAGAATCAGTCTCTAAATGGCATGGAACCTACCGTAACCTACAGTAAATCTCACAATTTTGAGAATCGTACTCTAGATTCGCGTCCCTACATAGTTTACCTCTGCATGGAAGTTCTAGGCGAATCCGAAAATTCTTTCCAACCAACCTGAAAAATTCCCTGACGGGTGGTACCCTTTCCTTGCCGCAAGACATTTGAAAACGCCTCTTTTTTCAGAGTGGTTCCAAGAAGCTGCCAAGAGCATACTCAAATTTACGTCCAAAATGGTTCCAGAAAAGTGCATTTAATCCGGAATGGCTGGCTGACTAAAAGTAGTGCTCTTGCAAGATGTCTTTCTGAAATAGTGGTTCGGTTCTACCCAATAATTTGGAGTAGATAATGAAGCACTTGTCTTGAGTATTTAAGCCATGCGCTAATGTATTGGGTTGGGGAATACGTTCCTTCGGTTTTTTTTTTCAAAGAGCTTCATTTGAACAAAAGCAATAATTATACTGAGAAATTTATCAACTATGTATTCCGCGCTACTGTTCAAGACCTCCTCCCACCTTTCGACTCATTTTTTGGTGCCGTTCCGCCGAAAAGCACCCGGTCTGGTGTCGAATAAGTTGTTGGGCCAGTTTCTGAGGTCCACTTCGCCGTCGCAGATAACACTTCCCATTAGATGACGTTCGGTACAGAGCTTCGGGGACCCAAACGGCTCATTCTTGTTCAAACACGAAATCATAAACAAGTTTGGTCAGCTCAGTGTCTGGACGAACTCTGCAGTAACAGTAGACAACCAAGTCCCGACGAGTCGTTGTAAGACGCAATTCATACTCGTCAGCGCCAGCGAGTTACGCTCGTCACGCGCTTGCGGAGACTATGAAAACGCCAGCGGGAACGCCATGGCGGAATGGAAAAAAGTAGACCTTAACATTCCCAAACAAACGATTTTTGTGCACGCGTTCACCATCATGGTAGCAAATGAGAGTACTGGAATCAAATATTATGAAACACAATGAAATTGATGGCGTATTAATAAGCTACTGCGGAGCGGGCGTCAGATGCGTGCCGCGTGGGCGTGTCATCAAGCTATTCATACTCCAACGCCACACCGGCGCACCACGCGTTGGCTTTGAAGAGTATGAATAGCGCCCAAGCAGCAATAATCCTGATTGTGTCGAAGTTGAATAAAGTCGAATTTGTATGATCGAAAAGTGTACCAATCATGGTATTTTTGTTGAAGAAATCGGTGAATTTTCACACATTTTCGCTTCGCCAAAATTTAAATTCGTCGCGTCGTCAAGTGTGTGGTGCCTCATGATATTGTTTGCCATGCCATGACGGTAGCATCTCACAGAAAGCGTGTACCGAGCCAGAAGAAGGGAGACGCGCTCAACGAGCTGCCACTGCAGCGTCGTGGAAAATAAGCAATGCTCCGTCGAGTGCGTGTGCGCCTTTCATGAAGTAGCATTCTTTTCAGAATTCACGCAGGCTTTCTTTGCGTAACATTGGGAGCGTGCGCCGCGTCATTGAGTTCGGGATAGCGCATCGTTGGGGGAGAGCGCGCTTTGTGGAAAGTGCATAGCTCTCAGCAGGAAAAGTAGTGGGCGAATGAGTAGCGAAAAGAAGAGCAGCGCTTTGTTGGGAGCGCGATCAGTCTTGGGAAGTGAGTAGCGCTTCTCAGCCAAATGGGGGGACACTCCGCGTAAGATTCCCGATAGTAGAAAAACACAGACCCACGCGGAGTCATACGATAAAAGGCAGCGAAGTTACAGCATTGCAACGCTAAAGATGACGTCACAATCACGGCCGGGACACTACCTAAATGCTTAGCGAGAGACCCCAAAGAGCAGTTCAGCGACGACGTCATTGACTTCACAGGTTATTCATCTTTATACTCACCAGAGGAACCATCCTCCACGCGGATCGTGGCGAGAGCTGCCTCCCCCCAGCCATGAGGACAGCTGTCAAAAATATGCTGGCCTCCGAAGAGTGACTCGAAGTCACTATCTAAGGCCGGCATCGAAATGCCAAGCGAGGACTCGAGTGAGAAGAGGCGCCTTTTATATTGGCTGTGCACTTGATAAGCACGTCACAATGTGATCACGTGTTGATAACCATCATATCAAGCTACGTTGTGCTACTTATCATAGTGTTAAGACTTATCATGGTGTTCAAACAAGAATGAGCAGTTAAATCCCCAAAGCTGTATACCGTTCCTCCCCACTTGATTTGACATGGAGCGCAAAGGGTGATATTCGGTTGGCGTAAGGTCCGGAGAGTGCGGCGGATGCTGAAAAACCGCCCATTCGAGCTCATGGAGTGCGGCTTTGACGACTTGTGCAACATGGAGGAGGGTGTTGTCGTAGAGCAAGATGACTTCGTTTTATCGTTCAGGTCTTTTCACTAGCATAGACTCATCTACGCTAGTTGGGCAATGCAAAACTCCTTGTTCACCGCTGCGTCCCTTCGAAGCATTTCTTAGTGTATCGTGCCTTCCCAATCCCACCAAACGCAGATCATGGGCTTTTTAAAGTGGAGACATTGTTTGACTCTCGGCTTCGGCTTTTCTCCTAGAGCCATCCAATCCATTCTTTTTTTATGTTGACGTACGGACACCATTTCACGTCTCTCTGAACCATTCGGTACAAAAAGCTAAGATTCATTTCCGAGCCTAAGAAATAGGAAAAAATAAAATTATACGAAAAAACAAATAATGCATTTTTGTAGAGCAGGGAAAGCACTCTTTAGTGAAAACAGACAAACAATTTATTTGAATAAAGCTATGAAAAAACCGAACGATCTTATTCTCCAACCTAATATAAAGGTCGCTTCATTGAATTTGTAGCTTTGGTAAAATCACTTTTGTTAATAATAAATATTTCTGTTGGAAGATATTGGTCAATTATCAAGGAACAAGTAGGTTCCTTGTTGTCCGGACCTTTTCTTAGGCGTCATATATCATAACGATTAACCTAAAAAGTTTCACCGAATTAGGGACGGTTTTTCTGTAACATATGTGGATAGAAGGGTACGGGCGCTCACTTGATATTCTAGCAAACGTCGAAACCTGACAATTTCCATAGCTTCTAATATAGACACGAAACGTTCTAAGTTTATATCCCGTTACCTCTGCGATATTAGAAAAGAGGTATAAAAAACAAGCAACACTGTGAAAACTCAAAATAAGTAAGGTGAACACGTAGGACTTGCATTATTGTCAGCCAATATGTAGGAATGATCTTACAGTATTCAAACCATCATTGAATTGCCTCGTAGTCCAACGCCTAAGGCCCCAGTCAGAGTTGGTGCTATTTGCCACTGTAATCGATCGTGGCCTGGTGTATCCCGCCGGCACCCGACCTGTCGATACGTAATAATAAAATGGTAGGGTGAGCTTGAGAAGATCACTCGGTGTAGCCGACTAGAGCCCACTGGAAGTGATAACGATAGTTACGTGGCCAACAGGACTGCACCTGTTCAGAGAAATAGTCAAGGAGAGTGAAGTGATGAAACGTAAGTAGCATTAAGGATAGCTTTCTAGCGATACGCAATGTTTCATTATCGATCCACCCACACCGGTTGATTCTCTCGACCTCATCCCACCATTTTTATCATACGTGTCGGCCGGACATTGGGAGATGACACTGGGACATCTCCCAATGCCATTTCAAGCGGCAACGGAAGGTCGTCTTCGTCTGTTGGGGCATATTTTAAGAACACCAGATCGTCTTGTTCAACACGCTTTAAGGATGCTTCCAAGTCCTGTCTGGAAACGGCCGCCTGAACGTAGGCGAAAGTTTTGGACGGATGTGGTGAAGGAGGATTTGAAATCACTCGGTATTAGAAGGCAATTCAGGCGCGATAATTCACTTCGCGGGAAGTGGAATAGCGACCAATGGATGGATTGTGTTCAAATTGTGGCTGAGGACCGTGACAAATGGACACAGCTGACTACTAGGACGGCACACCTCGGTGAAGATGCGAAATGACCGCGTCAGGCGAAAGCCAACCGTTTAAGTCAAGTAAGTCATCGGCCGGACGGGTGACGGCGGTTGATGGCAGGTGACGGTAGGCCACCCCATTGCCAATGCTTTATGTGTGTATCGACCGGCGTGGCTGCGTCGGCTCAACCAAGTGGCGACAGGGGCCTAACCGGCTGAGCCAGCGTGTAGTGATAGCATGCCCCAACTATCTCATTGCAATGATTAGTGTTTCCTGATCGATTGTTCAAGGGATAAGGAAACACGTCATAACTTTAGAACCAGGCTAGGTTTTCTCTTCAAACTTTCTGAAGAACATTTTCAGATGATTTCAAAGCCCCAGTATGGATACTATTTGTTCAATATCCTCACAATGCAGCGTTCCTGCTTCTTTCCTGTTTTGGCCGTTTTTGATCTACCCATGAGGACTGAGTGAAGTTTTCAAATTTTAAATTGTTTCTTTTTTTCTCCCCCACAACCGTCCGCAGACCGCTTTTCGGAACTACATTTTATGTTCGGAGTCATCGCTCATTATACAGCGAGAATGGCCACCCTGCTATTTTGGGTTGATAAGTGAACAGCGGGGGTTCGCAAGGGACTTGCAGCGCCCCACTGCCCTTCCTCGATGCACACTTTGATTGAAATTGAAAGCAATGTCGTTCTGTAGTTAGCTGAGTCAATCGAGCACAATCGTTAAGCAAAAAAACTGCTCCGCGATCGTTTCAAAAGCATTACAAGGGAGAAGGCGACATTTTTGATTACTGCAAAACTTTCGAAAGATTAGTACTTCTCGGTGTACCCACACTTAGCCGGGTGGTTTTTTTCACACTAGCGGAATAGGTCTTAAATGAGGTGTCTTACGAATTCTGCTTGCCAGAAAACAACAGAATGTTCTATTAGTGCTTCTAATATGGAGTAAAAAGCAGCTCAGCAGCAAGTATTCTATAGAGCTACACGGTAGCTGTTGTTACGTTTCTCAGTCTATCCAGTGTATATATTTTCGTGGAATTGCTCATATAGTCTCACAGAGTGATGATAGCAGCAGTTGACAATTCCGCCGTCGATGTGGCGATCGACGTGGGGTGGACAGGGGTAGGGTTGTACGTCGACACAATATGCGTTGTATCATAGGGCCAACACCGGGTGCAACCTCTCGTTGTCAACAGGAGCTGCTGCTAGCAGCAGCTTATGCTGCCAACGAATGCTTAGATTCAACCCCTCGTTATCGACGGCCTATTCTGCAAACCGAAAAGGATTTTGGACTACCACCCTATTTAGAGCTGTTTTGTATGATCCTTGTCGCGGCAGCAGCAAGGACATCGCCTTTGCCACGCTCTACAACGGGTGAGTTTCCTTCGCGACCGAGTTATGGGGACGATCCCATTGGCGTCCGACGAGCAGAAAGTGAAGCAAGGGCAACTTTTCGGACTGGCCTCAAGTGGGCCAAGGCCCTCTCAGTGAGACTGTTATCCTGTTATACAGGGCGCCGTCGTACAAGAGGATGCTGCAATGTTTGTGCGTATCAGCAAATCAATGGAGAAGAGTGGCAGCAAGCACTATGAAAAGGGACTGCCGCACTCTTTCATGCCAGGATAAACGAGGAGTTGTACTTGAGCACAAGCAGCAGGAGCTGCTGCTATTTGGCAGCAGTTCCTGCTGCTAGCAATAACTACGACACGAGGGCTGCTAATACCTTTGTACCCGAGTGCAATCACTATTTTGCCGACGTACTACCCGAAGACTGTCTCACAATGGAATTACCAGACCTAATGGCCAGAACTACCTATAGAGTCGTGTTTTTCTGATCAACTACCTCCCGGGTTATCCTAAAAACCTTAATCTAGTTGTAGTATTCAAAAAATGAATCAAAAACTTAGGACCTCTGTATGATTCTTACCATCAAGCTACCGTACACTGTCATAATTTCGAGAAAAACAACAAACGGACCTTGGATTCGTGTTCTAAGTATTAAATGAATCCTGGCAAAGTTTGGGCCAAAAAATCTTGATTTGCCTGGGCTTTCCCAAAAATGGATTGGGCTACCACCCCCCACGGGACTCCAGGGGTCAGAAAGACTTTTTTCCCAAACTTTTGCTGGGGTGTTTTCTGAGGTGCTGAACACGAATATAATTCTCGTTTAGCGTTTTTCCGGCGATGACGGTAGGCTACACTGAATATATTATACTTAAGCTACCGTAGCTCATTGACTTCCATCCAGAGAATCCTGTGGTATAGTCTCCTTTGGTGCAAAAAAATTTGCCATGCTGTTTTTTAGACGAACGTTGTTAGGTGTATCCAGATAGAAGTTCACTGTCAACTTTTCTGATGGGAAAAGACATCAAACACTTCGAATGGAGTACAAGGTGAGAAAAATCAACTCCAATAAAAATTTTCGGAGTGGGCGAAACAGAAACTCCTATTGCAATAGCAGCAAAACATGAAACTAGCATAATTACAACATCCAACTTCCTCACATTTACCTATTTCGATAAAGAAAAGCGTTGCGATCGGGCTGTCGAGTTGACCGGGATGGTCATGGACGTACGCTGACGTGAATTCGGCAATCGTGTGAAAACAATGGTTATTAAATAAGATACAAAGCAAGAGGTTCAAGTCGCCACAAAGTAAAACATGTTTCCTAGTAAGCTAGCCCACATAACTCAAGCCACAGCCACCCACACAGAGTGATTGTTCCTTAGAAATTTTGTTTCCGTGTTTTGCTTTTCTGTATGCTTGTTCTTCTTCCTTCGGAGTGCTGATATCGGTAAACTGTAATCCAAATGCCGCGTACAGTTTTTGAACTCAAAAAACGTCGAGGAAAAGATTCACTAACAGAGAGCATTGAGCTTGGAAGCCTCCATTTGGTAGGTCGCCGCCTTGCATCAATCGGCCAACGGGGCTTGGGGTTATTGTTGGAATGATACATGATATAGCACTCGCCGATTACTCACCGTTTCGACCCCATTCCAAAAAATTACATTAGTTTTTTCCCCACTATTATTCGGGCATCCAGTAGGGTGTTCTTACGCCTACCCTGAGGGTTTTCTAGCAGAAAAACATGAATTTATGGGCAGTTCTGGCAAACGGGTCTGAGAGGTGCGAGATGAGGGGAGGTCTCGATGCGAGTTCAGTGGTCTAGCCAACAAAGCATAAGTTCAGATTCTAACCAGATCAGCGCACCAATTTCTCCTAACTGTTTTCTGAATATAGCTACGACTGATTCATCAGTCCTCAATCAGCTCTAATCTCTTCGGCCAACGCGTTCTGACCTTGTTAATTTTTTGCCCATTTTGGGATAGTTTGAGGCATGTAGCCGATACTTAGTATGGAATATCGAAACACGGTCTTTCCACTAGAATTCATTTAGGTACAGCCCGGATTTCAATGTTATAGGTGCAGGACTCCCTCGTTAGAGTTCGAATTAATTTTTCTCATAAGAAATTCTTCGCTTAAAAGGCAGGGTTTGCGATAAAAACAACTTATGAGCTCTCTTCATAGAAATGTAGATTTGGCCATCACAAAAGTAAAAGTAAGTGAAAAAACCCGGAAATTCGCGGGAAAAACGCTTAAAAACAAAGTATAACGGCTAATTACCGGTGTCGGCCGGCCCCCTAATTAGCGCGGTTTTCATTAATGCTTGCTTATCCGGCATTTATTTTGCTGTTCAAGGAATCAGAAGTCTCCAGAAATGTTTAGAAATTACTTTAGAAGCAAAACAAAAGTTGACAAAACAGGCTTTTACCCAAATCTAGATAATTGGGGGCGGGAGGACACCAAGCCATAAATTTCTCCTGAGCGTTTTTTCTCCAATGTTTTACTTATTTTCACTTTTGTGATGGCCAGATCTACCATTCTACGGTGATAGCACAGCAACCGATTTTATCGAGAACCCTGCCTTTAAAGGCAGTGTTCACGATGATTCTCGTTTCCAAGTTTTCCACCCAAAACAATGCGTTGGCAACCAAGTGTTACCAAAATCACGAAGAAACGGCGAGAAACGCACTAATTCGTCTTATTTATAGACTATTTATATGAGGATATATTTATATTCAAAGACTATTCATATGAGGATCGGAGTTTCAAGCTTCCCAAGTTTTCATAAACTTGCTGATCAAGCTTTGAATTCAGTGGCTTCGGTTAGAGACTTAGGGTTTCACTATGATAGTAAACTGGATTTCAGGAATCATTATAAGCATCTGAGCAACAAGGCTTTTTCGCGCACTTTCCTCATCTTCAAAGCACGTGCGATAAAGATGTTCTTGTAAGAGCATATAAAACTTACATAAGGCCAATCATGGAGAGTGGGTCATCGGTTTTCGCTTCACATAAAAAGAAAGACATTTCTTTGCTAGAGAGAATCCAAGAGAATTTCACACGCAAATTATTTGCAAGGGCTTTCCAGTTGCCTTACAGTAGCATACCCAATTCAAAGAACCGGAACAGGGAGTTTTTGCTACACACATTAGAATCTCGGTGGAAGGTCTGTGATGTCGTCACTGCTGCTAAAACGTTATCAGGTATTATGAGAGTAGACGTTTCTAAATTTTACCGTATAATTCATTCTAGAACCAGAGGTGGTACAGAGAAAATTTCATATGTAATCCCAAAAAGTACACTTAGGTCCTGCTCGTTTACGTGCAGAGCTGGGTCGCTCTTTGTTTCATTTAGAGAAGGGATGCCTGCCGTGCGATCCGGAGTGAGATCATTCAAACGTATTGCGCGAAAGAAGTTACTGTGCTTCTAACAAGTTCGGTGAGGGGATGGAGATCACTATGTATCAGCGATTCATATCTGCGCTCAATCTGTACATTACTAACTTGCTGTGTTTTTGTGTTTCTCACGTGTGCCTTGTGCATCGTATTTAATAAATAAATAAATAAATTTTAGTGACATTATTCTATGGCCTGGACTAGTTGTCTGGTTGGATGAGCATGTTAAATGTGGTTGTCACCGGTAAAAAATGGGAATAATCGAAAATGGACGAATATTCTGGGCAAACCGTATTAGTTAGGGTCCGAAGGAAAGAACGGAGCAACACAGAATGGAGAATTGCAAAAGACGGGTCCACAAAAGATTTCATTGTCACAACGAACAGTTCCATTGATACGTAAGAGGCGGGTTGATACTTGAGGGTTTCGTGCCCTTCTGGTGCGTTTTTCTCGGTTCCTTTGTCATTTTAATTTTACTCGAGGGCCAAACAATCGATTTAGCGATTAATCTCAAAATCGAAGATTATCGTGAACACTGCCTTTAGCGGAGTGATTTATCTGAACCCTAGAATTTAACTTGAAATAATCCGGTAAAACCTGAAAGATTAGTGTCTTCTCGGATACAATCTGACCCCATATTGTTCACTGTCTCCACAACTTGAGCTGTTCTCTGTAAGCTGTCAGGGTGCGCAGTATTTCGAATATCACAACAATAAGAGTTCACTACGTATCGTCCATCACTGGATGGGGGATCGCCGCGACGCTGCTTGGCGGGAAAAATTGCGCTCGGGAGAACGAAGGGAGAGTGGCTAATGATCGCGCAATTTTTCCCGCCAAGCAGCGTCGCGGCGGTCCCTCATACAGTGATGGACGATGAACTGTTCTTCCAGACCTTGATCTTCGTATCAGTTATCGAAAAAAAACAACACCAAATTGACCTCTGGTCAGGGTCGAGTTGGTCACAAATCAACCACAACATGGAGTCTTGAGCAAGCTGCTTCTACGGTCTTCTGAACTTACCATGAAGCGGAGAGGGTTGAACACCCTGGATGACATTCTGCCCAACCACTGCACCTGTGCACACATTCCACGAAGCCCTACACACTCAAACCTTTTGCAGCCCTGTGAAAGTGTTATAACGTCCTGCTCAACGCTACTGCAGCACTGCGCACGCTCCATGACGTCCTACACACATCTACAGCCCTTCTCAAGTACCGTGAGTTTCTGGACACTTGTTCTGCAGCACTGCATACGCTCGAAGGGCTATTACTCGACCACTGGCGCTCTGCATATTTTCTATGACGTTTTGCCTATCCTCACTGTAGCTGTTCCAGGACGTTACACGTTCCAAGACATATTATGCAGCAGTCGCGCCAATCACGACGAATGCGCGTACACTTATTTCGAATGTCATTATTCGCGCCGAAAAACTGCCTCCAATTCAGAATATGCGTTTCCCGTCGGTCGCATGATGATTTCGTGCTCCACAACGGAGAGTTAAATATGTCTTAAAAGTTGGCGGCAATCATCGTTTCTTCTTCGACGACGTTAACCGGTTCATCCCATGTTGAAGAATCTCTTGTTATCTATTTATCAAATACCACGGTGCAACAACAAAGCTTCGTGTTGCCCTGCTCACCCTCATTGATGCTCTGCACACGTTCCGTGAGGTCCTGCACATTTCTGCTGATACTTTGCACGCGCTCGATGACGTCCTGCCTAACCAATGAAGCTCTGCACACTCCTCATAACGGAACGATTCCGAATTGCATCAGTATCGCTAGCCGCTCTGAATCGAAATTAGGTCTGAACAAGTCCACAGAGACTGTTTTTCTTTGGACTTGCCAGATTTAAGATTTATAATCATCTATTATTTGTCTATCTAACTTCAGCATGCATATAAACTATGCGGAGTAGAGCACGTTGTAAAATACGAAGCGGAGCGACGTTGGTGTTCACGGTCGTATCTTTGAAACGCACGGTATGGGCAAATCTTTGAGGGAGAGTTGTAAAAAGCTTGTAATCTGAAACACGTATCACACATACATATAATGACGTTTGGCAAACCTTGAAGAAAAAACCGTCATTGCATTTGTCAGTAACACAGTAACAGCTAATTGTTTGTTCCGTGTTGTTCTCCGTGGTGTATATCGCGCAGTATGGATACTGAACACGTATAGTAAGTTATGATGACGCATGAGGCACACGCACATTTCAGTCAGACAGAGTGGCGTGCCGGTTATTGATGGCGGCGCAGCACACCTCATTTCAATGCTTGTTAATGGGAGTGTGTAATACCACCTACGAGATGGTTCTGTGTACTCTCTTTAGAGCAGTCGTTACTTGATGAAGGGGAGGCTACCGATAAAGACCTTCATGAGATGAGAAAAAAATTGAGGGTAGGTTCTGTCTATGCTAGGGTTCATTAAGCTCAGAGAAAGTCTTACCTCTTTTGTGGTTTCAGCATTCTTTTCATGACCATACGTAGGCTCCAATTTTAGACAGTTCAACTCGTCCACATCATAGTATGTTATTGAGTAAAAGCAAGCACCACCCTTAATGTAAGAACGTTATTGCTCGTACTAGCAAACCAGATAAATATTTATATCGCTGTACCACGTAGTCGCACCTTCACTGTGCAAAGGATGCAGTCGTCAAGGGTCGTACTGATACGTTCGGTTAATTTATTTTTGTTTGACGCAAGCTCGGGGCGCGGATGTTGGAACATATGTGCACCAAGCTTTCGCCAACTTACAATAATGAGCGTAAAGAATGAAAAGATCCGCGCCGACTGTATGTACGTTGTGTTCCACATCAGCTCTTCAAAAGCGGTGTACGTTTTTCCGTGATCAGTTTCTGCCGCAAATCAGAAAGCCAGTGTCTCGTTGGAGCACTGTGGGTGAAAGACCCAACAAAAAGAGCCCGAAAGAGCTCTAGCAGTCAGGAGGCAGCGTGTAAAAACTGCGCACCTACGCCATGACATCGATTTCCTCGTTTACTTCAACACGAATGGATTCATTCTTATTATTGCTTAAAGGCAGTATTCATGATGAGAATTGTTCTGCTTATTTGCCTATCTTGAAGACGATCCCATGCTGATTTCAATGATGTTTTTGGAATCGTACAAGACCTTTCTAGGATCGGAGTTACGGTCCCTCAATAATTGAGCTAGGGAAGCGTGGTGGACGAGTTGTCCGAGACTTGTAACTTCCGTCTTTTGCAGCCGATGTATGCGAGCTGACCTGAGCAAAAAGAGAAGTTGGGAATAAAGGGAAGAACGGGGCTATTGATAGCAAATCATAGCTCATCTCAAAATCTCAAGCGTTCATTTGTTCACGTTGGTGGGCGTGGAAAGTGCATCTGGGGTGTGACGAGCTGACGGGTGTCCAACTTTGGGGCCGTAGGGGACCGTTCCGAGCTCATTTTTCTTAATTTTCTCAACGTTAGGATTGCGCTAGGCCCCGCAGCTGCCGATCTACACCAAAAAATCAGACACGGTTTTTATCGTGGACACTGTCTTTTCAAATATTCACACTTTTGACAACTTGCATAAATGGTGTGCAGATACATATGAAGCGCCATTTATCTTCCTTTGGCTTAGTCATTTAAAACAGAGATTTAGATCCAACAAATTTAAAACACACTGACTCGATTGGACGCGGAGCGCGCCGGTCCGTTACAGGGCTAGCCGTGGAACGCGCGGTCTCTCAAATATTGAGCGGCTCCGAAACCCGCTCGCCCTAGCCTTTCCGCTCGCGGTCGAGATCTTCGTAGGCGAGTGCAGTCCACTTCTCCAATAGCACTGGAGGGCGTGCGCGGCTGAGTCTTCGCATTAGGGCGCATCCGCGCGCGCTGTTCTGCTCAGATACTTCCACAAATTTGCTTGTTATGTGTAGCTGCTTTGTTTCCTTGTTTCATCTTTGTTACTGCAGCCACACGTAGAGTTCGCGCAATCATTTTAGTCTGATGAATGGACGGGGCTGCGACGGTAGATCACCCCGCGCAAATCGAAACCCCATTCTCCAGTGAGGCCGCCAACCCCGCACTGCCAGCAGCCTTCTCCATGCGTCAGACTAAAACAAAAACGGAAGCCATATGTAGTTTGATATTCAATTCGCACTGAAAGTTTGTGTTAATCACCTTTAGTGTCTATTTCAGACCCATGCCCGCGCAACTCGTTCACCGTTGAATAGTGGCTTCCAACAAGGAGAGTTTATTTACGATTCTCCCTTCACTTATGAAACATTCAGGCACTGAATTTTTGTTTTCTGGTGAAAGCTTAAAAACTATATTTATCGTGGACACTACCTTCGAAATAAATCAATGATTCGCTACCTCTACTGTGAAGGTAGCGCTGTGAAAAACGGGATAGAATTAGAGTTTCTAAGGCGCTAAGATGCCAGTTCGTGCCCACGTGCGCAGCTCCACCCAAACAGATCGCAGTCTCATGCCGAGCAGTCAAAAATCGCCGACATTCAGAGGAAGAAATAAAGGCAAATTCACCTAATAAAAGAAATTTTGAAGAAACTGGCTTGAAATTCAATTTCAATCAATGAACATTAAACATCGGAATGACCTGCTCGAATATTTATAAACTCATCTATTCAAAAACAAAAACATTAAGTGATGTGCTTGTTTTCATTATTCAACTGCTTTTATTAGGTGAACTTGCATTTATTTCTTCCTCTGAATGTCGACGATTTTTGACTGCTCGGCATGAGACTGCGATCTGTTTGGGTGGAGCTGCGCAGGTGTTACTCTAATTCTATCCCACTCTTCACAGCGCTACCTTCATAGTTTTTCAGCTGTTTTCGATCTAAGGTAAATTTTTGTAGTTTTCTCGATAACGTTTTTCATCGTGACCACTGCCTTTAAATCGACGGGAATCCATTTTATATGCGTTTGGCATTTGCTGACAGTCTACCGGAATTCTGTGAAAATATCACTTTTGAAAAACTTCATTAAAAAAATTGTCTCCTCCTCATTCGAAATTTCATTGGTCTTGGGACGAGTTTTCGGTTGGCCACATCGTTTTCATGCGTCTATTTGCATCACGACTGTGCCTAATAGAATTTTTTCCAACTCGTAAATAGTGATTTCTGAAATTTTTCGAAATTAGTAAACGATAACTTATAATTGGTATCTGATAATGATAAATAATCCCATGGAAAGTTAAAGGCATCGTACGTGCAGAAAACCGTAAATTATTGTTTCATGTTTTTGTGTACCTTGGCCTCTCTAGTGAACGAAAATGTCGAAGGGGCCCATGAAAAACCTTTCTTTGTAAAGAAAAGCCAATCGGAACACACGGTAAATATAAATTTGAATTTTGCGCCAAAATCGTTTTTGTGGTTTTTCTGCGTTTGGAGGCCTTGTCACTGTCATTCTCGAAGTTTTTCTCCAGGAGGTGATTGTGCCGTAACTGTATTTCATGCTGTTTGACAGTCACATCAACATTCTATAAAAACGCGTTAGATGACCGGTGAGAACTGGTGGCGGATCCTCGTCTTTAACCCCTTCCAACTTCATTACCCTACGTTTTTGACTCGCCGAGGCTCACCGCTGTAGTCCACCAGGCTCACTCATGAAATTGAGCCTGAAAATAGAAATGGGTTTTCAGCGCGAACGATGCCTCCAAGAGCTGCCAGGGTCTATTGTTCCGACTACACGAAAAGAAAAAACTGAGCATAAGCGGAAATTTCCATATATTCCGGTCACCTCGAAATGGCCGCGTACGGCGACCGACAAGCCTCTGATTCGTACTTTGTAACATTTTTAAAGGCAGTGCTCACGATGAAAAGTCTGGTATAGTTTCCACTAAAAATGAGCAGTGGAGGGGCACACTGTAACGTTAAGGTCCAAAGAACTCATGAAAACGAGCAAGGAAGAGCCCCACAAGAGCCCGAAGTCGCCACTTCGAATGCTAGGCAAACCCCGGAAGCGCTTTTACCTCCCACCGACGTAAAAAAGGAAAACTCGAAATCGTGAGATGAGCAATGGTCTCCGATTGATAACCTCGTTCTGCCTTTCATCCTCAACTTCTCTCTTTATTCAGGGCAGCTAACATACATCGGCTGCAGAAGACTGAAGTAACAAGCCTCGGGCAACTCGTCCATCCTCCCCATCTCAATTTTCGAGGGACCATAATTCCGTTCCCTGAACGTCGTGTACGATTTTAGAGGCATCTTTGGATTCAGCATGGGGCAGTTTTCAAGGTGGGAGGAAAAAGAGAAAGACGACTCCCATCGTGAACATTGCCTTTGAATGTTTTGTCCGCTTTGTGAATAAAGTTGCAAGTAGTTGCCAGAAACTGCAGGCGTTAGATCACGGATTACCCGTACGCGCTGAAAACCGCTCACCGTTTTTTGGGTCAGATTGAATGGTTGGATCCACCCGAAAACGTTGGTAGAATTTCTTGGGCCACCAACGCATTATTGTGAAGTTTTGGGAGAGTGAATGCCTCAATTTCCGCCGAAAGAGCCATGTGGCATCAAATGAGAAAAAAAAGTAGCTTATCAACAGATGGCATACTCTGGCGAACGTTTTCTAGACGCCCCATAGTATCGCCCACTTTTTCGACTCATGGGCGATTTTCACCATAATAGCCGACGTCCGGGTGTGACGTCATGATAATGATTTCCTCATGAAAAAGTAGCTTGATATCGAGCTACATCTCCAACGCGTAAGGTTGCGTTCGGCGACATATGACGACTAAAGGCTACGTGCAAATCGGTAAAAATTTTCAAGCGGCGTTATACTCTTTGATCGAATTCATTTTTATCTCCGGCAGCCGATTGGGTTAACCTGCTCGCCGTTTCGTTTCACCCATTACGTTTCTTCAGCTTTGAATGGGCGATTTGTTCGCACACTCACAAGGTCACAAACTCGCTCACCTGTGATTTTACGCTCCAAGATTCCGGCAGGAGTTCGCGCGTGTGAAAGTTATAGCCTCTTTCCCTCATTTTCAGCTGGTTTAATCAATGTTCATCATGACAAAATCTTATCGCTGTTTTATTCGGCTGTGACCGTCCGTTCTTCTGCTTTATTCTCCCGGACTAATATGAGCGAGATAGACTTTATGTATCGATTTTAAGGAAGTGGTCGCGATCAAATATGCTTGTCTTCTTTCCTCTCTAAACCCTTTTCTGGGTTTAGAGTAGTAGGACCTATAAGAGAAAATCGCGAAAAAACCGCTCTTTCGGGCGAAATTCGGAGCCTGAACTTTCTTGTCCTTGCATGGTGGACGAGCCCACTCCACATCATCGGCATCGATGATCTCTAATATAAAGCATCGATGATCGCTTGAAATTTTATACCGATTTGCACGTAGCCTTTAGTCGCCATATGTCGCCGAACGCAACCTTACGCGTTGGAGATGTAACTCGATATCAAGCTACATTTTCATGAGGAAATCATTATCATAACGCCACACCCGGACGTCGGCTATTGAAAAAAAAAAGAAAATGTGAGTGAAAATCGCCCTTGAATCGAAAAAGTGGGCGATACTATGGGGCGTCTAGCCAACGTTTGCCAGGGTATGTCATCTGTTGATGAGCTACTTTTTTTTCTCATTTGATGCCACATGGCTCTTTTGGCGGAAATTCAGGCATTCAATCTCCCAAATCTTCACAATAATGCGTTGGTGACCCAAGAAACTCTACCAACGTTCTCGGGTGGGTCCAACCAATTAATCAAACCCAAAAAACGGTGAGTGGTTTTCAGCGCGTACGATGCTTCTGGATGATAACAAAAAGTTTACCTCTTTATCCTCTGCGTTTAGCAAGTTACCCAAGATTCTACATTGCAGTGATGTCGAGTACTGTATCAGAAGCGAGAGAATGCAGAAAAGAGCCAAACCTACAAAAGGTGTTCATGAGCGCTGGCGTGCGGCAAAAACGATATAGGATGTGGTTGTCGGTTGCTAACAAAAACTTTTTTTTCGTGTGTTGAAACTACAACTACGACAATACACAAGAAATAATCACGAATTCCGTCTACCACAATCGGAAGGACATAGGAACAGTTTAAACAAAAACTTGTGTAACATTTACTTCTCTCACCTCGAGCGGTCACTTCTCAAAAGCATGGTTCGCGATAAGAACGGTCGCTGCTTCCCCTTCATGACAAGGTAAATCTGGTTATCACAAAAAAGGATAATACTGTATTTCCTGTAGTTGAACACCCGAAATTATTTTTCAACCTCCTTCAAAAGGGGACTCAATTAGAGGGAGGAGTTCAGAGAGATGGGAGAGGTTCTGATTTTCAACCGACTAATCAAATGTCAATATGGTCAAACAAAGTTTATTAGCCGAACCAAGGTGGGACAATAATGAATCACTTGGCGAACACTAAGCGATCACCATCAGTAAAGTCATTGTTCAAGTTCTTCTCAAGATCAATCTCTTCGAAAATGTCAACAAGGTTTTGGGCGTCGACATCTTGAGCAGTGCGTAGACGTTCATGTCCGGTAGGAGAGGGTTTTCAATGTCTTTGCAGCTGGAGAGCGGGGGGGGGTCTACTGAAGAAGTGTTCTATTTTTCAACCTCCATCGAAAGAGGGCTCAATTAGAGGGAGGTGTTCAATAATAGGAAATACGGTAAGCGAAAAGCTGCAGGAAAAACGCACGAAAAAAGTTAGAGCGGCTAACTAGTGGGTGCCAGCCCACCCTTCAGTAGCGACAAATGCATGTTTTACCGTCTTTTATTCTGCTTCAAAAGTAGTAAGTAGTCTCTTGAAGTAGCCAGCTACTAGTTGTTCCGGCACAGTTCAACCTCAGAGATAAAATTTGATTTTATAGTCCGCCAACCGTGAATAGCCAGATCTCAATTCGCTCAAATAAGTAAGAAACTACAGGGAAAACTCGGCCCCGCCCACAACACCCCAAAAGCCTCACTGTGCACACCGTCCCCGAGAGGGAGCCAAGAGCTCTGCTATTGTACATCTTGCCTTGGAGCATAGTCACACAAACCAATTTTCCCGTTTGCTGAGATTTGGGCTCCCTAATCGGCGCGAAACGCTGAATTATGTTTTTTGGGTATTGGGGTCGAGCCGAGTTTTCCCTGTAGTTTCTCACTTATTTGATCGAATCAAGATCTCGCGCCCGGCAGGGTTGCTACACAATGTGGGCAAACTATAGGTTAAAATTTTCACCTGTGGTTGGACTGTGCCTTTAACGACGAAACCTGCAGCAAGGAAGACCGTGGGAAGTGCAAAAGATGATATGCCGGTGTGTGCTCAAGTACTTATACAGAGCTTTGAATCGTAATCGGAGAATCGTCAGACTATTTCTTAGCCATCGTCGGAACGTAACAAGTTAATCATACGTCTCGACCGGATGGGTGTTGGGGGATGTCGGCGGGTGTTTTTCGTATTCCGTTTTCGATGCTTTCTTTGTGTATCGACCGGGCTGGATACGTAGTCTCAACAAACTCTGACAGGGGCCCTAAGGTGCCCTCCTTTTTCATAGCACTTGTAAAGAAGTATGACTCGGACGCGATAAAGAAAGTAACCTGAATCGCATAAGATCGAAAAATTATCTGCGAAACAAAGAGATTCCTTTGGAAGTTATGAAAACTTTTCTTCACAAAATGAAGTATTAATTCATACAATCTTCAAATCCTAGTAGACGGACATTCTTTTTCTAACGGCAAGTCAAAAGTAATTTAGGTGAAATACCGTCGACACATTTCGACAGTTATCCGCTTACACCTGCACAACAAGAATCAACCCCGTCTGCTTATTCATAAATTCGTCAAAAAAACAGTTTTCGGCATTTCGGGGGTAGCACAACGTCCCCTGGTCGAAATTTAACTTGGTGGGAAGTTACACGCCAAAAATAGTGGCTGTCGTAAGATATGTGACAAAGCCCGCAGTCATGCAGCCGGCGTTGCTTAATTTACGCGCAGGATTACGGTAGCCCTGCGGAAAAAATTATCGGCACGGGTGTGCTTGTTAAAACAAATAGCATTCGGGAAAAACACAATTCAATACTGTCGCGCTTGCTCGACACAAAAAGCAAAACGAAGCTGTAGATTCCCATCTCTTCAGAAGAGTTTACTCTACAGTAAGATGTTCGAGACGAGTAGTGACAGCCACAAAATCGACAAAAAGTGCGTGTCATCACGCGGGTTGGTATTGACGAGCAATGTAGCGAGAACTGCGCGCCTATCTAGTGAAGAACTTCTTAAATAAGTCGTCGTCACTCCGGTGAATGAATATCTAAAACGCGAGCTCATGTAAGAGAGTAAAATTGCGAAGCAAGGAAATTTGTGGGCAGATCATGAAGGTGCTTTAGCCTACTCGAAAACCTTGAAACACGTTGCTCGGTCACAAGGGCTGTGGCCGGCACGCCCTTACGCAGTGCTTTGCTTACTAATACACTTGGAGGGATTATACTGCTAGACTAGAGATGAGCGGAATTTGTTTCTGAATTTCGTAAATAGGAAATCATGATTTGGAACGGACCTATCAAATTTGGAAATCGGAAATTCGTTTAGCGACGTTCTAAACATTCCCCAGCGAACTGTGCCTGCCAAAAAAACCCAGGTTCATCTTTCTTGATTGAACGACTTTCATGTAAATACTATAGCGAGAAGTGAATATTCGAGTTCGAATACATATTCGAATTTTTCGAGCGAATTTTCATCCGAAAATTCGAATATTCGAAAAAAGTGAATATCTGAACATTATTCGAGTTCGACTATCCGGAAACGGTGAATATTCGAATATTATTCGACTTCGAGTATTCGCAGAGGTGAATATCAGAACGTTATTAGAGTTCAAATATTCGAGCTAATTAGCTCTAATATTTGAAGGAAGAGTCGACATACTTTTCAAGACTGAATTCATTTTCTTCACTCTTCCACTGTTTCCTATTTCCAAATGCAAGAGCATATTTGTTTTGCCCTAACTACGTCTGAGGGGGCTACTAAGGCGATTCCAACAGGGGGAGTCACGTGGCAATCGCATTGGGCACGCCCATTTTTCCATGCCGCCGCGCAATAATAACACCAACTCGGGGTTTTCCCTCCCTTCCACGATCGCTGCGGCGCGAAAAAGATAGGGCCGCGGCCAAGTGGCCGCGATAGCAACCATTGGGGGTGCTAAACACAAATTTGACATCCGTTTCCGGTGTTCCGAAAGGTTACGGCACAGTGCCGTGGTTTGTCGACGTTTTAAATTTGGCCTTGCTACCTACATATCTCGGTAGTCGGGGCCACTTGGCCTTTGCATATGGCAATTGGTACCCCCCCCCCTCCTTCTGATGATAAAACCCATTTGGCTAAAACTTTGCCAGGAGTCTTTTTTGAGCTGCGGATTAAGATTCTCTTGTACTTTTTGCGAGTTTCGAAGGATTATGGAGGATTTGGGGAAGGTTCTTTGCCATTCGGCTACTATAACCCACTTTAATCTTTCGAAAAGCGGACAACGGGTTCGTGATATACCTACCGAATAACCTCTAGGCAAAATTTCCGTCATATCGGAGACTTTGACAACATAATTGCTCTATACTTACCGATATCTTTCGAAACACCGAAAGTGGACCTCTTTTTCGTGTTCAGCACCTCGAATAACCCCCTCCGCCTAAGTTAGAGCGAACAAGTTGATGCTGTAGCATTGTTTGAGTTGAGGCCCATCCAGATTTAGGGATGAGTCGTGCCTCATTAGTTTCATTTGTTAGTGGTAATGAAGCATTGGAAGAAGAATTCAGCTTTTTATTGCCGCTCACTATGTACATACATAGTTGCGTGATACTGCTACGAATGCTTAGATTATTCGTCACTCAAATAATCGGCTTTCGAATATTCGTTCAATCGAAATAAAAAATGAACGAATTTATTTGAAATTTGTTTGTTCGGAATAAAAAATGAACGAATTTATTCGAAATTCGTTCGTTCGGTCTTTTTTTTTCAAAGTCCTTACTATACAATACCGCTCGTAGGATTTGGTCAGAAAGTGAGCGAGGTCGGGTATTCGCGTCTTTTTCGTCTTTTTTGTATAACTCGCTTTAAACTCAACTTAGAGCGAAACTAGGGTGATATTCATGATCCAGGCGTTGAGGGCTATAACATGGGTAAGCCTTTGTGGTGATTAGGTTGATAACTCCACAAGTTTCGCAATCTGCCACCTCTTTATATACGGTAGGCAAAGGAAAGCGCAGACAGAGACGGTAGCACACCACTTGCCAAGGTACCGTAACAACAAACATGGCTGATGGCGAAACTTCTATAAATCTCAACGTAATCACCACAGGGGCTAACCCACTGGATAGCCCTCAACACCAGGATCATGAATATCCTCCTAGTTTCGGTCAAATTTAAGTTTGAAGCGAGTTATACAAAAAAGACGAAAAATACGCGAAAACCCGACCTCGCTCACTTTCTGACCAAATCCTACGAGCGGTATTGTAGTAAATACAATCAATCCTGGCTCTGTGAAAAAATGAGACGAACCTCGAATTTGAGTTTAGCGCCCGAGTAAACCCGATAGGGAGTTGGCAAGGAAAAGTGTGGAGAAATCTAATTTCGAGGTTATTTCCGATTTATCCCGCATCTTCGAGCTTTTTTCTCAAAAATCGGAAATTGGAAGTTCGGAGGGCCAAGAACCACTGGAAATCCGAAATCGGAAATCTGCTCATCCTTGTTGTGAACAGAGCGCTGCGTAAAGCCAGGATCACACTTCCAGCAACGAGCGACGCGGCGCAATGTTTACCATGCAGATCCACAGAAAATCGAAATGCCTGATGTGCATTGTCACTGTCGCTCTTTGCGGGAAGTATGATCCCGGCCAGCCTGATGTGCATTGTCACTGTCGCTCTTTGCGGGAAGTATGATCCCGGCCAAAGGAAACAGGAGATCGATTGGGTATACAGGGCTAGCTCGTCTACGTCTTAAAGGGTTTTGATATTTTCAAGTTGAAGTATCCACGGAATCTTCTTACTTAGGCGACACACATTCTCCGATAACAAAAACTTTTCAATTACACTTTATTTTATTAAAGCACGTTCGAATCGCAATAAATTACATATTACCCGATTTGCGCCTTTCATTTCGTCATTGTTTTATCACAGAGACGGGGTGAAAGCCTGATTACATTCATGATGTCACGTTATGTCCCGACATAAGTTTTGACGTACACAGTTGCGATAAAAAGGTAACCGAAGCAGAGGCGGTATTTTAAATTTTAAATTTAAAATTTAAAATGAATGAAAAAATAAATAAAATTTTGGCCCCAGCCGAGTGTTGCTTATCACACCATCGAACTCGTTCGAGAAATCTCGTATGATCAATGCTTAGTTTTACGCATCAGCAGTGTACAACAGTCCACTTATCGAATCTCTGACAAACCAACGCTCGGAGCGGAACCGGAGCGCAAATCGAACGACGCTTTTCCCAACAGCTAATTTTTGTTCAATTCCGCCTCTTCTCGAGAGATGCGTGAATGTTGCTGACCACGGCAGAGTAAGCCCTGCCTCGGTCCGCTACGAGGGCGTAAACTCCACCGAGGTCTGCGGTGAGGCAACACCCTAGAGCCCCTGTCAGAGTTTGTTGAGCCGACGTATCCATCCCGGTCGATACACCCATGGGATGCAAAAAACACCCTCCGACATCTCCCAACACCCACCAACACCCATCCGGTCGATACGTATGTTTAAAATGATGGGGTGAGGTTGAGAAGATCACCCGGTGTTGCCGACGTGGTTGATATCCATGCAGTACGTGGATAACGGAGGTGACAGAATTGCCAGGTGGGCGGGCCGATAATGAAACATTGCGTATCAGTGGGGATCTATCCACCCTGCTACCTCCGTTTCTTCATTTTTCTCTCCTTCACTATTTCTCTGAACAGGTGTAATCCTGTTGGCCTCGTAATCATCATCACTTCCGGTGGACTCTAGTCGGATACAAGGTGCGGTTTTCTCGATCGTGTTTTGTGGCTCGCGGGCGAGTGCGCCGCATGCAGCATGGTTCGCCGCTGGCCGGCACTCTCGAAATGCTGGGCGCCGGCCGTCGTTTTCAGCATAGAAGTTCGCCGGCCGTCTCCATGAGTACCTGAGTTGCTATCTTGGGAGCGGAGCGGTTGTTCCTACATTTCTACCATCGCGTTAGTGCTCATTCTGAATAGACGACCCACTAAAGAATACAATGAAATGGGCAATTATTTGGGCTTGACATACCGCTCGGTTGGTCACATCAAACAGTTCAGGTTGTTCGGAAAAGATGTGTTCTTTCATAGTGTGCCGTCTGACGTCGGATGACTCGTTATCAAATGTGATGAGCTAAGATAGATAAGATGGATAGGGTCTCAGGTACTCAGGGTGAAGGCCCACGAACCTTTCTCAGCTGGCCCGCGGTCTCCGTCCTCCGGCAGATAACTTTTGGTTTGCCGGCCAGCTTCATGTGGACGGCCCGCCGACCTTTACCAGATGGCTCGCGATCCTTATTTGTATTATTATTTACCTCAAGCATGTCACCGCATGGTCCACGGCGGAGAAACGCACCGCCTCGCTCCGCTGCAGTCTGCGGTGAGGAACCGCCCTCCCCGCGGATCGCGGCGAAAGCTCCCCCCCCCTAGCCGTAGGGATACCCCTATTCCCTCAGCAGTCAAAAATATGCTGGGGTGCGTTCCAAGAAGATTTCCATGGGAGGAAAATGGGTCTGATAAGATATAACGAATGATAATCTAACAGATAGGCTCATTTCATGCGGTCTCTCAACCTATCATTGGTCGGCTCTTATCAGATTCATTTTTCCTCCCGTGAAAATCTTCTTGGAACGCACCCCTGGCCTCCGGAGAGTGACTCGAAGTCACCTTTCAGGGCCGGCACTAGAATGCCGAATGAGGACTCTAGTGAGATTAGGCGTCAGGCCCCAATATCGTGTTATCTTTCTCACCAGTGAGGCTGTTTCCATTATCCCTAGTGTGTTCAGCTTCAGCCGCTCTCCTCCAGAGAAATATGGTGCGTGAATGAAAACACACCGCTCTCAATTTCTTTTATACCCTACCCTTTATCGATTGGGTATCATCAACTTTGTTTACCGTGAGAATTTTGTGCCGGTGGCAGTTTATATACGTCTCTTTTATACCGGCTGTGCACGTGATAAGCACGTTACGACGCGATAATTCGTGACCATTATCAATTGTCTTTCCGAGCGGCCGAATTGAAGATGGCGTGGCGTGTTTTGTGGCTCGTGGGCGAGCCACAAATCACGCCGTCGTTTTCGGCATAGAGGTTCGCCGGCCGTCGCCCTGAGTACCTGAGGTAGGGTAGATAGATGTTCCACATTTGATAATGAGTCGACCAACGTCGGTCGGCCAACTATGAAAGAGGCTCAAATCATTCGACGGCTCTAGTGGGATGAGCATATCTCACGAAATTTCTTTAGTGGGTCATCTATTCTGAAAGAGTATCATTGCGTTCAGCATGAATTTCCAGCGGCAGATTTTCCTCATTTGAGTCCACGCATTCAATTCCTATTCTCGGGTCAGCCTCAACGCTCAAAATTACCTCGGGTCACCCTCTACGAATATCTGAGTTGGGGAGAAGATACAAATTATACAGTGCTTATCTGGGTCAAATTCCGGTCCGCAATTGCGTCTCGACACGCTTTGCGGCCCCCCCCCCCCGAGCCAGAAGAGCTTCCAGCGCCGCACCCGCCGATCTGCTGACTCTGTATGGGTTTTGGAAACTGGAAACTGAGAAAAATTAGAGAAAATTGAATAAAAAGCCACATCGAGTCGGCTTTGGCGCTGGAAACCCGACTGACTCGAGCGCGTGCGGCCGCAAAGCGTGTCGAGACGCAATTGCGGACCGGAATTCGGCCCCGATAAGCACAGTACCTTTCCTGATAAAGCAATCATAGGAGCGTCGCGGCTGCTCCCAATCCAGTACTCGACGATACACATGCACACTCACTCACACACACTGAATTCAATTTATTTGGTACCGTTTTAGCTCGGTTTTACACCAAATTTTGGATGGCATATGGGGGTGCATTAGGCCCCTGTCATAGTCGGTGGATCTACCGAGTCCCACCCGGTCGATACGCATCAAATTCGTGGAGAACGGGTGGAAAAAAAGGGTTTTTTCAATTGATTCATATATTTTTTTCGTTTGCAAGTTTTTTGCTCTACATATCTTTTGCGTCCTGGGATTAAAGTCTTTTCAAGTTACCCGTCCGGCAGTTCAAAAACCAAAAAACTTAAAAACCAGAACGAAAATAAAATCTTTTTCCAAACCGGGTTAATCCCTGCCCATAGCCACTAAACTCTCACAATTATTATTAGAAGCATTTCTCATGAAAAAGGAATCCACAATAAGTGAGAACATCAGAACATTTACCAATGAGAATATGGAAAAGACAACCAAAATAAACAAGCCACTCGAATGAGCGGAATAGTGATTTGATAGAAGTAAAAAAAACTGTAGAAAAGCATTCATGGTAAAGTACAAATTCTATCGAAAGTATGGGTGGTTAAATAACAGGAAAAGTTCTCAAAGCAGTGCATAATAATAGTGGAAACTGCTTCAAATGTTGATACCACCACTTTGTGGATTGATCAATGGTCTCCAATCATTGGGTTTTATGGTAGGTATAACGCAGTGATCGACGTGGCCGACCATCATAGCACCCGATTAGGTGCTCGGCGCAGTGCACTATTGGAGCAGTTGGTGTGCGCGCCGCTATGAGACGTGTGTCCGCGGTACCGTTCTCGCGTAAGACTGTGGTTTTTGCAAGCAACTGCTCGTGTTCCATCACTTGATGGTGTCCAGTGGCGGACCTGCCAAGCCCAAGATGGTGCAGTAGGAGTGCGCGCCGTGGTTGGACAAGTGTCCCGAGTTCGTGTCCAATATAGGATCGTGGTTTTTGCGCCAAAGGTCACGACACTTCGTGACAAACACGAGACAAACACGTGACGTCGGTCTTCGTTGTCATTTCTTGTCACGAAATATTTCTCGTGTTGTTGTGACAACGCGAGAGGGCTTACTACCAGCCCTGAGGGTTATTTGGAGTGCTCAACATGAAACCGAGGTAAGTATTTCGATTTTTTACAGCTTACAGCAGATTTCGGCAGATAAACAGTAGTTTGGTCAAAACCTCAGATTTGCCTCAAAATTTCTATGTGGGTGTAAATCGGGATGCTGAATACGAATTCGATGTACATTTCGACAAAAATCCGATTTTTTTCAAAACATTCTGAATACTGTCTCATGGGTACCCTTACCTTTTCTCGAAACTCTGAAAACGCCTATTACATCTTTCAGAAAAATTCAGGCAGAAGCGAAAAGCATATTCGGACTCTACGTCCAAAAAAAAACACTTCATTTGGAATGGCCGCTTTGACCAAAGAGAGTTACATTGTGAGACTCTAGCCGAACTACCATATACCTACGTAGACCCGTAATACATTGAAACTCGATAAAAGGACCCCAGATTATAAGTTGGCACGCCCAATAATTCTAAAGGATTGGTTTTTAGAATGGTATTTCCGAGAACTACGTCGTCAAATGTCGCGAATTCGCCTCAACCCCCAAAAAAAATCTTTAATGGGAAACTTTGAATCAAATCTGTCAAAATCTCTTGAAAATCAGCAAAAGAACCTCATATTTCCGCAAATAATTCTTATTTGTACTCTTGCATCGCTTATGTCAGTTCGACTTTATTCTATAGAAGGCATGACCACTTTGTCGCAATGCCCTAGTCACGGGATAACGGTACTCTCATATTGTGTTTATGCATAATACTAACATTTTTTTACAATTTGCGCATGCATGTGGTCGTACCTGCCATTTATGTGTGTATACATTCGTCCGCTATTACATAATCAGCGCGGAAGCGCGCTCGAATCACGCTGTCCGCGACGCGCGGGGCCGAGCGAGCGCCGGGAGAATTAGGTTTTCTAGGCTCCGTAGAATAAGCCATTTCCATGGAGAGGAGACTCCATGGAAATACTTCGACTTTTGAAAGCGGTATCATTCATTCTTCAACTGAATCCTGAGTGCCCTCCCCCCAAATAGTTTCAGACCCGCATTTGTCATGAACCCGCCGGGGAGTTCAAGGAAATAGGACAAGAACGTAAAGGCCAACCGAATACAGCTCGACACGATTCAGTCGCGTCACGGCTCTACATTTTCTAAGTTTTAACTCCGATGTTTTCATATGTTGACCAGCGGCGGTGCTGTTTTTCTACTTCCTAGTCAAGGTAGATCCTCAACTCCTCACCCCTGGAGAAAGACGGTATGTGAACTCTGCCAATTCGAGACTTGATGCCTCAGCAAAAGAGACTTGATGCTCATGTACAAGTCGGCATGAAGTCTTACTCTCATAAACTCGGGGGGTGAATAACAGGTGGGCGTGGCCTGTTTTGACACTTTTTCAGTCGGGGGACCACTTTCCACCTTAGGGAGTAAACGCCGCGCGCGGCGAAACGCATGATTTTTGTGAGGGTATTGGGTAGTAAATTTCACTCCCCTAGGGAATACTTGGGGAGTGACTTTGGTCACGTGCCACATCACCTGTGATACCGTGTTCTTTCACTCCCCAACGTGACGTTTAACTTTACTCCCCAAAGTTTCCCTAAGGTAGTAGGATGACGCGTCATCATCGTTTTCATCGATCGCTCAACCTTCGCCATGGGTTTAATCTGTTCTTTTCCTCTGCCACCTTTCTTCTTTTTATGTGATTACTCTGACTTTTATTCTTAACTTGCACTCATTCATGGCTCCCATTCCGGAAAAAAGTTCTGTATTATTATCATCGGAATGTTGTTGTTCTTAGATACTCAGATGCATTTTATTCGGTCCTTTTATTGACAAAAACAGCCACCCCACTTGTACGATAGTGGTTTCTGAAACAGAGAATGACACATTGCTCGTAGGTTTTGATCAGAATCGCGCCTGTAGCACCATCTTTCAAAAAATTTCTTCAAATCACTATTTTTCATTCGAAAACTTTTTGATTAAAAAATACACAAAATCCTGGTGAGAAGAGCTACATAAGTTCATATTGATTCCTGGGAATCCGTTAAAAAGAGACAAAGCTTTTGGGTGGAATTTTTAGTGTTCCGTACAGTGTACAAGTAATAAGCTCTATGTGCAGTGTTGGAATCCACATTCCGAATTTTTTTTGGTTTAAAAGCATAGAAATCTCGGCGAGCAGCCTTAATAGCGTTATTGACCCGAAAAGGCTGATTCTCGAGAAATTTTTCGAAAATGGACTATAAATACTCGAAAACACTTCCCTGCGCGTCATCTAACCATAATCTATGTACGAATGGTAGTGTGAATAAAACTCCCCCTTCTTTCTTTGTCGGTTATTGCAACTCTTACCTGGGAATCTCCTTTCAATACCGCTTTGTTAAACTTCGTTATATTTTAGGATTTAAAATTTACAAATGCATCATGGCTTTGGATAGGCATCCAGAGCTCGTTGGTTGATATTATAGGTATGCTTTTCAGAAAGGACAGACCCATGAAATATTGATTTCTCAGTCCTTTTTTCTTTAGAAAACCCAAGCTGAGCTCTGTGGCACATTCTAACGAAAAAAGATGGTGGACGTCTAAATACTGGCGAAACACTGTACATGGGAGGCACTTCGCCTAGGAATCGAGAAGGTTTGGAACACATAATCTTTTTTTTTTCGTGGTTTTTTCAAACAGGTTCGATGCAGGGTGCAAAAGATCCAGGCTCTCTTTTCAATAAATTTTGAAAAAAGCCAAGACTGAAAATTACGAGCCCTTAAAAATTAGCAGTTTTTCGCGATATCTTTCCGTAGAGATCATTAACGTGAACGGTTTCCCTTTTATCGAAATGCTATTAAAGGCCATGAGCTATAAGGAAACGATTAGGGTTATTGGATTTGTAAACGTTACGTCCCGTAAAATTATATGATTTATAACTTTTGGAGAATAATTTCTACAGATTTTGACCATGCTCGACGATGCGCCGTATCAGTTTTGGTCCGATAAAAAATAAGAAATTTAAAAAAATTGGACCCTATCACTCTCACTTTTTTTGATTTAAAGTTATGCAATAGAAAGAAACGTTGTGCGAGCAACAGATCACTCATTTTTCTAATCATCATGAAATGAGATGAAATGTTGGACATGATAAGGTTCACAAAAGCCAAAAGCCCATTTTCTTTTCAATGCCGTTCTATCACCTACCGGAATCGCAACTGGATGACCATTCCGGAGTGAAATGAAAGGAAGTGACAATGGGAAAACTTTTTGTGCATAACTAAATATAAGAGTAGCCTCTGCATACGTGCTTTTGCTAGCGGGCTTCAACTGAAAAAAACATTCATTCAAAAAATCAGAGTGATTGGGTCAAACTACTTGAAATTCTCATTTTTCTCATGCTAAAGACTACTGCGCATCTTTGAGCATGGCCATAACCTGCAAGATTCACATTTTGAAAAAAAACACTGACTCAAAATATGAAAGGGCTCGATTTTTACAAGCCTTGTACTGCCAATAAATTTTCACCTATAACGGTAGAAACATTCCTTTCATTTAAAGGCAACGTACACGCTCAAAAACGATATCAACTTTATGGCATGATTCAATGCCTTGAATCTCATAGTATAGAGAAACGCGGAAAGGATACGAAAAAAACGTCTGAAATGATGACATAACGATTTTTTCTGTCCTGGTTCTCAAGTGGACGAGTTGCACAGCCCTGCCATACTTAGCGTAGTCAGCGACAAAGTGGTTGAGATAACGGTGCTAATAGACTTGTACGGCTCTTACTGAGAAGCTTACGACGCTGGATGCGTCGGAAACGAGCCAAGAGGACCGAATTCGAGCATCTATCCCAAGGAGGTTGCTGTTCAGGGACTGAACGGTTATTGAAAGTGGGCGGGAACGGATGATTTAGCGACTCAATATGGCTCGAATCATGTTTAGCAGGCATTTGCGCCAAGTTTCGGCTAAGCTGCGACCCCACCTGTTGACTTGATTCTTCAAAAAATGTGAATTATTTCGTTGATCATCTTGCGAAAATAGACATTAAATTTGTATTCAGCCCACCGAATAAGTCAGGGCGACTTGTACTACTCAGAAAAGCCCTGCATTCAATGCGTGTCGAATATGCATCCAACTCCAGCAACCACTCCCAACACAACGCTCAATCGCAGGGGCGCGTGCATCAAACAACAGCACGTACTGCAAAATTTTATCGCAGTAGCACTTGCTGTAAGGCGGTCCAGCGCTGTCGTAGCAGTGTACTGTCACGCTACGCGGCTGGTACAGCGACATGTGACGCGGCCAGTTCGCCCAGCACGATTCTATGGCATCTCGTCCCCGATCGGTACGGGACGGGTTAGAGTGAGACTATGGGGGTACGAGATAAAGCGCTATTCATACCAGTCAACGCCAGCGCGACACGCGCGGGCATGGCGTTGGAGATTGAACGGTTTGACGCCTCGCCCGCGCATGACGCCCACCCCGCCATGGCGGCGACGTCCGTAACAAGTTTTTCATCATTTTCATTGCTAATCATTCTCCAATTTTATTCCGTTCCCTTCTGATTCCATGATAGTAAACGCTTGAACAAATTCTGCTTGCTCGGCAACGTTAAGGCCCTTCTAATCCGCTCCGCCACAGCGTTGCCGCTGAGGTATTCATAATCTTCGCATGCTGCACGACGCACGTAGAGAGTATTCACACTCCAACGCCTCGCCCGGGCGTGACACATGCGCCGCGCTGGCGGAAGTAGTATGAATAGCGCCCAAGAGTGGTTGTGCCCATTGGTTCGTTGGGGTGGAGACAGCGGTCCGAGAGGTGAAGATTACTGAAAATACCTGAGTGGGAGATGGTGAAGGTTCCTTATAGACCTGCACGGAAAATTTTTCCAGGCGATTTTCGGAAATGTACCTGTTCTTCGCTTATAACATTTTTGATCTTTACGATGAATCTTTGAGCGGAGCTGTTTCAAAAATCTTCATAAAATTTTGCGGCGTTAAATAATGTTTTCAAATTGAGAAAAATACTTTTCCAATCTCTCAGCCAATTTCAATTTATGGAAAAATGTTTCTCTCACCAAAAGCAATTAGTTTTTCGTCTATTACTTTTTTATCCTAGGAGATAGCCTTTTGGTAAAGGTTGTTCTCGGAATCCCCATAACATTTTGCATCGAATATTTTGGTTACAAACAATACGTTTCCGCTCTTCCAGCCGATTTCTGTTTACAAAGTGCGTTTTTCGCCTGAAATTATCGGTTTTCCGTCCACAACTTTTTTGTGCTTGGAGATAGGCCTTTGGTGGAGGTAGTTTTCGGAATCTCGATGGAATTCTGCGTCGACTGCTCCCTCTATCTTCAGAGGTTAAGAAGTTGTAGGCGAAAAACCGGAGTTTCGTGAAATGAATTAGACTGAAGGATCGAGAAAATATTTTTCCAAACTGGAAACACTAGTCGATGCAATATTCCATCGAGATTCCGAAAACAACCTTCACCAAACGCCTATCTCCAAGCACAAAAAAGTTGTGGACGGAAAACCGATAATTTCAGGCGAAAAACGCACTATATAAACAGAAATCGGCTGGAAGAAGGGGAACGTATTTTTTGAAACTGAAAACGCTTTTCGATGCAGAATTTTACGGGGATTCCGAAAACAACTTTGCCCACAGGTGAAGGTTGGTGGAGTACCTGGCTCCACCCAACAAAGCTATGGTTGTGCCTTGGTCTCTGCCGCCCTCGTATATATCGTATCTGCAGGCGCGAAGGAGAAGCGGATTGAAAGAGGCATTGGACGTGAATTTCAAGTGAATGAAAGTGAATGAATTAGATTAATCGATGAATTCTTCAGTTTCGCCTTTCTGGAATGCTGAGAATGGATGGACTATTTGAATAAGCCCTTTCATAAATTTCCGAATGAACAATTTTTTTTGGACTCGGCCTTTCTAAAAGTTGTGGAATGAATGAATCAATGCAGATACGACTTCTTCTAGAACTTCCCAATGGGCAATTTATTTCGAACTTGCCAACCTGTAATCTTTCAATGAATGAAAAATTTGAGAACATGTCCTCTATTCATTTCAAAGGAATCTTCGTAAGTTAATGCCAGTATTCGAAATATTAATTTTTTGAGTAGTTCATGATTCATACGGAGAAATAATTCAGCAGCTGCTTTGGCATCTGACCATTTGAAAGTCATAAAAGGAATTCGTTCAAACATTAGGAAACTCCCAAACTTCGACTTCACGAAAAGACCGAATATCAGAAAGAGTGACAATTTCATTCTTCGAATGAATCGAATACGCGAATGACCCAGGGAAAGAGATTAGAATTGAATTGATTCCTAAAAGAATTTTAAAACTAGAAAAACAAAAGTACTTGCGACTTATCACAGGTTATTTGAGTTACATGCAACATCTCGACGGGATACCGCGTGCAGTGCTCTCCGATACTTTGCATCTAACTCTAACGTCGCTAGATAATTCGCAAGTAACTTAAAGGCACAGTCCAATCTCAGAATCGTTTTCCTGGTTCCCTCACTATCTTTAAAACGATCCCACACTGATTCCAATGATGTCTCTGGCAACGTACAAGACCCCCTAGGAACGGAGTTATTTCCTCTTAAAACTGAGCAGCGAAAGCATGGTGGACCAGTTTTCCGAGGCTTGTAACTTCCGTCATTTGCAACCAGGGATGAGCGGAGTTCCGCGTTTCGCGTTCCGAAACCCGCAGTTTCGCGCATTTTCGGCATTCCGCGTTCCGCGTTCCGAAAACCGCAGAAAACGCTGCGGAACGCGAAAATATCGGGTGATCTGGAAGGAAGAAAAGTTTGGATGATTTTTGTATTTTTCCCGCGTTTCGCGTTCCGAAAACCGCATTTCCGCGCATTTTCAGGCGTTTCGCGCCGGAGTTACGAAACCCGAGAAAAATTTTTTGTTCCGAAACCCGAAAACCGATTTCCGAAATTACATATTTTGTTCCGCTCATCCCTGTTTGCAACCAATGAATGCGAGTCAGCCTGAATAAAGAGAGGTCGAGAATGAAGGGAAGAAAGGGCTACTGACCGAAAATCGTCGCTCATCTTGCCACTATTGAACTCGAAAGATCGTAAAAGGGGCGTGCCAAAGTGGCTTCCGGATGAGGGCACCCCAGGGAGGCTTCCTCCTATATCTCGCTTATTCCGAGGAACTGAGAGCTGGCACTTGGCAGGTGCTATAAGTCTAGTTTTGACTGCAGGTGGTCGCTGCGGCCATGCGAGGGACAACTGTTCCTTTTTCATCGCGCGTAATGGAAAGCCGCTCCAATTGTGATCGCTTCGTGGCAAAAGTCCTACATCGCTGGGTCGCGGCGACGAAATCCTATGTTTTACTGCATCGCTGCTTGAAGAGCGATTCTCAGTGGTCGCTGATCATCGCTCCATCGCGGCCAAAATGGCAGCGACGGAGCGATTGCCAGCGAATGACACGTTTTGTCTGATGAACGTTGACCCTTTCACATGACAAGATCAGTGTTTTCGAGTCGAAACGCGTTATTGATGAATACCAGCCATTAATTTCACTAATTAATTGAATTTCTTCTATCATCCGTGGGCCTACGCACTATGAACAGAATCGCTGCCGCTGCTACACCACTGCAGCAGGGGGTGCGAAATCGCTGCGATTAAAAACAGCAGCGATGCAGACAAAACTAGGCTATATACGTTGGGTCTACTTCATATGGAAATCTCAGATTCCGAACACTTGAAAATCAATCAACTTCTCTAATCAAATATCACGCAAAGTGTCAATGAGTACTATAAGTATTCCTCTCAGAACTATCGCTATGCGTTGACCCATGACCTCGCCAGACTCGAGCTGGGGAGAGAGGGGAAGCACAAAGGGAGAGCTTGCGAGAGACACAAGCGCGCCACACACTCAACAGTCAGGAGGCGGCTGATATTGTAAGAGTCCATCCTGGTAGGGCGGGGACGAGACGCCCAGCAACCGCGCCGACCACCATCTGGGGCGGCTAGCGGTTGTACGAGGTCTCCAGCGGCTGGGTGGGCCAAGTACCGCAAACCTGGGTAATTGAACCGGCGACTCTGCCTACATCTGAACTCGGTCTCAAGAGCGCGTGGTGTGCTTTCCTTTTTTGAATTGTTCTGTCATTAAGTTGAATGTGTATCATTCACGCTTTGAGCGTTTTTTTAATGGGGCAAGTGCTGTAACTTGGAACACAATAGGAGTACGTGCCTCCCTAGCAGCGCGTTCCCATATGTGCTCGAAGCCGCCTTGTCCTTGAAGTGAACGCATACTCGGCACGCACCGAATGCGGCCATTGTCTGAGTAACTCATTTTAGCTTACCGAATAGTTTGGAGAAAATCCCTTTTTTTCTCTAAAAATTTCACGAACCCCCTCCCTAATTTTCATTTTTTAAGTATGTTCCACAATTTTTACAACCACCTGTTGCGTCGAGTCGCAAGTCTGCTCAAACACAATCGTTTTGACTTCATTTGGGTGCTTGCGACGGCTTGAGCGTTCTAGTAGAAGCCATCTGGTATGACCCCGTTGACTTTGCTACCTCCACCATAGTTGCGAGCGTGTGTGCTGAGCTTAGAGACCTACACTAATTTTTTCAAACACTTAGTCTCCTACAAAAGCTTCTTCAAAAGTTCTAGAGATGAGGGTCTGAATTTTTTGCACCCTCTATCGATCTATAACGAAAAACCTGCAATACGGGTTTTGTGTCTCAAATCGTCTCGGTTCTTAGGTGAACGGCCTCATATATGAATATGTAGTAGGATGTTCTGAATGCCGGTGACCTTTAATGTTAGTTCTATATACAGCGCATTTTTTAATTGTTAGTGGTTCATAAATTTTGCGGAATTTTCATCTCGGAAAGCGTAATTTTAAAGTTCTTGGGTAGGACTGTGAAAGCTGTTAGTTTCTTTTTGGTTTTTTTTGCGTTGAACATCTTTTATGTGTTTATTTGAGCGTTTCTCATGAGTGCTACTCCACGTCGATGTCCAGATTCATTTTGTTCACGAAGTTATGACCTTTGACCAGTGCCATTAACTTCTGTAATTTTTCGTTGCAGTTGATTCCAGTGTTTGCTATTATATATGAATGGAGTTATTTCACTAGAACCGGTTTTTGTATTGATGAAGCAATATTTAAAGTTGAATATGAAGTGTTCTGTCCGTCTTCGCACCTTGCTTGCGATTTAAGCAAAGTGGTTTAGCAGTCATAGAAGATCAGCGGTCAAGGGGTACTGTAGAAGCATGGGTAGAAAGTGGTACCCGTGACCGACAACAGCATTGCAGTGGTCGCATTTGCACTGATTTTACTCCCCAGTACCCCCACAATAGGAACCCTCCCATTCCCCAAGTACTACTCAAAATCAACCCACGCCCTCACAACAGGCACCTTAGGAGGGTACGACTCCGCCCATTTTGGGGGATGGATAGCAGCTGTCGGTGCTATCCAAAGATGTTTGGGAGCCTATTCACCCCCCGAGTTTATGAGAGTAATTCGCCGCGTTAAATTCACTGTATGGGTGAACTTGCCGCTAGGATAGGTGAGAATAGGGTGAATATCCCGTGAAAATGGGGTGAACTTGCAGCGAGAAAGCGTTAAATTTACTGCGAAAATTATGTGAACTTACCTCTAAAAAAGGGTTGAAGGTTCACAGCACAGAAAACCCCGCCTTGTCCGCAACATGGGCGTAATCTTCACCGAGGTCTGCGGTGAGGAGCCACCCTCTGCGGACCGCGGCGTAACTCGCCCCCCCCCCGCCGTGAGGATGCCCACTGTATCGTCCCAGCATCCAAAATTATGCTGGCCTCCGGAGAGTGACCCGAAGTCACCTTCCAGGGCCGGCATCAGAATGCCGAATGAGGACTCGAGTGAGATGAGGCGGCCTTTATACCGGCTGTGCTCGCGGTAAACACATTGAGACGTTATCAATCGTTATAACATGTTTTTAACGAGATGTTCTCACTTGTTTAGAAATTTCTGAGAAGGCTGCACTGGCGGTGATTTCACCCTTTGCGCTGAGTGATATCCAGAGGCTCAACAACTGATATGCATCAACATGTTAGCGCTGGCGGTATTTTCGTTCTTTTGGCTGACTGATATCCAACCGCTCAGCAAATTCACCTTTTGCGCGGATAACCTTCGATGATGGCGCTAAAGGTGAATTTGATGCCTAATGATAACAGAGTGTGATAAAGGCCGCTTTCTCCGAAGCATCAAGTCTCGAATTGGCTGAGTCAGGGAAACAGCCTCACCGGTGATAAAGATGTCACGATATGGGGACCTAAACAATGCCGGTATGGAGCTTCGGGAGTAGGACCTGCTCCGCGCGCGGTCGCGGCGCGGCCCAGCTAATCACTATGATTTCAGCCCCATCGCAACACTCACTAGCGAAACGAATGAGGAGTCAATAAGTGCTAATGGGAATACAACTACTTACATTGAAACAATGAAAATAAGTAATTACAAAGGGAAACTAACATTATTGTTTAGAACCGCATGTTCGTCGAGCTGTACGTGTTGTGTTCATTCACGGGGTAACGCGCCAATATTACGCCATTTTTTCCATTTTCTCCGCTATTTTGGGCTGCGGATGATTCAAGTATTAGTGGCATTTTTCCTGCGATTTCTTTGGGTGCAAAGCTAGTTGGTGAAAGCCACTAACGTTTCAGTCATGAAAATGAAACACGATAGATTTAGCCTCCACGCAGGGGATTTCCGTTCAAACTGATTTCCACCCCCGAAATACCCGATACATGATAGATTTAGCCTACGGGGATTGACGGACGATCCTGTGATAGAGTGGCTAAGCTGCACGGCAGCGCCCCTTTGTGAAGCATGACCTCACAGTGTATGTTCTTCCGGTGTTGGTCTATTCTCAAGGAAAAAAAGCGAATTTCAATAGTATTTCGAAACTTGGTATTCGGAAAAAGAAAACTCCAACACGAAAAAGTGCACCGGATTATGTGAGTATTCTACAGGATGGTTGGGAGCAATTATTCGATTTCCCCAATTTTCTGGTTTTGTAAGGTGATGATAACAGGGAATATAGAACAGAGAATAAAGGGAAAACAGCTGTCGCAGGCCAAGCAGACAAGGGGGGGGGTTCGATGCGTGCGGCTGCGCTACGGCGCCGCCCATCGACACCGCCCGAGCCGTGGCGTGTTGGCCGTGGCGTGTTGTGCCAAAGTCGATGAGGCCGCTGATGAGCGACCAGGAGGATTATTCGACGTTCGCCAGTCTCTCTGGGGGGTTCTCTCACCTCCTAGAGAATTCCTTTCTGTATAGGGTAAGAGACTCTGCCGCGATTGATTGCCCGCTTCCTGCCAGCCATCGATTCTCTGCGTTGAGCGCCTCGTCTTTGTACACTGTCTCTAGGCAGTCCCCCAGTTGCTGACAGCCGCCGGCATCGCCCTGCTGCCACATCGCCGTAGACGTTTCGCTGCCAGCTCGCCCCTGCCTAGTGCTGCCAGCCCGCCTCTGTGCTAGTGCTGCCAGCCGTTGTATTCGCCTGCTCCGTGCAGCCGCTCCCGTCTACTGCAAGCGTTGAGAGGGGCCCCGTATAGTGGTGCGGGTGACCCGTTAACTGTTTCTAGCCGGAATTTCTTAGAGGGTTTCCCGGGAAATTTCGGAAAGTGCTTAGGGGAGTAGTCTGTGTAGGGACATAGCTGAAACTCATCTTGTGCACACGACCCCTGGGAAAATCAACTTCACTCGTTTCGGTTACCAGTGGCTTCTAGTGATCATTTAGTAAGATTCCATATTTCTTGTTGTTGTTATATTGTTTGTTATTTTTGCTCGTTATAATAAATTATTGTTATTTCTATCGCGTAATCTACTCGGTTCACAGGGTTTTTCGAATCCTTAAATTCCTAGTTTTAATCACCTTACTCACATTTTCGGGTAACTACATTTGTCGAAACCTAACTTGGGGGCCAAGCCGGTGAGTAGGATTGAGCTAGGTGAACCACTGTAGATTTTCGTGAGAAAAATAGCATTAGTTTATTTTTCTCAAGTTGCTCTTTTGTTCGTCGATTTTTTTGTGACGTTGGGCTACACTAACGGTCTCCGTTGGTGGAACTCGACGGGTAGCGGTACTGAAAGAGTGCAGGCTTCCGGGTCTGGCACTTGGCGAGTATCGTGGTAGTTTTCGGACTTGCCTGAAATTAAAATTTTTGTTCGGTGGGGGGAAACCTCTGCGCAAATTTTTTTTGGAGACTTACGTCAGGCCTGAAAACTACATAGATTCTTGGAAGACGAACAGAATGGCATCTTGCGGAAGTGAGCTCGCAGATGGTCGTTCATTCGTGAGTGGTGGTCAGTCATGTGTCAGTGCTAAGTCGGTTGTGATTGCAGGTAGTGTCCAGGCAGTCAAGATGTCCGACGAGCCGCAGCATGTCGACACAGGGGACTTGGATGAGGAGTTCCAGCGACTTTGTGGCTCGCAGGAACGATCGCAGACAATGGAGGTTTGTAATGACCTTTCTCGTTTGATCAAACAGATTTCTCTGAGAATGAACAGGGAGGTGTGTGCGTGCCTGCGCATAGGTGATGATAGCCGGGATGTCATAGACGCAGTTGGTAGGGAAGCTACTGGCGCTGCGTTGGATCGTCTCGCGAATAAGCGGCAGATGTGCAAAGAGAGCGCAGTATTGAGGCGTTGGACCCGGACAGTGGTAGAAAGTGTGGGTTGTGAGAATCGAGAGGGATTCGTGGATAAACTCACGGAGCTGTTGGTAGACAGTGAGCTGGTGGATAGGGTGGCTCTTGAGGAAGGGTGGCCTAGGGGTGATGCCCAAAAGAGACTGATTCGAAAGCTCAGTCTATTACCAGCTATGCAAAAAGACATTGAGATGTTTCAGGAGCAGTTGAGCGCCCAGGCAGCTGAGCTGCAACAGCTACGGGCCCTGAAGCAACAATGGGCGGAGAAGGACGTCGTTTTCGAGCGAATCCGCGAGGACGAGCGGGAGAAGGCCCGAGCCCTGCCAGACGTCATGGAAGTCGACGACGTACAGGATGGACTTCCTGGTGAGTCGAGAATCGGCAGATCAATAAATGGGAATTTATTGAATCAATTGCGCCGCCGTCCTAGTCCAGTGATTGAACTTGGTGCATTTCAGCATGATGGCGGGAGTCGTGCGAGAGGGCTGGCGTCGACGCTGCTCAGGCTGCCCACCCCTTCTTCACAACATGGCATTCGGATCAGAGAGACAGGTACGGTGCTTTGTTCTGAAAATGGTTATGCAGGTGGACCTTGTGGGAGTGTCACTGGCCGGCTAGGACAGGGTAATGATGGTACTCAGATGACGAACTATATGAAGTATGCGGCGTTGCCAGAGGTTGAGCAGTACCTGGGTGACGATAAGCAGTATACCTTCCGGGATTTCCTTGAGGCCTTTGAGCTTAAGTATCCCAGGGATAATTGGTCGGATGCTGAGCGGGTGGTTCTTTTCCGCGCTAAGTTAGCTGGTAGAGCAAAGAACCAATACGAGGCGTTGCCCAGGCGTGAGCGGGAGCAAGGCTATGATGTATTGGTAGGTGCTATGAAGCGCGAAAGCAAGACCGAGCAAAGAACGAGGAAAATAGTAGCGATGGGGGAGCTGAAGCGGTTACGCAAGATCGAGAAGCAGTCTGTTTCTGACTTTTGCGTTGAGCTGGAGAGGCTGACGCGGCATGCATACCCAGAGCTGCGAGAGGAAGCGTTAGGTACTGAAAGAGCGCATATTCTCTATGAGCAACTGGCCCACTGGCAAGACTCTTACTACCTCTTGGAGGCACTAGAGAGTGAGACAGATGCTTACGAGAAGCTAAAGGAGACTGCAAAACGTATTGAGCGTAGGAATATCACGCTCAAAAGCGTGAAAGGTGACCTACAGGAGAAACCTGGTGATAGATTTCGGGAGAGGAGTAGTGAGCCAACTGTCGAGAAGCCGGTAGGTTCTAAGGCTACAGACACTCGAAGGGGGAAACTAAAATGTTTCAACTGCCAACAGGAAGGTCATATGGCCAAAGTCTGCAAGAAGCCTAAACCGTCTACGAGCAAGACAGTGACGTCGCTGTCCGCTAGGCTCGGTAAGGTGGTCTGCTCCGCAGTGAAGCTTCAGGAATCCAAAAAGACTCGTAAAGATGTAACGAGGTGTCCCCTTTTCGGAAAGAAGACGATTGCTGCAGTGGAACTGCTGGGAAGAGAGTGTGCGGGACATCTAGATACAGGGTCCGAGGTGTCAATTCTTCCAGCAGGAGTGCTTTTGCGGGCAAAGGCGCATGGTTTTGATATTGATGGGGCCTTGAAGGAATATCCTATCGATAAAGCCAAGGTGATGTATGATGCTTCGGGATCGCCGATGGCGTTTGTAACCATCGTGGAGGTGATACTGAGACTGAAAGGTGAAGGTAGAGAAGTCCGGTGTAAGATGTTTGTCACCAAAGATGATGACGACGTAGTAACTCAGACAAAAAGGAGCTCGACGCCCAGGCCAATTCGCATGTTTTTCCCGAGACACGCGTTAAGCACGTGCTCGCCCTTCTGACACGAGCGCGTGCCTATAGCGGAGATAGGGGCGAGATCGTGTCTACCACGTGGAAGGCACACATCAAGAAAGGAGCTCGACGCCCACCACGTTTCGCCCACTTTCCGCAAGGCACGCGTTAGGCACGTAGTCGCGCAATGCACTTTTCAAGGCCAAAGGCTGAAGAGAGTGTGCTTGCGTCGGAAGCGCAGACGAATAGGACAAGCAGCAGTGCCTCTCTCTCTGGATCCTCTTTATCGACCGAGCAGTGATCGTGTTGGTAACTGCTGTGATTTTGATCTTTCATTGCTTTCATTCTCTACTCCAACTTCACTCTGTTCTTCTTTTTTGCGTCCCTTCTATACTTGTTATCCGACGATAATTCTTCGGATAATGGATCGATTCGGATAATGCCGATTTAAATTTTTCCGGATATTGGTTCGATTCAGATAATGCTTCCACTATTTCCACTATTTCCACTACGAGTTTCCACTATTTGAAGGATCGGAATGTTCTGTAAAAAGGTCTCATCTGAAGATTTGTAATCAACAGACATGAACATTTTACACTTGTTTCCGAAGGAAAAAAATTCTCCTCGAATTACCCTAAAAATTCAAAATGAGTGGGTTTTTCTTGACACTGTTTCCGTATGAAACAGATTTTCGAATTTATCCCCTAATGGTTGTATTCGTCTAAAAAATTTTGTATTTGCCGTATACTAAAAAGGCCTAAACAAGTGTTTTTAATCTGATCTGGTCTGATTTTTTGAATTTGGGACTTTTTCGTTTAAAAATTCCTGATGAATAAACACTCCCGACTTCCCAGGCTCGATTTTCCGAAGAGATGTTTTTCTTGAAATAGACGATGTTTTGATAATCCTAGATGAATAAGTTTTTCATGATTTTCCAGATACAGTTTTTTTCGGACTATCCATTTTTTCGAATTTAGGAAAGCGTCTCAATTTTATAAAGAAAAGTTTTTCCGAATTTCAAATAATTTTCTCCGGCTTGAATACTGGTTTTTGAGGAATTCCGAGGTGGCCTACAAGTTTTCTGAGCTTTTACTGTTTATAGCCTTGAAAGAAGTGGGTGAAGTAGCTTTATCTGAAGAATTGTAATTACTGAACATTTTGGACAATTAACGCCAGTTTCCGAAACATTTGAATTTTCTCCTCAAATTACGCTACGTTGCGATAATTTAAAGTGAGTGTGTGTTTTTCTTAATACTCATGTTCTTTTATGGTAGTATAATAACCTTTGTATACCCTAATGCTTGTGTTTTTCGAAGTCTCTTGTTCATTTTTTGTTTGAAAAATTGGTTTTTTGTATTTATCGTAATTTGGGACAATCCTGAAAAAAGTTTTTTCAAATTTCACAACTGATTTTTGTTTGATTTCCTGCTTTTGTGTTACCAAAATCGTAGTTGAATATGCATTTTTGATTCTCAGATTCATTTGGATGTTTTTATCTTCTGAAAACGGACTTCGTTCTGAAGGTTCTAGCTGAATAGGTTTTTATTTTCCAGGTCCAGTTTTGCCGAATTTCTACGTCGGAAAAAGGTCCGAAACTCGTGAATATTTTTTTCAACATCCGAGTATTTTTCTCCGAATAAATGGTGATTTCATTCCGGAAATGTTTGGAGTTTCCCTAGCCCAGTTTGTCGGTGTTTTTATTTATTGGATCTTTGGAAAGTTTGGGTAATGTATGGCTTTATTCGAAAAATTGTAATCACATGACATGGACTTCCGACACTAGTTTTCGAAAATAAATCTTTCAAAAATCAAAATGAGGTGTTTTCCTTAATGCTCATGTCTTTGTATGAGAATGTTTTTTTCGTAAACAAAATTGATATTGTATTCCTTAGTGATAGTATTTGTCTGAACCATCTTTCCAAAAGGAGTGCTTTTGTAATTTTCATAAAAATGTTGCAGTCCTTAATGATTTACACTGATTTTCAAAAAGTGTTTTTATTTCATGTATTTTTGCGTTTTTCGTTTGTTTTGCGTCTAATCATGGGCAATCGACGCGCTAGTTTTCGAAATACATGGTTTTTCTCGTCTAATCACACTTCCTTACGCAGGATTTCAGATATGAATGTGTTTTTTATGTCTCGATGCTTAGAAGGATTTAAAGAAAACCTCTTAAGATTCCCAAAGAATGCCTTTTCGAATTATGAGGTTGGATTGTTTTGGGGAATCAATGATATTTTCTCGATTGATTTTTTTCACTATGACCTCGTAGAAATACCAACTCAGGCGGTTCTCTTCCCCGAGCCGCACCGAATAGGAATCGGAGCCGCCTGACAGGTTCGAGCTCGTTCCTCCCAATCTCCGGGCTTAACTGCTGTTGCTGTTCGGGCCAACCGGAATATGGCCCGGACCTTGCAACAGCAGTGGCCCGTAAAGCAACAGCAGTGGCTCCGGACAGCAACAGGAGCCGTCTCGCAGATTGGAAAAACGAGGCCGAGCTGTCCAGGCGTGCTCGGGGCCGATAATCGCCTGAGAAGTTAATGTGTGCTTCTTTCCTAAGCTTTCGGACTTTTGAATGTTTTTTGGGAGATACGGCGTTTTGAAAGCTTCGAATGAGTATCTTATCTTTCTTTTTGGGCCAACAAGGGTCCAGACTTTCAGGTAACTGGACTGTATCAAACATTTGCACACAGCTTTTTCTAACAGCTCTTCTAGCTTCCGAAATAATAATACACTAAAAATATGTAAGGCGCCATAAAGGGGGGAGGGGCGAACGCTGTTATTGGGAGGGCGCGCAGGCCTGGAGCGCGTTCAATTATCACATTTAGTCTTTCTTGTTAATTCTTCGCCCGAAAGGAGGCAAATCCCGGTATTTTCAATTTTTCTAATGAATTGATACTGAAAAATGAAACTTCATGAATTAAGCAAAAGCCAAAATAATGATTACAATCTTCCAATTCATACTCAATTACGTTAAATTAAAATTTTTCTTTTGGTGAGAAATTTTCTCTTAGAATCCAACAACTCTTTCGATTTGAAGCCAAAGGGAGAGAAACTCTGACGTTTGGCTAAGTTTGGGAGTAATTAAAAAAATTAGGCGTAGACATTTTGTCCGGAAGCCTTCGTAATCCAGTGGCATCACACATGTTTAAATTGCAAGGTACAGAAAAAAATTTATTTGCATGCAATGTTCTGACCGTTAGCATTCATCGAGTTTCATCCGCCCGCAAACTTCATTCCAGTGCCCCAAAATTCACGACTAACGCCCCCCGTTTGGATGGGCGTCGGGCTGTTTTCTTTCAATTTTTGCATATTCCAGCCCGCCAAATTTTTTTCTGGATGAATTTTAGTTGGGCTGAGTGGTGAACTGCCGGAAATTTAATAAAATCAGCCTACTGCCGACTTTTTTCAGGATGATTTATTATCGGGCTGTTTTTATACAGTTCAATTTTCTTTGATTCTAGCTGGATTCTTTGAGATGAAAAACAATCGGTGCGAATTTTTTTTTTCTGAAGGGGGTCGCTATAATTTACACCATATTTTTGGGCGCGAACCGACTTTCGAGGGGTGGTCGTAAGTATTTTGCGGCCTTTGCCAGCGGGCTGCTGGACCCTGGCTGGACGTCTGGAAGCAAAGCCGGGTGAAATGAGAGTCAACATGCATCAGGCAGTCGAGACAGCGTGCATTGTAGGTGATTTTGTTGGCTCACCTCGATTCTTTCTACCCCTTTATTCTGGAATTTTAGAGCCTATGTTCGCTTGTACAGAGAAGGTCTCAACAACCTGCTGCCGCGCATCGTGAGGTTTTCAGTAGTAAAAAAGCGGAGAACAGAAAAAATCAGTATAACTTGAAATTCTAGAAAAAGAGGAGCTTCGACGAGTCCGCGTGCTTGATGAGCCGAATGAAGGTGGTCAACAAATGATATTTGTTTTTTGACATTTGCTTTTGTACTTGTTTTTGCAAAACTGATTTTGTTTGATACTCTGATATTTGTTGTTTTATACACCTCATTAATGGAATCTCCAATCGGTTACTGTTTTTTTCTACGGTGCACTACGTGTTATGGAGAATCTCGTTATTGTGCATTTATGACAATTTTTGTGCAATTATTTGTTTTTCCACATTACTGGAATGAAATCTGTAGAAATAATTTTACTGGCAGGCGTAGGCAGTAGTACAGTGGACCTAGAACACTAAAAAGTTTCTTAGCTTGGCCGTAGTTTAAACAAAATAAAAGAAAAAATTAAAAATAAATAAAATTTAAGTGGGGAGCATGTCCATAGGCATAATTAAGTGGGCAGGGCTCGTAGTAGGCTGGGTGGTCTTCTATATTGGTGGGCTCGACGCCCAGTCATTCATAAAAGTCAGAAGGGGCTCGTCGCCCAGGCTCGCATCAGAATCAGCGACTTGTCTTAAGAGCGGCTTACGTTGCCCAGGCGCCAGAAGCAGCTGCTCTCCCGCTACAGTCACTACCTCGCCCGCAATAGCCACTACCGCGGGCGACAAAACTTCGAATTTCGGGCTCCACGCCCACTATCCCGCTGGCGACGCCGGCTTTTCGGCGGGGCGTGGAGCGGGTGTTTGTATGAGAATACTAGGGACTAACGTTCTGCCACACCTAGGATATAGGTTAGTAAAGGATGATGCGACTCAGACTACAACGGCGAGCAGCGGCTACCCGGTAGAGAGCGTGTGTGCCCTGGAGGTTGAGAGTCAATCGGCAACCCAGCGAGTTGAGAGGGTAGGCCATGATGATGACAAACCTAGAATATGCTCAGGTGGCGAAGCAGACCAATGTGGCCCTGCACGGTGCTTACTGAGGGTCTCTTTTCCAGATGGCGCAGAAACGTCCGGGTTACTTAGGTGCACAGAGGACGTTACACCTATGGGTACTCATCCTGCGAGGAGACTACGGAACGCAAAAGAGGAGCGTCTGTGGTCGGTAGAGACTGAATCCTGTGTGTTGCGCGTTGGAGCGGTTAAAGGTGAAAAGTGTGGTAACGAAGAAGAATCGCACGGATCAGCAAAGAACCTCGTTAAGATGAGAGACGTGAAGGGGAAGGCGAGTGTCGGTACAAGTGCTTTGTCCTCTGGGTGGGCTCATCGAAGGTGGGTGCAGTTCAGTGCGTAACCAACAAAAACAGTGGTAAGGCATAATACAGGCGTAGCTGATCGTGAATGGCTCAGGGGAGTTGAGGAGTGACCCCGACTACCAGGAGATCATTCGCTTAGTGGAGGCCCGAAATGTGTAAAGTTACACAAAGTCAAGCTACCGCGTATGAAGAAACGATTGAAAGCAAAACGATTTCGTGGTGGAAAACGGCGATTTGAGGCTGGTCTATAAGGATGGTACTCGAGTGCGAGTAAGTGTCGAAATCGCCAGAGAGGAAAGGTTGTTTGAGGAAGCTCACCGTGAAGGTTTGGCAGGGGAATTTGCAGCCCGCAAATTCTGCGTGTCTTACGGTCGAGATTCTTTTGCGAAGAGCATGGTAAGAGGACGTTCAGAAATGGACGAAGGAAGGTCAGGTTTCGCTGCGTGGTTGTCGTGAAGAGAACAGGTAAAGGCCCTTAAGAAGGCAAAGGGCGATAGAAAGCGGAGAGAAGAGCGGAGGTCAGGTGTACTAGGAAGTTGAGAATTGTAGCTTCAGGTACTGACTCAATGAATCTGCTGTATTCAGGTCGGACATTGTATCTCAGGAACTACCAGACACCGATGTGACTGATGGCAGACTTCGCTCCGAGGAGTGCTGGATCGACACATTCCAGAGGAGCTGTGGATGGTCAACTGTGCTTGAGGCGAAATGCACCGTGCCAGCGTCAGTGTGAGGCCGTGCGGTCGTTCCTGGTTTTATTCCGTTTTTAAACTAGCCACCGTAGTCAGACCGAGTGAAAACGGTCTTTCCGAGAGGGCGGGCGTGTAAGGTGATGATAACAGGGGATATAGAACCGAGAATAAAGGGAAAACAGCTGTCGCAGGCCAAGCAGACAAGGGG